>JASCZW010000194.1:0-600000 GCA_034211315.2 Aedes japonicus | reverse complement strand
CTTGCCTTACAGTGGCAGCATATCTTATTGAGGCATTTATCTGGGCACATTCCGCTTTTTATGCGACTCTAGACAGTTCTGACCCACTTTTCTCAAGATCATATCAGAGATCTTTTTGAAATGTTTGTGTCAAATCACTGAAGACGGAACGTGGTGAAGGTGAATGCCCTTCCCACCGCGCAAATTGATCGACTACAATGGACTGGACAAGCCAGGCCTTGGCTTGATTGTAACGTAACGTTACGTTACTGCGCCGCAATCCAGTTTGGGTTGGCCACGATGTCAACCGGATTTTTGGAGGGCTCAGTGTCAAACTTGGCGATGACATACAACACACATGCGTGGTGCACTTTAACACGCTCTGCGACTCTTTTCTGAGCTTTGAATGCGCAGAATCTTTTCGCATTTCCAGCTCAATGGGATTGTTTAGCATGAACATAAATTTTGGTTTCTACACATAATCTGAACGAAATTAAATTACTTGGAACTCGATATCTCTTTGTGCCCTGCAGCAGTTTCCTACGATTTCCGAAAAGCAGATTATCGCAGTATTAGAGAACTGTTATCAAGCATAGACTGGCACAGCATTCTCGATCCCGCAGATATCAATGTTGCGGTACAAACGTTGTCTCACATACTGGCTTACGCCATTGAGCGACAAGTACCGCAGAAAGTTTATCAACACAATAACCATCCCGGGCAGACAACAGAACTTCGAAGATTTAGATAAAATCATCCAAAAAAGTCGAACTAAGAAAGTTCACCAAGTACAGCACCCCTACAGCTCAAGGATTATTATGTGACACTCAATTACGAGTTCCAGAGAACTAGTCGCCAATGCTATCAACATTACCATTTAGGGGTTCAGCGAAAGTTTCGTTAGCACCCGAAAACTTTCAGAAATTACGTCAACGAGCAGCGAAAAGGGCCTGGCCTTCCATCCACCATGGTACCGAATGGCGAGTTAGCGTCTTCCACTCAGTGTGTTTTCTGATGAGAACTTATCTGACGATCATATTTCTCCATCAGCCAGTAATGATCCAGTTCTTGGACAATCACTGGGAGCTATCAACGTCAACTTCACGATGATTACCAGAGCCACTTCTGAACAGAAATCCTCTTTCAAGCCTGGGCCTGGCGGGATTCCTTCCGCCTTCATCGAGCAACACATTGATAGCTTATTGACTCCTCTCTATCGTAGGTGAGGCGTTTCATTTCTACTGGTACACAAATGTTTTCAATCCACAAGAAGGGATGTAAACGGAATATCGACAACTACCGCGGCATGACGATGAACAACTAGTCTCTCACTTTAAACTTTACCTGAGTGAATCAGCATGGGTCCATGGTACGTCGGTCGACTACTCCTAACTCTACTATGTCTTACATTACGGGGAGTATGACGGATCACATTCAGACGGATGCCATCTTCACTGACCTATCAGCCATTTGGTCAAGTTAAGCCATCCAATAGTGATTGCTAAATTGGACAGGCCTGGAATTAACGGCAGCCTCTTAAGATGCTTCTCATCTTACCTCTCAAACCATTTACTAACAGTTGAAATCGATGACTGCCAGTCTTCTTCATACCTGGCTACACCTCGTATTTCGCAAGGAATACGCACCTTGGCCCGTTGGTGTTATTGCTTTATTTCAGCGATGTCACATCGGTCCTGTCCTGTCCAGTCGACTGTCGTATACTGATGACCTAAAAATCAGCTTCCGGATTCGTACTACCGCTGATTGTCACTTTCTTCAAAGCCAACTCAACGCTTTTGCCAACTGGTGTCATCTGAACCGCATGGCTGTAATAACATTCTCACGGAAGGAAACATCGATCGCCTTCAGCTTCAACCCATAAGGAGTTGTGGTACAACGTGTGAGTCATACCAAAGTCCTAAGAGTTTTTTTTTAATTGTAAGCATTTCTCTTACGTGATCGACAAGACATCCAGAACGCTTAGTTCATCTTCAGGATGGTGAAAAATTTCACGGATATATTCTATTTGAAATTGCTCTACTACTTCCTTGTACGGTCTGTGATAGAATGCTGCTGCCCTGTTTGGAATTTCAATAACAATAACAGCGTGCACAGCGTACAATAACAGCGTCCATTTAACGAAGATTCGTTCGGTTTGCTCTGCGAAGATTGCCTTGGAGTGATCCTTAACGAATTCCAAATTATGAGAATCGGTGTCAGCTAATCCACCTTATGCCCTTGTGGATTCGTAGAGATACGACTAGGGCCCTGTTTCTAGCTGACATTCTACAAAAAACGATTGTGAATCTCTTCTACTCCTCCTCCCGGCTTTGTTGATAAAACTAGATTTAAAACTATTTTGTCCACCTCCTTTATACTTCTTTAGAGCCGAAATTTGTACAAAGTGGCCCACTCTATAGAGGGTTGGCAAAACAAGTTAATAAAACCTTTATAAGACCATAAAGATTTAGAAAGTTTTCTAGTGAAAGATGTTAGAACCTTCATAAAACCTAATGGCTGCCATGAAACCAACATACGGCCAAATGGCCACAGCTGTCAAACTTCGCTGTGATATCGTGTTTGGTTTTTGTTGTTCTGCTTTGTTCTGTTCTCTGCTTTTCTGATTCATTTAGCAGTAAATAATATCCAAAAAAATTGTTCTTGTGTTGCGCCAAATTTTGTTTGATAGAAACATATCCAAAACAAATTAAGTTTTTTTTCACAGCGTATCATGTTAATCATATACGCCTTTAAACTCATGTTATGTATTGGCACGAGAAGAGCCGAAAATTAATGCGCCTCGGAAATTATGCGAGTTAATAATAAGAAAAATATAACTAAATCAAATATATTCGAAAAATTAATCATGAATTTCCTAAATTGATGAATTTCAATAAGGTTATCTTAAAGAACGCCGGAATTGGTCTTCGATCCACATTTCAATTGCATTGCATTTAAAATTTGGTGCATTTATTTTTCCACATTTTAATAATTTCTGATATTTCAATATGGCGATTGGAAAAATCACAGTTTTTCCAAAAAGCCAATTTATCTTCACCATAACCACTATCGCACTATTTGGCCGTATAATGCATTTTACTGGGGCAAAATGGTATTAAAATGCTTTTTCAACTGACCATAACAAGAAGGTATGCATGAGTCCTAAAACGGCATTTCAAAACAGCATTTTAAGATCGCTGAGAACAAGCTGTGTAGGTTCTCATAAATCTGACTGAAATATAAAACCAATTGGTACTTCTTGATGTCATAATAAAACCAAATTGATTTCTAGTGGCTTTCATAAAGCTTAAAAAAACTTTATAAGCTCGGGGTTTCTGGCAATGATGCTTGGGTATGGCATGTTTGAGGCTCTGAAGGGATTATAAAGAGCTTTCAACTATATTGCGTTTTCATTTGACTTCCACTTGACTGGCGAGGCGCGCTGCACCGGAGATTCACCGCTAAATTTTCAAGAATAAGGTACTTGATTTGACCATTCGTTTTTTGATAGTACCATTGTAATTCTTCACTATCTGACTAGAGATATTTTTGTAGTTTAATTTACTCATCGTTAGGGTTAAGCCCAGTTCTTGCCATTCCGTATGCAATCTACTTAAACAAGGCAAATCGAAAGTACATAATTCACGAAGCTTAGTATATTCAACAGGTCTTGCCTGCAATTCGAAAATAATTAGAGTAACTATACTGCTCATAAATGCATAACAACCCAACTGATATAGTGGATCAAGCAGAGTTATGCTTTAATGGGTAGTGTATATACTACTTCTCTATACTTCGAATCGTGAACCCAAATGTTAGTATGCGGACTTAACAAATTCTACTCAAGGTTCGCTTAGCATATTTTCTTTATCAGGATGCAAAGCGAATTTCTTTAAAGATTCGAAGCAGACTTCACTTAGAATTTAATACTTCAGTATGATGTGAAATTTTACATAAGTTTTTGAACGATTTCACCCTTCATTCGGCAACACAAGACCAACGTTATGTTTTGGTCGGATCTAGCCAGCTGCCACTACTCTAAGGAGGTACTAGAATGGTATGCTGCTAACAATGTTAATTTCGTCGCCAAAGAGATTAATCCTCCGAATTGGCCTAAGTTCAGACCGATCGAAAAATATTGGGCATTCGTCAAGCGAAAACTTCGAGGATGCGGTAAAGAAGTGACAAATGCACAACAAATGCGTTTAAAGTGGAAAAAGTTCGCCGAGTGTCACCAGCGTCTGTGCAGATCATGATGGCATCGATCACAAGTAAAGTGCGACAGTTCGTGGTGAAATATAATAACTTATTATATATCGTTGGAAAGCTGAATAAATACCCTTTTGTACCGCTCCCCCACGTTTTGATTAATTCTTGAGTTATGATCTGATGATTCTCGAGATATCGATTTAATCAAGCTAACAATTTCTATCGATTATTTAGGTTCCAAAATCGCAAGATTAGAAATTACCTAGTTGAGCATCTGTTCTTTTGCAATTCCAAGTAAATGTTGCTTTTGGTTTTTCTGGATTTCGACAAGTTTGGTGCCATCCACTGGTTCAACTGGTTTGCCAATAGCTCATATTATAAGCTCAAAAAAATGGTGTATAAAAACAGATCGTAAGAACCATTTTAAAATACGACTTCATACGACTTTGGCTTGAATGAAACTCAATCTAAATCTCCAAACTGCCAAATCATTCCGCACACATGCATCATGCCCTCTCAGCGGATCGAACTGAAGTTTGTATGGCTTCCAATTCATCATAGCAAGCCGCGACTTTTTTCCACTCATGTCGACAGAAAAACACACGAAATTAGGTCAGTGCAGAACTCTTCTCGTGCGTTTCAAGAAACCGGAGAGCCGGTCGAGTTTCTTAATTTCACTCTCGTTCCAGACCCCGCCGCCACTATGCTGTTTAGTCGCAAATCGACTGTCCAAAATGATGATGAGCAGCATTAGCAAATTATGATGGAAAAAAAGCGCATGGAAGATTCCAAGCGGCCGAACTCTTCTTTAATCGATATTAGATGGAACGTTTAGCACGCTGAAATTCGAGCGAGCCTTCCGAGAAGTGTAAGCGCTCCAAAGAGGTATGGTTCAACGACGACGACAATGACGGTCCCCTTCTGATGGATACGTGAGAACAGAGAATGGATTGTAGGTCAAATGCTTAAGCAAGAGTGTCTGAAGTTTAAGACAAAATATTTTGTGACTTCATTGCTCCGCGCCTTGAACATAAACCAATCTTTACGCTCCTACCTGTGGCGAACAACGAGGTAGTGGCATAAAACTAAAGTGTCGTAAAGCTAGCAATCATCCTCAAACGAACCGAGGGAGAAAAAGGATGCAATTAGCAAAAGGAGGAAGAAGTGAATCTATCAAACAATGAGCAAATACCAACGAGAAGAAAGTTGCCCATTTCTTCCCCAAGCAACATCCGCGCCGGGCTGCAATTACTGGGAAGCCACCGCCGCGCCGCCCGTTGTTGATCTTGTACATTACACCGTCATCAGCAGTTGCCCTGTGCACGCATAGGACATTTGTAATTATGGATCACTTTTCGATTAAAACTTATCGGATCGGATGCAGCTGTCCGGCCCGGCAAAAGTGACGGATCGGATGAAAAACCTGTCGGTTGCGCAACTATTTTCGGCCGAACATCGTGATCGTTGCTACCGGTGTTCCGGAGAGCTTGCACCGCCGTTTGACCTCATTGAGCCACGATGCAGTTACGAGATGGAAACCGACAGGTGACGAATCAATTATCATCTCCCGGGACAGCAGCACGTGCTCTTTCCATTGTGTCTTGGCTGTTGACATGCTACACATCAAGTTACTGCTGCCGCAGGTCAGGATCGATGGAGCGTACATAATTGGGCATAATTTGTGTCAGAGATGTGACACATTTTCTTCTCGCCAAATGGTTTCGGAGCTAGATGGGGCTGGTGGTACGGGCCATGTTCCAATGCTAGTATGTCGTTTTTTTCTTTTCTTTTTTAAGTTAAAGATGAAATATGTTCCAGAAGCAAAAAACTTTGTTTGCAACTTAAATTTTCTTAATCATAAGTGAAGCTATTACTCTATTTGTATGTTGAACAAACAAGACTGACACACGGGTCAGGAACATGGATATTCAATTCTATCAATTGGTTTAAAACACTATTTTCCCTGGCTAGTGAAAACTAGTAAGCTTTACTTTTGAACTTGATTTTTTTCTTAAGTACTTCTAAATGCATCAATTTGGTAGATTTACACTAGTGGTTATGAAATTTACCCTTATGAAATTAATCGTTGATTCCTAGAAGTATAGAAATAAACTAAACAAAATTTAAGGTACATCCTAGAAAGTTCATTAGAAGACTTCCCCGATTTTCAGGAAGATACTTTCTAGAGGTTCAGAAAAAGACTTCAAAAACAAAAACGTCTCCGAAGGTCAGGCAGAAAGTACTCAGAAGTATAGGAAGCACTTCTTAGTAGCTCAAGCAGGAATATTCCTAAAAATTCAGGATCAAACATCCCCGGAAACCAAGTTCATACTTCCCAGAAGTTCAGGAGAGAACTTTCCCGAAAATGAGGAGGAGACTCATCAGAGCTTCAGGAAGAGTTCCGGTAAGAAGACTCCTTAGAAGTTTGAAACTTTCCAGAGGTTCTGAAGCTTTTTCCAGAAATTCAAGATGAAACTTCCCAGAAATTCAGGAAAAACTTCGCCAAATTTCAGGAATAAACTAACCGAGGAGAGCACTACTAATAATTTCTCGAAAAATCAAGAACAAACTTCTACAGAGCTCAGGACGATACATCTCAGAAGATCAGGAGAGACCTTTTCTGAAGTTCAGGAAAGGACTTTGCACTAGTTTCAGGAGAAGTGCTAGAGAGTTTCCCCGAAGAAGGAGGGAATTTCAGAATTTCAGAATGAGGATTTCTAGAAGTTCAGGAAGAAACAATGCACAGAAAGAACTTTCCTGAAGCATTGGGGTACTTCCTGGAAGTTTTAACAAGAATTTACCCGGATTTCAAGAACAAACTTCACCTGAGTTAAGGAGAAAACTTCACCAAAGCTCAGAAGAGGACTTCTCAGAAGTTATGGAAGAAACTTCCAACAAGTTTAGGATGATTTTCCAGAAAATTCTGGATACAACTTCCCCAATGTTTTGGAGAAATTTTCTTCACAGTTTAGGATGGGTCTTATTAGAAGTTTGAAAGGTAACTAGGTAGAGAAAAAAAAAATACCAAATGTTTCTGGAAGGTGAGGTTCGGGTTTTAGATGTGAATTTCCAAGAAAATCAGGAATGACTTCCAATAAGTTCACGAGGAAACTTGCCTTATGTTCAGGAGAAAACTTTCCAGAATTTTAGCAAAGAGTTTTGCAGAAGATCAGGAGAGACCTTGCCTGAAATTCAATAGACGAACCGATGATTCAGTCTACACAAAAATCATTCATATGACCATAACGATATTCATTGCTCATGATACCATATTAAAATAAGGTAAATCTTCATAACCGTTCGCATCGTACTATGAGCTAGGAAGCAAATTCATGTAGGAATAACAAATCCTTGGTTTCGATCTCATTTTGTTTGAGAGATTTCATCGTTGCAAATTCAAGAAGTTTATCAATATATTAAAAAGGTTTCGCGAATGCTTTCAAGGTCCAAATAAGAGGATTCTTTAAAAAAAAATCCCCAATTCTGAAAAAAAAATTCTCTGTCAGGGTTATAGGAGCTCAAGAAAAACTTTGAATGCTTTACCAAAAGGTCAAAGAACTTCGAGATAAAACGGTTAAAGTGAGGTCGATCACTGCGTATGTATACAGTAACCTGTTTAAGGAAATATTGCTGGCAATAAATTAGTTTGTGATAACTATTTAATAACTCGTCTTTTGAATCTTATTTGAAATAGATACCGACTCTTGTCCGCATATTAAATAATAGCTTTCTCTGATAATACTTCGTATAGCAATTTTGGAACAACAGCATTACAAACACATTAGTGTAATTCAAGAAACAAGAGTGAAAAACATCAATACTTTGTTTTCGACTGTCAGAAATGACAGCTAAGTTGATGATAGTCCTGAAATAAGGAGTGTATCGAATATAAGCTATCCACATACATTTGCGTTGTACGCATGTATTTGTGATGGTTTTTATGGTCTGAACACTGCATGCTGTGCGTTTGACTGTCGGCTTTCTCTTGTTTACTTGTTTGTGCGGTTCAAATTCTGCGTTTTCAAAATGTCGCGTATTTTAAAGGAAGTGAAAATTAAGGTTCTGGACACATGGCTAAGTGAGAAGGGTATTACTATGCGAAAATTGGCTAAGCGGTTTGGAATTCATCATGCGAGTGTTAAAACCATCATTAATAAGTTTGGGTAACACTATTCTTTGGATGAGCTACTAGGAAGAGGCAGAAAACCCGGTTCTTCCAACCCGAAACTGGAGCAGAAAGTGGTATCTCTAATCATGAAGAACAAATCAATGTCAATACGTGATTTGGCCAAAAAAGCAGGAACGAGTGTCGGAATGATGCAGCGTATCAAGAGGCGAAACCACCTGAAGACCTACAAGAAGCAGAAAATCTCGAAACAAAGTGCAGAACAGAAGAAGCGAGCAGCAACAAGGGCCAAATTGTATTCGCGTCTTTTGCAGCGTCCGGATGCATGCGTTTTGATGGACGATGAGACCTATGTAAAGGAGGACTCAAAAACTCTTCCAGGTCCACAATACTTTACTGCCGTCGTTGGGGAGGATGTGAGCGATGCGGACAGGTCGATTCAAGTGGAGAAATTCGGTCGAAAGGTACTGGTATGGCAAGCAATATGTTCCTGTGGTTTGAAGTCAACAATTTTTCACACTACCGGAACTATAAATGCGGAAATCTATCGATCTGAGTGTCTCCAGAAGAGATTGTTGCCTTTATTAAGAAGCATAGTACACCTCCACTGGTTTGGCCGGATTTAGCGTTGGCTCACCATGCCAAAACCACTCTCAATTGGCTTGCGGAAAAGGGTATAGATTTCGTTGAGAAAAATATCAATCCACCAAATTGCCCTCAGCTTCGACCCATCGAACGTTACTGGGCAATCGTGAAGATGGTCTTCAAGAAGACTGGTAAGGCAGCTGGGAACATGCAGGAGTTCAAAAAAATTTGGGCTCAAGCGTCCAAAAAATGCGATGCAACACTTGTCCGGAACTTGATGAAGAGCATTCGATCCATAGTTCCAAAATTCGTGAAGGAATAACTTAAATTTCATCCGGTCTTCATTATGTTCAAGTTTAACCTCGTACAATAAAGGATCAATTTTTTGTATGAATAAAATATCGGTTTTCAACATAATTTGAAAGAAAATTTGTGGATAGCTTATTTTTGATACACTCCTTATTGCATGCTATAATATTTCAATGACATTTTGAAAAAAATCGTAGTGTTGAGTCAACAGTCGAGTTCGGTTACTGGCTCAATCAGATTTAGTCAATTTCTATGATACGCACTCTTGCTCGATTCGACAGTGACAAGTGCGAGTCGAGCTGCTCAGCGCGACTTCTTTAATTGACTTCTATTTCTATTTAGAATTGAATAAACAACAGAAAGGCGCGTATGAACATCAGCTTTTACCAATTTATCTGTTAGCTTTGGAAACAAGTGAAAATATGTATGTTCAGCGTGTGAGTAAGAAAGTTATTTTTTTAATAGCCTATTGGTTCATTTAGAAAAAGAAAAACATGTTTCTCTTTTTTCCTTTATTTCCCAAGCACAATGTTTGTTACAAGTCAGTTGAAGTAATTTAAATATAACTCAATGAAGTCACAATCAGGTTGTTGCAACTAATTTTGTCAGTTTTGAGTTGCTTTGGTTGTGTTTGGCTGCAAATGGACCTCCAAAGAACATTTGAATATGCATTAAGGATTATTCTCAAAGATTTACGCGTTTCATCTGTTCGGTTAGTATTCATAGGCAAATTATTAAATTGGAAATTGCAGCAAACGTCAATCACAAAACGTTATGAAAGTAAGGACAGTACTCGAAAAAAATTTGACACAATGATTAGATTGTAAATATTGATATATTGACTGAAACTTGCTAAGAGTGTGATAATTACGTTTTATCATAATTTGTCACATAGTAATTGGGATGGCATCGGAACAAAAGCAGATCCACCAACAAAATATGGGTGCCTTCGTGGAAAACCTGCCTGCGTGCACAGATGGATCGGAAAATATCTGGGATCTCATCATTCGACGGTGTCCCGGATGGTGAAGTCAAGTCATGGACGGTTTTGAATCTGTTCAAGCGTCGATCGAATCTTTCGATCCGTGATATGGCAAAGAAGACGGAGGTTTCCATCTGGTTTGCCGAAAAAACGATGAAACGTGCCGATTGCACGTCTACAAGACCAGAAAGGCGCCAAATCGGAACAGAAAACTAAACACGGTAGCTAAAATCCACGCCAGGAAGCTGAATTGGGAGTGGCTGACGAAAGCGAGGTCGTGATGGACGACGAGACTTGCTTCAAGCCAGACGCAAAGCAGAGGTAGAAGATTTACGTTGCCTCATCACAGTTCCTGAAAAGGTAAGGAAGAAGAAGTTGGACAATCTCGCCAAAAAGTGTATGGTTTAGTAAGCCATCTATGGGTGTGAAGGGATGAGCCAGCCATACATCACGACAGGTGAATCATGAATGCGCAAATATACCGAGACGAGTGCCTCCAGAAGCGCCTGCTGCCGGATTTGGTAAGTAAAACTGCTGGCAGGCAACAAACCAGAGCAAAGAGCATCCTGACAAAGGGTGAAAGCCTCACAGTCGATCCTAAATAAATGGGTTTATTCTCCGAGTCAAATGAGTCGCTCTGACAAATGCTGAATCAAGTGAGTCGACTCTCCATTTGATTTACACGGATTCGAGTCACTCGAAACAAGGCTATTTGAGACTAACCACGTCAACAGTGAGTTACTGATGTTTTTGGTAAATTTACTGTTGCTGTAGAAGTTTAGGAGGCAAACGAACAATTGCTCAACAATACTGGTATGGGCGGTAAATTCTCGTCTCGCCACTGAGAGATCCAAGAACGTCCACAAGTTGGATGGTTGAAGTATGGTCTCGAAGGATCAATGCGTAGTGCTTCAAATGACAAAGGTCTATGACGCCAATGAATGGTCAGAGTCTCAACGGCGATGTACATTTTGAGGCAATTTGTACCATTTACTGTTTAAATGCAACAAACTCCAGGCCTGTAGGTCAACTGAGAAAATCAACAGAGTACGACTCTGTAGAAACTGTATATCTTTGTGGAGTTTTGCTGAAGGGTGTTCCAGAGCAGAGGTTGACGTACTAGATCTGGATGAATGCACCATACTTTGCTACATTTCGAAAGTTCATTCAGCAAATGTTTTCCATCAAAGTAACCGTGTCAGTCAGTTTCCCCCCTCAATTCCTCAAGCGAAGAATCTACTTAATCCACCTTAAAACTACAAAGCACAACCCACATCATCAAACCTAGTGTTTCGTTCAAAAGCTCGCCATCGGCTAATGCGTCTGCATTCACGTCTTACATGAAAATATGCATCGTAAACGTTAACGAAACAGACGTTAGAAGTAGTTTGCTTAAACTGCTACAGTTTCTCAATAAACTTCATTTTCTGAAAGTTCAAGGAATCAGCGTGACACAAGTCAACGCAATTTCTGGAAGAATTTCGTCGATCTGTTAGTTCGGTGAGCGCATGTATTTCCACCTGTTGCGGAGGATACCAATCAGACCTGTGTGATTAGATTCGTGGGAGATTCCTTCCAAACTCATGCTTGCCAATGTCATGTTCAAAAAGCCCAATCCCATAAACAGTATAGTTGCAGCGGAGTTCTAGAGTTGTTCGAGAGTGGTCGCACGCTGCGAAAGAAGGCTTCAGGCAGTGAAGAGTGAACAATTATACCATCGAGAGCAAGTTACGTCAATCTACAGTCAACCAGCAAGCCAAATTCTAGAAGCTGGATATACTTTGTGAATCGAACATACTCAGTGGAATAGACAACAAAGTAGCTTTGTAGTGACACTGTCCAAAACCACAGGCAGATGAATGTTCGGGAGAGTTCAGGAACATAGACTGAGGCTCGTGTTCGACGTGTCATTTCGGACGTCAACCGAAATCTCACTCAACGACGCCCTAATGGGGGGACCGCCCAGGGACCACACCCACTTGATCTCCACAATTATACGATTACGCCATTACTGCATTGCAATTATCACTAACGATGGTTAGGATCATCCGTGTTCATGAACAAGATCATGAAGTTTCGAAGCTTCCCACGTTACATTGTTAATTTTATTGTCGTTTTTAAGCAGTCTACAAATCTAAATCATGGTCATCAGTTCCTCAATAAAACCAAATTTGAATGGTATCCGAACGCCTATCGGGTAGTTGAATTTTACCGTTAACGATAGTTGATCATACATTTCAAGATGCTCAGAAGTTAATGAATGAAACCATTTATTTGACAGCAGAAAAGAATGAAGGATTTTGAAGGACAGAATCATCTGGAATGTTCTATTGATGATCATGGGCTGCCTTTTTACCGGCTGCCAGTTTGAGTCAGAGCTCAACCATCAGTTTTTGTTACACAACAGGCAATTTTTGACTTATAGTGTCTCCAAATTCCAATGAACTAGAAGGATTAACTCATCAGGAAAATTATGTTAATGATCAAGGTTTATTTTATTATTGCAAATTTGATATGAGATTCAACCACCAAGTGGTTCTTGGGAGTCAGCAATTTTATTAAGTCCTGTATCGTAAGTACCTAGTGAGCTGGAAGGATGTATTCTTCGAGACAGTTCATTTGATAATCAAGAAATGTTTGATAAAGACTGATTTGAGTCGGAATTCAATCACCTGGTGGAATTATAAAGCTATATTCTTTTGTTCTACACATGCCATGATCAAGGATTTTTGATATTTCAAATAAAAAATGTTCGCAGTGACACCAAATGATTTATCAAATAAGTAAGGACAATTTTCTTCTAAGAAATCACAAGAAGATCAATTGCATATAACAAACTAAATAAAATAATGAATGCGCCTAGATTACCTCGTACTATTGCGAGCCAAACAAACGTTAACAAAGAAATTGCTTGCAATCTTGCATACAATAGACTTTATTTCAGCAAAATCTGTTTAAATTTATGTGTAATATCCATAAATGTATGCCGAATCAATGTTGTATATTTAAAGAACGTGATAATATAAAAGAGCAAAAGTCAGTCGTCTTCAATCTTAATTTTTGTTAAGCTCATTTCCAAACACAGGAACGTTCGTTGCATTTTTCAAAATAGTTCAAAAATTTAATTACTACACAAAAAAAACTGACAAATTCTCAGAGATGGCATTTCGCATTAATGTTTCGCTGGCGCGTGAGATTTGTACCTTCGCAGAGGATACAACCATAACTCACCGCAGATAAAGCAGAGTCTCTTTTATTCGGTTATAAATAGAGAGAGTAAAAGTGTGCGCCTGTGATGGGGTTGCTTGGAGTGAGTGAATCACTCTCACTTTTAAACGATCGCTCTCATGTGCTCTCATCTGTCTTCACCCACGTGCTCTCACCTGGGATCACTGCCGCGTACACGTGTGCGAGGACGCGCCAGTGCTGTTTCTGTGATTCGCTGGTATGATTGAAAAAGAAAACGTCGTTGGAGTTGTAGAAAATGTCCGAAAAAAGAAAGCGGGAAGAAACGTTCTTCCTTTTTTTTGTCATGTAGCGTCAAAGCGAATTTGCAATCACTGCTGTATGTTAGCAGAAGAGCGCACGCCAGTGAGCTCACTGGGGAGAACGCGTCAGGGGATTTATCTGCATTCGCTTGTGTGAATTCGAGAACTCTTCTTCTCACTCTAGAGCGATCGAGTGTAGTATGAATAAAAACCATTTTTCTCCACTCACCTGCACTACCCGCATGCAAACACAGGGGTGACATATAAACAAGAGAGAAGAGCTCTCGTTAAGGTAAGAAGAGAGTGTGGAAAAAATAAAATCTCTCTCTACCACACTGAGGATATGGACATCACTGAAAATGCTTACAACGCTATCGAAAATACTATAAATCAAAGAATAGCAAGCCAATGATGCCAAATAATGCGTTTGAATGCGCCTAGATTCTTTGCCAGCTTCTTTTTAGCAGACCAACCTCATAACAAATACATAAATGTCACACAAGTTCTCATAAAAATGCACAAAATGTTAACACACAGCTTTTGAAATGTACTTTGAAGTTGATATTAAGGAGACATTACAGTAACTTTTTGAATTTTAAAGGTATATTGCCGGCGTCATCAGTAAGCTTGTAGAGACTTTAAACTTAAGAAACCTTGTTTAATACCCTGAGTTCCAATGCTTACCTTACCTAAAATATATTATGACATTTTTCCATGGGCTACCTTGAAATTAGCTTCATTACTTTTCAATTGCTTATGGAAAACTTATCCGTTTCACATGTCCATTTTGAGTGGTTTAGATAATATTGATTTACGCAATTTCTCTGGAGAAAGAAACAGTTATAATTGACATTATCAAAAAAATGATAACCAGTGGTGGTAAATGTACTGTAGTTCGAAATTATTTTCATTACATTTTACATTTTTCATAACGACCAAATTGAACACACATAAAAGTAAACTGGCATGGTAGAAAATGTCATGACATTTTCTTATTGTTTGCAACAGGCAACGGTTTGAAAATAGTTATTGTGGTATGTCGCTCATAACTTCGTTGACTACTGGATTTATGCTGGGTGTTTGCATATATATGATGTAAATTAAAAGAAATAAAAAAATAAGAATGGATACTAAAAACTCTAAGTCCAAGATTAGCGTATAACTGCATTCTTGATCAAGCTATTAAATACAGTGGCACTCAGTTTCTAAACTATTCGAAAATGTCGGCAAAATAAAAGAGAGCGACATTTTTATGTTTCAAACTTTCTATACTTTTTTGTTCATAAAACGCCATTGATGGAATGTTTTGTTTTTTTCAAAATACTTTGTACAACTTAATTTACACAAAAAATGTTATTCGGTTTTTATTGGTGATTGTTTTGATTGAAAAGTAATATACATTACAGTATAGGTTTCGGAATAACATGACACGACTTCCGTCGTCATTTCGTCCCAAATTCGACGAATTACGATTTTGAAAAGGGCCAAAGTAGGAACCTTGTGCTCGTTTAGGATGTATGACCGCACACAATAATCCAAGGGGTTTAGATCTGGTGAACTGGGAGGCCATTCATCCTTGGCCAAACCTTCGGTAAAATTTGCTCGATACCAGTCCTGATAAAACACGTAAATATCTAATCTTGGCTTCACGGCATTCTTCAAAACATCCGTATTATCATATAAAGCGTAGATATTAATGCCTTTCTCGATGCAAACAAGCCATAGCTTCCGCACTTACCTCCCCCGCCCTCACACAACGTTCCGGTGGTGCCCAAGGACAAGAACCTTCCAACACGCCAGAGCTCCACCCAATCGAACAATATTGGGCCATCGTCAAGCGGAACCTTAAGAAGACTCAAAAAGCTATTGTGAGCGAGAAACAGTTCAATGCAAACTGGCGTTCTGCGGCGAATAAAGGGGATAAGGACACTGTACACAGTCTAATGGCAGGTGTTAAACGAAACACCCGGCAATTCGCACTCGGTAAAAAGGAAGCTTAGCTGAATATTTCTCCTGCACTCTGAATTAACTGAACTTGAAAAAGAAAAATAATTTGACTTATTTTTTAAAACGTATCACCGAAACGACTCGTCCGCCATAGTTACTTTTTTGATATGATGATAATTAATATGATGATAATTCATAAAGAAGAACTAAAAGCTGCCCAAGCAGCACACTTGTTGCAACTCAGTAAATTTCACTTCAATGTCACTAAATAAGGTCACAATCAAGTCACTGCAACCAGCTATGACTGTTTGGTTTTTGCTTGCGCGATGAAATTTTGAGACTAACTTTTACTTTTTCCTGTAAAATTGCTGTACAGAAATACGTCTGGTCTCAATTTTGGCGACAAATAATGGCATAAATCCTGCTACCTTTCAGAAAATGTTCTGACATATTATTTAGAGAAAGTATCCAGCAGGATGAGCATCTGGAAACTGGATGTAACAGGGCGCACTTCTTGATTAGTTTAAAGATCATTTCCTGAGTTGATTCTTGTTGAGTACATTCAGCTGTTAATACGGAATATAATAGTTATATAGTTACATAGTTTCATCGTTCACAAAACCAAATATTTGAGGACTAGCAAAAACACATATTCTGCTAGAAATTCCCCAATCAACACAGAAAATGCATTTTCAGAACGTCAACCTATTGCAAACAGTCACTGTTATTACGACAACTGACTTTTAAGAGCCTCTGGAATCATCGAACATCATAACATGGAATGGAGTAAGAATAGTACCTGTAAAGAGATAGAAAAAAAGAAGAAAATTAATGATTGAGTAATAAGATGACTTACGCTATTTTTTTTTTTAAATGGTTACACATTATTTGGAACACATTTTTTACCGAAAACTCAACAGTTTTTTGCAAGAATTTGAATTTGACTGGGTTTTATACAAACGAAAAAAGAAACACAAAACTACCACTTCTCATTTAAACAAGATGATTGAAGTATTCTTGAATCATACCCATTTTTAAGTCAGTTTGTTTTACTTTCTTAAAAAATATTTTTACGAGCGTATTACTAGCCTTTTTTTAAGAGAACAAGTGAAGTGTTAGTTTAAGTTTTCCTAGTTTGGCAGTCAAATTTTGACCAAAAGTTTTGCTGTTGAGGTTTTGATAAATTAATAACGGCATGAGGATGGGAGATTGTCTCAACTTGATGAAGTGAATACAAATAATGCACAAAGCACGATTTGCCAAAAGTCTGGTGAGAAAATTGCATAGAATTCTTACCCAAGCAACACAAAATTGTCATAATTGGTTGCAATAACTTGATTGTGACTTAATTCAGCCGCATTGAAGTTGCTTTTGCTTATTTGCAACAAGTGTGCTTCTAAGGTAGCTTGATACAGTCTGAATCTCGCGTGATAAATACATTAGAAAAACTGAAGAACAATTTACCCAATAAATTAAAATAAAAGGTGAAAAATGTTTAGTTTGTTCTTAGTATAATCCCTATTTGTAAACACACAGAATTAGAAGGAGTTCTAGTCAATGTTACAAGAAAGATTATCTTATAATGATGAACAAAAAACGGTGGAAAACTTTCGTAAAATTTTGAATAAAATTTAAGTATAAAATTCTACGTGAAATCAGCTGAGAAAACATAGGGAAATTCATGAAGAATCCTAAGAATAAAATCATACAAATGGAATGTTTAGAAGAATTTGTCTAGTAAGCATACATAGAGCCATGAAGAATTTGCCTGATTACAGGAACTATCTTTCCTTCTAAAAGGGAAGATCATGGGAATCATGAATATTTCTATTTGAAAACATGTCAAAATATCATAAGCTGAGGTCTGAATTCATGAATCCAGTATGTCTACTTAATTACGTTAGAAGCATATTCAAATTTAAGGAGCGCATCGGTTATTTTTATAATGAAAATAATAAACAATTCGTTTCATGAGTTTTTGTTTGTGAAAACGATAATGGATTTGTTTCCGAAAGTTAGTTGTAAGCATTAGGAATCCTTCTTTTGAAAAACAAAGGCGGCTGTTTGAGACTACCAAGAAACTCTACCAAGAAAAGAAAGTTTACATTTTTTTTTCAGTGTACATGAATCCAAATTCTATGACCGATTGCGCATTCAACTTTGACCAACATACTAGTCCAACATCGTATTAATTTCAAAATAACGGAACCTTCTTTCCGCATGCGCAAGCATGAAACGTTATCATCAAAATTAAACCAGCATTTCTTTTCAACCGAGAATCCATGACGTCCAATGATTGAAGAAAAAAAACATGAGAAATCGTATTCTTCTCCTTTTATCTACGTCCGGGTAGCTACAGGCCACCAGGTCGCTCCTGCAGTTCTCCCTTCAAAATGAGCTAGTTGCTTTGGATAGGTTTTTCGTTGCATAAGTCATAATTTCCCCCCTGCCTTACCCTAGCAACCGCCCTGTTGGGTAGCAAAATCAACATGAACCAAAAAAAAACAAAAAAAAACCGTTCCATTCTCATAACCATCACTTTCTAGTTGTCCAATTTCCATTGTCTTTCGTTCTGCATCGGCGTGTAATCTTCTCCACACGCCTCCTGTAGCAGCACGTTTTTGGTCTGTTTCTCCCCCTCATCCCCCTCGCCCATCCGAAGATCAAGTATGTTCCGCAGAAGAAAAAAAAAAGAGAAACTTTCTTTTTCTTTATTTTTGCGGCATGAACATTCTTCTCCTTCATCCGCTTCCTGTCGATGTTGCCGCATTCGCCCGTGGATCCCAAATTGGAGCATTACCACATTGTCAAGGAAGAGTGCTCTCCGGCCCGTCGCCGCCGCCGCCGCCAAGCAGAAGAGTAATTCGTCAGAACTTTTTTTTTCGTTCCCAACACTTGGGCTGAGTTTCGAGTATTTTGTCTTTCTTGCTTTTCTGTTTCGACGGTGCCGGAGGAAAATTGAAGCATAAAATTTAATGAATTGACGCCGTTCCACTTCGCGCAGCAACTAGGCCACACGGCTTGGGCGGAAACCGACCCGGAGCTCCCCATTCGGGAGATCCGAAGTGCGTCCGGTGCATTAAATATTCGAAACTGGCAAGAACCCCCCGAAATCGAATTAATATAAGAAAGCGAGAGTCGCCATCATCGGCGTGGCGACGATGGCGGAATTCCTGGTTCTGGATGGAACCAGCCAGATGGAAATAACGAAGCATGCCTTGATTATGCAGGGAGCCGTCCACCCGATCGTAATGAACGACTCCGGCTCGGTTGGCTGACTGACTCTGGGTATGATAATAATTGCACGAGATTTACTTGCAGTGAATATTCATGGTAAAATGCATTCTGCACTAGTGCAGTGCAGTGTAGTGGTTTGTTTTTTTGTTCTGGCCTACGTCGGGTTACAGGGTTTAGTTTATTACACGGAATATAGTTCGCAGGGGTGGTGGATGGTGGCTGTTGTTAACATAGTGTGGGCTTCTGAATAGTTTGAACAGATGAGACGAAAATGCAAATCAAATATTTGATAATGGAAGAAGCTGCATTTATAGAGGGCGATGAAATGAATGGAAAGTATTACAAATTCAGTGCAGATAATAATGACGTTTGAACGAAAGAGCTTGGACTCAAGCTGGACACAGAATATAGCTTACAAAAGATAGCATTGTGAATTGTTAACTTTTTTTTTTTTTTTTTTTTTTCTAAAACTCAAATTTGATTGCTAACATAAACACGACCAACAAGGAGTGAATCAATTACTAATTCGTAGGAGAGGATAGGGTAAAGTTCTTAAGAGAATGACGAGGTGATTGCTGTTCCGACTGACTTGATTGCACAATTCTGATGAGCAAGAAATTAAAAAAAGCATTGAAACTTGTTGGTGAGACCATTCCAATTTCGGTAGAAAAAAAAATTCAAGCCGAAAAATTCAAAACTATTTTCGTTCGATGGAAATTTCAATGAACCACAAAGATAAATGTGCACAAAGAGAAATGCACTTAAATATCAGAATTTTCTGTCCGACAACTTCTGAAACGTATACAAACACGATTGGCTCTATATTTACTAGAATCAAATTTACGCTGCTTGAAACTCCGTCTATTATCTACTCATAGATATTGGTGTTCACATGATAAAAGATTCCCAACGTGTATTATTGAGTGTTTCGGGATATTAAGTGCGAAATAGTATAACGATAAACGCCTATAGATCAATATAAATTCTTTTATCCTTGAATCAAGCATTTCTTCCATCATTTGGCAATCTTAAGTCGAATTACTATTTTAAAAATTTGAACAACGGTAGGGATTCAACTTGAGAATGTGGCAAAAGTAAATACCAGCTCTGCCATACAATTATGAAAGTTTTTACGTTAATCCAAAGCATAAATGTGTCACAGTTACACAACATAATTCCGGACACGCTTTACTACAGCTTTACTACTTTTCCAAAGTATAACCAAAATTTGGGTTTGATTAAAATAGTTTGTACTTACAGGTATGAGTAAATAAAGCCAATATAGATTTAAAGACAATCTAGAGAACACAGATAAAAAGGAAGATTGATGGAAATTTCATGTAAATTTAAGCCAGATAACGCCTAAATCTAGCCTGTTGTATGCAAGATATCAAGCATTATTGTATGGCGCATGAAAGATAGCAAACAATTTCGTTGTTTACGCCTCCTTTGGCTTGTAATTAAACGAGGGGAAATTTTACGCGCTTGTTAAAATTATTTATTTTGTTTTGTGAAGAACAAAAACAAAAGTAGCAACTGTCAATTGAAAAAAGGGTACAATTAACTATGATGTGATTGTGCTATATTTAAAAGCAGTTGACTCCGCTGTGTAATTTCAGACTGCAAAATCGTATTATGGGAAATATTTTAAATAAAGGTGGCATTAAGTCGCACTTCATGTTTGGAATAAGCACATTGAAGTAAATTGAGGTCTAATCAGTGGCGTTTAGTCCGTATGTGCAATCACTCATTCCAGAGGCAGAACAACTGCTAATGAAATCTAATATACTAAATAGCACGTTTTTCTTGAAGTTTAACATTAACTACTGGTTTTGGAGAGGAAATCCTCAAAAAACCGTTATTTTCATAATGATAAGTCTACTTATAAATTGTACAATGAAGTAGTGGTAAATATTTGTTTCATTTTGTTTTGAATCGTACATTAACCCCTAATATAAGTGTTTGTGCTGATTATTCCATTTATTTCCTTGCAAAAATGATTGCATAGTACCTTTGTCGAAGTTTTCTTTTTCTAAATGATACCACCACTTTACCACGAAGAACTGGTAAATTGAGAAAAAAATTCAATAAGTAAAAATTCATGATTTACAAGTAGGTCCAAAGTAGGTGCAAATCGTATTTTTCGAACGACCAACAATTCTGGAGGGATCAGAATTGTTGATCGTTCGAAAAATACGATTTGACATACTTTGGACCTTCTTCCGCAGTGTTTGTAGCTCGATTTCCTCTCATGACTGAATAATAGCAGCTTTCAGTTCCTAAACTGTTCAAAATTTCAGTTTTTTTTTTCATTTTGCAGCGTTTGATGGGGCAATAAGAGCGCAAGTGAGTCCAAAGCCGATGATGAAGGAAGGGTAATGGGGAACTAGTCTATTCAGACCACATGGACAAGGCTAGGTTATGGTGGGTGGTTAAACGTTTTAGACCGGTAATATTTAATCAATCACAATAAGTGAATAAACAACAATAAAATAATTGTCAGAAAAATGAAAAGTGCACTTTTTGTGATTTCCCTAAGTTTTATTGATATCAGGTATTTGTAGATTGTTCCCAAGTTCATCTTGGAGTGAATTGCCGCTAAACCCGCCAGTATCACACATCCTTCAGTGCCTTTAAATAAACGTACTACGACGTGGTAATTTAAAGGCAGCACAGTGTGATACTATCACTGCTGATCATGTTCTTGGTCTCCCATGACGGCTTTTTGCATGATATGAGCCCTTTCACCTAAGACAAGGTTACAACATGATCTTCGAGAGGGAGTTCCTGGGCTGTTCAAGATTGAGGATTATTAGCAAACTTTCGTCGAACCATTATTGCATAGACATTTTCAATCAGATTTAGATCCGGTGAACAAGCAGGCCAGTCCAAAGCATCAACCTTTTCAAACCTGAAACGTGTCATTGTTTCAGTGTCGGTGTGAATTTCAGGGTTAGCTAATAGGAAAATTGCAAAATACAATGCATGTCATGGATGTATAGATTTATTTTAAAATATAATAATTAAACTGTTAATGTCCTTTTTGATTTTTTTTAATGTCTCTAATATCCACGAACTCCACTTTGACAACTTAATTTAGGTCTTTGAGTTTACGAGATCCTCCTATTTTTCGGGGTCAACATCCTAATTTTAGGATTCACGCTGGAACTTGCCCGAAGTTGGTAGCAATGAATTCAAACTGGAATACAATAGTTACAAACTGGAATACTGGATGGATCACTTGGGACAGCAGGACAGCACCCCTGGGAACAGATTACAGAGCCCCAAGCCGAACGCTACGAAGCGACCAAAAATCTCAAGTTGAGACACCAGATGAAGAAACAGCATTCGATAAGAAAGATTAAGTTGGAAGAACTAAAAAGATGACGGTGACGAAAATAGATGGATAGAGTGGAATGTTTGCACATAAATTGGACAGAACTTGTAAATGTAGTTGAAATAATAAGTTTTAAAAGTAGAATATAGAACAACTTTTCTGTACAAATATGTTGCGTTGTTTCATTGGTAATAATCAGTAATGTCACCAACCAATTAACAAATCAGGTTTTTTTTTCTATATGGCGAGGTGAGACGACTCACTTTCGTATGAATGGTGACACTCCACTTGATTTTTGATTTTTAATATGATTGACGAATCATATATTTTGACGTTTAGTTGCGTATATAAACAAAGTACCAAAGTGTTGCCAGAAAAAGACATGAATTTCCTGGTAAAAATAAGTTCACCACTTTACAGAGTTGCCAAAACACCTCCTTTATACTTCGTTTCATCATAAAATGTGGATCAAATTTGTATCAAAATGAGCATATTAGAAAAAGTTATTTACGCTAACGTTATGAAAAGTTCATTGTCTTTAGAGGGGTCTAACAAGAAAGGTAAATTATCGGGTTTTTTGTTCAAAAATAATATTTAAAGTGTACCAAAGGGGCTTCTTCTCACAGGTGTGGCAGATTTGTGCATTGTTATATGAGTAGTATTGTTATTCTACTAATAAAAACAATTTTCAAGGTGAAAAAGGAGTTTCGCCATAGCGGGGGATTTTGTTTATTGGCTGAGCGTGACGTGAGGAGAATTGTTAACTATAAAAACAAAACTAGCGCAATGAAGAAAACTGCCATTTGCTGGTATAAAGCAACAGGCTTGCACATCATATCAAGCTTGCACATTATATCAGATGCATACTCACCAAGTGATCTGAATTTTTTAACTCTGATTGCATATCTAAAGCGCGGTTTAGCAACAATAATTTTTGCATTTATATTTTCGCGAGCGCACAAAATTTATTACAAATCAACGTTGAAACTTTTATTTTTTACAAATAAACAAGCGAGTGTTATTTGAGAAGTGGTCTTTGGTGACATCAATCTGATTATAAATACATTTTAAAATCCTCCTTTTAAATAATATTAAAAACGTGCCTGGTTTGAAAATTTCACATTTCCAAATGAAGAAGTGTATTTCAGTACCTTTATCCAAATGATATCGGTTTTGTTATCATGCGGGGTAAAGTAACCTAAAAATGGGCGTGGCTCTCAATATATTCTAAAATAGGTTGCTGGATCTGTAATAGAGCTATTACTTTCAAGCTCCCGAACTAAAGCTTTTTTCAATGGTTTTTTCAAGGGTTGTTGCAAACTGATTCCTTCCATAGTACCATTCCAGACCAATGGATGTTAGATTTATTACACAAATACAGACACATTTTTTTTTAAATCAGGTTTTCATTGTATTAATGCGTCGCCATTGCTCAAAAGTAATCATATTGTACAAATTTGAAAAAAAATGATTAGAACTTTTTAAACAAAACAAGAAACACTGAAAAATCTTGATATTTTAAACAATTTGCCTAAAAATGGCATGAACACCAAATATATTATTCTAATACAATACGTAAAAATGTATAATACCTCATTAAACATAAAATACATAAAATAGTAGTAGTTGCAAATCATAAAATATGGATTCGTTCAAACATATTTTTTTTTCTCAAATTATTCACTTCACTTGCTATAATGACTCATTATATTTCATTTAAGTAAATATTTAAAAATCGGATCAGTGGTTCAAAAGCTATAGTTTGAATAAAATCAAACAAAACGAAAACAAGATTTTAACAATTGGATCAGTCTAACGTAGAAAGAACCATTCAAATGACGGATTTAAAAAATATAGGTCTTCTCTTTATCAAAAAGAAACCATCCAACCAAATATTAGGAAATTCTGTGAGATCATTTATCATTTTCCAATTTCCATGTTTTATTTTTAATTTTATGTTCAGATTTCCTGTTGCTAGTTTTTAGGTCTGTTTTTCTTTGTATTCTGGGATTTTGTGGCTACTTCAGTTAAAAACCGAGTAACGATGGGAGTGTCGAAAAGTGGTTACAATTTACATTTATTAGTTGTATTATCGTTAAAATATTATTTCTAATGAGAATGAGTGTAAAACTAAGGAGCTGAATCTTGTTCACGGTAACTGTCGGACACTAAGATAATGTCAGCAAAAAAGTTTTAGAAATAATTTAATAAAACCAAATACTTCTTTCTGAAATATTTCAAAACTTTCCGTAGTACACCCGCCATTAGAATCCGTACAGTATTGTCAGATACGCTAGCAGTAACGGTTCCTTTTTGATAAAGGGCGATACGGTCAAAATTTGGTCAATATCAACTTGACGTATTTCTTTCAATTTTGCATTTAAAAAACCTGAACACCCCTCATTTTGAAGGTGTGTGTGTGTAGAATGTTGCTCCTATTTTGATTTTGGAATTCACTCTTCAGTTGTCAAAATGCCGTCCAAGCAAGAAGAGCAGCGTATCAAAATTTTGCTCGCGCATCGCGAAAATCCGAGCTACTCGCACGCAAAGTTGGCAAAATCGCTAAAAGTTGCCAAATCAACCGTTACAAATGTAATTAAAGTGTTTGGGGAACGTTTGTCGACAGCCAGGAAGTCTGGATCGGGGAAATCGAAAACCGGAAGCCGCTGAGACGACAAAGAGAGTTGCCGGTAGTTTCAAGCGAAACCTAACCTATCTCTCCGAGATGCCGCAAATAAGCTGGGTGTATCGTCTACAACCGTGCATCGAGCCAAAAAACGAGCCGGACTATCGACTTACAAGAAGGTAGTGACTCCAAATCGCGATGATAAACAAAATACGACGGCCAAAGCGCGATCCCGGAGGCTGTACACGACGATGCTGACGAAGTTTGACTGCGTGGTAATGGACGACGAAACCTACGTCAAAGCCGACTACAAGCAGCTACCGGGACAGGAGTTTTATGCGGCAAAAGGAAGGGGAAAGGTAGCAGATATTTTCAAGCACACGAAACTGTCAAAGTTCGCAAAGAAATATCTGGTTTGGCAAGCCATCTGTACCTGTGGCTTGAAAAGCAGCATTTTCATAGCTTGCGGGACTGTCAACCAAGAAATTTACGTGAAAGAGTGTTTGAATAAACGTCTGCTGCCTTTCCTGAAGAAACACGGTTGTTCCGTACTGTTTTGGCCGGATTTGGCATCTTGCCATTACGGTAAAAAGGCCATGGAGTGGTACGCCGCCAACAACGTGCAGGTGGTTC
Source organism: Aedes japonicus (assembly GCA_034211315.2). Classification (NCBI taxonomy): domain Eukaryota; kingdom Metazoa; phylum Arthropoda; class Insecta; order Diptera; family Culicidae; genus Aedes; species Aedes japonicus. The sequence goes on along the minus strand of JASCZW010000194.1, from coordinate 574,542 downwards.
CCAAGGACAAGAACCCTCCCAACACGCCAGAGCTCCGCCCAATTGAGAAATACTGGGTTATTGTCAAGCGGAACCTAAAGAAGACCAAAAAAACTGCTAAGGACGAGCAGCAGTTCAAGGCAAACTGGCTTTCTGCGGCGAAGAAGGTGGACAAGATGGCTGTACAAAATCTGATGGCAGGGGTCAAGCGTAAGGCCCGGCAATTCGGATTTGGAAAAGCGGAAGCCTAACTGAATATTTTCCAGAATTTTATACTAATTGAACTTGAAAAAGAAATTTAATTTGATTTTTTAAATAAACGATTTCACCGAGTTACACGCGTTTTCCCTTGACCAAATTTTGACCGTATCACCCTTTAGTGCCGATAGAGACGAAACTTTTGGATTTTCGACTACAACTATTGGCCTGGCGAATGGTCTGGTCTTGAGAGATTTAGATACTTCCTTTGATTGAAAATACTCGACAACGGTGTTTCTTTGCATTGCTGTATAGAAATCAAGACCCGGAAGCTGGTGTAAAGCTCTTTAGCCTTCATGTTATGCCTTTGATTTACTTTTGCACATATGAATTAGATTGTTCAGCTTTGCTAGCCAAATTTCACATAGAGATGTTAGGATTATTCTCAATAATGGCTACCACATTCTTGTTCGTTTGACGGCAGCATACTTTTCGATTTGTTCTGCTTCCAAACTTTCGATCCACAATCAAGCAATGGTCAAATGATTTGCAAACACAAAATACGCTACTTTTTTGCGGTTTTAGTTTCTTGGCAAGATCGCGTACTGATAACTTTCGAATTTTGCTGCCGTTCATCCAAAATGCGTTTTTTTAACACGTTGTACCACGATGAGGAGAGTTTCAGCTGTCATGTAATTGAAACGTTTCAGCAATCCGTGAAATAATGCAAAAATTAAACAGAAACAAAAGAAAAGCGTCCGAAATTTTTTTTTTTCGTGGACAGGCTTTAGAGGGCAAACGCTCTACGGAAGCATTTGTCAAGAGCTCGAGCGTTCCAATTTGCTAGAATCCAAAAATGATCGCCATCAAAGCCATCACCATTATCAGACACTTTCCATGCAAGGAACTCCAATTACGTGTAAGCTGCAGTGATTATCATTTGTCAGGTGAAATGTATGAAGTTTATTAGATTTGTGGCTTTAAAATTTCGAAGTGTTGAGAAGGCGGCTATTTTTGGATTCTAGCAAGTTAACCTTAAATCACTCGATGAACTCAACTCCAGGAAGTTTATAAACTTCGTACGGAAATTTTCAAGTAAGCCATTGTGCAAAACTTGATTGTGATGTTCTGGTAAGTACAAAAAATAATGAATTTCGAAAAACACGTTCTTTAGCCAACAGCACAACAAGCCAAGGTAAGTGTAGGCCATGAAATTCCAGGCAACCTTTCATGAATTGTATTACATTCAATAGAACAATTTAATCTATTTGTAGGCATGAGATTTCTATCTGTATTCATATGCATTCATGGAATTCAATACGCAACAATTCTATAGAAAAAAGATTAACGATCTCTGAGAATTTCAGTAGGTATTTAGTAAGGTATTGAAAAATATTAGACCTGAATGTGTTTTATTTTGTGATAAGACCTATCTAAAAACTGAAGATTTCTTCAAAACATTATTTTTAAAAAAAAGCTCTTGAACCAATTGATTATTATTTTTTATTGAAATAAGAAAAAGCCAAATGTTTTGTCTTGGTTTGCCCAGTCCATTGCTTTAAAATTAGGTCAGCATAGAACTATCATATTTTCTGATTTTTTTTTTTAGGGAGTTAATGTTTTTTTTGCGATTAAACTTACATTGATATCCATAGATTTGCATGTTATATCGATGACAGAATAAATCGAAAATCTCCATCCAGAGATTTTCAGACGTATTGCGGTGAAAAAAAAACATAAGTCGTTTTTCATTGAAAATGACATTTGCCTGCCCAGGTTGCGAGCACATAAAGCGACGAATCCACGTCAAAAAAAATCACAAAGAGTTATTTCAGTGACTAGTCTTATTTCGAAATTGACCCTTAGTGAGATCCATTTGATTATAATTATAATACACAAACTTTTTCTCAAACAATACTGAATACGTGCCTGATTTGGAAAATTTACATTTCGAAATTTGAAAGTCTGTAACAGTACCCTTATTCAAATGATATCGGGATTTTTTTCATGCGGAGTTTTTGTATGTGAGAGTAACCTCGAAATGGGCGTGAATCTCCTCCACCAGCCCAAAAATAATAAAACATTAATGTTTCTATGATGTGTCATAGATATTATTTTCTTCTTTTTTCAGTTAATTTGCAATTATACCTTTAAGGAAAGATTTAAAAAATACTTAAAAATCGGCTTGGTTGTTCAAAAACTACGAATTCAAAGAAAATTTAAAAACAATACATCCTCATTGGGTTGTTCAAAATTATGACTGAATGTAAGCCATTTTATTTGAACACTGCAATATTCTACGAACTATTATTCTTTTTGATTGCTTTTTAAGACAAAGGTCAATATTTACGGCTCAAAACTATGTCAACTATGTCCTTTGAATTCGATGCATAGAAATATATCCGATCGATTGGTGCCAAAATTTCGAAAATCTCTGGAGAAACGACTGAGATATCAACGCTTAACGCTTGACCACTTTTCGTGACGGCCGAAATTCATTTTTTTTAATTGCACCTCAGTGTAGAAATCAAAAACGTAGTCGTACGTCAAAATTACGATTTTTTACAGAGCCTAACGTGGCAAGAACCAGTCAATTCAATTAAAGTGCATTCCGGGATTGGCAGGCCACTCCAGTTGAAAACCTAGTTTTGAGGTGAGTGTTAATTTGTTTTCCTTTAAATAGTTCATTATTTTGGCATGCCCAATAGCGTTAGCTTTACGGAGCCGATTACTTATAGTTTTTTTTGAATGATTTAATACTAGCATTAGTATGACTTGGGCTGTTTACTCGCGGTTTACCCGAGGTTAGACGGATAACGTTTTTTTTTGGGATGGATTGGACAGATTACTTGGAAATGAGATGAGTTTATTTGTGTTTTTAATTTACAACCATTGGCGAATTAGTCATTGCTATCGTTAAAATATGCTTTCAATTTCATTTAAATTCAGGACCAAGAAATGAGAAGGTAATCGCTTTTTCCTAACATAGAATATCTCAAGAGCTCATGCGCTCCAAATGTGTTAAGGCGAAAGTTGCTAGAATCCAAAAATGGCCGACATCATTGATAATTTGCAAAGACCACTTTACATTATTTGAAATCATTTTCCTACAGGAAATTCCAATCATTTGAATACTGCAGAGATTCCAATCATTTCAATACTGGTGAGATCCTTGACGTTTCTTAGATGCGCCTTCAAAGCTTCGAAGTGGCGAGGTAAATCGGCAGTGATGATGACCGTTTTTGGATTCTAGCAAGTTTCACCTTAAATCACTCGGTAAGCCCCACTTCAGTATGTTTATCGATGTTTTTAAACAAGGTGTTTATTGTACGGAAGCATGTTTATAGTAAGTATATCATAGAATGAAAATGAACTAAGAAAAACACGTAACATTTCTCCCAGTTTATTTACAAGCCAAAATAACCACAAGCTATGAAATTCCTTGCAATTTTTCATAAAACCGAACCTGATTTAGGGGATATCTCGCTAAACTTCACATGATATATCCATTGGGATTATGCCAAATTTAGCGTTCTAAAGATGTGTATTATGTAGCGAAGATAATTACATTTTTTCGTTATGATGATAAACTTGGTTGAGATGGATAAAATCTTCACTTAACTCATCGCTTGAGCAAGAAAATAAAATTTTGATTAGAGCCAGTGGACGGAAAATCACTCTTCATCAATTTAGTCTCACGTGAATAAACGCAAATGTCTTGCTTCAGATTTTCACGCACTTAGACTTACATCGCCAGAACAAAATCGTTCCAGCCTGAGACTCATCAAAAACTATCTAACTGATGTATGTCATGTTCGATCTCAATTCTCTGAAACAAGAATAACAATAGGACCCTGAGGCAGAGCAAAGAATTTTTTAACCTGAAATCTTGCTGGTGATCATAGCCAAATAATTAACTCAACTTCAACTTGATGATGTGTATTTCCGAATCCTATAATGCAATGGTCGGAACCAAAAATAAAAACAAGGTAGTATACGACAACATGCCCCTAAACTATTTTCAAACTCTAGCTCAGAAGTTGTTATTAAAACTGGTTAAAAAGAAGCGATCTAGAACTCAATGTTACCTCGCAATTATCAAAGCATATATCTCAAAAAGAAAGCAGCAAATATTGGAATTATTTTAGTTTGTTCTGCTACTTAATATTTCCAAAAACATGTATCATTTCGTGCAGAGTTGGAATGAGAACTCAAAGACGTTACCATTTTGTAATCTGATAGGATAGGATAGGATAGGATTGTGCTTTTGAATTTGAAGGAAATACATTAAAATAATGAACTAATTTCACTTGAAAAAAAGCTCAACAAGCAAAAATATAAATGTCACGAGGCGGCACTGCCAACTTCGATCCATTTACATCTCTAATTTTAAGAGAACTTCCCAGAAATATTCCTACAAAAAATACCTGCCAATCGCGGCCCGAGTTCAATTAGTTCACTCTCACATGAAGCCAAACAAATTGTCCCCTTTGTATCGGAAATCCAATGTCCGCCATTTGCCCACTTTCCCAGCCGAAGAAAAGAACAAAAAAAATCGCGTGCTCAAAACCGACCAACTTCCTCCTATAAACCATTCTAATTCGTTAACATCTCATTTGAATAATTCATATCATCCATCTACCCCGCAATTAGCATATTACCATAATAAACATTCAGTTTTCACTTTCTTCCCCGCACGAGCCACGCTGGGGGCATCCAAGTGAGCTCTGCTGCAATGCTAGTAAATAGTAAATAGTAAAGGCCGCACAACAAATCACCGCTTCCAGTTGTGCTACATCAACTAGCGGCTGGCTGCATTCCGTTCCGCCGCTCGCGACCGAATGAAGTAATAGAAAAATGGCAAACCTGCTGAGCTATTGCACAACCCTCGAGACCCCCGATCCCCGGGAATGGGTGCCCCTTCTCGCGCAACAAAGCGGAATCGTAGAAAATAGTTTATTAACAGCCATTACCATTCCAAATGGTTACTTCATTTGCCCCAGACACGGGGAAAAACGCGCGGAGAAAGCACGGCAATTAATAGTCATGCTCGAACATGGAATAGAAAGAGAAGCCGAACCAGTCCGCTGAGGTAATGTAATAGGCACAATCTAGGCCAATGTCAAGGTTTTCCATTTCTTTTTCGTCACTGACTTTCTAATGCTCGGGCAGCGCTGGTTTCTGGAGACTGGTTCGATGACGACGATCGTCGATTGCGCTGCTTACTTAACCGGCTCTAAGCAGCATACTCTCTTTCGCTCCGGTGAGGGGGCAGACGGGGGAACAAACACAGACAGACTTAGACAACTCAAGCTGGAAGCTTTCACCGCAGCGTCGCGCAACGCTCGGCGTTTGAGTGAGTGCTGCACTCGCGGTTCTTCATTTCGCCGCTTTCGCCGGCCTGAAGTGAGTGAATAGAAACAGCATCAATTTCGACCCGACGCGGCGCGGCGTTCGCTGTCTTCGATGCACGGGAAATAGTGGGAGGAAAATTACTCACATCAGCCTTTTGCCGGGCGCATGACTCATCGGCAACCGGTTCGGGGGAGTTGCGCCTTTCGGACTTTCTTTCTCGCTGCGTGTGGTTTATGCAACTGTGCAATTATGCAATTTATCATGATAATTACTAGTTTTCTTTCGGTTTTCATTTCTCCTTCTTCAGCGGGGGTTCTTTGGCTTGGATGGATTATGGTACCGGCTGTTTTGCGTTCCACCTTGGCCTTACTTTTCATTTATGTTTTGCAACGGAAATGCCGGTTCCGTGGGAATGTGAGTTTGACGAATGGAGTGCATTGGAGAAGAGTTTGAAACTTTAGAAGATTTTAGGGGGTATGAATCATTGTATTCGAACTGGAAACGCGGAGATTGCAGTTTGAATGAGCTATTTAACCCTCAAAAGTCAACCCCTGTTGCCGAAATAGACCTTTTCATGTTGGGCCTTAGTTGATTCAGGTCAGGTAAAAACTTCTGCTCCACCACTTTTTTCAATTACCATGAAAAATAGACGAATTGCTTTGTTTTTGAAAGCTTTGTTTTGATAAATTTGTTTACTTATGAATTACTGACCTGGAGAAAAGGAGCACCACTTAACTTTTCGACAATAGATGCTCCAGTGTTTTAGAAAGAAAAACAAAAAAAAAACGTTTCCAGAATGTTTTAACGATCTGATTTTATAGGTGTTGGATAAGATTAAAGGGTGGAACAGCTAAAAATTGGTCAAACATGCATTAATTGTTATTTTTTATATATTCTCCGTGCGAGGAGTAACGATTATGATGTTGAAGGAGATGTTCGCTCATCACCATGAGGCACCAAGAGTGAACAACAATGTTTTTTGGCTAGAATTGAAAGATATGAAGAGAAAGTTTTTTGATAGTTCCGCTAGTGTGCGGCAGGCTCGGAAACATAGCAGATGTTTTAGGAAAATTGAGCGAAAAGGGCATGTGTACAGTGGTACTCGAACCAACGACATTTTTGCCTAACATTCCACTGCGGGGTAGGTTAAAGCACGGACTAAGTCCGCCACTTCAACAGGCAAAAATGTCCGTTGTGCAGTGTCTTAGTTGTTGAGTATTATATTGGCGTTCGGAAGATCAATGTCTCTCAAAAAAAAACCGTAACCGACATTCGAACCGTGGTCGCCAGCGTCATGGCTCTAGATTTTATCTGTTCAGCCACTTTAAAAAGTTGAAATAAATGGAATAAATTCCCAGTTGCATCGATTAACGAGGCATTCAGCGATACAGAAACGAAGCAAATATTTCTGAAATATGCGGATATCTCAAGATATGATTGTAAATACTGCAATTGCATTCTTAACCATCATTTTAACTTTTGGCTGTAGCAGTCCGGACCTGAAGCCATTGGATTGCTTAACTTTGGCGTATGTTGAAGCACAAGCCTGCAAAACATCTCACCCTAGTATGAAGACCCTGAAGTCTTTCATAACGGCAGTCGATGTTGGAGATCTACGCTCGAAAGGCATTTGTTTCAAAGGATCTAAGGGCCTGTCCATAAACGACGTAGACTTATTTTTGAAAATCTTAGACCCCCCTCCCCCCTCGTAGACCTTTCACCCTATATTTGTATTTGTATTTTTGTATGGAGCGAAAAATTTGGTCAGAAAAGTCTACGGGGCTTATGAATAGTCCCTAATAAAGAAAACTGAACGCAGAAATGTTGATATTTTCACTTAAAGTAAATAAAATGGGATTTGAAAGAAACGCGATAGATTTCCGCAATTTTTCTCTTACCGAACCTTGTAGAGTATCATTGTGCTTGCCACGAAATATTCACAGAATACTCTCAGTTACTAACTGCTGAAAGCACTTACTTTTTGAATTCTTAGTTAAGAGTAGACAAAAGCTGATGGAAATAAGCGCCAAAACCCGTTAGGGGCTATTCAGAAACCACGTAAACTTTTCTGGAAGGTGGGAGGGGGGGGGGTTGACCAAAGTCTACGGTCCATTCAAAAATTCTAAAAATTGTATGGAGAAAAGTCTACGAGGTCTATGCGTCTACGTGGTTTATGCACAGGCCCTAAGAACAAGGAAAGAAGAAGAAGAAGAAAAAAGACGATAGCTCGAAAACCACGAACTTTATGTTTTGGCATGTATGACAGTGTTCTATCTATAGGCAAATGCTTGCTCTCACCTAAGGAAAAACCAGCTAACAGCAAATACAGTCAATGCATTTTTTTTCTAAACTCAATTGGGAAGGGACTAAAATGTATATTGTTTTTGTTGTTCATGTTAATATAAATGCAAGAGACCTTTTTCGGATGTCTAAAAGTTCATACGATTACGAATATTTGAATTTGGATTCATAAGCAGAACAAAAATGCGAAGAAAATGAAACTAATAGTCTGCTCTCCACTGGAAGATTGGCTCCCCAAAAACCAAAGTGAGGATTTGGCATGAAGAAACAAAGTTCTATATCTCTTAAGCTCTGTCTTGATGGAAATTGAATTGTTCTTTGATACTAAAGGAATAGATATCCAGTACACACGCGATAAGTTAAAACACTAGCACCGATGGTTTGATCCTTTCAGGCCTAAATTTTTTCTAGCATTATTATACAAACAAATTTGTGTAATATGATTGATTTGTCTCAATAACAGAAATAATTGAAAAAGAAGGCCTTTTTTGGATGTTCTACGTCGTCCAAACCGTCCTGGAGTTCAGAGCTTAACGTCTTTTACTGTTATAACAGAAGCTCCATCCGCTATACAAAGTGACGATATAACTTCAATCATATCCAATGAATGTCCTGGAAGACCATTATATATTATGAAATAATCTTGGACTATTCCATGCCGAACTAATTGTCCCGGCGTTCAGAACAGAGAAGATCTACTGTTGCAACAGTAGCTTTATCCACTATACAAAGTCACGATATGTATTCAATCATATTAAATTAATGTCTTGGAAGACCAACAGGCATTCTGAAATAATCTTGGGATATTCTATGTCATTTAAATAGTCCTGGAGCTCAGAACTTAAGAACTTCTGTTATAACATTAGCTTATTCTGCTTTACAAAGTTACGAAATGAATTCAATCATATTCAATGAATGTCCTGTAAGAGCAACAGTCACCATGATATAATCTTAGGAAATTCTATGCCATCTAAATAGTCCTGGAGTTCAGAACTTAAGAGCTACTGTTATAACATTAGCTTTTTCTGCTTTACAAAGTTATTACATGTATTCAATGTTATGATAAGGATCTTTTGATGACTTAGAGCATCTAAGAGATCTCATTATACCGGTTGACCCCAGAAGACCCCAGAAATTAAATGAAATTTGGTCAAATACATTGTGTTACTTTGTTCAGTCCAGGAAACTACAGATACAGCAGTTGTTTTAGATTTGGAACTCCAAAATAGTTTGGATAACCAAGAACATCGGAGAACAATCACATAATCTGTTGTTCTTTCAAGATGTTCAATGAATATGTTTTAATACATATCTAGCTTTGCATATTCCAGGAAGCCTTAGTTGATTGCCTTAGACTACAGGGCCATGAGATCATAACATGATTAGTTTGAATGATCTAGAACATGCCATATGTCTTTATAATGTTTGTTGACCTTTAAGAATATTATTTGAATATGTTTGAACATTTATTGTAAATCTTAAGTTCTGAACGCCATGGGCAGTTTGGATGAGCTAGACCATCCCAAGGGGTGTGGAAGTAGTTCGCCTCCGCGTGGTGCACCCTGAAAACGTTAAGCTTGCTTTAATGGCTAAACAAACTACAACGGAAGAAGCGCCATATGGCGCGGGATCTGGCAGGAAGCCGTAAGCAGTCGTGAGATGGAGACCAGGACCGATCTGGGGTAATGCCGCACTCCCACACGTTCCAACCCCTGGCTTTCTCGATCGGTGGAGTAACCATACGATGCGAGGTTCGACAGGTACCGTAAGTGTTCGGGTAGGGAAATCACAGACGATCTGGATGGACCACCAGACGTCCCGAACCCTGCTTGGATCCATGAGCATATCGATCGAATCAGCGTCAGGTCGGCGAAGCTAACTACTAAAGACCTATGTAGTTAGACATAGTGGGTGCGTAAAGCACACTAGCCCCCTCCATGAAGTAAAACCGAAAGGTGCTTCCGGGGAGGGCCAGGGCTCTCGAGGAGTTGGCGCCCTCATACCCACATCCTGAGTTTTTCAGGAGAATATTCTCTGAATATGTTTGAATACGTGACGCATCTTTGTATAGCCTCAAAAATTACTGTAACTACCGTAAATTTCGAGTTATTGATTCCAGGACAGTTTGAAATTATGACAGTTGACTTTCCAGAAGATTCATTCAATATGTTTGAAAACGTATCGCCACCGTATATAGCTCAAAAATATCTTATGTTTTGATCTTAAGGACAGTTTGGATAACCTAGAATAGACCAAAATTGTCACATTATGTCTATTTAGCTTCGACACAGTTCAATAAATTTTGTGGCATACATATTGTCACTTTGCATACTCCCAAAAACCTACTGTTACAACTGCAGATGTTGTGTTCTTAACTCAAAGACAGTTTGGATGGCCTAAATGGTTTTTTTACGCTTGAAAATATTCACTCAATTTGGTTGAGTTAAAGTTACTACTGTAGAACTTAATTTTTGAACTCAAGAACAATTTGGATGACCTAGAGCAGAACAATTTTTCTTCCAAAAGGTTTGTTCAAAATGTTTGAATACATATCATAACCTTATATAGCCCTAAAAGCTACTGTAGATCAGAGTTTCTGAACTCAAGTATATTTTGGATAACCTAGAACATCCCAGAACGATACAAAAATGTTTAACGTTTATCAACAAGTATTAAATACTATGTATGCATGTGTACCATATTCTAAAATGTAGAATTGATGTAGAGCAAATTTGCCGAAGATAGTGTACACTTTTTTCAATATGTGATTTTATACAGCCATTTTCCTTTTGGAATCATATATGACCCATTAGGCCTGAACGAGTTAACACAATTGCGAAATCGTAAAATTTGGTTAATTTTTTTAAACGGTAAGTGTCCTCAAACAAGACACGAAGTAAGACACTTCACACGGTAAGTGTCTTCAAATGTGTCCGTGAGCGGAAAACTATCGTTCGGAAGGGTCACTGTAAGACTTATAGTGGATCTTACAATTGGCTATAGGTATTGAGAATAATTAGAACTTATCTAGGTCCTGACTCTGAAATTGCCATGAAATACAATTCCAACCAAAGAACCGACAGCAAACAGCCAAACTGGACACTGAAACAGAACCAAAACACGCGCCGGGAAGTTGTACAGAGAGTTTCTCACTCCCAGGAAGACGAAATAAAGATGGATTTTGGGTTGCTTGTTGAACAAAAGTGGCCACACCTCGAGGAGATGTCTCCAATACCTATCATTTCGTCAATGCTGATAAGTTCGCTAGAAAATTTCTGATGTAACCAGTGATTTATTTGCAGCTGCGGGCAAAAAACTAAATTTTTAGTTTCAAATGAGTCTATGAACTCGAAGTTCTTTAAGTAAGCGTGCCTAAATAAACGTATTCAAACCCTTCATCAAATCACACAAAGGCCCTGTGAAGTATTGCCCAGATTTGTCTAACTGCAACTACTGTCGAGAGACACTTCGGTGGTACCGTGACAACAGGGAGAATTTCTTCGAAAATGACCTCAATCCACCCAATTGCCCTTAATTTGATCCAATCGAGAATTATTGGGCAATTGCTAAGCGGATAATAAAAAGACTGGATCGTATTCAATCGATCGATTGAAACCTTGGTTAAAAACAAAGCAATGATTTTCGATAAACTACCTAACAGAGCAGACTCTGAGATAATATTAAAAACTGAAAATGATGTTGTGATGTTGCTTTAGTTGATGCTGTCATTTTGGTTGCTGAAACTGTTAAAATTGAGAATTCGATCAAATTTTATCAAATTGATGAAGGCATTTAAAACTACTTGTGAGCAGAAAAGTAAACGCAAAATAACAGCAAGATAAATACTTAATTATATAAAGCATGTGACTATTATGAAGTGAGCAATATTTAATGACATCAAAGTCCAGATTTTTTATATTAATTTCATGTTGACATTTATTTCAAACTATTATCTTTGTGATAGTAGACTTTACTTCGAAATATTTAAATATAAAGTTTTTCAGATTTGTTCTATTCTCTCAACATTATTATTGTTTTGCACATATATATTCTAAGTTAATCATAGTTAAGAAAGTTTTCTATCCTGAAAAAAATCATAGACTTGCCTAAGAATTGTTGCGCATTTTTGAAGAGTGAAGATCATACTCAATGTCTAGAAAAAAAACACCTAGATCAATGCCCAGTTACACCTCAAAAACTCCCAACCCACAAGATTTGCCAAAGCGGATCATGAATCCAACCCGGTTCTTGAACACCCCACTAAGTATCCCCAAACACTATCAAAATTCCCCCGTACCAACTACACCGTGATCGTTGCATAATCCGATTCACTAATCGCAAGGTCATGCCAACCCCGACTGCATAACCAACATAACAACGCAGCAACATATTTTCTGCAAACTGGCTTTTCTTTCCACCATTGGCCCGCTTCTTTTTCCCTCTGTCTCGGTCACGATCACCAACGGTCTCACCCTCCACATCCCACCCTCAACCGGAGCTGCACCGAGTCAGTCGAGCAACGAGCATACCGAAAGTGAAAGAGAAAGAGAGTGCGGCCCGAAGTAGTTAGAAGTCGAGCCTCTGGCAAACATTGAAATGTTGTTGAGAAAAACGAACCACGGCAATAGGAGAAATGGAAAAACCGGTCCCGACCACGGGCATCGACCACTGCAGCACGCGTTACTTCATAATCTATTTACTCCTAATGCAAAGCAATTTCCAATCCTCAATGGGAGCAAGTTCGCGACCACCCAATGTCACTGACTGCACTAGGAAAATGGAGAATGGAAAAATAAAATGAAAACAAGGGTGTGAAAGGCAACAATGCTTTTTTCCCAGGAGGGACTGGGCCAAGTGGAAGATGATTGCATTTTCCTTCGTCTTTTTCTGTGGGAGTATTTCCTCCGCGAGGAACTGACTGGGCTGGCGACAGAGGGAAAGGTTTGCTGTTCCATTCATTGGCTTTGGGACCGATGAGAGGTTTGGGAACGGTTGATAGACTGTGGAGTTCAGTGCGTGTTATTTGCAATGTTTAAAGAAAATTAGAATGGTACTTGTTTTAATGGAACTGGATTATGGAACTGGGAATTTGGAATTTGGCTAGTACATACTGGTAGTTGGAGTATTTCGAAAATAAGCTACCCACGTACATTCCCGTTGTACGCGTGTATTTGTGATGGTTTTGATGTGTTCATCATAGCATGCTGTGCATTTGACTGTCATCTTTCTTTTGTTTACTGGTTTGTACGATTTAATTTGTTCGTTTTCAAAATGTTGCGTATTGAAAAAGAGGTCAATTAAGGTTCTGGACACCTGGCTAAGTGAAGAGGGTGTAGCTATTCGAAAGTTGGTGTAAATGCGAGTGTAAAATCCATCATAACCAAGTTTGGGGTACACTGTTCTTTGGATGAACTGCCAGGAAGAGACAGAAAACCCGGATCTTCCAACCCTTAACTGGATCAGAAAGTGGTAGCTTTAATTCGGAAGAACAAATTTGGTCAATTTGGTCAATAAAGCGAGAACCAGCGTCGAAATGATTCGACGTATCAATCTATCAGCTGAGTGTCTGCAGAAGAGCCGGATTTTGCGGATTTAGCGTCGTCGCTTAAACAACTCTCAATTGGCTCAGGCTCAGGTTATGGATTTCGACAAAGATTTTTCATTAGGGCTTAACTGACAAACGTAAACAATGGCTTCTTCCGTAAATTTCTCGTGGCTTAAAGGCTACCCATGTTAGCTTCCAATTCTATCGGATAGGTAAAGTCTTCCTGTTTGAAATGACCGTAATGGAGAGATTAGGTGAGTTTCCAATGACAAGAAATTCGCGGAAAACCCCATTGTTTACGTTTGTCAGTTAGGCCCTAATGAAAAATCGTTGACGATTTCGTTGAGAAAGACATCAATCAAAGACAAATTTCCCTCAGCTTCGGCTCATCGAACGCTTTTGAGCGATTGTGAAGAGGGTCTTCAAAAAGACTGTGCTCTACCAGTGAGAATATGCAGGAGTTCAAAAAAAAATTAGGCTATGGCATCCAAAAAATGTGATGAAACACTTGTCCGGAAATTGATGAAAAGTGTTCGATTAGAAATTCGCGAATTTGAAAAAGAATAATATTAATTGCATCCGATCTTAACAAAGAAAATCATAAATTTGTTTGAATAACACATATTTTTTTATTAGAAAGAAAAATATGTTGACAACTTATTTTCGATACTGTCCTTATGTGCAAGGCAGGGATGGTTTAATGAATTCAATCACTTTCAACTTTATTTCATTTAACTTTTTCATCAGTAGAATTTTTTTCTAGCATGATGTATGGCGTAAGCTGGCCGTTATCAAAACTTGAATTTTGTAATATGGCCATGTTTTTCAACATTCGAGCAAACACGTAACATCTTCTTACATTTTCAGATTGCATACTATCAAGACCAGACATTGTGACGTCGTTTGCATCCTACTTATGACAGCCAGCAGAATCGACTGCCATCGGGGTTTAGTTGCGGATGTGTGTTCTGCTAGCTCAAGAACGCCATGCATTTCCATGAAAATGGTTAGGGCAAGGCTACCATGAATCGCAAGTCAGTCGTAAATAAAAAAAAACCTAACACAAACAAAATAACTTTTATTTTGCAAGATTCTGACGTGTCTCAAAGTTATTGAAAACTGATGCTTATGCCCAATAAATAAAAACAAATACTACATTGGTAACATTAATATGAGTGAGTATTAATATTTAATACTCTGGTTTTGTTGATCGGTAGTGTACAGGTAGGTCTTTATAATGGATGAAAAGCTCCATCTATCGACAGACCACCCTCTAGAAAATCAGAAATACGTTTAAGAGAAATCAAATGAATTCTTAATTGGTCAATACGGGTGGTGAACTTTTTTTTTGCTACCAGACTGTCAGAATTACACGAAAAAATGGCATCACTTGTTCCTCACCTCAATTTCAAATTGGATAATAAAAGAAGCTAATGCTGCCATGAATAAATGAATGCGTTACTAGATGAACGGAGAATTACATTTTTTAAAGATTTTATCTAAGAGAAGTTTCTAGACACGTAAAAGGCTGGTTTATGCCTTCCAAAATAAAGTTCTCTTGCGCCTTAATTTGGCATTGTACGCATCCAAGTGCCTAGTGGCATCTCAGCAACCTTTAATGAGTCAATCAATCTTTGGTGCTCGTTAGTTTTTGAGTTTTTTAGTTGCACACTAAATCACCGCGTTTTTGCTGTTGCATTCAATATTTTCGGTGATTGATACAAATTGTCTATAAAAATCTTCAAGAACGTCTGTAGAAAATAATGAACTTGATTCAAAGAAAAAATAAGGATGTTTGTGACCAATTGCATCCGAGGATTTTTGCCAGGGTTTGAGAAAGCGAATCTAAATATTCAATGATAATGGTGAAATTTGTCAACATAAGAGGCTCTAGGAGTGGACAGTAATTTATTGCTAGAGCTAAGAAATGCTAGATGCTAGAAATGACGAGAAAGTGTTGATAGTTCCGTTCGAGTACGACAGGCTGTGAAATTGAGAGCTGAAAGTTGAAAACTAGCGGAAGGGCATTTGAACGGTAGTATGCGATCGAGCACAAATTCTTTTACCAAGCTACCCCAGATGCAGGGAAGGCAAGGGCGAGATACACCCTTGACTGGCAAAAGAATGTGCGACCAATCATGCTCATATACTACCTATTGCTTGATCGGTTCTAGCGATTTGTTTGTTTCCCTCTCCCAATGCCTAGCATGGGTGCCATTCCGCTCGTTTTCAACATTCATCTTTCAATTTCACAGCTTGCCGTACCCTTACAGAACTATCAATACTTTCTATTCATAGCTTTTCGTTCTAGCAATAAATTACTGTTCACTCCTAGAGCCTCTCAAGTTGATGGGTAATTATCTGCTTCTGACAAATTTCATCATAGATCGTAAATTCGCGCATTAGGAGAATGCAAAAAACAACAATCAAAGTGTATTCTATGATAATTCATGAGAAAATCTAGAGGAAATTTTATAACACTTGATGTGATGCCCCGAGAAGATCAGCAGGGAGTTTTAATGAACAAGATAGAACTGCTACAAGAATTGATGAAATCTTGACTGCAGCTCATATACAACGTTGCCACATGGCACCTTTTTTGCAAATGTGCTGGTAAAAGTCTGTTCTTTCTTTATCGGTGTGAGCCACAAATTGACGCTTATGCATTGGCAATTAAGTTAGGTTGTCATTAAATTAATTCAACTTTTAGGGAATGTCACTTCCTTGAAGAATTTGTCTATCGAGTGAGACATGAATAGAGAAAAATACTGTTCCATTCCAAGCGCTGCTTTGCTGTAATACATGCCAAAAGAATGTGGAAGGAGTTTATTCGGCTAGTACATGTTTTGGTCGTGCAGTGCCCAAGCTACTGAGTTTTACTGTTCAAGTGAGCCAAAAACGATGGAGTAAGATTAACTTGTTTTAATTTTTGCGATTAATGTGATCGTTAATAGAATCCACAAATCGCATCCACAAAAAATTTAAGGAACATACCTATGTAACAATTAGTTACATTAGTTACATGATTGCTGCACTGTACTGATTAAGATTTCCTGCCTGAAATGTTCATGGTTTCCGAAATCTATGTTAACGAAAATGACGAAGTGGTAATACAATTCTGCCACAATAGCGTCCGTTTCTAGATACTTTAAACTTTCACCTAAATTGCCAGCATGATTGCAAGTCAGTCCAGCTTCTCTTGATAACGAAAATATAACGAGTGTCTGTGTTGTGAACCTGTTAATTAAGACACGATACACCATTTCTGCATTGGAATTTCAAATGAAGATTAACGGTAGTTCTAGGAATAGCTCCAGCAAGACATTTACACCCACAATCCAAGTGCATCTAAGCAGTTAGGTTTCCTTACGTATAATAAAATCAAGTTCCCATATCATAATTATATGGCATTCCAAACAGCGTTTATAGAAACTTCTACGAAAATTACCACTAAGCCAGAGTGCTGCATATCAGTGATAAGAAATCAGATCGAGCACTGACACAAGTTCGTTTGCTTTGCCTTCCACAATGGAGTCTCAAATTCTGAAAAGAATTTCGTTTTTTTCCTCAGTTTGATTGTTAGGTGGTGGCATTTTCGCCGGCTTTGTTATGCAAGTATTTGAGTAACGTTTGATTGGAGTCAAGGAACCGTTTAAATTAACGTTATGAAAATATTTTTGTATGAAAAGCCTTCATGTTTTTATACCAGCGTCCACGAAACTTCTGAGAAACTTTAAAGCTGCTTAGAAGTTTACTGTAAGCTTGTGCGCTACTTTGAAGCAGACTTCGTAAAAAGTGATTACTGCATTACTGCTTATTTTTAAACTTCCAGTTGCTATACTCTTTGGAGTTTGAAGCAGCACTTTTGCTCGTTCTTGCTTCATAAGCAGCGTGAAAGTTTCACGAGAGCTTTTTTTAAACTTCAAGAAACTTTAAAGTAGCTTTTATCGAGAAATTTCGAACTACTTTTTTCGTGGGAGCAGTAGTGTTCGGAAAACTTGAGATCGCAACCAATTATAAGCATAAGCCCTCACCAGTTTTGAATTTGCGAATTCAACGACTCAAAAATAATCGATGAGTTTTTACCTTCAAAATTCATTGCTTCGTCGTTGAGCGTAATTTTTTATTTTGTTATTAGGGTGACCTTTTCTAGATTAGTGTGGTCCAAAAAATTGCTTTTTTTAATGTATTTTTTCAAAAATTCATAACTTTTGAACCAGTAGGCCGATTTTAACAATTAAATATGCAAATAAAAGGTAATTGAATATTTTTTTTTTTTTTTGATATATTGAGACATTTATTATCTATGCTGACTACTGCGCAGATCGAAGTAACTTGCCAACCAAGCTTCTCCATCAATCTGAAGAGATTTTTATAAATTCATTTAGCTCTAAGAGAGCTGAAGGATGAGCCATAAACCACGTATAATCTCATATTTAGGTTTTGCAGCCCCCCCTTTCTGGTTCTTTGTCCATACTTTTTTTTATTTATAAAAACACATGCTCTAATCAACGGTTGGGCGCAACCACGGCGTAGTGCTTAGCATCCATACCTCTCACGACAAAGTCACGAGTTCGAATCTCACCCCTGGACTAGTTACGAAAGTACCCAAAAGGGGCTGAAAATCCGATTAATATTGCAATTTTGGTATCTTTGGTATTTAAAAAAAAAAAGTGTATTTATTAACTTTCATTTCCGTATTTTGTAGTTAAAATCGACAGAGTGGTTCAACAGTCATGAATTTTTGAAAAAAAGGACTTCCTCTTGATCGAACGGTAGACTTCCTCCATTCTATTTCGTGTTTTTCTCTAGACCTTTCAGAACACATGGATTCCCTAGTAACAATTTTAGTTTTATTAGAGCCGTATAGCACACCTCCCGGCTTTGTTAGTAAAACTACATTCAAAACTTAGTTGTCTACCAACAGCTCCTCTATGCATCTTTAAAGCCGAAATTTATAACCATTATAAGATTATACAGATACCATACACTTGAGAACCTTCATAAAACCTATTGGCTGTCATGAAAACCAGCAAATGGCCAAATGCCACAGCTGCCAAACTTCGCTGTGATATCGTAGTTGATTTTTACTTTGATTGATTCTTTGGTCTTGTGATTCATTTAGTAGTAAATAATATAACAGAAAAAAGTGTGAGGGAATATTTGTTTGATAGCAAAATATCCAAAACAAATTGCAATCCAAACAACATGCCCCAAATCAAATGCGCATTTAATTTCATGGTGAATATTGGCACCATACGAGCCGAAAATGTATGCACCTCGGAAATTTGCAGATTAACAACAACAAAAACAAAATTAAAACAAATAGGGTAGGGGATGGCTTCAGCTCCCCGGGACCCTATTCCAAGCACGGGGTAAGCGGTAGCCTATACTGCTTATGTTTTGTAGTATGATGCGTCACTAGATGAAGCACCATGCTGCAAAAGATGAGCGTGTAAGTTAAAGTTCAGCCTGTGCTTGGAATAGGGTCCCGGGGGGCTGAAGTCGTTCCCTACCTTATATTCGCTAAATTAATCATGAATTTCCCTAAAAATTGATGGAATTCAATAAGGTGATCTGAAAGAATGTCGAAATGGGTCTCCGATCTACAGTTCAAAAATTGGGTGCATTTATTTTTCCACATTTTAATTTTCTCATATTTATTTCAATATAGCGATTGGAAAAAATCACAGTTTTGCCAAAAAGCTAATTTATATTCGCAATGGCTACTATAAAACTATTTGGTAATTTTGTGACGTCCCTCAATTCCAATTGGCCGTTTGATGCATTTACTGGAGGCAACATGGTTTAAAAATACTTTTTCAACTGACCATAATAACATAATACGAATGAGTCCTAAAACGGCATTTAAAAAGAGCATTTCACGAGTTCACAACGTCGAATATACCTTAAAATAAGAGTAAAAAGAATTTTAGAAAACAAGGTTTAAAGATTGTTGTAACCAAGTTGTGTAGGTTCTCATAAATCTGACTAAAATATAAAACCTCTTGGCACCTAATTGATTTCTCGGTGCTTTGATAAAACTTTAATAAAACATAATAAAGCTGGATGGTTGTGGCAACTTAGCTTGGTGATGTTGTTAGAGAAGGAAATAATTTCTCATCATCATGAGGCTCTAGGATTGGGCAGCAATTTTTTTGCTAGAACAAAGTTGTGAAGAGACAGTATTGATAGTTCCGTTAGAGTACGGCAGGTTGTGAAGATTGAATAGAAGTAGTTTTTGAAATTGAGCGGAGGGCATTGTGAGGTAGTATTTCGAAACAAATTTTACTTAGGTTCCTTCCATCTGTTTTGGAAAGTTTTTTTTTGGGTCTTTCTTAAACTCCAGTAAGACCGTGTGGTAGGTTGATTTTTCGGATCATTCAAAAGACTTTCCATATCTGCCGCTGCACGTCGACAAGATTATCGTAAGGACCTTGTAGAGAGTTGACTGTGGAATTCGTGAGATTCTTATCCGATATCTTCAAAACTTAACAATATCTTTGCATGCGGATAAGGAAGGGCTGCAAAAAGATGTCATGTGTCATACATCATTTGGGACTTTTGGTAACGTTTTGCAGACTTTTCTAACATTGTTATAGGCCTTTCTGTAAGTATTCTTTAAAATCTTCCTTCAACTGCTTTTATATTCAGGTTTCTTCCAGACCTCCTTGCTAGAGTTTATCTCTAGATTTTTAAATTCACTGTTCACATTTTCCGCTTTTAACTGCATTTTTAACGCTTCAACCCGTCGTGTGATCTATTTTGTTAGCACCGGTGGTGTATTGGTAAGCATGACTGCTACCCTGCCTTACTGGGTCTGGATTCAATCCCAGTCGTGATCGGTGGGGTTTTTCTTCTGAGCCGAAAAAATATCTGGTCACGTCTTTTTCTTGGAAGGGAAGTAAAGCCGTTGCTTTCGGCTCATGTGTTGGTGAGCGCGATATGCAGGGTGGAAGTTGTTCCCTCCAGTGGCGAACCAGCCTAAAGCTGAAAGCCATAAAAATATGGGAACAAAATTAAGCAATCTTCCTCTATTTTTATCAGAAGTTTTTACAGATCGTCCAAAAAGCTTCGTTCAAAATTCCCATGACGCTTATTTATCGTCCAAAATTATTCACGTAATTAATTGAATACAGCTCATAATATTCTAATACAATCCAGTGCTCAATTTATACCCGAATTAGGGTAGCATTACTTCGACTTGTATTCCGTTAGCATCGCAAAAAAAATTCTCATTTTAAACGAAATCCACACGCGTTTAATGATCTTGAGTTCAAATGTATAAAGTTATGTATTCAATGTTAATGAAATACTTGTAGGTTAAATGCCTTAAATGCCTTGGGGGGCTATTCATGGCTTTGAGAGCAAGAGAAATCTTTTTAAAACACTTGTTTTTTTTTTTTGGAAGTCATCCACTTACTGTTACGATAAAAGTCACAGATCATTTTGTTTCGCATACCTGTAAAGAGAAGAAGAAGTAAACATTATTATTAAAAAGTTTTATTTGGTTCCCAATGGATTTGATTTCAAATACAAAAAAAAGAGAAAAAAGGGAAATGTTGATAAACTTCTTGAATTTTTGTATGCTTCTCAGCTAAACTTCAGGGAAATTTCTTATAAGTCCTATCCTGAACTACGATAAAAGTTTCTGCCAAACTTTGAGAAAGTACTCTCCAGAATTTATAGGCAAATCTTCTTAAGTTGTTAAAAGTTTCATCCTGAACTTCTGAGGAGTTCTTTTCTAAACTGCCGAAATAATCTCTTCTGAACTTTAGGGAAGTATTCTCCTGAACTTCGGGGACGTTTGTTCCTGAATTTCTGAGAAATTTCTGCTTAAACTACTAGAAAGTTCCACATATACTTCCTGATTTTATCAAAAGTATCTATCATGACTTCAGGTATTTCGTGAACTTCAAGAAGTTCTCATTCTGAAATGCTGGAATGTTCGATTCAGAACTTTAGATAAGCTCTGGGTAGTTCCAACAAAACTTCTGGTCTCTTTACAACTTCTGAGAAGTCCTCTTGTGAACTTCTGAGGAGTTTTTTACTGATTTTTTTGAAAAATTGCTCCCTGACCCTTCAGGTAATGCTCTCTCTGCTATGTTTCATCCTGAAATTCGGGGAAGTTTTTTTTCCTGAGCTTATTCTTTCCAATCAAAAGGTCCCATCCAGAACTGCGAGGAAAATTATATTGAAACTTTGGGGAAGCCGTCTCCAAAATTTTAGGAAAATTTCCTTAAATTTGTTCTTGTAGTTTCTTCCTGGACTACTAAGAAGTCCTCTTCTGAACTTTTGGGAAGTTTTCACCGGGACTTTGGGGAAGTTTGTTCTGGAACTATTGGGAAATTCATGCTCAAATTAGAAGCAAGTACCCCCAATGCTCCTGGAAAGTTTCAGTCTTTTCTATTCTAATTTTGAGAAAGCTTTATTCTGAAATGTTAAAATGTTCTCCTCTGAGCTTTGCAAAAGCACTTCTGTATAGTTTCAACTAACCTTTCGAGAAGTTTCTTCCGGAACTTCTGGGAAGTTATTTCCTGAACTTGAGAGAAGTTCTATCCTCATGACGCATGGTCCTGAGGATTTTTTTCCTGATTTTTGAGAAATTATAGGTAGTGCCTTTCCTGGTTAGCTCACGGCTCACGTCTGAAATTTGGGGAAGTTTTTTTTCTGAACCTCTGGGAAGTTCAATCTTGAATTTCGGGGAAGAACTCCAGAAACCTCTGAAAAATTCCAAACTTAAGAGAAATCCTCTCCCCTACACTTCTTCCTGAAGCTAAATCCTCTCCTGATTCTTGGGGAAGTGCTGTCTTGAAATTATGGTAAGTATCTTCGGTAATGAATTTTTGAAGGTTCTTCTTGCATGAATTGCATGCTTCCAATACTTCTGAGAAGTTTCTACCTGACCATAGTAGAAGTTTTTTTTTCGAATAAGCCTCTAAATTTCTCAAATATGATTTGTATTGTTTTGAACCTTGGTTTTCGTTGTGATTTAATGGCAAAGGACCAATATTACCAACGCTTTAACCGTAATTTTTCGCATGGATTTGAACACGCGTGGGATTCAACACTACCAATACTTCAAAAAATACCTTTATTTGAAATTTAAAAAATAAAATAAAAGTCTGCATCGTTAGAAAAGTCTGCTTTAAAAAATAAAAGTCTGCAAATTTGCAGACATGTCTGTGAATATGGCATCCCTGCTGCACAGTTACATTATACTAATTTTAGTTGCCAGTCATAGGCAGTTTTGGATTACTAGATTAGTATTAGAAAGATTAGTAATTGCCATGTAATTCCAACTACCTTAATTGCTTATTTTGACAGATACGCGTGTTTCGTCTACAATGTGCAGGCTTCTTCAGTGTCGTGTACTAATCGAGTATAAGTACACGAAACTTAGGAAGCCTGCACATTGTAGAATTAAATGAAAATTACTAATCTTTCTTCTCATTTTTTAGTTATAGGTATTCCACTAAAGAGCTCACACTCATCAGGATTCAGTTTTGGATAGTTTTGCTACTCCCATATTTGTGTACGATTTCTATTGATTCACGATCAAATGCAAGCATAATGCGCAAAAATCTGAAGTAAAAATACGTCCAGAAAAACTTTCAGTATGACTATTCATATGGTCGAAAGCAACGTTGGTCGACGTTCTTCAATGTTTTTGGCTACTCGAAGTATACTACCCAAGGGAAAATTGACGAAAAAAAAGCAAATTTTTGGCATCTGTTAAATCGACGTTAACACTAAACATTACACTTCAGTTTATGATCGAAGCAAAGCTCGATTCCACAAACTTAAGTCAAACAAATTGAGAAGCCTAAAACAACAACCCTAGGAGTTGCTCAACGACCGTGGTCGCTGTTTCAAAAGGTTTGCAATCCTTACATTAGCACCTTTGCTTCTCAGCTCAAAAACCCTTCAAAGAAGATCTTTGGTCTTTCCCAGCATAGTCCCTTCGTCGGTTCAAATTTCATAACCAATTAGCAGTCCACTTACAACAATGGAGTAAATTTACCTCGCCAGTTACGAACATTATGTTTACAAATTAAATCGAATTCCCTGTCGTCGTCGTCGTCGTTGTTGTTGTTGTTGTTTGACAAATCGGCTGGCAAATATGTGCAAATCTCTTGACACAATCCGAATGCAACTGCCGTCGCATCGCGCATCCATTGACTAGCGAACGCTCAAGGATGACATGCAAATGTGAAGTAGGTTCGTACTATTGCATAATAACAGCAGCTCTGACTCCAGCCATCATCGCACATAAAGACCAAACGTGACAGGCATGCTAATTGATGGCGTAAAGCCCCCAACCGGCCCCAACCATGAATGGCATTTCGCAACCATCGATATGCTGCTGCAAAACCTACGACAAGAACAGAAGTTGCCCAAATTCTGGATCCACCAATTATTTCACCGAAAATTTAACCCGCAAGTACGTCGTTAAACCGGTTCACCGATTTACTTTCCAATTTTTGTTTTTTCAACAACCAATTCGGGGGGTAGTTTTTGGATGACCTCCACCGAAAAAACTATCGAATCTAGCAGCCAAAAGCGCATTGTGCGAGTTTTACGGTGTTGAAACCGAGGGGCCCATTAACCATTTTTTGTTTTTTACTTCGTTCGAGTTTCTCTGCCTCAACAACGCTGCTGTCCAAGGTTGCATCTGGCCGCTTTTCAGTTTTGACTGACGCTGGCTTACCGCACAGTCACCTCAGCAGCAGCAGCTAGCTCTAATTGACGAGGATGATGATGATGACGATGATGACGATGGGGCCCCCAGATTGGTCTGTCTCGTGGTTGGCGAAACTAATGCTGGGGCAAAATCGAAGTGAGGGGATAATTTCGATAGAAAAATTTCGTAAGTTTCAACTCGCGTCAGAGATGACATTGAATTAGTTTTTGTGTTTGAATTTGTGCTGCTCGATGTGAGTTTCGATGGTAGGATGGTGTTTCTCTTTCTTTGGTTGGTTTGGGTCAGATTTTTTTTTGCATTGTGAAACACTCGGTGAGAAGGATCAGGTCGTAAAATTTAGCATTAAGTGGATTAAATTATGGTGAGGATTTATTTATCGCTTTTGAAGAGGTGTTCAACATGCAGAATAGGCCTGTTGGCGGGATTTGGAAGGGGATTGAGAAGTTTAATGTCAACATTCTTACATGGTTGTTAATTTTTATGAATATTTAATTTTTTCCATATGTGTGAAGATGAGTGTTCATTTTTCACTAGATATTAGGGAGAATTCCCATTTGAATATGAGTACCCAGAATTTTTCATTTGCCATAATCCCTTACAAAAAATGTTCCAATTTTCAACTTTTGTTTGCACTTAAAGACGATTTGGAGCAAAGAGAATTCAGTACGATTAAAACTGATGAATATTTTGAAATTCACTATGATTCTCTTTTTAAAATTCTCAAGCAATTGCAAAACGCATCCTCAGCGCCCTCCAAAAATATGAACTAAATTTGAAGGTTAGCCATTTGAAATAAACATGCACTGAACATTTGCTTACGTAATTCCGCTAACGGTCCTTGTGTCAACCCATTCTTCGTACAACGAACACATGTCTTATATATTGTGAACAACGTTTGTACAGGGTGCGGCAGAAAATAATGCGAAAATGTTCAAACTTGAGTATTGGGTTAATTCGTGTAGCTAGTGACTAATTTCTATCGAAAGTGTACTTGTTTCTGTTGACTTTCAAGTGCTGCATCCAAACATTCTAGCAAATTCGTCAAAATGTTCGCGAAAGGAGTGATCACCAGTTTGTTGCTCGCCCAGAAGAAGCCGAAAGAGATTGCCAAGGTGGTAGGGTGCCCTTTGGCAACAGTTTACCGCACAAAAAATTCCCCGCAAGATGGTTCTAAGCAGCGGAAGCCGGGAAGCGGACGTCCGCGCTTTGCACGCACGCCGAACCTGATCAAATCGGGCCGTGCAAAACTTGCTCGAAACCCGGTGCGTTCCATAAGAAAACTTGCAAAGGAAGCCAATATTTCGGAGAAATCTATGCGGAGAATCATCAAAGAAGACCGGGTCAAGGAACTACGAATGACTCGTTCCAAGAGATTGCTTTCCTTGTTGAAGAAGGAAAACATGATAATCCTGTTCTCCGACGAAAAGCTTTTCAGCATCGATGCTGTGGCTAACAGCCACACGTACCGGTTCATTTCACCGCAGAAAATGGAGAACGTTCCGGAAAAAGTGAACTTAAAATTTCAAACCAACATCCGGCTGATGTCATGATGTTTGGCTTGGTGGAGTCCAACGGTTTGAAAATGTCGCCTGGTTTCATTGATGCTAGAGTTAAAGTCAATACCAAAGTGTATATCGGTATGTTAAAGAACCTAGTGCTTCCCTGGGTGAAAACCAACTTTTCCGAGGATCAAAACGTTGTCCTACAGCAGGATGGAGTGCCGTGTCACACGTCCAATCAAACCCAACAATGGTTGAACGATAACATGATGTTTTGGCCGAAGGATTTGTGGCCCCCTAGCAGTCCAGATCTTAATCCGTTGGATTATTCGATTTGGGCATATGTTGAAGCACGAGCCTGCAAAACATCACACCCTAGTGTGAAAACCCTGTAGTCAACCATAACACGCACATGGCTGTCAATGACGGAGGACTACGTCCGAAAGGTATGCTCTGGCTTCCGGCGTCAGCTCGAGGATGTTATGAATAAAAATGGAGGGCACATTGAATAAATTAATTTTAAAGGACTTTATAAAGATAACTGCACTCGGAAATGTAGATATTATTGCTTGAATTTTTTTTTGTTGGGGCGTAGAACCACTGCGTCCACTGAGTTGAACTTTTGTGGTAATTGCTTGAATAATTTGAAAATGGGATTTGAAAGAAAGAGAACAAATTTTCGCATTATTTTCTGCCGCACCCTGTACTAAACGTGAACCAGCCAATCACTGCTCTTCTTCTATCGTACCCGAACATGCTGGTGTTGTTGTTGTTGTAGCGGCAAAAATCCTTCATTTTCCTCGATTTGAATTTAAGAGTATCACACACTTTGAATAGAACATTGTAACTTTTCCACTTTTTATGGCTCACCATAGTTTAGAGAGGTGAACAACGGATTCAGGAGCAGATCTTTTCAATGAAAAAGGATGAATTTCTATTGAACATCGCTCCACACGGTTACGATTTTTTTAAGGATCATATTGAGTGGATCATGCACGCAACCGTAAAACATGCACGCAACGGTAAAACATGCACGAACGAAACATATCTTTTTACATTTTCAGAGAAATTTCTTAGTTCTTTGAACTGTTTTCGTACAATGCACGAATGTTCCTTTTGATTATGCAAATGGACGATCTTTTGACAGCCAATGTCAATTTCTTTGCAGAAAACAACGACTTGTTAGTTAATCGAACGGCTCCGTCAAAATATTTTTTTTAAGTTTGAAAATTACTACTGGATAAGTAAACTCTATAACAGAATATTTCTTTTAACACATTTTAGTCTTCCTTCATAGCAGCTTCTTATTCTGCCAGATGGATGTTTGCAATAAGTTTTAGGATAACGAAACTACTGAAAAGGCATACAGGTTTTGAAGAACATATAAAAATAATGTTAAAAAAAAGGGCGGACTATGTTTGGTCATCAATTAATCTTTATGTTTCTTTGTTTAAAATATTTTGCCTCAAATTTCATGAACCTAACTTAATGGGCTAGGTCCTTTCTTAGTCCTAGTCAGTAAAAGCATATCAACACCATGTTGGAGAAAACTGTATTCGATTCTCTAAACGCGGATAGGTAGCTCAGTGGTTACCCGTTCTGCTTACTGAGCAGATGATCGGGAGTTCAATCCCAGGCTCGTTCCCTTCCTTGCCATTTGTCACTTGCCTCTTTTTATCACCACTAAATTTAAAATACAGCAAGTCTACTACGCTATCTTTCATTGATCGCATCACCTAAAAATAATCTACTTCACTAACACAACTATCCTTCCCTTGACAATTGTAGGGACGCAGAATGTAGAATAAGTGAACTTGTACATTGAAGAGCTGTAAAGCTATTCCCAAGCTCCATCTATGTCATCCTCTGTGCAATTACACTAGTTCTGTTCAGTAACGGAATAGCAACTACGAAATTGCACGATCTGTTTATATATAAAAAAAAGAACCATATTTAAAAACAAGGATTGACAATTTTCCAGAAAAAAACACTAATTGACATCACTGGAGAACAAAAGTTCTTTACTTAATTATTGCTTAAAAGCATCTAATTATATAACCTTTAAACAAATCTTCAGAAAACTTTGTACTTAGTAATAGAAAATATAAAAAGAAGATTGCAAATCGCATCCTAATCACTCGTCTTAAACAAGAACTAAATTGGTTGAAACTAAAGTATGGACTTGTTTGAAGCTGTTTGCCATCAAACGATCCAGAAATACTTTGAGCATCCGTCTACGTCACTGGAAGGGGTTTCCAGGAATAATTTGACGAACGATCCGGGTAGAAGCAAGGTAATCAACCGAAGAGGAGCAAAACATGCAAAACGGATCATGGACTTGTCAAAACTATGCCCATTAGTTATTTTCACAGGAACAGCCTCAGGAGCTGTGCTACCTTCTTCTATGGTTTACAAACGTCTCTACGACGTTTGGACTGCAAGAAATCCAAAGGAAACGGTATACGGAAGTTCTCGTAGCGGGGGATTTGACAGCCAGTTATTTGAGCAATGCTTCTACAAAGTTGCTCTTTTACCTACATGCAAGCGATTTTCGAAACCCTTTGTTTGTCTGATCTAAGACTGTAACGTCATCATCCCCCTTCCTCCGACTCTAGTAAATTCCCTGCCATTGTGTTCCAGTTATATTATCCTTTTGTTTGAAAGGGACTACAAGGACCGAGGATTTGGTAGATATCGCAACCATGAGCAGCAACTAAAACCTAAAATAAGTTACTTGCCTAGCTCCTTCCAAACGATAGCCTGACCCGTTAACCACGAGGTAGTCACGAGTAATTGGCACCCCACCTTACTAAAATCGAAACATAATACATTGTTAATGACAACATTGAACATCGGCTCCGCAAAGTGTTACACACGCTTGAGCCTACCAAATAAACGAACGGATTAAAAAAAAATGAAGTTGCTGTTGAATATTTTAAGAAAGTCGATCCAACGAATGACAAACCAATGCCATTGATTGGATCAATTTCTGTAATAGAGAGTTGCACTTAGCGTAAAGGGTGTTTCGATCAAAATTTGGTCGACTTAAACTTGATGCATTTCCTTTCATCGTGCATTAAAACATTTTGCACCCTTCATTTTGAAGATGTGTGCATGTAGCATCATGCCTCTGTTTTGATTTTAAGATTAGCACTTCAGTTATCAAAATTTCGCAAGTGGCGAAAATCCAAACAACTCTCACGCCAAATTGGTGAAACTGTTGAATGTGGCTAAATCAACTGTTACCAACGTATTAAAAGTGTTCGGTGAACGTTTGTCGACAGCCAGAAAAGCTGGATCGGGGAGAAATCCAAAGCCGGAGGCCACAGCAACGACAAAAAGAGTTGCCCGCTGTTTCGAGCGGAACCCCAACTTCGCCGTCCGAGATGTTGCAAAGAAACTGGAAGTGGTGCCATCAACCGTGAATAGAGCTAAAACACGAGCTGGACTATCGACTTACAAAAAAGTGGTGACTCTAAATCGCGACGATAAACAAAACACATCGACCAAAGCACGATCGCGAAAGTTGTACACGATGATGCTGACGCAGTTTGATTGCGTGGTACAGGGCGATGAAACTCACGTCAAGGCAGACTTTAAACAGCTTCCTGGACAGGAATTTTATACGGCAACCGGACGGGGAAAGGTGGCAGATATTTTCAAGCACATTACGCTGTCAAAATTCGCGAAGACATATCTTGTGTGGCAGGCCATCTGTACCTGTGGCTTGAAGAGCAACGTTTTCATTGTGACCAGAACCGTCAACCAGCATCTACTGCCTTTCCTGAAGCGACACAATTGTTCCGTTCTATTTTGGCCGTATTTTTCATCTTGCCATTACGGGAAAAAGGCCATTGAGTGGTTTGCTGCCAACAACGTTCAAGTGGTGCCCAAGGACATGAACCCTCCCAACACGCCCAACCGAACAATATTGGGCCATCGTCATGCGGAACCTTAAGACGACCTAAAAATCTGTTGTGAGCGAGAATCAGTCCAAGGCAAACTGTCGTTCTGCGGCGTATAAAGTGGACAAGGAGACTGTATATGGCAGGTGTTGAACGAAATATCCGGCAATTCGCATTCGCTAAAAGAAGAAAGAATCACCCAGGAACGCGAAAATGAATGACTGGTTACCAGAACATTCAGTCAAGCAACCAAAATCTCTTGACGCTTGAATAGTCAGGTATATGCTTTGCTGTGGTGTCATTTTTTCGAGCTCTGGGTATGATAAGCAGTACACCCTACAGGGTCTGCCGAGAATTGGACGAATACCCGGTTCCAATCATCCGAAATTGGTGTTGATTATATTCAGACGAATTAATCAGCCACTACTCGTGATTTGGGCAAGATATACTGAACCAGCATCGGGATGATCCAGCGAATTAAGAAATGATTTGAAGATATACAGATAGCAGAAAGTACCAAAGCAATCTCCGGAGCAAAAGTGGGGTGCCAAAATGAGTACCTTCTAAGAGTCCAACCGTATTTTCGACAATCCCTTCCAATGTATTATGATGGGCAACGAAATACACGTGAAAGAGGCATCCAGACCGCTGCCGGGACCCGAATTCTACACCAAATTGATTGAGGACTGTCCCGACTGTCCCGAAAAACTCAGTGAGAAGGTGCTCGTTTGGCAAGCAATTTGCACATGTGGCTTTCGATCTTCCATTATTTACTCAAAAGGAATTTAAAAAAAATACCAGAACTAGTGCTAGCCAAAGAAGCTGCTTCTAATAACCAATAAGCATTAGCATATGCAGTAAATCAACCCTAAATCTGCATTTCAGATGCTACAAGCATTATATTAGCATTATATCAGCATCTCGAATGCTATCTCTTGTGAAGTTGCATTTCAAATGCTATTTAAATGCTAATGAGCATTTCGAATGCAAAATAGCATTGATGAAGCATTATCATAGCATTGCAGTTAAGCAGCCGTATATTGGGCCATATGAGGTATTTATGTTGCATTTAAGGCGACTTAATTGCTTGATGTGCTGCCCTAAAGCCGCTTTAGAACTGCTTATTGGTTACTTGGGTGATGCTTATATACGGAAAGCTAGATTTACCATGAACTCGTTGAATGTAAATGTAAGCCAGGTATCGCCGAAATCAGGTTTGTTGTATGAAAGATTGCAAACAATTTCGTTGCTCATGCTTGCTTCGCCTTGCAATTTCGCGTCTGCCATCATTTTTTCTAAATGATAAAATTTTACTGATTGGTAGAAAATATTCAAATAAGGCGCGCAAAAACTGAGAACAACCATATAAGTGTTGATCGAAATATTACCAACAATCAATATGCAACTAGCGATTTGAAATTGGGTCACTGTTGTAGAACCCCTAGGTCCGAAGTACACCTTGAAGCCACTAAAGCAACACAAAGCCACCATAATTGGTTGCAGCGACATGATTGTAACTTAATTGAGTGGCATTGGAGTAACATCAACTGTTTTGCAACAATTGTGCTGCTAGGGCAGCACCTTGCTGTACATATTTGCTCTTTTGTTTTGATTTGCTGTGTTATTTTGACAGAATATTTGAGAGTGTGTTCGTGTGAGTTCATTACTAGGGGCGCATTATTAAGCTTGGGACCGAGCTTGGGACCGATGTGCTAGTACTGACTGAGCCAATAAAAAAATCGTATTTGTTCGGGACCTACTGGTCTTAGAGTCAGTCTATGATATTACGGTGCGTTTTTGACAAATCAACATAGCCGTTCCGTTGATCGGTATACAACCCTATCCAATATTACTTTCAGCAAAAAAAAAATTAAAACATGGTAAGCAATCAATTTACCACGCCAAATCTACTAAATATTCAATACATATAACGAAGAAAGAAAGGGACCATCAGGGTACCCAAGTGAAACGATGCGGATAAGGAGCATCATTATCATCATCATAAGCAAAGTCGTTTTGTTCATTAAAATATCTAAGCATCACATCGAAAGATTCAAATAATCTGCAACAGAGCACTTTAGTGAATTTTACATGAGATATTTTACATTCAAATTACGCCGTGAATGTACATAATGATGCCATGCCAAATTATGTGTCTCGAAATAGAAAAAGACGCAACCCGAACAGTCTTCTTAACTTTTTTGACCGATTTGCAGAAGGTTTACCTTCTCAGTATTTAAAAGTGCAAAAAAAAGATTGCAAGTTGTATGAAAGATTAAAAGTTGCATGAAAGATTGCAAACAATTTCGTTGCTCATGCTTGCGTCAGCTTGCAATTTAGCGTGTGCCATCATTTTTTCTAAATGATAAAATTTTACTGATTGGTAGAAAACATTCAAATAAGGCGCGCAAAAACTGAGAACAACCATATAAGTGTTGATCGAAATATTACCACAATCAATATGCAACTAGCGATTTGAAATTGGATCACTGTTGTAGAACCCCTAGGTCCGAAGGTCCGAAAAAAAAATGTGCAGGGTGTCTCACAATAGGTGTCACTAAAACAAAATTGGATTACAGAAAAAAAAAATCAACCAAATCATAGCATTTATTTGTCATTTGAAAGATACATGTTATAGATGTTTTCCTTGTTAACTTTGCGAAAACGCTTTGTAAATCCATCGCAGCTGGCACGCACAATTTTCTGAGGAGTTTGGTCCCAAATAGCAAGCACATGTTTCTTGAATCGATCTAAAGTAAGCCCTTTCGTAGGGCCTATATGTTAAAGCATATAACCCTTAACAAAATAGTCAAGTCAGTTGAGATCCGGTGAAGATGCAGGCCCTTATTCGCTTGTGATGAAATCGGGCCAATTTTCCGTGCACCACGCTTGTGTCTTCTTTGCCTTGTGAGCTGGAGGTGAGCTCTGTTGGAAACAATTTGGTGTATTTCCATACAGCGTTGAAGCATGAGCTCGATGTAGTATTGAGTTTTCATTTTTACGTTAGGTTCTATGAAAAGAAGAGGAAGTTTTCCTTTTCGTTAAACGGCGCCCCATACCATGATTTTCGATACATTCTGATAGCGTTCTACAACTATTTTATCTCTTGGAATATAGGCAAGACTTTTGCCATACACATGATCATTTTGTTGATTATGACCTTATGACTGCCCTGAAGGAGGAAGAGCTTTTCATCCGAAAATTAAATCTCGCAGTCACCAAATGATTTTTACTTCTTTTGACCCTGACTTGCTTTTAGCGCTCAGTCAAACCGTGAACCCGTTGTTTCTTGTACGGCTTGCATTCCAGATCATGTCTGAGAAGCCTGTTCATTGAATCAGGGGTCATTTGAAATTGTTTGCTCAATTACGTCTTACTCCCTCACACATTTGATCCTTTTCTTCGTTCTTGCAGTTCGTCTGGCACCTCGTTTGTGTTGAATATGGACATTTCCAGTTTCCTCGAACCCTTTTTAAGGTACGAAAAAACATAACGCTTACTGCTTATGAATATCTGACACGGTCAAAGCTTTTGCAAATGTAATTTTAAAACTTGCTCCCGTATGACTTCCATGGTAGCTGATATATATAAACAAACGGAATCGCTTATTTATCTTCACCGAAAAGCTGTCAAAACAATACACTCAAAACGGGTATAATCGATTCCGCTGTTAAAATTACCCAGCTGAAATAAACCAGGACTGAAAAAAGGTGACATCTTTTGTGAGACACACTGTATTGTCTCTGCGGATATTTGCTGCGTTTCGTGAAATCGTCTATGATATAATATTGACTAAGTAATGTCCATAACGCTTACATCAAAATGATCGGCTGTTTCAGTCTTCAGAATCGAAGCATTCACTCTTCCCTCTTTTTTTCAAAGCTTAAATTTAGTGTCACCACAAATATTTCAGAATACATCCAAATGAACTCAAAACTTAGTCATTTTTCAATTGAAATATTTACTGGTAATAGGGATTACGTCATGAATAAAATCCACTATTTTTTCAGGGTGTGCAAAACCCATATAATTCAGGTCGAAAGAAAATAAAGAGAGTAGCTTTTAGAACTTTCGCTGTTTTGAAATGCGGTTCTATAATTTTCCACTATATGTTTTATTCAGTAAATAATTTGACATGAAACACGAAATTCACAAATGAAATCCTTTGGGATATTCTTTGTTCGCCGCCCGAAATAGAATCGCATCATTAATCGCGCTCAGCCAGGTATCTTACAGAGCCAGTCTAAACTGGAAGACAGACAGCCCCAGTGAGAAAGAACAGAATCAGAAGCTGCCTGTCATCATACACAAACACGCAAACACACACAGTCACACGTACCACGCACGAGGCCCTGAATGATAAGATTATCAGCGGTGACCTACTTTTTTGGCATGGGGATGCCGGCGCTGCACCGCCGTAGCGCAGTTTGTTGTTGTTTTTCTTATTTGGTCGCTTTACTTTGTGCGTACGCCTTTTCTTTTCTTTTTTCTTTTTTTGACAGACGGGTTTCTTTTCTAACGATGGAAATGTTTTCGTCGCTTGACGAAATCTCGCCTCACTCAGCTGATTCGTGCCGCACAATGCGTATAGATGGAGCTGATTGAAATCATGTTGGGATGAGGAAACCCTTTCCTTATTAGTTAGTGCAATAAAACCCTTCTTGTGTTGACGAGTGAAGAAAATATGATTGTTTGCTCAATTCGTTGGTTGGTTGAGAAGATGCCAATGAAACCTGGACTGACTGTTTAGTGACTAATCATTAGTTTCTGTTAAATGCTAACTCTCCACTTTTATAATTGTTGTACCAAAAATTGTGTATTATAACAATTGAAACTGAAGAAAGGTTTCATATTGCGGTTTTTTTTGAAGCTATGAAACATTAGATAAGTCATCTGATCCTTCTGTTTAAATAACAAATAACGTCCCATTTTCGACGAAATTTCAGATAACGCTTCAAGATTAATAGGAAAATGGTGAAACCAGCGAAAACTCAACCTGTAGATCGCCATGGCAACCCCCCACCAAACGGTTCGATTCTGCACTCCTGCACAGACATTGTTGACTGCAGCGCAGTCTAAATCAACAGCGACCAGCGACACACTGTTGAGCGGCGAACGCGAACGAGGGTGGCAACGCGGGGAAGAGTGCCGAGCACGAGAAGCGCCAAACACAAACCGCGAGCAGCAGCCAGCCACGAATTTGGGTCAAGGTGGACCGAATCAATAAAATTTCGTGGTTGTATGAAGACACTACGAGAGCCGCGTGGCGGTTGGCGTGTGTGTGAGTGCGAGTGTGCGTGCATGGTGGGGACTAGTAGCTTTATACTGAAAAAGAAACTCCCGCGATAGTAGGGTTGCGTGAGTGAGGAGGAAAAATAAAACACAAAATAAATGCTAACACGAGCCAATTGACGAGTGTAGAAAAGAAAAAAAAATGAACCGAATGTTGATAAAAACGTAATAAACTGCTCGGTTTCTATTTCGGGAACTAGTAACGGCTACTCTCGCCGTTGGTCATGTCCAAATGGCTTTCGATTGTTAATGAGCGTCCCCCTAATGGGTTACGAGGATGGGGGCACGGTTTGTCGGACTGTTTACAATGGGGATCTGTTTCTATGGGAGATGCGTGACATCTGCGGTTGGTTGATAAATATTTGAGGGCACCTGAAGGAATACTACCGATATAGTTTGGTTCAGTGAATGTTCAATTTATGTGAAACAGTACGGTCGGATTGGCGTCAATCAACATGATCGGTTTACGTTTCATGGGAAACATGACGAACGCTATTTCATTAGATTGGGCAATCAAATCAAGGATAAAATTGTCTACACTAAGGCTTGAGCAAATATTCGAGAAGTTGGTTATAGAAAATAAACAGGAGATATAGGTAAATATGCATGCGTTGTGGCGCAGGACTTCAAGTGGTGAGTTGACAACCTGGAAGGAGGGTGCGACCTTCGTGAAACCAAAGAAACATGGTGACGTTGATTGGCGTTGCCAGGGCAATGTTGCTATTTTGACAGAAGCAAAATGAAGGGGTTCGCACCACCACCACCTGGAGATTTTGAGCCTGGAAATCACAATGCATGTTTTCCATTCTCATTTAATCATTGTTGCATATCCATTTATGTTATTATTTTGCATTCCATCAAAGGCTTAATTTGTTTTTATACACTGAAAATTTACTTTCTTAAATTAGCTGAGATCAACCACGGACACAAAAACAACTTCTCCTAAAAATACAGGATCGAATCCCATGTCAGAAACATTATAAAATAAAACAAGTCCTCGCTGTTGAGCTATTTTTTCAATTATAGTTTGAGCCGAAAAAGTAGATCTGTCAGTCGGTCATGCAACCACCAGAGAGACGTTTCTTTTTTATTGGTAAAAAATAACTCGTAGCTCTTTGTATTGTTTTCGTAGAATGACATTTGCACAAGTGGCATTAAACACGAATGTAGCTTCTTAAAAAGTACACATCAGTTCCGTTGCAGAAAACAACGAATAGATTTGTTAGTTCTTCTTTCGATTTTGTTATATAAACGAAAAATAATTTTCAGTGTAACATATCTGCATAACATTTACCTTAAAATTGCACTTCTGAATTTCAACTTCTATTTTTAATTTGGCTACAATTTCCAAAGAAGACTGGCATGCGCTTATAAGAAGCGTATTCGTATTTACCGGTTTTATTATCAGAGCTGGCAAATGTCATTTTCAGTGAAAAATAACCACGATTTTTAACGAAATACTTCTGAAAATATCATTGAGCTAGAAAAAAACGATTGATATTTTCTTCTAAATCTCATCGGTTTTTTCGACGTGACAGCACGTGACATTGTTTTGGTCATCGTTATTACAAGCACATTTATTGAAGTAATTTTTAGTTTCATCACAAAACTTCAAATAAAATGTCCGGTCTGTCGATTTCATTTTACTGCTTAGCTAATTTCGAGGAAACTACACAGAAAAAAAAATTACTTTTGAAAAGCACGTAAAATTTCACCACGTTTAATTCCAAGCCAAAACAGTCATAAACAAAGAGATTGTCTGCAACCTTTCATGCGCCATACAACAATGTTTGCAATCTTTCATACAACATGCTAGATTCAGGCGTTATCTGGCTTTAATGAACATGAAATATCCCATCATTTTCTGCCAAACCTAGTAGTTCTGTGCAGTTAGAAATTTATGAAACAAAATCCTATGGGAAAAAATCCTATGACTGCAGGATGGTGTGAGAATGACAAGAAAGCTTATGATAGTTCATTTCTTCTCGTGACAGTGAGATGGGCTATTTTTTCATGGTCACATGATTGCCGTGAGATTTACCAGCTCTGATTATGATTATCAGATAATCGATTTTTTCAGAAATCATCAAACCGGGATTTTCGATCACACAAATTGCAAAATTTGAAATGTAACTACAATGTTACCTAGAAAAAAATGGAAAACATATCATACTAGCTGAACCCGGTACGAGCCTTGCTAAGCTTGTAACTAAATGAATTAAAATTCAATAGAACTTGCGGTTTTGTGGTTTTAAGGCATGAGTTTTGTTTAAATATTTTCGTTTGCTGATGTTTGTAATTTCTACAAAATAAAACTTAGGTTTGTGTTTTTAATTTAACCTTCAGATCATTCGTTTCTACCATAGTTTTTCTTTCTGTGTAGGAGCATATCATAGACAAAACCTTTATCTTCAAACTACGTCGTATCCTGTCAGTGCGAACGTAATTTTCTCTTGCATAACCTAAGATAACCTTCTTGGGCAGAATGCAGCATTGGGAGTAGCTCATGCATCCTCCATTCAGATCTCCCATGAAATACACCAAGGTTTTATTTTTCCATGGGGGATACGTTCCACTTTTAGAATAGAACCGTGTAAAAATAGACTAAATAGAGTTGATAAATTCACATGCTTAAACATTTTATATTGCTTCGATTTTGTTTGTATGTGTTACCTTTTCATGCAATGGTCAAAACACAGTTTTTAAAATTTTGAGTATTTACACAAAAAATTTTGAATTTTTTTGAAAAACTGCCATATGATTACTTTTGGCCCAAAACGTAAAATGTGATTTGTATTGGGTCGATAAGTTATTCTGTTCTGGAGCTATCGCCGAAAACAACCCGTGTAAAAAAAAACGTGCAAAAATAACCTTAGTGTACACATTTTGTATTTTAGTTGCCTGGATAATGCTCATGTTTGGTTGAAATTTGTATTTCATTTGTAGGAGAACCCCACCCCCTCCAGAGAGGAGAGGGGTCTCGAGCCGCTATCGAAAAAAAAAATTCTGCCTCCAAAAAACCCCACATACCAAATTTGGTTCCATTTGCTTGATTAGTTCTCGAGTTATGCAGACATTAGTTTTTTTTATTTGTATGGGAGCCCCCCTTCCAGACAGGGGAGGAGTCTCGAACCATAACATGAGTGAGCCTTCTCCGGCCCCAAAAACTCCTGCCTACCAATTTTCATAGGAATAATCCTCATGTTTGGTTTGAATTTGTGTTTCATTTGTATGAGAGACCCCCCCCCCCCCCTCCCTTCCAGAATGAGGAGGGGTCAACCACCGTTAAAACATTTCTAGTCTCCAAAAACCCCCACATGCCAAATTTGGTTCCATTTGCTTGATTAGATTTCTAGTTATGCTGCAATTTGTGCTTCATCTATATGAGAGACACCCCCCTCCCCCTCCCTCCCAGACGAGTAAGAAGACTCGATCGATCATAAGAACCTTTTCGGGCCACAAACACCCCTGCATACACATTTTCATAACAGTAGGGATAATTCTCATGGTTGGTTTAAATTTGTGTTTCATTTGTACGACTCCCCTCCCCTTACCAGAGAACAAAGGGGTCCCAATCCACAGTAGAATTATTTCTTGCCTCCTAAATCCACACATGCCTAATTTGGTTCCGTTTGCTATGTGAATTCTCGAGTTGTGCAGAATTTTCTGTTCAATTTTTATGAGAGCCACTCTTTTTAGAGAGGGGAGGAGTCTAGAACCACCATAGAAACATTTCTTGCCTCCAGAAAACTCCATTTGGTTGATTTACGCAGAAGCTTCTGTTTCATTTGTACGATAGCCTCCCTTTCTAGAGAGGGGAGGGGTCCCAAACTACCGTAAAAACATTTCTAGTCTTCAAAATCCCCACATGCCAAATTTATTTCCATTTACTGGATTAGATCTCTAGTTATGCAGCAATTTATGCTTCATTTGTATGGCAGCCCCCTCCCCCCTTCAGACAGGGGAGGAACGAACGATTTGTATGGTAGCCTTGCCTTATAGAGAAGGGAGAGGTCTCTTACTATCATAAGAACCATCCCTGGTTTTAAACACCATACAAAATTTCACGCTGATCGATTCTGTAATTTTCGAGTTTATAAGGTTCAGACAGACAGACAGAAATCCATAAAATCATAAATCTTTTCACTAAAATTTTATCAGGTAATGTCCACTAATTACGTCACGCAAAAAAAGCCTTTTATAACCCCCCCCCCCCTTGTCACGTTTTTTGTTTGGACCTTAATTTCTTTTGTATGGAGCGTCACGTTTTTCCAAACCCCCTCCCCCCTTACTGCGTGACATAATTAATGGATCCTCAATGATACTGGCAATTATCAACTTTTCAGCTTTTCTAGGACTTTTAAAATATTGATATATATTTGACTTTAATATACAGTGCGGGACAATACAGTAAGACCAAAGAATGATTTTCATTCAAAATTATCATGTTTAAGAGCTCATTTTCATTTTCCCGTGATATTTTGGCTGAAATTTCGGCTGTACATTCTGAAGTAACCAGAATTTTCATCTGTATCAAATTCACAATTCTTCCATCAATTCCATGTTATTCACCACTTAAAATATTCCAGACACCCCGCTTACGACAAAACAATAAGACCACCTTTTGATTTCCATCAATAATGCTCGAATTTGAGGATCAGAATTTGGATTTTTGATGTAAGAGTCACTTTAACATCTATCCAAGCCACAAACATTTGTTACAATTGGTTGCAGCAACTTGATTGTGACTAACTTGAGTGGCATTGAAGGCTTGCTAACTGGTTTGCAACAAGTGTGCTACTAGTATTTTAGATAGTAATTCAAATTCATCAACATGGTCTAAACTATGGAGAAAAAAAGGTGGTCTATTTATTTTTTGCCGTTGTAACTTTCAAAGTGGAGACTGAAAGATTATGAATTCATCACAGATGAAAATTTCAGCTAAACTACTTCACAGAAACATGAAAAACAAGCCTTCAAACATGATCATGCTGTATGAAAATCGGGGTTTGGTTTTTAACTGTATTTTTCGTCACTGTACTATATTCTCTAACATATAAATTCATATAATTGGGACAAGGAAGGGACCATAAGGGCACCCGATTGAAGTGAATTGGATGGGAAGATTCATTTTATTAACATCTCTTTTAACTGTACGTCTGCTGTACACGTTTTAGTTCATCCGTGTTCATCCCAGTTCCCTGTAATTCCATATTTCCACTTTTAGGTACTTCAGAACAGATAGTTCTGTACTTCATTTCACGAACACAATGACAGTATTTTGCATTACACTAATACAACTTAACGACTTCTTCTCCACCTGTATAGACCTCATTGGGCGGCAGTAGCACCTCGTCGCGCGTCGCGTTGTTCTGCGTCGCGGATTACTAGTGTGCGTGTGCAATTGGTTCCGGTGAGCTGAAGTTAGAAGAGTGTTGCGTGTTGCGGGATCGCACCGTGCTCGCGATTCATTAAAAAAACGGATTGCGCTGTTGTGTGTTGGTGATTCTTAACTAGATAACTAGATTTTAGAAGAAAATACCACAACCGTGCCAAAGTGAATTTTGATTCGTTGTTCAGGATCAGTTTGTAAATTAATCAGTGCAAGAAGAGTGTATTAGACACAGATATCATGTTATTACCGGAAGGTTTCCGGCACGTCGGCGACGGCCGGGTTGATGTGGACGAGTGCCGACGG
This sequence comes from Aedes japonicus, assembly GCA_034211315.2. NCBI lineage: Eukaryota > Metazoa > Arthropoda > Insecta > Diptera > Culicidae > Aedes > Aedes japonicus. The sequence goes on along the minus strand of JASCZW010000194.1, from coordinate 534,065 downwards.
CAGCAGCTGCGGTCCAGCAGGACTTGGTCATCTAGGATATCGAGGAGCGCTGGTTTGCAAAGCAACAAATAATTAATTTCTACCATATTTTGAAGACAATATCTAATATCCTGTTTTATTTTATTTTATTTTATTTTGTCTATTTTGTTTTGTTTTGTTTTTCGTTATGCTTGTCTCTTTTCAGTTACATTGGAGCGGCCCATTGCTTTTGGCGAAAAGTGCTACATATTTTCAGCGTATCGTTAACCAAAACGAGCCCGGCTGCTAATCTTTCCCCAACTATCCAACATCCCAGTGATTTCTCGTGGAAGTGCAGAGGATTTCTCAGCTTCCTAAAAAGCGAGTATCATGTCAACACGTTCCTTCCCATTCCCTACTTGACCAGCATTCGGACACGGCCGGCGCCGGTATTGCTTTTAATGGGTCACCAGTTTTTACACATTGAAGATGTATGTTAGTCCCAAACATTATCTGTTGGTTCTTTGTGCAAATACAGCTGATCTGGCAATAACGGAATTGCATCCGTGGGCGGTCAGTCATGCTCATTCTCATGCTCAGAACAGATAGTTCTGTACTACGGTCGTTATACAATACTTCACGTATTGTGCCTATCAAAACTCCCGTTTTGACCATCAATTGTGCCCTAGCAGGGCACTCTACTAATAGATGGATAACATCTCATTCCACTCCGCATCCTTGGCAGTAGGCTTTACTACCGTTGCATGCCTACTAGAGCGCGTTGGCCTCAGCTGAGAAGATACCGCAGATGTCGGATAACCGACCGCAACGGCTTATGGCACTCCCAGATACCCCGTAAACAACAGATCTTCAGGCCTTCATATGTGGCGGCAATTTCTCTATATGCCGCTTTTGCTACCTTACTCCACATAACTGCCGGATGCGCCAACCCACTTTGGGGCGCGTAGAGTCCCATGCCCGTTACCTCAGTTTAGGGAGCTGACACAACGTGGGAATTTCCCATTATGTCTCGCCACCACTCTTTTGCTTTACAGACGAGAGTGGGGACTCTACGTAATAACCTCATGGCTTTGGAAGCCATGTCTTCAGTTACAACATTTGCCAAGGAGACACACAGAAAGTGGTCAGATTTTGAACGTCAATATCCGAGTTGTTTCACCAAAGATTTTCAAAAAATTTGCACCAATCGATCGGAAATATTTCTACGCATCTATTTCAATAGAAATCATTGTTGATTTCGGGCCATTTACTATTGAAACAAATCACAAATACTAGTTGTATTCTGCGTAGATGAAGACTTCGTAATCGCCAAAATCAACGGACTCTTCATCTGTAGTTTCTGCGCATCTCCACGATGGACGTTAAAACAGTTCAACCAGATGTTAGACAAGCTCACGGAAGAGACAACCCATCGAAGGTCAGCCGTTATCTCCGCTGACTTCAACGCTCGGGCGGTCGAACCAACCCAAGGGAGCGCAGTCTACTAGAGGCCCTAGCAAAGCTAAGTGTAGACCTAACCAACGTAGACCGGGCCAGGATTCCATCATCTATGTCACTGAAGACTGTGCGAGGAGTATACCCACAGTGACCATCAAGCAATCCGGTACTGCATTGAGATCAGGACGCAGGTAGAGTCATGTGGAAGGAATATAAATTAGCGTAGGTGGAAAATAGTGCGCTTCAACAAGGAATTGTTCATACAGGCACTTAGGTTTGAGGGCATCCACTTGACACGGATAATTTGACAGCAGCACTAACTTTGCCAAGGAATTGAAAACCGTGAAACGGTCGCCGCTCACTGATGAAACACTATGATTGTCGAGCTACGTGCAAGTTGCCTCCGTGCCAGGAGACAAAACCAGAGGGTTTGCAGCGACACCGAAAGAGAAGACCGGAATTCGTGTACGGAGCAGCAAAAGAAGCGCTCTCATGAAAGAAATCAAGCTTAGCCATAAAGCTTGCCTTGAGGACCTTTGTCACAACGTAAATTCTTGGGGGATGTCATGGCGAAGATATGAGACCCAGCAGTACCACCTGCAAGGTGCCCAGAGAAGATCGACAGACAGAACTGCGATACAGAAGAACCCAGATATGTTCAGGACCACATTGCAGAAATGCATCGACGAAGGTAGCTTCCCGGACAACTGGCAGCGTCAAAGGCTGGTGCCACTGCCAAATCCTACGGCTTCTGAACGACGCGGACGACGTGATCACGTCCTTCTAGTGATTGGGAAATCACCAACCGAGGAGCTAGATTCTGTGGAAGACAGGATGTGGGCGAAAAGGCTCTTCACAAGACAGAGGTGGTGTTCAGCAACGGAAAAGTAGTGCAACAGGCGTAAATCGTGGTCGAAGAATACACCATCGACTCGAAGCGTGAGGTCAAGCACTTGGGCGTGATGATCAACGAACGACTGAACCTTAACAGCCACGTCGATTACGGCTGTCAGAGAGCAACAAAAGCGACCACAGCGTTGGCCAGAATCATGCGCAACAATTCGGTGATGAGCAGCAGCAAGAGGAAGCTCCTAACTAGTGTAACCTCGTCAGTACTCCAGTATAGTAGCCCGGTCTGATTCCCAGCAATGAAGACGTCAAGAAATAGGTCATGTATGAACAGCACATTCGGGTTGTGAAGCATAAGGGTGGTTAGCGCCTACCGGACAATGTTATTTGAAGCGATCTGCGTCATAGCCGGAGGACATCAGAGGAGTTCGAAGAACAACACGGACTTACACCATGAGGAAGTGAAAGGGAAACTTGGATAATGCGGTGAATGGAAGACACACCTTTTCACGAGGATGAACAGACAGCACTATTAGGCCAACTTTTACCTAAAGTCATTTCTGTCAGGTCACTCTCTGTCCGGCGCAGACGTCGAAGAGACAAGGGAACTCAATACGACGCAAAATGCTTGATACCAACGTGGTAGATACCAGGGTAGATCCAGCGTGTGGGAATACTCGGGTCGACTGTGTCTAGTGTGAGAGCTAAATGCCTCAAACAAACAGGGTTGTAGTTAAATGGCTCAGAAAAGGAGTAGGAGCTAAATGGCTCGTGAAGAAGCCAACAGCAGCAAGACAGCTCTAAGTAGCGCTCAAGTCAATTTGCAAAATCAGGTTCCTCAAGGAGTAATACAATAAGGTAGTCTCGAATGAATCTGGTGGACAAGGGCTTCGATTTTAGTAGGCTCAGAAGTCTCTATATTTACACTGCTCAAGACCCAGGTTACACTCCAGCACAGATGTACTTAGTAAGGCCTTTAAATAACTGCAGGCCTCTGTGCTGGGATAGATTTTTTACCTGGAACTGTACATAGAAAGCTACGAGGATGTAAATTGATAAGAGTTAATGCCGAATCCAATTAGAGAGTCTGTCCACCGTGCCACATCCCTGGATTTGGAGTGGCAGGAGTTACTCCTGAAGACGACGGTCTCGTTTAAGTCTTGCCGTCTCTCGAAATGTTGTACTAGGTGCACTTCCACAGCTATTAATTGAAAGCATCCGAATCCAACTACAGTTCATCAATATGCGTATTATTTACTTTTCAATTCGGAAGATCGCGCTGACCTGAGCAAGACATTAGAAGCTCCCGTCCTCTATACAACCCGTGCTGCTACTTGGTTTTATACGCCCTACGGGGATTTGCATGCCGCTCAAACTAGTATTCTTTGAACCACTTTCACAGTTCTCAACATAGGACTATGACATTTAAAAGCATCGTGGATCAGGAACCGTGATAAGCATATGCTCCAGGGCAGTTGAAGGAATTGTCCAACCGAAAAATAACTCGACTGTATCGGGACTCTAACCCTTGACCACCGAATTAGAAAATCTTCAACTACGCTATGAGGCTACTATAAACCCCTTATGAAACCTGAACTGATACTACTGGTACTTGGAAATGCCTCAAGTTCTAAATGCAATGATGCAGGACATTTCTCATAACTTCATACATGTGTATTAAAGTTGTTCTTCTATGCTAGTTAGCGTAGGACTCTCCATACTGACAAATTGCTATTGCATTATGCTACCTAATCAGTTGGCTCATTCAGATCCGATAATATCAAAAATATCAACTCACATCTCAACATTGGCCTGCTACACTGAACTTCCAGCCACGATAGCTAATCGTGATTTCAACATCGCAGCCAAACTGGAAAAATTTCCACAAAAAAAAATTTATGAAAAAAAAGCCCCAACTTGCCCAACCGACTCTAATGAATGAATGCATGAAATAAAACCACAACACGACAGCGCAGTCGGCGGAGAGACCTTCACACGAACTCGACTGTGACTACTAGATATTATGAAACTGTTAACCATCCATAAATTTTGACGGTCTTCATTGTTTTCTTTTTTTATTTGATTCCACTAGACGCACTCATCGCAGCAATCTATTTTGTAATCCAATAGTTGTTGACCGCCAAATTCGGTGGAAACGAAATAAAAACAAAAGTGTAAATGAAGACGACGGGACGACTCTTATCTAGCCACCGAACAAAAAAAAAGGAAAAAGGCGGTTGAGTGTTGTCATCGCCGCGAGTTCGATGGTGTTGGTTAATGAAGTGGAAGCACAGGATTGATAAAAAAGAAACACACAACACTTTCCATTTTATTGTAGTCAATCGTGATTTTTTTTGTGTCTTCTATACCAGTAGGTCAAGGTCGACCCGTTCGGTGTGGTTCTGGAGATGGGAAAATAAGTATGTCACTAGTGTCAAGCTCAACCGGGTGATAAGCTCATCAGGCAGCGCGATGCGGGAGCGTGGAACTCGCATGGGCTGCGTCACGAAAGGATGAGAGGGCGAAAGCGAGGGATCTCCGGCTGGCATGAACTGGATCTTGTGAAATTTTCGAAACGGTCGTTGTGAAATTATGATCGATCCGGTTGTGGTTTATCAGGATGTGCTGAAATTGGGGTCATTTTGAGGTGAATCATTGGGTTGCGCTGGAGTTGTGAATACGTCGATTTTTCTGCAAGCAGTTAACTGATGATGGCTAAGTAGCTGGCTGCTTGGCGATGTAACAAGATAAAGTTGATAATTTATGATGGCATACAACAAGGTAATCAAGACCAAAGCTTGAATTTAAATCAACAGCTTTGAGAGAAATCAATTGTGTAACAGACAGGTAGGAATACTGCTACACATTTTCAGATTTGTAAGCATAAAACTTCCAAATCAGGCTCGTATTTAGTATGATTTGAAAAATTTGTTTTTGTAACATGTGTGTAATCAGATAGATCTCACCAAACTCCGCCTCCGAAATTACGCTATCTTGTTAAGTCGTTAAAATGAAATTTTTCGTCGTTGCTTACATAAAATTAACGTTGCCTAAGCGCCTTTCGTGTGGGCATACTCGTAAACCGTGTGCAAGATTTACATGCGTGTATACGTGTTGGCTTCGTACCGAAATGCAAACTTTAAAGTTGAACGGCAATACTTATCCTCAATTCACTCGCGATAGAGCGGAAGAAAAACTCAGATAGGCAACATTTGAAGTTCCGATGATCATGGTTGTAAAGTTATTGAGGAGTTATTGAGATGGATTAAAAATATAAAACTGGTGTAGTGAAGGTTTGCCTTCTAATGTCAACTGTCTGGTTAATACAAAAAACACACAGGAAACTAGAAAATGTTTCCACACTACTGTTGCTCTCTAACAAGAAAATTAGCAGAAAGATTAGTAATTTTCATTTAATTCCAACTACCTTTATTGCTTATCTTGACAGGTACGCGTACTGCGTCAGCTGGGGTCGAGTATTAGTACACGACACTGAACAAAGTCTGCACAATGTAGACGAAATACGCGTATTTGTCAAGATAAGCAATAAAGGGAGTTGGAAATAAATGGAAATTGCCAATCTTTCTGCTAATTTTCTTGTTACAGGTATTCCACTCCAAAAAGCTCACACTCACCAGAATTCACACAGGAAATTTATTTTCTATGTTGATAGGACGATGTATTGTTCTCTCAAAATAATAAAAACATTGCAGATTCATTTCTTAATAAGAACACCCCACCTTCAAATCACCTTTTTAAAACGAAAGATGTACAAGCGAATTACCTGAGTTGAATTCTTAATTTTATGATTTTTTTTTCTTGATGCACAAACTTTCCAATAATTGTAGATACAGGTAGAATTATGACTATAACTTTGAAGAAGATTTGGATGTAACAACTACGATTCATGTTAGAAATCAGCATCGAAATTTGTGTTTCGGAGGTGAAGTTTGGTGAGATCCTTCCGAAAAAAATTTAACCACAAATATTCTGGTTTTGCAGGGTGGAAGTCAGTTTGCCCAACCATTATGCATTAGACAATGATTTTGTTTAAATGCGAGAACTATTGTTTATGAAAATGATCTCGGAATGTGTATAACGAACCTTCAAGGCTTCCGGAAATGGATTGATGTATCCGCAGTACTGAAATCACATTTTTTTTTCAATTATTTATTTTAGCAAGCAGATTTGTTTCCAAATACCCCTACCAGTCTTCACGGACTCGTTTGAATCTGGATTTGAATACGACCAAAAATATGTAGAGATTTATACGTTCTTTGCATGCTTCAAAGTACAAATTAATCGGTGTACGACATTGAGCTATGTTTGAGGACAACTAAAGAGTTTGAAACCACCTTTGGCTACGACTTCAAAGTTGCTGGAATAAATAACCGCCACCATGTACAATTTTCATCGTCACTCCATAAGACACAAAACCGTGAATGCGTAACAATTTCATCCTACATGATATTTGGAAAATCTCTTTCCAGAACAAGTTATCGGTAAACTCATCGCATTGAGGGCCAATTACTATTTCCAGCACTGCTTACTATAGATGCCATATTAATGTGATGAATTTGAAAAGTTTAACAGGTAAGCTTAGGTTTTGTTTTATTTATAAGAGAGACTTTCAGCCAGTGGTTAAATAATGATCAATAAATAATCAATTTATTAGAAAATGAATTATCATAATGAAGCAATAAAGAAGCTTCAACGATTGTCAGTGAAACATATAAGTAATTACATTGGAAAGTTTCACGTAGCACTTGCTGATACCTTAGAGAAAATGAGCTTGGGCATAATTGATGATTGTGACGTATAATACGAGCAAGGGCCTTCAATCAGCGCTTCTGCGTTCTGAGAATAGTTACAGAATAACCATCGTCAAAATAATTATCAGCCAAATTTTCTATCATTAGTCAAACCTTCTGAGAAAAGACGGACCGTCGGGGCACCCATGTGAAATATTTTGGATGGGGAACAAGAGATTGTTTGTTGCGTGGAATAAGGGTATCCGCGTAAGTGTCTCTGCTGACCAGTCCGTTTATTTGATTTTGCTCTTTATTGGATATAATTTTGATCAAATCACTCTTCAGATTATTCCAATAGTATACACACTTCGAATTTTTCCGAATTCTCAACAACTGACCTGTCGGTAATTTGATTAAACGGATTTCGGTGAAATTTTACAGTTATCTGTAAAAAAGTTACCGGATTTCGGTAAAATTTTGCCGAAATCCGTAAAATTTGACAACCGCAAGTTCAACTGTTGAGAATTAGGTAAAATTTTACAGATTTCTGTAAAATAATCTGAGTGTGTAGGAAAGCAATAGACTTGAAAAAGTTTGCAGACAGTGAAGTTAGCCCAGAACGAGTTGTTTACAGCAAACTCTATTTTTTGCTATGCCACTTTGATCCGGAATGGACTATTCGTGGACTTTGTTTGCTATGCCATTTGGATCCGGAATGGACTATTCGTGGACTTTGGTCAAAAACAACAGAATAGTCGAGTCAAAATAACCCGATCAGTTGGAACATTATCGGTTATTTGTAACTCAACTTTTCAGTCTATTTTCGCAAATGGCCCGCGAATAGTCCATTCTGGACCGAAGTAGCATAATAACAAACAAATGAAGTTTACAGATAAAAAGACGTTCCGTTCCTTTGTACTTTTAGTGCGTCGAATATAAATAACTACACGGAATTGGCTAACCGCAATTTTTCGTATTTAAAGTACTTAAAGCCACCTGAATTTTCAAAACTGCATCGATGACGCCATCGTGCAATGATCTATTAATGTGGATGTATGCAATAGTATGATTGAGGTGACGTTGATTTGGTGAGATAAATAATCATGCAGCGATGCCAGACCTACGAAATTTGGCTTAAATTGACGGAAATGATTTTATTCGTACACTATGGTCTTTTTTTACACGGTTTTTTTACACGATTTGTTTTCGGCGATAACTCCAGAACAGAACAACTTATCGCCCTAATTTAAATCACATTTTATGTTTTGGGCAAAAATTAATCATATGGCAGTTTTTCAAATAATTCACCATTTTTGGTTTAAATCCTAAAAATTTTAAAAACTTTATTTTGACCATTGCATGGAGAGGTAATAGACAAACAAAATTGAAGCAACTCTATTTAGTCTTCATAGTAATAGTGGAACGGTTTCATAGTAAAAGTGGAACGTATCCCCCGGTCAAAAAACCTTTGTGTACAAAGAAACACATCAAACCTTAGCTGTTATAAATGCAGAAGTTTGAAGTTTCATACTGAAGATATATATGCTGGCATAAGAAAATACACGTTGATGTTTATGACGTCTAAAACTGTCAAAAAAGCAACGATGCTTCTCTCTGAAGTGATGCTTCTCTCTATTGATGCCAAGTTTCTGCGAAAAGTATGGTGAGATCCATCCATATAACAATCAATAAAATAAACAAATTATTTAATCCTCAATTTTACCTTGGATTGTGTTTGTAGCATGCAAATATTGGAAGGGCTAGTATTCCCACTTTCCGTTATCCCATCGACCTCAATTTTTAAATATAGACGAATTGCCCACGAGAATTTATTCTGTCAAATAATTTATAAGGTAAATCACCGACTTCTGACATTTATAAAAAAAAGAGACACGTATTTTTAAGAAATCAAGACAATTCGGACAACAATCTAGCGGAGAAAAAACTGATGGATTATTGAAAAAAAAACCTTAGCGAAATCTAGCAAATTAGTTCGAAAAGAAATTATAGCGGCTGCGGAGATTATCTTCAATGAAACATTTGAAGTTTTTGCGAACAAGGACATTTGAAAGATTTCAAAATAAACCTGAAAGCATTCTGCGTTGTGAGAACTATCCTAGTGATGTCTAAGTAAGAAACTATAATTAATATAAGTTTCCTATCCTAGCATGAATCGAAACAGTATTCAATTATATATATGGAAAAGAGAGGGACCGTCTGGGCACCCAACTGAAACGAACTGGATAGGGAGCATGAGATGCCTCCTTTCGATTTTTTTGACATTGTGAGGGATGAGAGCACGATCTTCTTGTTCCTATATTCCTATAGTTTTAATCCATTACCCTTTTACTCGCAACACTATTGAGATCTTAAACATATGTATTAAAGCGGCATTGGATAGAGCCCCCTATTCCAAAAACTTTTTTCCTTTTTCTGTTCGTTTTTGACGCTTTCCGTGGCTCTAGCTTCACGAAACCGGCATTCGATTGATTCCATTAATTTTATTTAAATTTAAACGGTTTACTAGCGGTAGGAAATGTAACATTGTTAAGGCAACAATGAAAGCAGAAGAATGGTTCCATCAGTTTTTTTTTGTTCTCAATTTTGCTATGATTTTTTGTTTTAAGGTTGGTTTAAATCTGTGTATTAACAATTTGAAACAGAAAGTGAGCTGAAGAAATGTTGGAACTTGTTTATGCACAGCCTCAAAGATATTCTATAAATGGTTGGCTCAAGATTTCCATACACATAACTTAAAAAAACTTAACTTATATCAAATAGTAGAAACTGGTGAGACTATTCCAATTATGAAAAATAAAAATAAAAACAATCAAGCTCATTTCGAGCCTTGGGAAAATTTTAGGAAAAGTATAGCATAGGAAATTAAACAACACAGCGTTTTAAATTTTGTCAATAATTTTCAAAGAAGCGCCATTATCACTAATAAAATTCAAAAGTAATCCAAAATATATTCCGTCTTTTCTGTTGGTGTGTAAAGAATGGTGAATACATTTACATGAACTTTTTTTTGTGCGAACAAACTGCTTTTTAAAGCTTGAGAAATTAAGTGTTTGTGGAAGTAACAGCGGTTTGGAGCCATTTAGCCGAATGATTCACTAGGCTGAGTTTAGGCAAATAGAAAATTGAAATTAATATTTCATGAAATCTTTCAAGTTAAATTACTCCTTCTGAAATCAGTAAGTAGCTAATTATAAAACATTCAATCTGCTAACATGTCATGTGAAAATTCAATTTATAATTATCTATTATCTATTATCTTCTATCTTCTATAATTTCTTGAAACTAATGCTATTTCGTTCGATCATTCTTAAATTTATTTAATTTTTAATCTGGCAGCACGTTTTCTGCGAATAAACGTTGTATATCTTGAAATCTTTAAACCAATAAACGAATGGAGTATTTTTCTTCATTTTTGAATTACAAGCAGTCCTTTCTAATTTTTAATCTGCTCAACTGATAACATTTCAACTTAGTATTTTTGAAAATTGTTGGGATTTGATGCAATGAACTGTTAACATATTGAGCGGTTTTTACTAATTTAACTTGAGGTCTGTTAATAAACCACGTAGACTCATCTTTTAAAATCTCAGAACCCCCCGCCCCCTCCCCTCTCGAGGACTTTTCTCCAGCCTTTTTTTTTTTTAATTTTGTATGATGCGTAGAATTCCGTCAAATCTCACCTCGCCCAAGAAAAATCAACGTGGTTTATGAATAGTCCCTTGATATCTTTGGGACATGAAACCATCGATCTTCCTTGGGAGAAAATTTCCTTCTTTGACTCAGGCAGTAAAGGCAACAGTGAAAGCAGAAGAATGGTCCGCCATTTTTAATTCTCAATTTTGGTATGATTTTTAGTATTAAGGTAGATTTTAATCTGTTCTTAGAGCAGTATAAACAATTGTAAACGGCAAGTGAAGCTGAAGAAATTTTGGAAATTGTTTATGTACAGCTTGAAGAACTTCCATGAATGGTTGGCTCAAGATTTTCATATGCATTGCTTAAGAAACTTAACTTATATCAAATAGTAGAAAATGGTGAGACCATTCCAGTTATGAAAAATAAAAAACAAACAATTCAAGCTAATTTCGAGCCAAATTTGTGGAGAATTATGGCAAAAGAAATTAGACAAAATGGCGTTTGATATTTTGTCTATATCACCACTACAATTCAAAAGCAGTTCAAAATTCTCCGTCTTTTCCGTTGGTGGGTAAAGAACGGTGAATACATTTTCATGAACCGTATTTTTTTGTGCAAACAAACTGTCCTTGAATGCCCGAAAAATTCAGTGTTTGTTGTTGTTACTTAGGTTTGCGGTCATTTGGCCAAATTAATCACAACGCTGAGTTAAGGAACGTAGAAGAAAGAAATTTATATTTCATGAAATCTTTGCTAATAAATTTTTAAGAAAGATTATTTCTTCTTCAATCGGTAAGCAGTTCTTTCTAATTTTAACACATTTAATTTGCTAACATGTCATGTGAAAGATTGAATTTTTAGTTATTTTCTATTTTCTATAATCTTCTATAATTTTTTGAAATCTTCTAAACATTGAACCAATGAAATTTCGTTCCTTCTTCACATCATGCAGCATCTAGCAGATTAATTTTGTTTTTTTAATTTCCAATCTGGCAGCATGCCTTCTCCGACTAAATTTTGTGTATCTTGAAATATTTAAACCAATATACATTTGTAATATTTTTCATCATTTTTAAATTAGAAGCAGTCCTTTTCTTATTTAAAATCTCGTCATCTGAAAACAATTTAACTTAGTATTTTTGAAAATTGTTGGGATTTGATGCAACGAACTGTTATGGGAGATTTTTCCTTCTTTAAATATTGAGCAGTTTCACTAGTTCAACTTGGAGCCTGTTCATAAACCACATAGACTCATTTTTGAAAATCTCAGGCACCTCTCTCCCCTCCCTCCTCCTTCTTCTTTTTTTGAAAAATTGTATGGTGCCTATAATTTGGTTGAATCCACCTTCGCCCTCAGAAAAGTCTACGTGGTTTATGAATAGCCCCTTGATATCTTTGAGACATGAAACCATCGGTCTTCCATGGGAGGAAATTTCCTTCTTTGATCCGGTTTTTCGAATTTTAAAGCTTCAATTTGCTAACATGCATCTTTGAAGATTGAACTTATGTTTTTATTGTAACCTTTGGAAAAAAATCAATTGATTGTCAGGAGAAATTCTTTCTTTGTTCAATCATAAGCAGTTGTTTTTAATTTCAAAACTGCAAATCCGTCAACAAGGCTTTGAATTTTTTGCCACCTTTGCAATAAGAACAGAGAGCAATTTAAGCAAACAGAAACAAATGAATGAATTATCAGTCAGTCACTCAGACGGCTTAAATCCGGCCTTGTGACCCATTCGGCCTAACAGCAATTACAATCACCGCAACTTACACAGTTTGAAAGAAACATGTAATTTTCTAATGCACATCAACGGAATGCTAGATTTGTCATAAGTGCTTGCGAATTTTCTCCTAATTTTAAGCCAGATAACGCCTGAATCTAGTCTGTTGTATGAAACATTGCAAGCGATTTCGTTGTTCACGCTTGTTTTGGCTTACAAGTGAACAAGGGTAAATTTTACGAGTCTGTTAAAATTCATCATTTTTTACTGTGTATTCAATGAACGGATTGAACATGTGGACGAGATGCCACTGCATCTGGCTAAAGTAGTCCTAATAGTAGTCGATAAGGCTAAAGTAGTCTTCTACCATGCCGGAATGCTAGACCCAGGTTGTACAAAATGAGAGTAATTTAGGACTTAAACAGGAGTGTACTCTAAGCCTTTTCGAAATTGTAAAATATTGTGCACATTTTCCGCAGGTAAGAAAGGGATTGTTTTAACAATGAGTAATGTTATATTTTAAAATCGACTTTCAGTATAAGGGTGGATTTAAATCTCTTCGTAGAGCAGTATTAACAATTGCAAACGGCAAGTGAAGCTGAAACGATTTTGAAACTTGTTTATGCACAGCCCAAAGAAATTCTATAAATGTTTGGCTCAAGAATTTCAAACGTATAACTTAAGAAACTTAACTTATATCAAATATTAGAAACTGGTGAGACCATTCCAATTATGAAAAATAAAGCCATAGGAAAATTTTATGAGAACTAAAACATAGGAAATTAAACAATACAGCGTTTTATATTTTGTCAATAATTTCAAAGAAAGGAAAGGGATTGTTTTAACCATTTTTCCGATTGATTTCTATTCACTCTCCAATGTCTTGATTTAATGTAAGATGATTATGAGAACATGAGACTAATATAAGAACAGTTGGATGCTTTACCAACGGGAAAAATGTTTAACTTGTTTGATGATTGATAACTTCCAGAAAAACGGCGTCTTCTAACTAATAAAAATCAACATTTACTTACACTAACGATTCCTTGCTTGAAATTGATAGAATATTGAGTTACGTACCTGAAACGAAAAAGAACAAAAATCCCATTTAATAAACTTGTAATCAACTGCCAATATCTTATAGTAAATATCACCCACTAAATCTTCAATTTCCAGCAAATTTGCCTTCATTTCCGCCCGGAGCAATTTCATCACCTGATCAAAATCAGGATGGGAGGCAGCCCCCATAATCTCACCACTCAACCGAGATACATGTCACCCGATAAAATCCAAGTCCATATCCCACCAATCGGACACCTTGCGGCCGGGGCCCAAAACACACCACCAACTAGGCACCAACTCGCTACACCAACCGCCAACCCAGATCAGATACCAGTTCTCCGATCCGATCCGATCCGATCCGGTCGCGCGTTGCATCAGCCAGAGGTTGGAGAAACTCGGTCAGAACCCTTCCGAGTTGGGGCAAATCAACTCCGCGCTAACAACCGGCTAAACTCGCTGAAACAAGTGCTGCTGCTGCTGGTACTGAAAGAACACCGCAACCTTTCGCAACAACGCAAAGTGCGCAATGTGCGTTTTCACCCCAGACTTGTTGGTTGGAAATGTGAAACGCCGAACGAATTCCGTTTTTCCAGTTGCATTCTACGGCGCTCCAAGAACCGAGTGGAAATAAGCTGAAATGTTATGGAAAGGCGGGAGGGAGGGGGACGATCGGTTTGCCACTGCCAAAGCTGCTGTGCAGCGGAAGATTGGCCAATCGATTGAATTAGCTTCGGTTGCAGACTTCTAGAGAACTAGTTGAGCGCCGATGGATTCTACCGCCTTGCGAATCTAAAAGCTGCTTTGTAAGAGTTGCTAGTCGTAATGTGTGTAGTAAGTAAGTGAAGAATGGTAGCTGGCTAACCAACCAGAAAACCCCTTCCTTCCTACCGGTTTGCTGCCTTTAGATGTGGAAGTGCATGCGGATGGTGTGGTTGTGTTTGTGTGTATGTGTGTGTTTGAAAAAAAGTGAAATCTATAGCAAAGTGGAAAAATTCTCGATTCAAGTGGACGGTCTTGCCGAGAGAAGCGAATCTATAATATGCTCGATGGAAAATGAAACGACGGAGTTGGTTGAGTTTAAATTAATGGAGGCTGATCGATTGAATATCGATTAAATCGAACCTTGAAGCAGTTGGAATTTCGGAATTATTACAAAAATATTCACGTTCTTATATGATGAGAAAATGTATTCGGTTTCTTGGGAAATTCACGAATTTTAACTGTATTATCGAGGCACTTTGGTTTCTGCGTTCTGCCATTTACTGCGTTATCATTTATGAAATGCTTGATTTGGAACTCATTTATGGCTTATTTCAAGTAAATTTTAGCCGGAAATTGCCTGAATCAGTATTTTTGCATGCAAATTTGCAAACGATTTCGTTGTTTACGCTTGCTTTAGCTTACAGTTGAACTAGAAGAAATTTTACGCGCCTGTTAAAATTCATAATTGTTTACTTTGTATTGTTTTTCTTCATTCGATGCAATGAACAATTCTGATTTATAACTGTGTATTCAATAAAATGTGTGTAGCCAACCAAATTTCATAAACATTCAATTGATTTGCTACTTTTCAATAATTTATGAGATAAAGTAAACACCTCGTTCAATTGCAAGACAACGAAATTGTTTGCAATCTTTCATACGCTATACAATATTGTTTGCAATCTTCCATACAACAGACAAAATGTAGGCGATATCTGGCGTAAATTTACAAGAAGTATGCTATGAATTTATACCAAATCTGCCGTTCCATTTATGTTCATTAGATTATGCAGGAAATTTCTTTTTATTTTCAAACTGCGCAGTAGTCCGATTGGCATATAAGACTATCATTTTTCGACTATTTTAGTTAAACTGATTCACGCATATATCAGCCGAATATTCAAGACTCATCTTGTTGACATAAATCTTGCCAAAAACCCTTAAGTTTCGTAGAAAATTAAAACACGGTTTTGTTTTCAGCAAGTGCCATCAGAAAATAAGGCTACAGTTTGTTCTGCAACAGAACTAAACATCATTGCCTTGAATTATCATTACCGTTTTCGAAAATGTAGCTTGGATTGTCTACAAAACTTAAATGATAGGGATTTTTTTTTATTGTCGTACAGCTTTGGGTCGAAGG
Organism: Aedes japonicus; assembly: GCA_034211315.2. Lineage (NCBI taxonomy): Eukaryota > Metazoa > Arthropoda > Insecta > Diptera > Culicidae > Aedes > Aedes japonicus. Next base: position 518,487 of record JASCZW010000194.1, on the reverse strand, counting down.
GTCTCAGATTGCTACGAAACTTTGTTCACGCGCAGGGTTTATGGATATATGAACAAAAAAACAGTATTAAATAATTCAGGGTTGCCAGTTTTCCGATTTTCCCGAACATCACTCACATCAAAAATTCATAACTAAAGAACGGTTCGTAGAAAAAAAAAATTCCAAACTTTATTGAAATTTTCTCAAGAATTCGGAAAAAAAAAAATCTTAAACTAAATTCTACAAAGTGAAGGAAAATTGCAAAAGCCGGAGACCCCATTTTCTGAATCAAGGAATATTTTGAAAAACATATTTATTTTTGTTTATTTCTCCAGAAGCTTAAATTGATGAAATTTTGGCGATAGGCTTTTTTTTGGCTTCTGAGTAATGCTCTAAAAACTTTCGGCCCATCACTCGTCTTTATACAAAAGTGGAAAAGTTCCTAAAACTGTCGTCTTGTTATTTGCTCGTACTTTTCTTAGATGGTTGTTCGGCTTGCTTCCCATTCGAATGGTTGCCTCTAGGTAAAAAGTACACAGAGGTCTTTTTTTACACGGGGGATAAGTTCCACTTTTACTATGAAACCGCGTGAAAAAAGACTGAATAGAGTTGAACAATTCATATGCACAACCATTTAAAATTGCTTCGATTTTATTTGCATGTATTATCTACCTCTTCATGCAATGGTCAAAATACAGTTTTTTTTTTAAATTTTGAGTGTTTACACCAAAAATTGTGATTTTTTGGAAAAACTGCCATATGATTACATTTTGCCAAAAACGAAAAATGTGATTCGAATTAGGTCGATAAGTTGTTCCGTTATGAAGATATCGCCGGAAACGAACCGTGTTAAAAGAGACTTAAGTGTACTTTCAAGCTCATCCTGTCAGATTACGATTCTAAGATTAGTTCGAAATTGGAAACGGATTAGTCGGATTGATACAGTGTGAAGGCTAAATCTTCTTCGTAAATATAATCTAAGACCCTGGACGAATTGAACGCCCACTTTATAAGTGGAAGATCCGATGCGGATAACATGTTTGGCGTTTCTCGGCGTATGCTGATAGCGGCTTCAACATGGTCGACACTAGACAGGAAGTCATCTGCATAAAAATCCTTCTGATCTGCCACGGCTGGGGTTGGATGGATTTCTGCTGAATCTTGCCGTAGTCTTCATGGTGAGGGTTGCCAGGAATGAAGCGGATGCAAACCCGTCAGTTGCGATCTACAGTTTGTACACAACAATCGACTCATGTGGGATTGGATGCCATATATGCGTTGATATCGGCAAAAAGTCAGATGAATCAGGATTTGCCGATAAATTTTACGACGTCGACTACAAGGGCTATCTGATGTCTGAGGATGTGGATGGACAGTAGGCCTTCTTGAAAGACGGGTCTAACTAAACGGCGAACCCAAAATTATTGCAACACTAACTTTACTACAACCCAAATTTGAAGGGCAGTTTTATACATGTATTAAGCTCAGTTTACATACAGTGGTTTCAATCATTGGAGATTGTTTGTTACAATTCTCGGCACTTTCGCTTCACGTCATCCATAAGAGCTTGTACTTTTTACATTTTTTTTTGTCCGCTTCCAACGCATGTGATTTACATTCTTTACTTTCACCTTGGTCTTTTTGAGCTCCCACTTCATCATGGCCCAATATTTTTCGATTGGACGTAGTTCAGGGCAGTTCTGTGCATTTGTGTTCTTGAAGACAAAATGCATCGATTAGCGGCATACCATATCAGCACGCTTTTAGAATAATGGCATGAAGCCAAATCTAGCCAAAATATTGATTTTTGGAGGTATTGTGTCTAGTAAATTTCACCATTGATAGTGCTTGTGTGATGAAAATTTCACTTAGCTTTCGTCACCTTTGAAGACAGCTTGTCGAATTAGGTATTTCAATGCGAATTTCGACATTTTCTTCATTTTGAAACTATCATCGAATTTGAATTTATCTTTTCCGTGTATAAAACTTCTGTCCTGGCATTTGATGGAGGTCAGCTTTGACATATGTTTTGTCATCCACCAAACAACCACTGTTTCTGGTCAACATCTTCGTGTCAAGCTTCCTGACACGGGTCTTGGCAACAGTTTGCTGCCTTTTATATTGGTTTGGGAAGTTTTGATCCTAGTTCTCGGGGCTTGCTTATTTTTCAAGATTAAGGAAGCGGCGCTCGGCTATTGGACGTGACCCCATGAGTGTTTCGAGAGGTTTGCGACTGAGTGGCAAGAAAACGAAACAACGAACCGACGAATCGCGAGTGGTTGTACAATTCTTCACATAGAGTTTCTCCAGCCGTGTGCTATGAATAGGGCTTCACGACTTTTAGCTCCCAGAACTCTTGCAGGGCTTATTCCAGTTAAAGGTCCACAACGGTGAAGTGACAAACATTTGGCATTGCGGGCATTTTGGCATTTTTACGGATACAGTCCAGCTAAATATTGTCAGGTCACCGAAGGAAATCTCACTGTCAGTATGCAGTTCGTGGTATACTTCTTCACCGACAATTAAATCAATTTCGAATGTGTTGTGGAAGCTACCAAGCAACTAAAAAAATGTCGCAATTGGTTGCAGCTACTTGATTGTTACTTATTTGGGTCTCATTAAAGTTAGCTGTACTGAGTGTGCTTGAATCAGCTAATGGGACATCTGGTACGTTCCACGAGGATACATCAATCGGTATGGTTGACAGGCAGATTTTGGGCTTCTACAGGTTGAGAAACTCGAGCTTGGTACTGTAAGAAGGCAGCTTGGATTTAATATAATAGTAGCAGTCAACTAAAACTGTTTCAACGTTTCACCGATTCGAGACACGGCGGTGTCTTAGGATGTGAAGGTAGTTAACCTCCCCGCGGTGCCCCCTGAAAACCTTAAATTCCCCTTAACGGCTAAACGAACTACGCAGAAAGTGCGAAGTCCGGCAGGCAGCCGGTAAGCGTTCGTGACATGGAGAACAGGGACGATTTGTGGTGATACCACACTCGCAGACGCCTCAACCCCGGTCTAGAGTTTGACTTATCTCAATGAGAGGAATGACCATACGCCGCTAGGTTCGACTGGTAGCCGTTAGCGGTAGTGAAGATGTGGAAGGAGGCCTCCCTTCCAGACGTCCCGAACCCGGTCCAGGCCAAGGTTCATCTCGAGCCGATCAGCGTCAGTTCACCGGAGCTAACTACTAAAAAACCTGCGTAGTTAGACATAATGGGTGCGGTCCCTGAAGTAATACCGCAAGGAGGTTCCTGGGAGGGGATTCCGGGGATCGAGGCACGGGTGGCTTTTTAGTGTCGTCGAGGAGTCCGACAGACTCACTAGGGAGTTCGGCTTAGCTAATCTGGGGGTTTTAACGGCAGTCGACATTGATGGATTAAGGCTGCCTAGATTTGGCAACGGGTGCAGATTGTATGGTGTTTTTGGTGACAGGTCCGACAATTATACTTGAATAAACAATTCCTACTTTTATGACCAGATCAGAAACAACTTCAGCATAAACGTTTCAACGATATCAGCTCTTGTTGCTGGCGAACAGAGATCTTAAAAAAGGTTTGGCATTGGAACAGGCTATACAGTACCAATCCGAGTTCTTAGATGCTATCGTGTCGGAATTCGATATCATCTTAAACAGCTTCTTCTGGATAGGACTGGAGCCGGTCACCTTGACTTGACCAGGTTAATTGGCATGGTACTACAGATCTGTGACGACGGATTTCAATATTCGAACCCGTTATGTACATAAAAGGTCTACAAACTGTTGAAAGGTGACATCATCACTGTTACTAGTTTTCTTCTCCCAGGCTCGGAGAGTCATAAGATCCAGTTTGTAGCATAACGGGTTGATCAATTGATGTGTCTTAGTGAGGGACAGGTGCATTAAACGTAGATAGAGTCTTGGCAAACCTTTTATAATAATCAACCAGATCCTGAAGCTCTAGGGGTGACTAATTCTTTTGTGGGAGTTCATATAGTGCTCGAAACAGTTGACGCTTCAGATACCGTCTGTTATCGTTATAACGTTTAAGTGAAGCATCCCAAGTTAATCCATAATTATTAGTGCTGATATCGGTCGACTCGAATGACTTTTGACCTTCCCTTTCTGTGGATTGGTGCAGATATTGTAACTTGGCAACATTCAGAATGTCCTCGTACGAAGTGAACTTGTCCCGAAAGCCATCTTGAAAAATCATTAAGGTAGATCGATCTTCGAACCCAGATAAAACGTCGTTAACAAACGAGAGGATTGGTGATAAAACGCGATTCAATCATAAAACCGCGTATTATTCGTTCGCTCCAAAATATTGAAAATAGGCTCAATACTTCGAGCAAAGCTTGCTTAGAATCCTGAGAAGGATTTTCTGGAAATTCTGAATTTGTTTGAATCCAAATAATCTCCAGTAAACCTTGCTCTAAATACTGAGAATGCTTGTCACTGCAAACACTTCTGAGCATACGGGAAATGGAGTCTCCAAGAAACTTCGGTCAGAATTACGAGATCACTGGGTAAAGTTTGATCGAAATGCCAAGCAAGACTCTCTTAAAACTTGAGTGAGATAATTTACAATTCTCAGCAGAATTCGACAATATGTTTGAAAAAGAGAATTCACGTAAAATCCTGAGGAATATCCTTTTATAATAAGAGGAAAATTCTCTTATTATCCCAAACAAAGAACGCTCAGAATTCGCAGTAGGGTTGACGACTTAAATTCAATTCAATTGAATTTAAAGTTTAAAATCCATATAGAAGATGACCAAGAATTTCAGAAGAGATTTTCAGGAATACTTTGCTGAATTTCGAGAAGGATTAGCAGAAAATTAAAAAAAAAAAAACAGCACTACTAGAACAAACACTAGAAATGCTGAATAATACAAGTATAAAATTCTACCAGTATTCGATTGAGATTTGTTGAAAACTCTCAGATAAATTTAACCGGTATCTCTCATAAGATTTGCTCAGAAGCCTTAGCCGAAGTAACAATAAAAAAAAATCAAATGGAGGAGAAAACCCGAGTATTTCGAAGGTCTCCAGCAGGAAATCCAAACCGATGGATTTCAAGCAAAATACTGCCATGCTCACAATCAAGATACGGTTAAATTCCTAAGCAGGGTGCTCTTATAATCCCTTAAAAGATTTGTTTATATTTTTTTCGAATCTTGAAAAAGCTTGAAAAAGCTTGACGGTCGGACTCCCAAATGCCACGTTAGATTTTATTATGTATTCGAGATGCAAGATTTGTTTAAAAATGTGACTAAAACCCGCTTAAATTAAATTAAATTGAGTTTTTCAAACTCAAAACTAGTTGTACAAAATATTACAAGAATCCTCAGTGAGACTCTTACTTAAATCCGACCACAATAATCCGTACTGAAATTACAGGGTGAGTCGATTATTATTGCGACACTTTTAAACTTGCGTAACTTTTATCATACTTGACCGAAATTAACAAAATTTTGCTCCGTTTCTCTTTAAGTTGTATTGTTTACATCCGCTCAGTTACAGTGAGATTCCGGTCGAGATGGAAGAAAATTAGCAAACCGTTCCCTAAAGGATTTCGTTCACCCATTATGTTTTCTCCAGAAAAGTTAGCAGATAGTCATCGCTGCTACGGTTACGCCAATTGTTCGGCATTGGCAGCCCAAAACATAACTTTTTTCCGGAAGCCTTGAGTTACTGTTTTGAAAGCATATCCGGAGAAATTTACGAGATTGGGCAAATCTGTTTTTGTAAACAAATATTTCAATGGACCTTTTTCAGCAAATAAACGCACAATTTGAAAAACTGAGACCAAACATGGATAGAGGAAGCCTTCTTTTATCCTATTAAGGTCTTAGTTCAAGACATATTAGCTATTCGTGTGAAATAGTCGATATAAATGTTTGTTTACAAAAGCAGATTACCCCATTTCGCAAATTTCTACGGATTTAAGATATTACATTCTTCTCCTTGAATACCTTGCTAAGCAGCGTGGCGTTCAATTGTAAGAATACCCAAATTTCGCGACAAAAATCGATAACTCGAAAACTATTAACTTTATTATTATATGATGGCTTCGGAAGATTTAGTCTTAAAAACGAAAAAAGGTTTGAGTATTGAGTAGGGTGATTCTTCTATGCTCACAATAAAAATTCTATGATAACTTGTTATGATTAGGAGAATTTTTTTTTCCTACAAAATGGTAAACAATTTAATTAAAAGAATATTTGCTGAAAATTTGTTTACTTCTATCTCATCTATGTATCCTTAGTATGGGCCTCAAAAAAAATAATTTTGTACTAAAAAATCTCCAAATCTTGCTGGCAGTTAACGAATTTTTTTTTTTGAGTGATTTTTTTCTTGCTGATAGAATGGGGTCCGAAGAATTCATAGTCCACTTAAATACATCCTTAATATTAGCAGCTCGAGAAATTTTCATAAATATTCTAATGTAAATATGTGAATGTAAATATACTTATATCAAAATACATAACTATTAACATATAAGCACACTACCGCTATCTGTTCAGCTTTATCGCCCATTACATTGTGCTCAACAGATGGCACTAGTGTTAAGTTATGATGATTTGTAGTGAAAATTATCAATGTGTTATGTCTGTTTGCCTGTGATATAAATGTCAATAAATAAATGGCGATAGGTAGGTATAAAAATATGAACATTATCATAAAAACTCACGTTCTTACGCACTTTAATGGAAATTGTTGGTGCCGCTGATCGAAAGTTATGCAGAAAAAGCCACCAGCCAAAGCCACAAATTTTAAAATGCGTTTTTCTCCTAAAAGGGACTTAATGGGACAAACGATTTTGCATTGATTTTGTAGATGAAAGTTTGAAATTTCAATCTAAGTGTTTCGTTTCTGTAAATATTTACAAATGAGGTTGTCAGACGTCTTGAAAAACGTATCATACCTTTTTTACACTTCCTCTTTTATGACATTAAAATGTGCGTCATTTTATGCCCAATAAGTCGTTAAACAAAACTTCAAATTCAAATTGAATTAAAAATATTAGAGTAAAATAACTATTTTTTTAAGACCCACCCTGATGAACGTTAGAAAACTGTCATTTAACGACTAAACGACAGAACTTTTTTTTTTTCAGCAAAGTTTCTTCAAATTAAGCTACCTTCTATTTTGAGGGAAAATAAATTCCTCTAAATCATAAGAATTAGAAGTTAGAATTTTTATTATGAGCCTTAAACCCTCCATTCAACACCCAAACAAAAAGATGGATTTCATTTTTAAAATGAAATCTTCTGAAAATATCAAATATCTTAGGTTAATAGTTGTCGAGTTATCGATCTTTGTCGCGAAATTCAGCCATTCGTACCATAGTGCATCGGTGGGGTTGAATTCGTGATTTTACTATCTGCTAATTGGAGGCACAACAAGTCGCATCTAAAACAAAATTGCAAAAAAGCTAAGCAACATGAAAAGTTTGTGTCAATAAAAGAGTTGTAGAACACTTCTCAAGCCATGTTTTTGTTAAATCAACTACTGCTGTTTAAAATGTGTTTCAAGCAAAAAAAAAACACGAAAAAACTCTTAAGAAACGATCTTAAACACATTTTTACCCCTAAAACAACACAAAATGATATTTTTTCTCTTAGTTACTCTTAATACTGAATTTTAAATGAAACTTGAAATTTGTTGACCTGTGAAATGATTCACAAATCAATCTTAAGTGTCGCAATAATTATCGTTTCACCCTGTAGATCAAAATTCGGAGTAAAATACGCTCAGTTTATTCCGTAAAGTTAAAAAAATGGACTATATTCAAGCAGATGTATAAGGAGCTCAGAAGATATATCAGGAATCGGTTAAGTGATGTAAAAAATAAGTATTTTTAAAAACGCTCTCATACACAGTCCCAACTGTGCAACAATCTCCGATTTAATAACATTACCAAAATTATTCGCTACAAATGGTGTAGAATAACATATCTAATTCGGGAACCTTTTGTGAGGAGTAAACCTTATTGCTTGAAATGTATTAAAACGAACTTCTCATTATTTTTTTTCAAGGGAATGACGTTCTCAGATATATGTAAACCATTGCAAAAGCCACGGTGAATTATCTCAGCTGATTGCAAATCACCACTGGCCTATTTTTCACGAACTCCACTGATCGTCAGGTCGATAGTTTCAAAATTCCAATCTCAGCACCATTTCGATAAAGTCGCAACCGAATAGAATCACCCAGCAACCCTATCATTAAAGCCCGAAGAAAAATCATAATCTCCCCGTAAGCCACGACCACTTCGGCACTTTCAACCCAAGTACGGTAGCAGCAGCGCATTCCGAACTGAACGGTTACAGAAATCAAACATACATCAAAACTAGAAGTGCATTCTAGCAACAACAGGCAAACGGAAGCAGGATGGAAGATGAATGATGAGGAGGAAAGAGAGAGACAGAGAAAACAGCAACCAGCAACATAATAACGAGCGAACAACGACGACGAGAGAACTGGTTTGCAAAACTGCAATTACCAATTCTTTCGCGGCTTCTGAGTCCTAACTAGAAAAGTGCACAAAGCCGGTCGCAACTCGGCGGTTCCGAAATGCTATGGAAGGTACTACAAAGAAGGGTTGCATCTACCGGTGCTGTTGTTGTTGTTGTTGCCTTTCCATGCTTCCCAATGGGTTCGTGTGTGGTTATTAGAGAGAGAGAGATTGGTTTCCGCTTTAAAAGGTACTCCGAGGTAAGGTGCTGGATTTTAAATGATGCAAATTCTAGTTTTGCGTTCGGTGCCGGAGATTTTGCACATTTCTTTAGGGTTGATGGAAACCAGTTTTGATTCTCGCTGGTGTACAATTGTGGCCTCGTATCGGGGAATGAGGTTAGCAGCATGGGTTTTCATGAGAACCTTGACCATAATGGATGGGGATTGAAAGATTTTATCGAAATTAATGCAACTCTACACACTAGCAAAATGTCGTGTAAATTTCGGTACCCAGAGACCGACACAAGCAAGCGTCCTTTAGAACATTAGAATGATTTGAAAGAGTCGAGAAATTCGATGTCTAAATTCCATCGAACACACCTTCTGTCAAATTGCTTATGTTTCAGTTTCGGGAAAGACAATTTTCTATGAATTCTTAACGTTCTCCAACTTATTTCACAGATGAATTACATCTCGTGTAAAATTACAAGTTTGTTATTAGTTTAGATTCGGTGTTTTCTAATATTTTTTAGCTTTTCTAAAGTATTCTTATTCTTATAATAAGTGCTACACAGTTTGAAGCATTAAACACCTATCTTTTGACTAGTTTTCTCATATTTGATGAGAACTTTTTTTTCTTTATTATAGAGACGAATCAGCACTCAACTGGTTAGTCTTTCATTATGTGTACTTGATCTAGCTGAATAGATTTCTAATACTTTATCAATTCGTCCAAATCAATTTGACATCAACTCAAAACTTATAGTCTTTATATGCATATTATATTGTTTTGAATCTAGAAATGAGTTCACTTTACCATTTACATGTTTACATTACTGTATGTGAAAGTAACCTCGAATTGGGCGTAACTCACCAAACATTCTGAAATGGGATGCTGAATCTGCAACAGAGCTAAAGCCTGTCGACGTGAAATTTCCGACACCACAATAATAGTAGCAAAAAAATTTCTATTTTTTTTTTCAACAAAACCGACACAATAAAAGACTTTTATCTACATTAGAAACAGTTGATTAAGATGTTAGTCCTTCTTCTGTAACATTCTCGAACTTTCTGAAGTACACCCTCTGTCCGGTTCCGTACGGTATTCTCAGATACGCCTGCCTTTACACTTCTCCATCTTGTCTTGAAATCATCGGTACCATTTGCTATCTTCTTAGTTTCGCAGAGTTTGGAACAGTTTGGTGGATTGGCCGTATTTGGCAAGTATTTGACCTCTTGTACCTTATACCATTCCAGGATGGATTTTGCATAGTGACAAGAGTCCAATCAGAGCTGGAGAGGCGTGGCTTTAGATAAACGGTAGCAACCGCTTTTGCAGACATTCTTTCTCGTACACATCCTTATTGATAGTGCCGGTAGAGACGAAACTTTGAGATTTTCGACCACAACTACATATGGCTTCCCAAATCAAATACATTTTCGGGAATTTGGATACCTTTTTTGTCCGGAAATGCTCGGCAATGGCGTTCCTTTGCATTGCGGTATAAAAAGCCAGACCCGAAAGCTGTTTAAGTCATCGAGGAAGTATGTTTCGTCGTTCATTATGATACAAGAAAATGTTTGCAGAAAATTTGTGTTAAACTCCTCAGCAGTGAAATTTTGCTTGTCATCGAGGTTGGGCACCTTTCCACTTTGTACGCCTCCAGCCTTTACATGTTGTACCATGAAATAGAGTGGAGAGTTTCAGATCCGTGAAATAATTCAAAATCTACACTGAAAGGAAAGTGTCCGAAATTTTATGTGGACAGGCTTTATCACTTTATAGCTCCCGGGTGATAAACAAGTAAACAAATTACTTACATAATACAACTGCCAACCGTTAGGCTTAAGATTGAACACATACAACTCAGATGTGCAAGTCAGAGAATTTTTGTTTTTGAGTGGGAGTTCGGAGAAACTAATACCGGGAACTTGAATTGCTGGTAGAGAGACGATCTACACCTTACTCTTTCAGTAGTTCAACAGCTATTTGCCTGAATAGTAGTTACCATTCTCAAACAATCTCTTAAGTTGATGTTTATTTCGTTGAATATCTGCCTGTGTCAGAAAAATGACCAAATTACCTTAGCAGTAATACTTTATCCAAATGATACAATTGATCTTTTTCTCAACATTTGCCTCTTGTGGATTTACTCCAACTCGTCCTGTTAACTATGACAGCATATTTTCAGTTCATTTAATCAATATAGTAATACAGAATCGGTCAATAACTATCAATGCTTAATTCGCTTCCTTGTATAAACTATCATTATTTGTTTCGATGGTTTGGGGTTTTTATTGAAAAAAATATTTTGTCTTTTATAGGACGCCACCAGGAAATGTAACCTAGGTTACCTACCGGATTGCCAATACAAACTGGCCAGGTAGTTAATGTGGTATCTGATAAAGTATCTTGTTAGTAGATGGCACACTCAAGAATAAAAGATCAATCTTCAGATAGACTTCTAAGAGCAGCATTTGGTACATCCAAAATCGTAGGGCAAAAACTATGAATGGTCAGTAAAGTCGATGATAACTCATAAATACGTACGTATCAGTTGGAGCTCATGGTTCATTGTTTTTACACCCCGTAGCTAAAAAAAAGCCGAGCAAAATTTTGCTTCCGAAAAAACGCCATGTCCAACCTTCCTTAACTTTGTTAATTATCAATATTTTTGTCTAAAAATTTTAAAACACTATAACCACTATTTACCACAAAAGTTCAACTTAATGGACGCAGTGGATCTACGCCCCTACAAAAAAAACGCACTATAGACCTTATAATTTTTAAGTTTTTATAACATTTGTGAAAAAAGTCGTTTTTGGACATACTAATTCCAAAAACCCGTATTTGTGTGAAATATATCAATAACATATTTTCAACTTCGTCATAGTCTATAAATATACAGAAGGTTGAACATGGCGTTTTTTGGAAGCAAAATGTTGCTCGGCTGACTGCTACTAAGTGTATTCAAAAAAGAATTATTTAATACTACTTCCATTAAAAGCGGATACTGGATTCACTAAATGGATGACAGGTATTTGTTATGATCAATTGAATTATATTAGATAGTAATTTGGTGAGACCATTCCAATTATAGAGAAGCGTTTTTCTTCTCACCATCTAACGGCTAACCGCTATTTCACATTTCAGAATTTTTTAGCTTTTTTCTTTGCGTGACTTTGATAGACTACTCTAAATACGTTTAAAAATATCAATTTTCACTACCGCTAGATCTATTAGCCCCAGAAATGGTTTAAACCTGCGAGGACAAACTTTCTGTTAAAAAAAAAACAAATTCTCCTAAAGGAACTTCAGCTGTTTGCTGTTGGTATTGGAACGCATTGAAAAAGCAAAAGATCTTCCTTCCATTACAGAATAGTTACGCTAAAAATTACAGAGCCTAAAAGTAAATTGTTGTATGAAAAATCAAGTGATAAACCCGGTTGGTTCATCTGGACAGGCTACGTTTTGGCGAACTATTATATTGGACATGGTAACAGCAAAAACATTTTGTTTTGTTTTGAAGGTTTATTCGCAATGGCGAAGGTAGTTATTTTAAGAGATTTTTTACGTTTCCGTGAGAAAACCAAACATACATTCTACAAGACTGATAGCCACTGAGTGTCTAAAAATAGGAACTTTAAAGACAATATGCCTGAAAATAAGCACCAAAAAGAGACCAGAAAGAAAGCAAAAAGAGACCAACTAGGAACTTCATAATGAGTAGAAAGTGGCTAAATATATACAGCAATAACATTAAAAAAAAGATTTACGATCTCTAAGAATTCCATAATAACTGGTAGTTTTATGCTTTATCAAAAAATATTCGACCCGTATATTTTTATTTTGTCATTAGGATACCAATTTCTGAGTTGGAGTGGTCCGAAAAATTGACTGCATTTTTTTCAAAAAATCCTAACTTTGAAGCAATATGCCGATTTTAACAACAAAACACGCAAATGAAAGCTATTCCTTTACTGCCTCCTCTTTTTGTATTTTTTCTTTAAAGTTTAGACCTTTTTACAAAAGATATAAAAAAATTGGTGATGTTTGCTTTTTTTAAGTTTTTGATTACTACCATCCTACCACGTGGATCAAAGTATAATCATGCGTCCCCATCAATCCAACGTGATTTTGATAAGTTTATTTAGCTATTTGAGAGCTAAAGAATGAGCCATAAGCCACGAGTTCTTATATTTGAGATTTTCAGACCTCCACTCTTTTCTGGTTCTTTGGTCATACCTTTTTGAAATTTATAAGGAGCATGTTTTCTGGCCAGCTTCCTACTCCTCTTGTTCCTCTAACGTCAATAATGGTTTATGGACGGTCCACAATCTTCATGCTCAACTTAATTATCTTTCAATCTAATTAGTCCACGCTTTTTTGACTGCAGAATTAACCTCACCTGGTGTTTAATAATAGCATCTAACTATTCAACGTGATAAATTAAGTTGTTAAAATCGACTCAGTGGTTCAGAAAAAGATTTTTTTGAAAATATGCACTTTTGAGAAAAGTCAATTTTTCGGATCATCCTAATCTACATATATTTCTAAAAATGAATTTCTGTCTGTCTATCTGTCTGACCCTTAAATACTCGGACACTACTGAACCGATAGACGTACAAAATTCTATGCAGGGGTTTTTGGGGGTGGGGAGGGTTCTTATGATAGTTCATGACCCTTCCCGACTCTAGAAGGGGAGGTTCCCATACAAATGAAAAATAAATTTCTGCATTACTCTAGAAATACTCAAGGAAAGATATGTTTCTATTGTGGTTTTAGATCCCTCTCCTTTTTGAAAGGGGGGCTCCCATACAAATGAAAAACAAATTTAGGAAAACTGGAGAACTAATCAAGCAAATGAAACTAAATTTGGCACGTGGAGGTTTTCGAAGGGAAAAAATAACTATAATTTAGAAGAAAAATTAGTAATCTCCATTTAATTCCAACTACCTTTGCTTATCTTCGACAGATACGCGTATTTCGTCTACAATGTGCAGACTTCTTCAGTGTCTCGTACTAATAACTAATTTGGTTTCATTTGCATGATTTTTCTCGAGTTATGCTGAAATTTGTCGAGTTATTAGTACGAGACACTGAAGAAGTCTGCACATTGTAGACGAAATACGCGTATCTGTCGAAGATAAGCAAAGGTAGTTGGAATTAAATGGAGATTACTAATTTTTCTTCTAAATTATAGTTACAAGTGTTCCACTAAACAGCTCAAACCCTCTAGGATTCAAGGGAAAAAATGTTTTTACGATAGTTCTCATACTGATGAAACACAAATTTCAGTAACTAGAAATTAGAAGAAAAAATAGTATTCTCCATTTAATTCCAACTACCTTTGCTTATCTTCGACAGATACGCGTATTTCGTCTACAATGTGCAGACTTCTTCAGTGTCTCGTACTAATAACTTGACAAATTTCAGCATAACTCGAGAAAAATCAAGCAAATGAAACCAAATTTTGGATGTCGGGGATTTGGAGGCAGGATATTTTTCTATGGTGTTTCGATACCCCTCTCTCCTTTGGAAGGGGGGAGGGGGCTTGTATTCAAATGAAACACAAATTTGTACATAACTCGAGAACTAATCAAGCTAACTGATTCAGGAGATATACCTAGGTTCTTATGAAGCTGATAAAACTGGTATAAAATTTATGCACTCTAGGTACCACTCCAGACATTGTGACTAGTAGTTTCAGTCATCGCTTAAAATCATCAGGAGGGCCACGTTATAACATATATATTTTCCCGTATTTTAAATAGAATTTAACTCGTTGGCATATAGTCCTCATTCGTACTTGGGGCACTGCACGACAAGTCTAAAAGGAAAACAATATTCTATGTTGATTTTACCATTATTAAATTATCAAAAACACACAATTAGTTTTTATCAGTAGTTGATCAGTTTTGAACTTTTTAGCCATTTAGCCAAAGGAAAAATCACAGCAAGCAGTGACTTCAAATGTCAAAATTTAAGGCATTTTGAAATGATTTTGCATCGAAAAAACACCTACTTTTTTATTTAAAAAAAAACCATGGCGACAAATGTCAAAATTGATGATCAATTCGAGGCACGTCTAAGCCATGTTCGAATAAGCTCAAATTTTGAACACATTTTGCATAGTATTGAACTTTTGTGAGTTTTTTTTAGTTATTGCCATACAATCTATTGGTACTCTAGTGCCTATGTGAAATTTTAAAAATCATTTCATTACCCAAAGAAGTGTTATCAAAATCCCAAGGAAGTTCTGATGATAGTATGAACTTTTTCTCCCTTTAAAACTAACTCTCTTTCGAAGACTTTAAATATTCCCCTAAAAACTTCCAACTGTTCAACTCGCTTAAGCTTCTGATAAGTCTTTCTGTTGACTTTCTTGTGGACATTCTTCGGATCGTCTTGTGAATTTTTTTACGAACTTTCTACAAATCCTCTTGGAGTTATTCGTCTAGACTTGCTGGCTCACCGTCTGTGGTATTTTTCTTGTTCTCCCAGGAAATTTTCTCCATATTTTTAACATGAATTCCGTCAGACTTTTCTGTCTTTTATATTATCTTGGATTTATTAAATAAATTTTTGAAAACTATGTAAAAGTTCTTTTTGTTCATTTTGTTACAGATATTCTGGTTGCTTTCTTGAAATCAAGAGAGTTTTGTTTTTGTCTACATCTACGTAAAATTGCCTCTGCTTCTTCCTGCACTCGAAACAACCTCCATTTTTTCAAACTCAGGTCTTCCGTTGTGAATTTTTTACTTTAAGCTGTGAAATTAATCAGTTTTTACACCGACTTTTGAAAATCCCTCTGGTATTTCTTTTAATTTTCCTCAGGAATTCTTAAAGAGTTCGTTCAAAGGCTTCCGCTTGTTCGATTTACTAAAAAAAAATGAATTTACTAGTAATTTAAAATGCAACTAATAATGTTCTACCTTCATGATCGGTTCGGATTACATTAGTATCCCTTCAACTATGGTAGCAAATTACAGGCTGTTGTTGAATAAAAAAACAATATTCAGTATTTTGGAAGCAAAGCTAGACAATAGAATTGAGCACTCGGCTAGACTTTAAATGTTTCTCACACAAAGCGTAAGGTGTAATCTACCAAGGCGTTGTCCTGCGCGTACCGTAATACCGGGTATTTTGAGACGAAACAGCTACCAGCTGAAAGACTCTCAATTAATGAAACCTAACCTAGATTTTTTGCTGCGCAAAACTGCTCAGTTCCATCCTCGAATAAAATTCCTTCCGTTTATACTCTGATACTTATCAGTTAAGGGGACCTTCTCCTGGTTACCTTTAAAAAAATCGATTTTTTTTTGAAGAAATGGATTTCTTAATACCTCTAGAACACTCTCCTAAAATATTTTGGCATCGCAGATTGACCGTAAGTTGACATTTCAAGTCGTTTTTGCGAAAATACTGGGCCGAAAAAGTGTTTTTTTTTTCTTTAAATGCGTTTTTCTCGAAATGCATTTTTTTGCAACTGTTTCCACGATAACTTCAGTAAAAATAGTCGGATTTTCTTCAACTTGGGCTTATTTTGTTCGTCTATTAGTTTTTCATAAGATGAACTAAAATCTTTGACCTAGGTGGTCCGGTTGCATTTCTACAGGGGCTTAAATATTCAAAAAAAGGCCAAAAATAACACTATGTTCTTCAAAGTCCGCTTATTTTTTTTTTTTTTTGATCGTATCTTCTTCATTTTAGTAAAAAATTATAAAAAATCATGTTACTAACAATTCCCCGTTTGATTTTTTGATTTCAGAAACTTCCTTCAAGAGATATCTTGGCAACAGCTAGAAAAGCCGTTTTTTTTCAGCGCCCTCTAGCGGATGCGTGTCACATTATTTTGGTCAGAAAAAAATTTTTTTCAATAATTTTTTGTATTTAATAAAAAATAAAAAATAAATTAACCGTCTATCTTATTTGGTCTCGGCGTGAGAAAAATTCAAAAAAAGAGGTTTTTTCGTGTTCAACCAGGAGAAGGTCCCCTTAATGTTAAAAGACAATTCAAATGAGAAATTTAAAAGTGTCTTTAGATACAAAACAAAGGGACCAATAACTAACAGTAGAGCAAGTTTGGACATAAGCAATAAAATAGTGACTAATCCTCTAGAAATAGACATCCTAGATACTAGTACATACGTTAGGACAGATCGTTTTACCTGTTCAACGAACAGGTTGAACATGTGCACGAAACTTTCCGTCATTTTTCTCAAAATTCTGAATTGATAATTATATTTATTACTATTATTTAAGATGCGTTCCAGGAAGGAAAGTTCAGTACAATTACTTTAAGATTAATCCTTATATCAAATCAAAATCTTGCCAAATTCACGTGAACGTCCTATTTTAATAAGGTTTATATGTTTTCTACCAAGTCAAATATGATGTAGGTTGCAATATTTTTTTTTTTAATTATGAATAATATTTGGTAAGGAAGGTATTAGTCTGATAATATTAACTTAGTTTTAAGTAGTTACAAATTGGAAAAAAAAAATTAAATTCGGTAAACAACATTGATAAACAAGTATTGATAACTGCTGAAAAAAGTTTAAGAAGTCTTATAACTCATAAGATTTTATAGAAATGAGATCAGTTTCTTTTTCAGTCAACTTCAAGGCAAGATTTAATTTCTTTTCGAGATATTCACAATTATTTACTGACACATTTCTCAGAGAAAAGTACATCTTGTGAACAAAGATATCCTCGTTCTGAATACTTTACATTTTATCCAGATACTTTGGTTTACAAAAAGCTCGTTCAACTTCATAAATCTTCGGCAAACATGCCGCCATAAACATCTTTGTCTTGATAAAATCATGTCGTTCATTTGCGAAGGTTTAAGCTACTAAGATTCCACTTTTTTCTTCTTCGCGAAATAGCCCCGTTCTTGTTTGTCATGAAGTATACGCAACTGGTGTAAAATATGCTTCGAATCTGAAATTTCATTGCTTGAGCTTGTTTGTTTTAGAAACTTCTGGATTTCAGATCGTACAGTATGTATTTTAACAGATTTGTATTCATCTGGACATATCCGTTCAGTCAGTTCCAACCGTTGCCAAATATTAGCAAAACATAATATTGAAATGTATTTTCGTAAATTTGTACAATTTCGGTTTATGTGCAAGTCTGAATTTTATTGTGTAAGATAATAAAAGAACATTTATCAAAATTAAAAAAAAGTTCGTATAAAACAGCCGACCGCAAAAAAAAAACAATTTTTAACTTACTACTTTGTGCGATCATTAAATTTTCCATATCATACCTGAAAAGAGATGTGAAAGAAAAAAAAAACATTAATTAGTTAACGTTATCATATTATGCAGTTGTTGAAAGTGAGTACACTGGAATTTAGTTATATAGTAGGAAGTATTTTACGAAATTTCAACTGCTAAACTTCACTAATCTTCATTTCCAAGTTCATTTTATTCAAAAATTAGTTCAAACTCTGTAAACCTTATTAAAAAGTTCACAATTTTTATGTGTAGTAATCGTAATCGTTGAGAAATAGCTCATGAACAACTAAATTCTACAGTCAAACTTCACTGATCTTTATTTATAAGCTAATCTAGCTTAAATCTTAGTACCAATCCTGTCAACCTTGTTTAAAAGTATCAATCATTTAATCTTAGAACAAAACATATTTGGATAAAGCTCAACAGCTGAATAGTTGTTCTTAAAATTCTCCTTCATTCTTTGATAGAATCAGTGCCAAATACTCGAAAACTCTGCCCCACGACGCGCCCTGTGCACTTCATAATCAAGCGAACCAGCCGCTTTCTTTAAAATATCACTGATTACAATATTATTGCATCCACTAGATTGTATTATAACCGAGCGTGCGAATAGATACGAGAAACTCGACCCACTGCGGCTGAAGTCCATAAAAAAAATAAACAAAACCAAACAAACTCATTCTATGTTCGCTAGTTGTTTTCGTTTCGCATCAACATTTGCAAAATGCTTCTTTCCACGCTTTAAATCGCTCCATCCGACAACGATTACAACCCCCCTTTCCGCAAGACCTCCCCAAGACCGAGCTCACTCGTTGCAGCCAGCCATGAATACCAACCAACCACCCGCTCAAAGCATCGTTGTCGTCGTCGTCATCGTTACCACACACCATCATCGTCATCACCGTCATCACCGTCATCGCCACCAAGTTCGCCTTCGCGCTTGCTGCTGCTGGTGCCGCCGATCATCATCCATCTCGTTTGTTCCTTCCGCTCTCTGACCGTGCGACTGCCGCAGTTTGTCGGTGCTGCTGTCTCTTGTTGTCATGACCTAGTTGCGCGCCGTCCCGTATAAAGAGTGTACACACGATTAATCAATGCATAACTTTGAAACACGTTTGGTTTGGCTTGACGACGACCATCCCCGGAGGAAGAACACTCGGGCGGGGGATGGGGATCCGTGGCCTTACACGATAGCTCATGCATACATGCATAGCATTACCATTCTTGAGACCCCCAGCTCTCAAACATTATTTGAGTATAGACATTCCCATGGTCGCTCACTGTTTTTCACGTTCCACCGCGCGACCTCGCCTCTTTTCAGCTCGTGGCGAACATTCTTCGGATTACTTCATCCGTCGGTCGACGGCGAACACGCACACAATTGCATTGGTGTTTGCTAGCAAAACTGAGAGTGAGTTCGCAATCCACTTGATTGAGAGTGAGAGTGACATCGGGCTTTCACTCACCACGAGCGCGCATTGCAACATGAAAACATTGCACAGCAAATCAACAACACAGCACTCCCCGCGCTGTCTGTGGAATCGATCGATCGATCGATCGAACCATAGTAAGCACATCCCGAGTACCGACGAGCCACGTGAGCTAGGGGGGGTTTGCTCGCTAGGTGTTGACTCACGGTACCCGACTGACGACATCGGCTCGTCTGGATTGAGGGAATCTGATAAATAATACGCAAAAACAACAGACAAACAAACAAACAAACAAACAAGCGGCGAGCGGGTTTTTGAGAAGGAGTTTTCTGGAGTTGTGTTTTCGATTGGGGGTTGTCCACTATCAAATTATGAGTAAGAATTTGTTTACGAGGTATAATGAACAGGTCGAAGACACCAATTATGTCAACAACTCAATCAAAACTTATCCTAAACTAATTGAAACTTGATTTGTTTTCCACACGTAAAGTCGTTCGATATTGAGAGAAATGTGTTGTGCTGATTGAATCGTTCGCTGTATATTTTGCGTGATCGGAATGTTCGTTCGAATTGTTATTATCTTGTAATTAATGTAATTAATATAATTGATGATGTCAACTTCGATTCGAAATCTTCGAAATCACATGATACTTCTTTTACCATAACAACGAACAAAGAAATAGAAAATAACGTCGGTCCAGTTTCCTACGAAATTTCTCATCAAAGAAAGTGGTGTTTTAGTCAACTGGGTCTCATGGCACTAATTCTTTTCATCATCTGAAAAGGTAGGAATCGATCGGAACATCGCACTCGGATGAGAAGAGGGGATTTAGTTAAGGGACGAATAATCAATCGGTTTAAGTTCCTCCTAAAACAACAACAACCACAACAACAACAACGGGATGTAGATATAATACTCTGTGTTGGGTTGAATTATTGTGCATTAGAATCAGTAAATACTCTATTTTTGTGATACTTGGTAGAGCTTAATATTTGATCGCAGCAAGCCGTGCTTTGAAACTGACGTGTTTTGCTTTTGATGCGTCGTTTTCGCGAAAAAAAAGAAAACAACATTTCGATATTAAGCACAAATAACAACTGAAATTTTATAATCACCGCGTGGCTCGTGCTTAAGACGCAGTAAATCCATTCGATTGCATTCCAAAATTTGTTATAATCGCATTTCTTCAGATGGATTGTCCTTTGGTAGTTTTTTTCTCCAGTTTCTTGTTTTTTAGTGCCCGGAGGAAGCGTTACATATCAGCTTAGTTTATTGCCGCTGGGACCATCGAGATTGGTTTCAACTTTTTCGCGTGACGAGGTTTCCTGCATCAGATAAAGAACATTGGTGAGGTTGTTTTATATTTTGGATCTTGAAAGAGTGAACATTTTTCACATGTTCATTTGATATGTGCAGATTTTCATGCGGTGCTTACTGTACATGCAGATGACCTAAGAATTATGCTAAAATTTCCGACTATATAGATGCCAAACGGCATGATGAAAATCGATGAAAATTCTAACACGGATATCGGACTACACACACTTAGAAACAGTTTACTTTATACTAGACGCTATTCATCATTGACATGTCGGACACGAATGCACCCTAGGTGTAAAGTGTCAGAAATAAAAAAAAAATAAAAAAAAATCATTGACATGAAACAAGGAACAAAAACAAAGATTTCACATAATATTATTTCCGAATTCCACCAAGGTTTTATCGAAAATCAGAGAACAAAAGAAACAATTCAAAAGGTTTTGCACAATAGACCCAACATTATTCGATCCAAAATGAACAAGGCTCCAAATCTAACTCCTACACACAAGCGTCCGGAACTCTCCAGAGCTATCATGGCACGGCAGTTGAACACGGTTAAATTATTGAGAATTTCTAATCTTTGGACAGATGATTAATTATTTCGATATTCATTATTCTACTCAAGGTGATATTTTCCAATGGCTAAAAAAAGTAGATCTACGCGTGGATTAAGATAGAACCGATGGATGGTTCTGGTCGGCTCGTAATTTTGGATGAGGACCTTTGATGGCTTGGATTAAGTTTTGTGCATAATTTGGTATTCACATATTGTATGATGAGCTCATCCGATGACATTGCGATCATGAACAGCTGCTAGGTTTCATTCAAAGCAAAGTACCTTCGCATTAATATAGTGTTTCAGCTCAGACAGTATTCACACGAATTCAGCTGCAAAATCCTGGTTCAACACCAGAAAAATTTAATTGTTGTGTTGGCCAGTCCGTAGTCCAGGATTTTAACTCATAGGAAAAGTGTGGTGGATCTATGACGATAAAAAGCAGTACAGCAGTGAGAATTCTGTGTATTCCCTGTTCTGCTTTAGGCAGAAAAATCTCTTCTTTGTATTATGTCCTATTTTTCGGGGTTGTAACTGAATTTTACTTGGAGTTTTCATTTTTTTTAAAGGAAACCCTTCTCAAGACTATAAGAGGAGCTCTAAGCAAGTCAAGTTCAGAATTCCAAACCTAACCTTCTAGGTCAAATCCCAGATCAGAATGCTAAGCAAATCGTGCTGAGTATTATATGTGAGCCTTACGCAAGTTGTGAGATATCTTCTAAATTCTGAATCCTAGAGAGTTTGAACTCTTTAGATAAGCAAAGGTAGTTGGAATTAAATGAAAAATACTAATTTTTCTTCTTATTTCTAGTTTTAAATTCTGCTCTGCCATCTGTGCTCATTTGGCATAGTATTATAACTACGCGTATTACGCGAGAGTGATTTTGGTCAGCATTCTTTCACGAGCATTAAAACTAAATCAACCTCGGAATTATCAGCAAAATCAAGTTTTGGAGCTGCTCAATGTCCAGAGTGTGTCTTGATCAACATTTTGAGGTTATGTTGTTCTGAATTGTACAAAGAAACAAAAGCTTATTTGAAAGTTTATTTGTGTCTTCAATGGATATTGTAGCCATTAGACTGAGCTTTTAATGGGCTGACTTTCTCTCCAATTGCAATCAAAGATTAGTTCTCGAAATGATTACTTAATTTTCAAAAAGCTAGTCTGCTGTTTTGCTGTGAGGTTTTCAATATTTTCTGGCGAATTGGATTTTTTCCGATGAACGCACTATTTTTAAAAAGTTCAGCAGTACGTTACGTTGTATTTGTTAAGCCACACCTACGTTTTTCAATATTTCTCCAAGAAAACTAAATACTACGATCATTTTTGGTGAACACAGCTATAGGAACGGAATTATTTTTGAAGAAATGATGTTGTTTTTCGTAGCTAGATGTATAGAAACGATGGACTGAAAATCTCAATAATGAAGATATATGTATCTAGCAGTCTACCTAGAATAATCAACATAATTTATTCAAAAATAGTTTCTATTATATAGCTGTAATCGCCAAAATAATTAAAATAGAGTCTAGCAATCGTTTAGTCGCACTGAAAAAAAATTAAAAAAAAATTCCGAGAATAGTAGCACTTCGTAGCTCCTTCACGACTCTTAACAACGTCGAAGATTCTGAGGGGCATCGAGTTTACAAGTTTTTGAATACTTTGAAGCTCGATTTGTTCCCAGCTTACTGCACACTTTTAAATCCTTCACGGCGTTGAATCAACAATCAATATGTAACTAGCGATTTGAAATTGGTTCACTGTTGTAGAACCCCTTGGTCCGAATTACACCTTGAAGCCAGCACCTTGTTATACATATTTGCGCCTTTGTTTTGATTTGCTGTGTTATTTTGACAGAGTATTTGAGAGTGTGTTCATGTGAGTTCATTATAAGGGGTGCATTATTGAGCTTGGGACCGAGCTTGGGACGATGTTCTAGTACTGACTGAGCCAAGAAAAAAATCGTTTTTGTATGGGACCTACTGGTCTTAGAGTTAGTCTATGGTTGAATTGCCGTCCATTCGCATAAACCTTCAATGCCAAAATGCCTCATAGATTTCCAATGGGAATTCGGACTACTGACAAGCCATTCAAGAACGTCCCCAACCCATGTTTTTGTTGAGCATTATTACGTAGATTGACGCATTATCTTGCTGGGAAATAGTCGGATCGTCCAAATGATCCTCCAAATGCGGAATCAGCATATCTCCCAGAAGTTCGCAGTAATTGCTCGAGGTCATTTTCGTCGAATCCAGCCAATTGGTAGCTTAGAATCTTACGAAAAGTTATCACAAATTATTACCGGTCCACCACCGAATTTCCTCTTGGATCTTGTGACATCCTTATCCCTCAGACCGTGCTAGTAGTAGTAACTGTAGCAATCAGGACCATTCTAGTTAAACTTTTTTTCATCGGTTAAAAAGTACTTGGCACTATTCATCAGTCCAGTGAATGTAATTCCGTGAGAATTTCAATCGATTCGCTTCATGCAGAGACGTTGGTTTGGGTTTTGAATTTGGTTTTGGCCATTTAATGTCTGAGAATGCACTAAGAACGAGGCTAACGGTGCTTTTGTGTGCGGAGAGATTAAGTTTATTGATTATCTGGCGTGATTTTTACTTTCTTCTTGAAGAATTTAGCTTTTTTGCCTGACTGTAAATTTCAAATTTCCCTTGGCACGACGCTTGATGCCGTTTTTTAGAGATGCTATGAGAATTGCACACTTTATCTGATCTATTGATTTGCCGGAAAATCTAACGGTTTGAACGTCCATCATCCACCAGAACCTGGTTTTGACCATTCTCTATCTTGCTCAATAGTTTGGCCTTTCCCATTTCTAGACAAAATTAAAATCCATGACGGAAGTTGAGCAATTTATAAACATTTTACATACTTTGACCGCAGAGAACAGACGTTCACCTTCGGTCTGTTACTTGTGTAAAACTTGAAACCGACATATCAAATGTATTTCGTTATGCTCCTGGTAGGCGGCGCTACAGTTGTGCGATAACTGTAAATGTTTATCAATAAAAAGCCTAGCACAAAGCCTAAATAGTTTTGTTTGTTTTACCCTGCACTTGCTTCTTATACCGGCTTCCCATATTAACTTTACACACGTTTTTCAAGAAAAGATGTATGAACATCAATGTCTGTTCTCTTTGCTTTGGCGAAGATGCAGATCCAGAATGTTCGAAAACTATGACTTTTGTTTATGAAAATGGCGATAAACACTTACCGCGTCTAAAAGTATGCAATGCACTAAAAGCAGGAAATGATACAAAAACAAATCTGCTTCCTGACAACAACGCTTGATATCTGAAGCAGGTAGTGTATGAGCATGCTAGCAGGTGTCACTACTGGTTTTGTATTTGTATTTGTATTTGTATTTATTATCGTCAATCAGGAGTACACCATATGTTACATTTTGTTCTTAATCCTAGTTATAATAGAGGTAATGAAATTCATAAGATTAGTCTAAATAGCGCTTTTTTTTTTGTTGGGGCGTAGAATCACTGCGTCCACTGAGTTGAACTTTTGTGATACTAAATAGCGCTTGGTTTACATTATTCATATGTCGTGACCAATTCGTGTACAGTAAAAACTTGACTTCATAACTTATTGATCGAATCTTAAAAAGATTTTTTTCCAAAGAATGTTTGTATTCATTGTAATATCAATTCTTTCACAATTTGCAATGTAGCAAGGAATCATTTTATTCAAAGGCCCATTTATGGGATAGTTTGTTTCATGATTGCTAATGTAAAAAACATTTATATTGTTTAATATCTCAGAGTCATTGACTCTTTGAGTACTGACATCATTTATAAAAGCTACCATAGCAAAGTGTCTTCTCTTTTGTAATCTCTCTCAATTAATCAATAAACATCGTGATTCATAGGATGGCAGCGGAAAGGTATTCCAGCCCAACTTTCGTAGAGCTAATAGTACAAATTGTTTTTGAACTGATTCAATTCGATTATTATGCGTGTTTTGATATTGTGCCCAAACAATGCTACAGTATTCAAGTAGGAGTCTCACAAGCGTTACATATAGTGCTTTGATCGTATAAGGATCATTAAATTGCAAACTATATCTTTTAATAAACCCAAGCATGTTGCTTGATCGATAAATAATACTGTTATAATGATCAACTAAAGTTCCCTTAGAGTCGAGTATTGCGCCTAAGTCTCTCACCTGGCTACATCTTTCAATAATATTGTGTACAAGACTAAAAGTTTTCTGCGTTGTAGTTTGCTTTCTTGTAAATGATATTGAATTACACTTTTTATCTTTAAGTTCTAGCAAACTCTTCTTACACCAGTTGTGGAGATTGCCAGCATCATGTTGAACATCTTCGAGATCGGTTGTGTTACTTGTCAAGTTTCTTTTACTGAAATCAAATCAAAATGGATACATTTCCATGATGCGACTATGCGTGTGAAATTTCAGACTTTGTAAATTCTTAAATAATTTCCATCACTCAATTTCCTACAATACGGGAAATTATCTGAAATGCCTTAATTCAGCGCTTGAATAATTGTATAACAATCCTGACATAACTACCTTTGTCCTTGCTTAATATTACATTACTGTCTATAACTGTATATCAGCCCCTATGGGAAAGAAAACATCATCTGAAGTTACAAGCTGCAATTTCTATGTAAATCTCGCAAAAAAAAAATCATAATATATCAGTGCATGTGATTTATTACTGGAAATCAGTTGCAACGGAACATGTTCCGAAAAAATTGTCATCTCAAAATGCATCACTTTAACGATATCTCCAAACTATTGCATTTCAGAATGAGACGGATGTAATTACAATGCATGCTAGGATCAGTGCTGTAAAAAGTCATTTCGTGCAATTGGATAAATTTACCGATAACTTGGTCCAACAGCTGAATTTATGAATATGGTGTATGATAAAATTGTTTCTCTTGACAAATTCTACAACTTTGGGTAACATTGCATTGTCCTAACTGGTATATAGACAGTGTTATATTCACTGTTCTAATCAAATGATACATCATTTGAATATTCAGATATTGCGCTCTCGCGACTCAGGTTTTACATTTAGAACAGTTTATTGTATAGCAAGTTTATGAAAATAAACAAGCACAACATTTTTTTCATACGTGCTATTGTGAAAATCACCGCCTAGAACGAGTTGTTGGCAAATTTAGCGCATTTTGTCGAAATGACTTTTCACAGCACTGGCTGGGATTAACTGACCTAATGTTCTTGTGGGCGGATTTTCGGTTTCGTTTACAATCTTACTACGAATCTTAGCTTAAGAAGCAACAAATCTCACTCTGAGTACTCAAGTTAAAATTTTGGTTTGATAGAATGCTTTAAACCCTCATTAAAACTTACACAGTTTCTTGGGCGCTGAGCGATTTTTTCACGTCCATCAACATTCAAAGCGTTTTTCGTAATTTGTTTTGAGATTAAGTGCGAAGTTTCAAAAGAAGTCTGCGGAATCCTGCATGTGAAACTTACTAACAATTCTGAAGAAATAAGAAAATATTGTTAGATCTGGTGAGCACATTTTTCGAATGGATTTTTTAGAGTTTTCTAAGTGATCTTAATCAATACTACTCGGGATTTGTCTTATGTACACAAATTAGTATCAATATCTTGCCTACAGAGCTACATTATATTAATTACATATTGCATGAACAAAGTTACTAGTTTCATCTAAAGATATGATAGATACGATAGATATGATATATAAATTGAGGGTGGTTAGCGTCATTAATTCAAATTTGTCGAAAATCCATATAGGATTTATGAACGATTACAAGCAAATCAGTTCACAAAAATCAGTTTTCCGAAAGGCTTATACATCGATTCAAACGGGCGAATTACAATTTTTAGCAGCAAGATTTCCGAAAATCATACAGAAAATTTTCAAATGATCAAGATATGTTGCAATATGTAGATATGTTGCAAGTCGGAATCATCAGCTGAACCAAATGCGCTCATTTGCATTCTTGATAGAATTGTTAACTTCACAACTTCACATAATGCTTAACTTCTGGCGGATGGCTAAAAATAGATCCGTAATCAACTGAATCCAGCAATTTGATTACGTTTTCACAAATCAATAACTATTTCCCGTAAGTATTTTGAACGTTCATAGCCCACCACCATTTTCCAAGAACCATTCCCATCAGTTGGCCAAGCGATATGAAAGTACTATTTTCCCTTTTCTTCAAACGCGATTGTCACTCCCCCCCCCCCCCCCCGGATCAGCGTACGAAATAAACCCGCAGCAGCGCCGCTATATTTATGCGATTGAAGGTAAGCCCGCACCGTAGCCCGCCAGCCAGGTAGCAGCCGAAAGCCGGGTCGATCGGAATACATGACAAATATGCGCTCTACCATGACCGGTTTTCCGATGCTTTGCATTGTCTAAGGCTGACACCACCGTCGTGGCAGTCGCAACATTGTAAGGAATGGGACATCCGAAAATATCGACGATGATGGCCGTCGCCGTAACCTACTAGAAAGAGTGATATTCAAATGAGCTGCGTACGAAGACGACGACGACGCCGAAGGGCAGCCAGTTGAGCACAACAATGCATTCATCCGATACGATAGCGAGAGAGAGATGAATGGAAAGAGTGGCGACGAAAGAAGTTGTGCGATCTGAGTGTGTCACTGTGTGAGTGGAGGTACCACGGCAAAGCGGCGATTACGTATGACGACTGCTGCTGCGGTGGTGTCATTTCACGCCGCTCGACGGTGTTAGGGCCATCATCGGATGCGGTGAGGCAATTTTAGAATTTTCAAGGGTAAACGCAGTAGCCTAGATTTTTCAAACTACACTTTTTACGTAATGTGGATGGATGGACAGTGGTGACAAGAGATCGGAAAAAATGGGGATTCAATGAGTTGAAATTTTAGAAACTCTTTATGCATGAAGATGTGTTCTAGTTCGTAAATATTCACTTGAGACTAGCACTTCGAAAATAATTTTGGGTTAAGGTGAATCGCTGCTGCATGTATTTTTTCCTATCTTTTATCTCGCTCTCGCAAACTCACCTTGCTATTTCAAATTGATAAATCTTGATTGTTAGTGCATGAACATCGAATCGAACTCTATCAGATTGCTCACAGCAAACATACAAACTGATGTGATTAAATTTTCAATATCTAGAACCGACTCTGAGTTATATCAATTCTAAATGTTGAGGTAATGACTGTCATCAAGAATGATGCAGCATTAGCCCTTAAGGACGTTCGAAAATGATCAGTCAAATTTCGAGTAGGCATCTGTCAGGTCCAAGTAATTTTGCATCAAATGAAATCCTTTCCCTTGAATGCCATATTTAGACCAGTTCTTTAGAAGAGAGTTTTTTTTTCTTTATTTGAGCGTCATCATTGCCATCAAAATATAGCTTTTTGTTAATTATATCCAAGTTACATTATATTAGGGAACGTCCATTAATTACGTCACGCAAAAATTGACTTTCTACAAGCCCCCCTCCCTCCCTTGTCACGTTTTTTGTATGGACCTCCAAATTTTTTTGTATGGATCGTCACGTTTTCCCAAACCCCCCCTCCCCCCTTACTGCGTGACATAATTAATGGACCTTCCCTTAAATGTGTTCGTTTCGTTTCGGTTCATAAGTTGAAGATAGAGATCATGATAATTTAATTATCATTAACAGATTTTAGTAGTTTTGATTTAAAAAAAACAACTACTTCCAAATTCTCCAGGTATGATAATGGCCGTTTGCACCTCAAGCCGAATAATTCTACAGTACTGAAGTGGTTCTCAATGGTATGTATTCACAATAATCCAAACACTCAAAATCCGTAGTAAAACACGCATACCCGCAGGAGGAATTTTATTTCTAATGTAACTATTGTTTTCATAAGTTTGAAATTTGATCTACAATTTCACTAGATCAAAACATCGTTATTATACAACGGTAAAACTCATTACGAACAATCCAACCACAAGACTTTGTTCGAACTCCTTAGTGAGCTTGAGCAGCTTTGGTTCGAAATTTGTTGAAAATGTTCGGCGCCCACTTCATCAAAGCCCAACATCTTTCGATTGAACGTAACTCAGGACTATAGGGAGGATTGGCAGGTTTTGGTACGATATTAGCTCTATTGGGTTCATGCAACTCCATCGCGGTTTTTTTTTCATAATGACATGATGCCAAATCGGGACAAAACAATAGGCTATCATTGTGGCTTCTAACAAAAGGCAGTAATCGATCTTGAAGGTACTCCTTCTGGAAATTTTCCTTGCTGATTGAACCGGTGATGATTAGAGATTTATTATTTTCTGCTATAAGATTATATTACTTGCGAAATTGGGTATTTTGATTGATGAACTTGAAAGTTTTTTTGTCCTGAAATATTCATGTATGCCAAAGCAGGGAAAACCCCAAGTTCGATTGTGTGTTCTTAGTACCGTCTGCTCCCCGGGCGAAGAAATTCGCCATTGTGTGGCACTTTGTGTTGGTGAGATACAGCAGATCCGACGACTACATGTTCATTGCCTTGCTGGGCAAACGCTAGAGCATCGAGAAAAAACCGGGTTCCGACTTTCCGACGGTCCTGCGCTACCAGGAAGTTCAGAATAAGCTGAAGCGCAAAACCGAAGGGAAGCATTGAGTTCATTGCAACAGGACAAGCCGTCAATTAATACTTCCAGTCTATGGACATCATCATGTGGAAGTGCAGGTCCATGTCAGCCGGCTGGGAGTAACCACCCGCGTGATATTTCTCGTCTCCCACCAAGGGAGAAGCAGCGATGTCAGGCATATCAACCACTTCAAGTGCCCGAAGAAGGATCTCCTGACCAAGAGGGAGAAAGCCACTGTTCATTTCCTCGGGATTTGCTGTAAATGGGGTGATCTACATTAACAAATGCTACGTCAACAGAACGTTGAAAGAGATGAAGAACCTGAACATCACTATGATACCAAAGAATGTAAACCCTTCGAATGATCAACAGTTGTAGTTGATCAAGAATTTCTGGGCCAACCTCAAACGTTGGATATTCCATTCATTTTGTGGCCGAATCCGAGAATCGGAGAATCCGAGCTGATCGAATAAGGAGCTGAAAAATGTCTCAATATCATTATTTTATACAGCTATGGTCTCTCTTTTCGATTACTGTATAGGGGCGCCGTTCTAAAATTTCTAAAATCAATCGCATTACGTTTCGAGGGGAGGTTTTGAACAATAATATCGCTTTTCTGGCTCACAGACATTTTACGATAAGTATTTCACCCGAACGGAAGCACATCTACGCAAAGTTCCTGTTGCTAAATTAATTCATTATATTGGTTTAAGCAAATTCAAATGTACACAGAAAAAAATTATGTCTAAACCTATACAGCAATTGATCGAAAATGACACCATATTTGCACCACACTCTGATTGGTTCACACTGCCAGGGCAGGGTGTCAATTGAAAATCTGAAAATTGCGGCCGTCATGAAATATCGTTACAGATTAGCCTTCCTTGAGTGTTTACATTTTGTGACAAATGAGGTATTTTGGGTCATATTGACCCTGATTTCAAACTTACATTTTGGAAAGTTTCTATGACCAAACATAAAAGCCACTGCAGTCAAAATGCTTGTTAAAGTTCCAATTTTCAGTTTCCAGTGAGTACCGCACTTTTTGATCCAATTGGCCACAAGGAATATGTGCCGGAAGATGACGTGTTTTGCTACGATCCGTGAGGCGGCGACAGATATAAATTTTCAGCGGAACATGCTTTTCGACGGCTTAAACTTAATGATTTTTCTTGAATAGTCTATATCTAGCCTTAAAATGGACCACTGACCATATTAGCCATTCCGGAACAATCCGGGACATATAAAGGAGGAATGTAAAACACTCTTGCTTGTAAAAAAAATACAGTTTTAACTACATCTATCTACTACTTTTGAATCAGGTAGTCGTTCTAAACCAACACAAGAGGTTGAATATAAAAAATATATAAGGAACGATCTCACCAAATAGTTAGGAATTCTGAGAGATGGCCATTATTTTCTACAGAATTGCTGCTCTAGCCTTTATATAATTTTTACTTACAAAAAGCACTAATGATGAAATTAGAAAAAACCGGGTCTAAAATAATCAGATCAGGAACGATCTCACCAAATAATTTGCAATTCTGAGAGTTCGTATGCCTTTTTCTATGGGATTTACATATTTGTTAACAAAATCAGATACGTCGTTTAAAATAAGTTGTCAGATCGACTGAGAAATGCCTTATAGAATGCATTTTATTTGAAAAAGCAGGCGTTGAAAAGTATCAGGAAGACTGGACCCACGATCCAAAATGGCAAAGGTAATAAATAATATAGGATACGTTCATACTAATGCAAAAATGGTACTTGTCATCGATCACACAATCAAACTAATGGTAAAAAATGTTACCTGGCATCGAAAGCTCTTAGCTAATAACTGTGGAAGTGCATGTTTAACACTAAGTTGAGAGCAAATTACGAATTATTTTTAATTACGAAAGCAATTACACCAAACACCTTCACAACTTGAACATCGATTAACTGACATTTATATGCAAATGAGAATCGCGATGCCGGATTCTACACTTATAAATTCGTATGTCTTGTTTTTCAACGAATATTCGGAGGTCTCTTATAGTAGAATCCTACTTCAAAGGTGAACTTCAAGACTCTTTCAACCAACTGCCAAATTTTAAAATAAACCGCTAGTTATTTTTCAAGACCATTGGTTGTAGTGAATCGATTGAAGTAGGACGGGAAGTACGATTGAAAAAGGCTAGCGTACTTCGCTACCTCAACAGTACTAGGCTCACTATCTGATACGCTTTTGGGATTTCTTCAAATGTTTTATAACACGGTCGCAAATTGAACTCAATGTGAGAGTTCAGTTTACTCATTCGCATGGGAGCTACGACTTCACTTTTCAAGAAACTAAGTCGTAGTTTCCATACGACTTAATAAAATAGACTCTCACAGTTTAATTTGTGGCCGTGTGCGTAATCTTACTGAGTAAAAATCTTATTGAATTAAATTGAAACTGAATTAAATTTCTGCACGACCACAAATTGAACTCAATGTGAGATTCAGCTTTACTCGATGGCATTGAAACTAAGACTCAGTTTTGTAAGAAGTGGAGCCACTCATGGACTCAGTCACTAAACTTTTTACGAACCTGAGTCGTGGATCTCATGCGACTTAGTAAATTGGACTCTCACATTAAGTACAGTTAGCGGTCGTATGGTCGTGTAACGCCATCAATTTTACTCAATTTTGAGTTGAGTCTGACTGTTTTAGCCAAAAGTGGAGTCACTCATGTACGAGTAAATATCTAACACATCGACCTAAATCAGATGGATGGTTTAGATATGTCGACTTCTTAATCCCAGAAACATTTAGTCATGGCTGACTGACGACTTTCTTGGCAAAAATGAGCGAAACAGAGATTTGTACTGCCAGAAATTGAACTCAATTTCAGAGGCGACTTTACTCAGTTGCATGGGAACTGCGACTCTGTTTCGTAAAAAGTGGAGTCACTCATAGACTGAGTAACTCCACTTTTCACGTAACTGAGTCGCAGTTCCCATGCGACTGAGTAAAGTGGTCTATCAAATTGAGTTCAATTTCTGGCCGTGTGTAACGGAAGAGTAGACCGTGTGTAACGGAAGAGTAGAAAGTAGAGGGAACGTCGCATCGCTCTCACCACCCTATTCCTTTTTTATGTATATTTTTTTTCGAAAAAATGTCTTTAAAAATGTTAAAATACTTCAAGCTAAACAAGGCATTAGGTCCCAAGTAACATTGGGGATCCTCTTCGTAGACTTTCTTTATGCGTTTCTATGGCTATGTAAAAATATTATATTATCTCAATTACACATTATATTACCGTACTGTGTGTTAAAAATACTTCCAGTACGTCAAAAACATCCGCGAATCGTTCAATAGACAAACTATTAACGAAAGGAAAAGTCGACGAAGAGAATCTCTCAATGTTACTGAGGACTTATTGCATTATTCGGCTTGACTTCTTACTTTTACTTACAAGGCTATTCAATGAAAGCTATTTTGTAAGTAATCCAGATGTTATAATCATCAAGTCTTTCTATATTTAAAACATTTTCAAAAAAGAAGCATTGGGAGCACCATCGAAATGTTTTCCAAATCTCGAGTAATTCATGATGGCAGCATAATTAATCATCAATTAAAAGAGAGATTTGAGCAATAAAAAATGAAAAAAGTGCCATTAAATTATTAAGGCCTGTGCCAACAAATAATGTGTGATCAGCATTAAAAATTAGGAATGAGCAATAAAAGATGAGAAAAGATCTTCGGATAATCTAATTGTGACCGGTAAATCTGTCAAATAAAGCAACAGCTATTAGTATATGTGCAATTAAATATGGCAGTATTTCCGCCAAATTATGTAATTTGAGCACTAAACTATTCGCATATGTCTTTTAATTTTGTTAGATTTTCCCATAAAAACAGTAAAATGAGCAATGGATATTTATTTATCCATTGCTCATTTTACTGTTTTTATGGGAAAATCCAACAAAATTAAAAGACATATGCGAATAGTTTAGTGCTCAAATTACATAATTTGGCGGAAATACTGCCATATTTAATTGCACATATACTAATAGCTGTTGCTTTATTTGATAGATTTACCGGTCACAATTAGATTATCCGAAGATCTTTTCTCATCTTTTATTGCTCATTCCTAATTTTTTAATGCTGATCACACATTATTTGTTGGCACAGGCCTTAATAATTTAGTGGCACTTTTTTCATTTTTTGGTGCTTTTTCTGAATTACTAAGTGCAGGTAAATATTTTAGTCATTCATGATTAGGGCCTCAAAGCCATTTGTAAACAATGTCTTTAAACGTTAATCTCTCACGAATCACGAGAATCCTACTGTATCTATCTACTCCATATGGTAGAACTAACATTCTTCTACCAGATGCTGCTTTCATTTCACGAGAGTGATGGAAGACTAAAGAAAAATCGACATTTAAAGTCATTGTTTACCAATGGCTTTTAGGCCCTTAACATGAATTACTCGAGAAATCATCTTTTAATAACTCCACCGAATGTGTGGTGATCGCTTATGAAAATCAAATAAGCTCCCGTTTTTTGAAATGTTTTATGTTACAACTTATTGTCTCTCTGACTAGAAAAAAAACTCGCTTCCTCTATTTGTTCATCCAAAATTCCGCAAATATGTAAACTGCTTTAAGTTTAATTTGACATTTTTTTCCAGCAAAACAATCTAGCTTACTTTGAATAGGAGATTTCGAAACAATTTTTCCACACTTAATTCACCACTAGTAATTCGGGTAGTCTACCCTATACTTAACATTTTAACCTTGTTTGGAACTATGTCGTTCAAAACCTCAAAAAGCACACATTTCTCGGGGTTTTTTTTTCGTTAGAGCAAATTTAACATTGAGAGAGTCTCTCCGGGATCACTCTCTTTCATTCATTACAGCGCCATTATAAGCCCTTTCGCCATTATAACACTTTAGTACAGATCGAAACACAACAGTGCTGGTTAGCATACTCTACAAATAGTAGAATGAAAAACGATAAGGTGATTGGAATATGAATGAAAGAGAAAGTAGTCAAAGATAGTCTCTCAATGTAAGATTCGCCCTTATAAAAAACTTCAGATTTAGTTGCTGTTGGAGAATCATGTTAAATGATATTTTCACAAACTAGGTCCCACACTTCAAGTGGGTGTCATTCTTGGATGGAATTTGATTCGTCTATTCTGCTTAAAAATTCGAAACAATTTGCGATAAGGGCGAACATGCAAAATGTTTTATCAATGCAATGCATAATTATTGCAACTATATAAGAGTTTTGAACTTTTTGTCCTGATTGTGCTTTAATTTTATTCATTAAACATTGTTTTCGCAAAGGCCGTAATGCTATTTTATTTTTAAACAATTTACTGTGCGTTTTAAGCCATATTGATTGTTGGCAACCTGAAAGAATTAATTTTAACTTGACGTAAAGTAAAAGGCGAATAGTATTGACTAATCTAGGTTGAAAAAAGAAGAAAACACCGAGTGGTGATAAATCTGACAGCTCCCATGTTAAGATATAGGACGAACATTTTAAGTTGCTTCTAAAACATTCAAATGAAATTCTAATTAAAAGCGTGTATGATGGAAGAAAAATCCCAAACTACTCAATGAGGACAGTTTAAGCAAAATAAAAATAAAATTAAAAGAATGCCCCTATAGTTCTGATTTTTTCTTACATCATACAACAAATCGCTTTAAATTAAAATTTGATTTTAATTTTTTTTTCGCATAATAAAAATGAGCAAATTTCAATGAAAAACGAACGATTAAGATTTGATATTCGACCTGCAATATCATTACAATCATCATTCCCTTATTGTTTACATTCTGCATGTTCGCGATAATCGCAAATTGCTCTATCAATAGATAGTTAAGTTTCTGACAGGATTCTTAAAACAAATTCTATTTTTGTTCCTTTGCTTTTCGTATATTTTGCAGCACGGCTCTTGAAGTAAGTTTTATAACAACGTAAATCATAACCTTAAAAAAACGTTGAAATTTGACCGAACATTCTTCTCTCGCTCAAAATTGCATGTATTTACACCCAAATCGCAATTCACTCCCGAATCTATGAATCAACCAAAACAACAAAACTTTCCATCAAGTGCATTTTATTTGCCCCGATAAGTTCTCTCCAAAGATAATCGATTTAATTCTAAAACAAAATAAACAAACGTCACTTTCCGAAACAAAGTGCGGAGAAAAACGAGCCGAAAAAAACAAACACAATTCGCACACATACACCCGAAAAGTAGCCAATTTGGTCTCACGCGTTGTGCTCCGCTCCCATTCCGAATTTTAATTTCTTGTCTGCCTCCGAGTGACAGTCAACAATTTGTTTGAATTCGCGAACGAACACGACGAAGCCGACGACGACGATGACGCTGTTTGCTGATGATGCGACGACGGTGTGCGCGAAAACGAAAGTGAAACTCGGTGCATTTCGCGCATTTCGCTCACTCGGAGCCGAACGCGCCCGCGCACCGTCGTCGCCTGTGTCTGTTTGATCTACATTGGCTGTATTATGTGTGTTTATTGTTATTTTTTTTTTCGCAGGCAGGTAATTTCGTCTCCATCGAGTTTTTTTTTCCCTTCTTCTTCGTCTGTACCTCTCTTCATCAGTTTGTTGTTGACTGGGGCCGTGTATAAATATTTGAATGAATGTGACATAAGCGGGTTGTGAGGCATAAATTTCCAACATCTAGAGCAGCAGCAGCACACGCTTGGGTTGGCTTCTAATTTCGCGAAAAGGATTCGGATTCCGACCGAAAAGGCAGGGGCTATAATAACGGTACCCTACTTGTTACCTGTTGCTTGCGTTTGCCTTTAGAATGTTTTTTTTTCTTTTCTAAGTGTGACATGCTTTTGGATTCACTCACGAACACAGGAGAGCGATAATAAAAATCGCACCGGACACCCGGTAGTATTTGATGGGGCAAGCGTCAGGGAGCGGGAGAGAATCGGAAATCTAGGTCACTCAAACAATTGGGGAGTAAACAGCGCTCTGCTCACGTCAGATTGCTGATGGTTATATGGATCAAAGGAAGAGGGGAACTCAGCTTGTTTGGTGGGTATCCTTTTAAGTGCACTACCGTTGTGTCGTCGGCGGTGGATGCTGGTTAGTGTGTTAGTAGGCCTCGGCCGAAGTGTGAGTGACATACTTTGCCCGTGCACACGGCAAGAACATGGTTGTTGCTTTTCTTTTTGGGGAAGAACGGAATCGCTCTCGCTGTTAGGAGTGTAGGCCACTCATTCAAGCCAGAATTAAGGATGTTGTGTCTTCTTGGATAAAAGAAGGAGTGTGTTGAGCGTGCTAAGGAATGTGCCGTTTCGGTTTTTGTGGAAGTAAGTGCAGGCGGGGAAGAACCGGCGAGGATCGTTTGTCGTCTTTTTGGGTCTCTGTGGTGTGCCTTGGTGTGCGTATGTTCTTTACAACGAGTACCGTATTTTATGGCTCCGTCCTTTACGTTGTGTGCTGTGCTCTTACTTCGAGGATTGGCTCAGTTTACTTCATTCTTCGTTCATGAAGGGGAGCGTTTGAAAATTGTAATGAGTGGAAATAGTATCAAATTATGAAAGGTTTTCTTTTTTGCTTTTGAAAATAAAAAACGGAGCTTGAGAAGCAAAGGGTTCGAATGGCTGGTGGATGTTTTCTCGTGGATGGTTGTTATGAATCGATTAGCAACGCTTGAGCTGGTACATATTTACGAAATAATTCTCGAGTACTTTTTCAAACAGACGTATCTGATTTTGTAAACAAAGAGGGGAAGTAAAATGCAAACGTAAAATTCATGAAACCCTTAGCACTTTTACGCAAACTATGGCCACCAACACAAGGATTAACATTTCCTTCACATGATGGTGATGCTACTTTCCGTG
The DNA here is from genome assembly GCA_034211315.2 of Aedes japonicus. Classification (NCBI taxonomy): domain Eukaryota; kingdom Metazoa; phylum Arthropoda; class Insecta; order Diptera; family Culicidae; genus Aedes; species Aedes japonicus. Next base: position 480,814 of record JASCZW010000194.1, on the reverse strand, counting down.
AGGGTACTGAGAGTTTTGAGAAATTTACGTTTGAATCTTACTTCCCCTCTTTGTTTATAGAAGAATCCAAGTTGAAAAAAGAAGAAGACACCGAGCGGTGATAAATCTGACAGCTCCCATGTTAAAGTATAGGACGAACGTTTTAAAATGCTTCTAATAAATTCAAATAAAATTTTATTTAAAAGCGGTCTGTTGTATGATGTAAGAAAAATCCTTAACTGCAAATTAGGGGCATTATTTTGATTAATATTTTATTTTGCTGAAAATGGCTTTATTGAGAAGTTATGGATTTTTCTTACATCATAGAACAAACCGCTTTTAATTAGAATTTCATTTGAATTTTTTATAAGCATTTTAAAATGTTCGTCCTATACTTTAACATGGGAGCTGTCAGATTTATCACCACTCGGTGTCTTCTTCTTTTTTCAACCTGGATTCTTCCATAAAATCAGATACGTCTGTTTGAAAAAGTACTCGAGAATTAGCGATTTTTTTAAATCAGATTCATACAAAAAAATGCGAGTAGATAATAGAATTACAATCCTTAGACAAACATATAAATACTACATTACTCGAAATCCGGGGCAATTAGCTGTTAGGGCATACATGCAACATGTAAGCAAAAGGCGATACTGTCAAAATAATCAAAACAACGGCGAACAGTAAAAGGCGAAACCTATGAATATGTCAAAAATAGGAGAACAGTATAGGGCGACACAAATATTTTAAGTGCTTGTGTGGCAAACATTGAAAAAGGCGTAATCAAACATACTAGCATTGCTAGGCAGAAGTAAATTTCAATGAAAATCGAACGAACTTCCATCAGTATTTTATATGAGTCAGGAGCTAGCTTTGTTATCTGTCTGTATGCTAGATTGTATTTTAATTTATACGTTAATTTGTAAATTACGATTTGAAATTCTACTTCCAATATTACAATCATCATTCCCCTTCTGTATGTTCGTCCTTATCGCAAATTGCTCCGGAAATGCCTTAAAAGTACAGAAGCTAACGGAAACCCATAGCTTATGGGATTATATCTAATTGGTTCCAACGTGGAAAATCTCGTGATTTCACTACCTTCAGCCAAATTGTTCACTACATCAAAACATTGGTGGTTGGTGGGTAGCAGTACAGAACTATTGTACGCGGCGCTAGTGTCCATATGAAATTCCTGTACCAGTCTGAACTAGAGATCCTGGCCATCTAGAAAGTTGGCGTTTCCGGCACAGATGCTCGAGTGAACTTGGCCTTTCGGATGGTGAACTATTTAGATCTCAATTACCATACTACCTAGTAGGATAGTATGCCTATCAACGTTCTGGATGAGCTGGAACTTGTTTAATTTGCGATTTCTGAAACCGTCAGTAGCGTTCTATATGATCAATTTCATGAGATATTCTAGGGATATTCTCAAAAACTACAGGTTTCCATTATCGCAGTTTGCCCCCGGATGAACCGTGTTATTTGAATTCCATCTATTGCATGGCATGCTGAACAAATTAAATAATTCCGCGTAAATATTTTCTTGCACTCAATAAATAAATATTAATTAGTAGCGAGAGTTTTTGTCTTTCAAAAACATCAGCTGAATATAAAAGCATATCGTATTTTATTCGTTTGTTGAAGCACAGAACGCGCTAACAATAACCTACGGTTAATCATGAAGTATGGAAAGAGCTAACATTTTCGTTGAAAACTACATCCAATGTAGCTGCATTGAAATTGTTTCTTGATTTCGAATGTTTGTATTCCAATCGCTCTGACTCATAGGATAGGATGAAGACGATTTTTTAAAATTCTTGATCCCTGTCAAAATACCAACGTTGGACTAAAATCAGTTCTATCGGAAAACTTCATCTGCTTGATCTATGTTATGAGATTCGAAATTATGATAAATAAAATGGGAGAACTTATTAGAAATCAACCGGAAAACTGGCGTTATTTAGAAGTAAAAAAACGTCAATGACTTGACCGTTCGTTGATAGAATTTTTTATGTCCTTTGGAGTTTACACTGATATCTGTCATAACATGGCACGTTGAATTTCACAAACAATACTTCAAAATTTCCAGTAGTATTAGTATTTTTCCTCTCTGCTAAAACTCGAAGCAGACTATTTTGAAGTTTACGATCATACATGAATTATTTATTTATGAGTTTTTCTTCATCTTTATCATGGGTTATGTTTTGAATCTTGTTGAAAAAAAAAATTAGAAGTAGGACTTCTCATTAGGTCTATCGTTCACTCAATTGTAGATTTTTTCTTCTTTCTTGGCCTTTCAAGCTTATTGCCTTCACAACTAGTGTTCTAATTGCACTTCCACAGTTATTAACAGGGAGCTTTCGATGTCCATGCCACTTTTTCCTTGCAGAATTAGTGGGAGTTCCGGTGGGTAACGTATTTGGTCATAACAATGAAAAACTTGTATGGATTTAAATTTTCAATGTATTCCCTGTTCGGAATATCTTTAACATTTGTTTTAATTTAAGTCAGTTCAAAGCTTTCTTAACTTTCCTTAATTGCCAGCCGCATGCGTTGTTCGAAAGCTTGACATGCTAAATATTTTCACCAAACGTTTCTTAAAAAAATAGAATTTCACAATCACCGTGGCACTTGAAAAGCTCTTATAATCTTCTGCTTTTCAGTCAAGCCATGCACCCGTTGTTTGTTGTATGGATGGAAAAAAACTCCTGATCGTTGACTATGACATTCTCAGTTCCCATCTTTCTGGTCTGGCCTTACCAGGATTCCGCCGAATTCACTGTCCCACTTGGTTGAAAATTCAAAACAAACTTGTAAGCCGGGTTGACATTTGAATACAGTCTAAAATAAAAATGTGCAAACATGTCTGTGATTATCCCTTCCAACGTTACTCGTGTTTAAATAACACTGACAGAAGTTTCCACTCACCCTGTGGTATGATTGTGTGGCAAGTACAATCATTCTGTTTCCTCACATGAATAAAACAAAAATTCTTTGTCGGCATGTATATTATTTCTAAATACATAGAAATTAACTGAAAACTCTATCTGCTCAATTCTAATCTTAACGTGTTTACGTGAGAAAGAAGACATTTTCCTAACGAAACGTTTCTAGATCAGATAGGGAATCGAACTTAGTCACCTCCAGCTTGATATTGCTACGTAGCTGTGCCTTTAGCGACTGAGCTAAGGGAGGACCTCAATTATGTAGTTGCAGTCTCCTGATTGGAAACACTTAGTCTTAACAATAAGACATTGTGAAAATTGCGAACAAAAAATCAACCATGAAAATTTAAGTTTGACTGGATGCAGATAGAGGGAGCGCCACGTTTGACATAATTCAACGCCTGTTCTTAATGTTAGATAACTTTTAAATGTTAATATTATATGTCATGCTTTGAATAATAAAAATACATTTAAACCGCTCCTGTCGTTCACGTTATTTTAAATACTTTTGGATATTTTCATTTGGATTTATGTGATTCCTTTTCTCCATTTAAACAAATTAAAAGGCGCAGCAGTTCAAACCAACGAGGTCCTAATTTCATGGCTTGCAGAGTTTATTTGTTAAAATATGTTGACGAATGAAGCAAACACATAAAGAAATCTCAGGCAATGGCTCTCTCGACTTCTAAAGGATCAATTATCACCAAACTCCCGTGTGCTCCCGGAAATTTATATGCGAATAATAAAGCTTGCTTTTCCATGCATGTTTGAGTATTTCAGATAAAACTCGGCCAGGTCTTGGTTGAGGATCCAAGCGGCAAATCTCGTAGAAAATGCTGGCATACGTTGATAAAGTGACGCTAGAGAATATTGAACATGATTCTGTCAAATCCCTGGGAGACCGTTTTGCTGAAACTCGGTATAATTCCAGTGAACTTCTTTGAGGATTCTGGCGAACTCTGTTGACGACTCTTGTGCATCTCACAGAGGAAGCTGGCAACTTTCAATGAAGATTTTGTTGACTCTCCAAGAAGGTTATGGTGAACTGTTAATTCTTTGGCAAATACGCACAAGGATCATGGCAGATTTTGTTGAAGATCATTGGGCCTGTAGAGGATGCCAACAAACGACGCTGGCGTAGATCCAGTCGAATAACGGAAAGCATCCTAGATTAACCTAAAGACTATCGGACAACACTCAGACTAAAACTTCGAAGCTGATTAATGTAAACTTCGCCGAGTTTTGCAGGAATCCACTGCAGAGTTTATCGAAGTTTACATTAATCAACTTCTGGAATGAATTTTAAGTTTCGTTGGCCTTCTTTACTAATGCTTGATAGAATTTTTTAAGTTATATCAGAATTACGATCGGTTCTGGTTTTCTGTGTGTGTACTATGTTATAGCCTGACTTACGTAACGATCAGACCAAGGACGGGATGACCTCTGCACAGAAATGGTCTCCATTCTATTCGTTCAATGGCTGCATTTCGCCAGTCTACGGAGGGTCCACAGGTTTCCTTCTACTTGGTCGATCCACCTTGTTCGTTACGCATCCCTTTTTCTTGCACTTGTCGGTTCGTTTTCGAGAATAACCCCAGCTCACCGAGCTTAACCGATTTTAGCAAAGGTTCTTCCAGTAACTGACGCCATTCTTGGTTCATTCGGCTCCTCCACGCTCCGTCTTCCATCTGAACTCCACGGTAGATTGTACGTAACACCTTCCGTTCAATGATGCCAAGGGTGCTTTGGTCCGGTCTAATTTGTGTCTTGTAGATGATCAACATTGTAGCTCGGCGAACTTTGTTCGATCTTAGCGACTTCCAAAGGCACGATTGCCAGCCAAAATGCGGCTCTGTATCTCTCTGCTGGTACCATTATCGGTGGTCACCAATGAGCCCAGATACACGAGTTCGTTTACCGCCTCAATTTTGTTGTTAATAGAGTTTTAATTAACCGCCTGTGTTGAAATATTGTAAATATTGTGCAAAGCAGGGCTGGAACTACAATCAATGCGTAGGTCACAACTGCTTAATGCGAATCTAGCCACATTCAACTTTCTTAGACTACTTTAAACGCTCTTCGACATCAATACGATGCAATTGACTGTAGAAGCCAGCGTCTGAGTTGTGCCAAAAAAAGCCCTGCGCATGTTTTCCGCTCCGATACCATTTTTCTCAGCTCTCTTGTTGTTCCTAATATGTTTGTTAGCATCCTTTACTTCACCTTTTGTGGGAGTTGTCAGGTCTCTCTCGTTTGCCGAACCGATGAAATCATTCCTCCTACTATCCTGTATTACATTTCGGGATTTTTGATCCGCCTATGACCCATTTAGACTTTCATCGAAGTGCTGCTCCGACCTTTCAGTCACCTCACGTTCATCTGTCAAGATACCTCCATCCTATTTGGTTTGCAGCTCGGAGTTTTTGCGGGTTTTGTTGCATTTCTTGTAGAGTTTTCGGTTCCTTGAGAACGTTACAACTACTCCACTTCGCCAGACAGCGTTTCTCATCTTGGAATAAATGAGTTTACTGTCTTCGTTTCTGTTTGAATCGCTTCACATTTTAACAGGTTTTTCGCTGCATTATTCTCATCATAAATCGTCCGACACTTCGCGTCAAACCAATCGAGATGTAGATTTTTCTCCACAAACCGTATGGCACTTTCTGCTGCGTTGTTGATGGCTGCTTTACTTCCTCTTTTTCTTCTTCTTCTACAGGTACAGAGACATTATTTTTAAGGAAGTCCAGCATCTTGGAAAGGTTTCCAAAGAAGTCTGGATGGATGCATACATCTTAAATTTGCAAAAAAAATGAGCTGAAATCACAAACTGTCAGTTTATTCGCTGAAACTATTCAGCTACTGATGTGTAAAATAGGTCAGCTACAAAAAAGTGACTAAACGGAGCTTTTTTTTATTGAAAATAGAGAAATTTGAGATACTAGTATCAGAATAGCAGCAAATCTCTAAAAAGGCCTGCTAAAGGCCGTTCACACCAAAATCCAGACAAGAAATGTATCCTGTTTCTTAGTGGAATCACTACGAAATGGAATGAAACTTGTTATGTACATAACCGATACATTGACAAACGTGAATCACACACATTGTCAACAAAAGCTCATTCTGTATTCAAGATGGCGCCGTCTGAACTAGCACGCAGGAAAACTATCTTGCACAAATATTTGGAAAATCCCAATTTTACTGTTCGATTCATCGCAAAACCGTTAAATGTGCCAAAATCAACTGTTGCAGATGTGATTAAACGTTATAAAGAGGGTCTTACTGTCGAAAAGGTACAGTGGTGGTGAATATGGACAGAGCAACGCAAGGAAGGAGAAAAGAGTCCTTGCTGCTTTTCAGGCAAACCCGAAGGTGTAAACACGGACAGTTGCGAAAAAAGTACAAATGTCAACCGGTTTTGTGCAAAAAGTCTAAGGCTGGATTTAGATCATTCAAAGCTCAAACATAACCAGATCGTTACGCAAAGCAACAAAATTCGGTAAAAACATGCTCGAGAAAATTTTATGAACAACTTCTCACAAAATTCCATTGTGTATGATGTTGATGATGAAACATACTGCCTCAAAAAAATCATATATCTCAAGGAAACGGAATTTTACACTGCAACTAGCCGGAAAGATGCCTCTGAACATCTGAAACGGAAGTGTAAAACCAAATTTCTTGAAAAATATCTGTTCCTGTGGGCAAAAACTTCAGATTTTCAATATGCGGCTCTGACGTTTCGTGAGAAAACATGCGACTCAATCCTTGTTCTGGCCAGATTTGGCCAACTGGCATTACACTAAAGCTACAATCACTAAGGAATGAACAAAATAACGTTATTTACGTTCCCAAGGATTGTAATCCACCAAATTGTCCACAGCTCCGCCCGATTGAAATATACTGGTCAATGGTCAAGGGAAACCTCAAAAAGCTTGGTGGAGATCCAAGAATTTCGTTCTAAGTGGCTTACTGCTTCGAAGAAAATTGACAAGGACACCGTGCAAAGATTGATCAAAGGAGTGAATAAAAAAGTCCGCGCAACAGCTTATGGAAATAAATCCATATAAATCTATATGCAGTTGTGTTGAGTATCACATTTTTCTATAAAATGACATAAATAATATGAATCAAAAAGTTGCTGTTGTTTTTCTAAAATTATTTATGTCCGGATTTTGGTGTGAACGGACTTAACAACCTGTAGAGAGGAAGTAAATTTTAGCAAACTTATCTTAAGGATGAAATAGGAAAATTTCATGTGCATCAGAACTCAAGTGCATACACTTAAATAGTCGTATTACATTTTAAATTAGTTCAAACGCGTAACTCGAATTTCCTGATCGGTGAGTACCTAAAATTTAACTACAAGTTATCTAAACGCTCTTAAGAAAATGAGTTTTAAATCAATTTGAACAGTAGAACTCTGGATGAAAGGAAAGAGAAGTGATATCAATTTCCATACAATTAAAAATTCCCTTTTTGCTGTGCGGAAGGAGGACGCAGGGATCAACAACCATACCTCTCACGCTACCAAAGAATCATGCCCTAACAAACATCTGTGTCGAATAACCGCTTGTTGAAAAGAAATCGGAGAAGGTGTTCATTTATTTCTAGAAATAAAAGCTTCACAACTTCTCCAAATTTGTTTGAACAATCAGTTTTTTAGTATTGATGTTTGTTGGGACAACAGTCAAAAATGTTTAAAGTAACTTGATTTTGACTTAATTAAGTAACAAAACAGTCACCTCAACAGTTTACTAACAAGTGTGCTACTAGGACAAAGCCACGAGTCACGAATCTCACCCCGTACAAGTTACGATAATACCTAAACAGCCCTGCAAAGAACGGAAGTGTAATTGATTAGAAATTACTTATCCAGGATGCATCATTCTTAACTACGGAATTACTTTTATCTAAAATACAAGCTCACAACTCAGATAAATTCTAAAAACTAACACTAAAATACCACGCCAAAACCGACTTAAAGTCAGTCACTACGCAAGTAGCAACTCCAAGCACAGTATATGCTTCTAGCAAACGAAAATCTACCCTCCCTAGCAAAGATAATAATTTATTCTGAAATGCTCCTTGCTCGCATCCTCGTCGTTCGCATTTCCGGAAAGCCAAGAAAAATTCAGGAAGCACGAACACCAACTTTCCCACCCCACAGGGAATTCACGCACTTCACCGGAGACGACTGGCACTAGGCACTAACTGGGCTGGTTTGTTGCCGCCATTTATGCAAGCCAGCCAGCTTAGAGCGCAGCTGGCGGTGGAGAAGGTGGCTGGAAATTGCATTAGCTTCGATGCACCACTGCCAAGCCAAGCCAAGAATGCCGCCCGTTTGGCGCAGCACATTGCAAAAATTCTTCCGAACCATTCGCTGTCTCCACTCAGTCGGGCTGTCGGGAATTCTCTAACTTTAAACGCCCTTTCTCTAGAATCCTAACCCATCCTTCTTCCGCAATTTTCTTCGTTTTTTTTTCATGTTTTTGAAATATCATAACTTAGCGTCGATTAAACACGACTTGTTGGTACATGCGAGGCGAATATCAAGTCACATTTTGTTAATAATGACCTAGATTTCCATTCGCGCTTCGCCCATTCAAGCCAAGCCAAGAGTCGAAACGATGTCAACGAGCGTCAGAATGCAAGCTTTTTATAAATGTGAACCGAACGGGAGCACACTGCTGCTCGTATGTATGCCTGCACCCACTACTAGAATGTGCCGCATCTTCACTGGGCATAAAGAAAAAGAAGAAGAGGGGGTGTGTTTGTGTGAAAATGCAGTCCGAAGGAGAGAAGCAAAAAAAAATGCACTTGGCAATTTTTACATTTGCATAAATTTTCAAGCGAAGAAAAGACCCACCGAGATCAATCCACTCAACGATGACGCGTTCGGTGATTCTCGAGAGGCTGAATTATGCTGGTGGGTCGCATTTTGGAATACCGGCGAGTGAAGGATTCATTTGGTGGCAGCAAAGAAATTGAACAGTTTAAGATACGGTGAACAATACATGGAATGAGTTTTCTTTCAAAAACAAAGGTTTAGAAGCCAAATCAAATTATTAAAGCTTTCAAAGCAGTGCACAGTGGGCAAGAACTGATGAAAACTAAGGAAAAAATCTGTAACTTTTGTCGCTTTTAAGCGCGGCTTGTAAACAAGGCCATTTCCGCTTGGAAATTGTCTGGGAAATCGAATGGAACTGGTTTCAATCACCGCACGGATATGGTTGTGGAGTTATAGAGCTTATTTTACCCCACTTCCCCTTATATTCTTGAATAATTTAAAGATATCTTTGCATGAAGTCGCTCAAGATCAACAAAGTAGTGCTAACCCCATGTGAAATTTCCTGGAAAATCGAATAGAAGCTGTTTCAACAACCGCACGGCTCTGTGAACGAAGATATGGCTGGTTTTACCCCACTTCCCCTAGTATTCTTGAATAGTTTATAGATATCTTTGCTCGAAGTTGCTCAAAATCAACAGAATAGTTCTAATCCCATGTGAAATTTCCTGGAAAATCGAATAAAGGTTGATTCAACCACCGCACAACTTTGTGAACAGAGATATGGCTGGTCTTACCCCACTTCCCCTTATATTATTGAATAATGTATAGATATCTTTGCTCGGAGTCTTTTAAGATCAACAAAATAGGACTATTCCTATGTGAAATATCCTGAAAAATCGAATAGAAGCCAATGCAACCACCGCACGACTTTGTGAACAGCGATATGGCTGGTTTTACCCCACTTTCCCTTATATCCTTGAATAATTTAAAGATATCTTTGCATGGAGACGCTCAAGATCAACAAAATAGTGCTAACCCCATGTGGAATTTTCTGAAAAATCTAATAGAAGCTGTTTCACTAACCGCACGGCTCTGTGAACGAAGATATGGCTGGTTTTACCCCACTTCCCCTAGTATTCTTGAATAGGTTATAGATATCTTTGCTCGAAGTTGCTCAAAATCAACAAAATAGTGCTAATCCCATGTGAAATTTCCTGTGAAATCCAATAAAGGTTGATTCAACCACCGCACAACTCTGTGAAGAGAGATATGGCTGGTTTTACCCCACTTCCCCTTATATTATTGAATAATTTATAGATATCTTTGCTCGAAGTCGCTCAAGATCAACAAAATATGACTAGTCCTATGCAAAATTTCCTGAAAAATCGAATACAGGTTGTTTTAACCACCGCACGCCTCTGTGAAGAGAGATATTGCTGATTTTACCCCACTTTCCCTTGTATTATTAAATAATTTATAGATATATCTCTCTTCACAGAGCCGTGCGGTGATTGAAACAGCCTATATTCGATTTTCCAGGAAATTTCACATAGGAATAGTCCTATTTTGTTGATCTTGAGCGACTCCGAGCAAAGATATCTATAAATTATTCAATAATACAACGGGAAGTGGGGTAAAATCAGCCATATCTCTCTTCACAGAGGCGTGCGGTGGTTGCAACAGCTTCTATTCGATTTTTCAAAAATTTTTGCATATGACTAGTCATATTTTGTTGATCTTGAGCGACTTAGAGCACAGATATCTATAAATCATTCAATAATATAAGTGGAAGTGGGGTAAAACCAGCCATATCTCTGTTCACAAAGTCGTGCGGTGGTTGCAACAGCTTTTATTCGATTTTTCATAAAATTTCACATAGGAATAGTCCTATTTTGTTGATCTTGAGCGACTCCGAGCAAAGATATCTATAAATTATTCAATAATACAAGGGGAAGTGGGGTAAAATCAGCCATATCTCTCTTCACAGAGGCGTGCGGTGGTTGCAACAGCTTTTATTCGATTTTTCAGGAAATTTCACATAGGAATAGTCCTATTTTGTTGATCTTGAGAGACTCCGAGCAAAGATATCTATACATTATTCAATAATATAAGGGGAAGTGGGGTAAAACCAGCCATATCTCTGTTCACAGAGGTGTGCGGTGGTTGAAACAACCTTTATTCGATTTTTCAGGAAATTTCACATGGGATCAGCACTATTTTGTTGATTTTGAGCAACTTCGAGCAAAGATATCTATAAACTATTCAAGAATACTAGGGGAAGTGGGGTAAAACCAGCCATATCTTCGTTCACAGAGCCGTGCGGTTGTTGAAACAGCTTCTATTCGATTTTCCAGGAACTTCACATGGGGTTAGCACTATTTTGTTGATCTTGAGTGACTCCATGCAAATATATCTTTAAATTATTCAATAATATAAGGGGAAGTGGGGTAAAATAAGCTCTACCACTCCACAACCATATCCGTGCGGTGATTGAAACCAGTTCCATTCGATTTCTCAGACAATTTCCAAGCCGAAATGGCCTTGTTTACAAGCCGCGCTTAAAAGCGACAAAAGTTACAGATTTTTTCCTTAGTTTTCATCAGTTCTTGCCCACTGTGCAGTGGTGGTCTTGTAGACAAGATTTTACAACTTTACAATTTCGATTTAGATTTTTTTCCGAATGCTTTTCAGAATAGACATTTTGAAACAAATCAAGACCTACAATTGAAAAGGGCATAACTCCAAAATGTAAACCATGAGCACAACGATAATCCAATTCAACGTTACATTAATATTTCAAAACTAAATCAGTCGGTCTTGCTTTAACCAAGTTGGCGATTAAAATTTGCTGAGAATAAATTATATTAACATCTTTGTATGCCGCAAAACTCAAAAAGAAAAAAAAGCCCAATTCTAGGCCCTTTAAGTTATGCCTATCAACTGTCAGTTTTTTCAAAGAGGCCAAATGATCTATTGAATAACACTGATAAACGGTTTGTTTACATTTTGGTGCTTGGCCCGTTTCAATTGTTGGTCTTGAAATGTTATATTAATCAGAAGTTCCCTATGAGACCGCGACAAAGTACTCCTCGTATTTTCTCTTGAACACACAAGGTTTTGAGTGCATTATTTCATCATCGCCGTTGTATAGGTCTTTCATATTTTAATTGTTCGATTTCGGGCAATGAGAGAGCGGATTTACGCGAAAAGGTAGGCGCTATGGAAGGCGATATTTATGAGCAAAAAATGTTTTTTTTCTTCTTATTTTTCATCAACAGCCAGTCGTCAGCTGGCATTATAAGTGGACTAAAGGAAACAAGGGGGCCGAAGAAATCTTGATTTAGGGGGAAGAATGTCGGTCGAGACTTCATAGGTGTGATTTCTCGACTAATGTCTAATCATTGTACTTTAAACGCTCATTTATACCAGGTTGGACTGAGCGACAATATTCTCTGTGAATGTGGACAAGGTTATCAGGACTTGGATCACGTAGTTAAGTCTGAAACTGGGCATCGTGGAGTCAGATCTGAGCTTGCGGGCTCGAGGTAGACAACCTAATTTACCGGTTCGAGATATTTTAGCTCTAAGTGATCTGGAGTTTATGAAACTTATTTATGACGTACAATTGTCTTAGATTATAGTTTGAATAAGCTTTATGTTAAGTTTTTTATTTTATTGTAGTGTTATTTTCCTTTCTTTTAAATGAAAAGAAAAACAGTAGGAAGTAGACTATTCATAATGTGTTTTATAGATCATATGCAAATTCCCATTTCCTCTTTCTAACATTGTTATTCCCACCAACCTCGTGACGGCCAGAAGTAATCGGTTCTACAACTCTAAACTTTATTTTTAAGATCACTGATGTATATTGACAAAATTTGGCTCTTACAATTAATTCAATTGAACAATATCAATAAAGTTGTTCAAAAACAAAATCTATGTTGGGGCTCTAGAGCAATATATAGACCGCAATAAATTTTCGACTGATCCGGAAATCAAACCCCAGCTCGTGGTCTTGTCCTGCATTTTCACTGCATTTTTGTCAACTGCCGTTGTTATGGATTAAAGATCAATAGGAGTAGTAAGTTTGCAAAACCAAGTAACACGACTATTAGTCAACGAAAACCCTACAACAATGCAATCTTCAGAACTTCAGAGAGTCGAAATTTATCATCAACATACATCCTCAATGTGCTCTTACACTGATGATCTTATGCTAGGCAACAAAAGAACCGACCACGTCTGAATGCACGTGAAGATTTCTTGAATCATGCTATTTTAATGAATATCCGGAGGGTCTATGCAACAGCAGCCATAAGGAAGATAAGGATATCAGACGTGCAGAGAAGCGTCTCTATCATCTCCCGGTCACATATGCTCCTTGGCTTTTTGGACGATATTGACCTCATCGCACGGCAGTGGAGGAGGTATTCGTGCCACTGAAGATGAAGACAGCGAGGATAAGCTTGACCACCAATTCTACCAAAACAAAGCACATGGTAGAGATAGAGGGAGGTCTAGTGGAGTTGGTGCTGAGGTAGTGTTTGATGGGGATGTGCGTTGAAGTTGTTGAAGAATTTGTTTACCTTGGAACACTTGTTACTTGTGACATGACGTTTTTCCATGAAGTGAGAAGACATGTTGCGGCTGCAAATAGGGCCTTATATGGGTTACGTAACCAGCTTGGGTCCCACAACTTGCGGCAGGAAACCAAAGGGCACGAAGCGTGAACATTAAATAGACAGACCGGAAAGCCTTTGGTGTTTTTCAGCGAATAGTGCTGCGCGCAAAATTCGGCGGGACACTAGACAATGGTGTGTGGCGCTGACGCATGAATCACCCCTAGGTTGTTGTAATGGTCTCCAATCGTCCTGAAATTTTCAGAATTTGTTTGAATTGGGGGTAAATGGCCCTTGAAAAAGTGGTGGTCAAATTCTAGTACAAAATGCTAGTAGCACTTCGTAACGTTTAACCGTTGTATGTGTTGGTTTTTTGTACTTTGTTTGTAACTAAAATCGTAATGAAACCGTAGCTTTATTGTCGGTATGAATTGATAAATTGAACGAACTAATTGCACCTGGGGTTTTTGGAAAAGGTGAACCACCATCACACTTTGTTAGATGGCGAACAGCGCGTATAATGGTTGTAAGAGAGAGCGAGCGAGCGAAAGAGAGAGAGAGAGAGAGAGAGAGAGAGAGAGAGAGAGAGAAAGAGAGAGAAATCCTGTTGAAAATCACGAGAGGGTTAGCCGCTTGAATTTTGCAACAGTGTCACAAATTCATCACAATTTTTAACCGTATTTGTCTCATTTTCGTCAAGCTTGCGTAAATTTATATTAGTGGCCGTGTGTAAATACGCTAAGATTTCATTGAGAACCTCACTGAGCGTGTGGAAATCATCTTACTCATATTTTTGAGACTATCCAGGTTAGACTAGCGAGGGAGTTACATTTTTTGGGCGAATTCGTTCATATTTTGAAACCAATTTTGCTCGGCATTCCGAATTAATCTTTGTTAAACTTGCTTGGATTTGTAGTTGTGGTTTGTAGTTGTAATCGAAAATCTGCAAGTTTTGTCTCTACCCGCACTATCACTAAGGATGTGTACGAGAAAGAATGTCTGCAAAACCGGTTGCTATCGTTTATCAGAAGCCATGACTCCCCAGCTCTGTTTTGACATGATTTGGCCTCTTGTCAAGTGAAATCCACCTTGGAATGGTATAAGCGCAAACAGACGTTCAAGCTCGCACAAAATAATTTAAATTTGTTGTGTTAAATTCTATCTTACACAGTAGCGCCACCTAGTTAACTAATTACTACTTTAATTCCGACAATTTGTCTGGCAACCCATTTTTCCCTTGCCAATCAAAACAAATCTGTGACGTCAGCTTATTGCTATTTGATATCTTGAGGGATGCCATGTTTTACACAGTTACAAGAGGTCAAATACGTGCCAAAAACAGCCAATCCACCAAACTGTCCAAAACTTCGCCCAATAGAGAAATTCGGGGCTCTAGTTAAGCGGAAACACTTCGAAACTAAGAAGAAAGCAAATGGTACCGATGGTGTATAGAGAAGATGGAGAATCGTCACGGCGGGCGTATCTGAGGATACCGAACGGAATCTGATTGCGGGCGTACCACAGAAAGTTCGAGAATTTTACAGAAACAAAGATTAACATCTTAATCAACTTTATCTTATGTATATATAACTCTATGTTTGTGCAAACGTCCATTATCAATATCCTACCCTACTAGTAAAGCATCTATCGTTTCTGTGGTGTTCTTATATTGAAAACAATAAAGCAGTAGTTTATATGCCTCCACCATGGCAGGACGGCCAACAAATCGTGGTCTTTTATTCTATTCAACAACACAACGTAGGGAACATTCTGCCCGTGTGCGATAACTCTATTATTGTGACAAATAAACAACCAGTTTTGTTGAATTATGTGTAACGAAAAAATATGTGACTTTTAACATTAAGAGCTCAGTCACTACATTGTAGATTTTCAGTAAGTTAGCTGGTTAAATCGATCAAATTTTGTATCCCCTTTACTTGTTTTTAACAATATAACTACACTGAGAGCAGAAAACTGGTAAATTTTGACAAAATTGGTAAGTAATCTCACTGTCTATAAACTTGCATACAAATCATACTAAAAAGCACGGTAGATTCCAAACACAGACTTCAGAACTAAGTAGCTAAGCATTTCAAATGCCAAAGCGCAGGTCTTGTCATTGACAACTAGGCACCTCACTCACGGCGCGCAATTTGAAAGTGGTCTGTAAATTAAAAAAAATAAAGCTCCAATATCGAATCTCAAATCTGGCTTTTTCTTTTGAATCCGAAAAAAAGTGTGTCTTTAACTATGATGCCTATAAAAACATGTGTTCCATGTTTTTGGATGCAGCAAGTACAACAGGGATTTCAACACTCTTTGAATTGTATTGCGCCTATGAAGCACACTTTGCATTGTCTGCGTGATTTCTATTTTAAACTATTATCCCATCCCATCATGATCAGGCTACTTAACATGCATATATCACAGATCGGCCTATGATTACTTACTGCGTTGAAACCAAGGCCAATATGTACATACCTTAAAAAGAAAAAGAAATTTTATTGCATTAGATATCACAACAGTAAACATTAAAATCAGGAATGTCAGTTATTAGAGAAACCGGAAATGGAGTTTATCGATTTGCGAATTTAAAAAAAAAACCACAGTATCCTTACTGTTGATTTAAATTAGTCCTCGTCGAATCTCAACCATTAATTTAAGTATTTTGTTTTCTCAATGAAAAACCATCATCAGACTTTGTGAGTGGCCCTTACATTTAGTTTAAATCAGTCTCAATCGACTTTCAAGCACTGATTTAAAGTTACCTTGTATTCCCAATTCACACTTTTTTAGTGGCCTTAACAGCATCCTTATTGTTTGTTTAAATCGGTACATATATTTAGATGTTTGCATTTACTCACTCTTGCCTCATCTACCAAAAATACTCCCACTAACAATCTTTTTTCCTGAGCTACTCGTATCAGCGTAGTAGTATAAGGAGTCCTTATTAAGGACTGTATCAAAAACAAAATGGCAACACATTTTTTTCTCAAAGCATGAAATAAAAAAAGCAACAAACAATTAAAAACAAGTGTATCATTTAATCAAGTTTCGCTCCGTAAGTTGAAATACTCAGTTAGTGGACAGTCGCATTTTCTGGCACTAATTCTTTTTTGACATTTCCACGGCCTTTACCACTCTTCTTGAAGTAGTGCTTGACGGTTTCCCAATAGCGTTCAATGGGGACGAAGCTTTGGATAATTGGGAGAATTGATGTCTTTCTCAACGAAAAAAAATAATGTTGAAATTTTTTGTAACTTCAAATATTTTTATTTTTGAATTCAATACTTTTTATTTGTTGCTTCAACAATTTTGGTTGTTGTTTTTAATGTCGCCTCAATGTCTACGCTTCATTCGAAAAGCAAAGTGGACTCGCCGGAGAAAAATACATTTGAAGAGGTCGAGGAAGTGTGAATTGCTTTCTTGGTAAGAAATTGAACATTTGTAATGAAATGCGTATTTTAATGGCTATTTTCTATTCACAGAAATATTGAAGGTTATCGAATGGAAGAAAATAGAAATGCATGTACGGAATAAATTCTTGTGGAGAACGACGAGTATGAATCTAGAAAAATCTAAATTTTTTAAATTAAAGCTTTTTCAGTTAAAATAAAAGGGATTTCCCTAGGGATTTCCATCGATATCGTCAATCATTGGACAAGCTCACAACTTATCTGCAGCTGGACTGTTTGCTATATAATTTTTTTTATTGAATAAAAATTGAACCAAATCAAAATCATTGAAATTATTTTGAAATAAAAAATAATCTGGTTGAATTAACAATTAAAATATTTAGAACAAAAAAACCTTCTTGTATAAAATATCAATTATAGCCGCAACATTTTTTTTCCGTTTCAAAGAAATAAATTTTTGGCAGCAACTGTTTTTTTTTTGTTTTAAAAAGATTCTGTATTTGTAAAATAAAAAAAATATTGTTAATCCAACTTTTTTTTTTTTTTTTCCTTTTTTAACATATTTTGAAAACAACAATATTCTATGTTCAATCAATAAAGATTTATTGTAGTATTCAACAATAAATTTTATAAGCCGTGGAATGATAATTTTTATTGTTGTTTATAATACAGAATATCATTGATATTAAAAAACTTTTCGCTGCGTGAAGATATCAACTTAATAAATAGAATTTTTTGGAAGCCCATGATTTCCAATCCAAGAACGTATTTAGTGTTGTTTGAAGATAGATTTTTGTAATATATTTATAATCAGATAGATCTCACCGAAGGCCGCCCCCAAAAAAATACTAGGTAGTTTTTTCGTAAACATGAAAAATTTAGATTTGGAATTGTAGATAATTTCACGCACTTGCGATGAAAAAATTGCAATGATTAAGTCAAATTAACGTCGAAAACCACCTCACACTGTTGCCAAAGGCGAAAATCGTGATCGAAATTGTTAGTTTCTTAGATAGTTTCTTCAGCAAAGTTTTCCTATGAATAATACTCCATCTTATGATGTTACAAATTTGGTGATTAATCACTCTTTTAGGGTAATCGAAAGCCACAGCGACGACAAAAAGAGTTGCTCACTGTTTCGAGCGAAACCCCAACCTCTCCGTCCGAGGTATCGCAAAGAAGCTGGGAGTGGCGCTTTCAACCGTAGAGCTAAAAAACGAGCTGGACTGTCGACTTACAAGAACGTGGTGTCTCCAAATCGCGACGATAAACAAAACACGTCGGTCAAAGCACGATCGCGAAAGTAGTACACGACGATGCTGACGAAGTTTGATTGCTTGGTACAGGACGATGAAACTTACGTCAAGGCAAACTTTAAACAGCATTTTCAAGCACATTAAACTGTCAAAGTTCGCGAAGAAATATCTGGTTTAGCAGGCCATCTGTATTTGTGGCTTGAAGAGCAACGTTTACAATGCGACCGGAAACGTCAACAAGGAAATTTGTCTGAGCGAGTGCCTATAAAAACGTCTATTGCCTTTTCTGAAGGGACACAATTGTTTCGTTCTATTTTGTGCGGATTTGACATCTTGCCATTACGGAAAAAAATGCCAGTGGTATGCTGCCAACAATTTTCAAATGATGCCCAAGCACAAGAACCCTCCCAACACGCCAGAGCTCCACCCAAGCGAACAATATTGGGCCATCGTTAAGCGGAACCTTAAGAAGACTCAGAAAGCTGTTGTTGAAACAGTTCAAGACAAACTGCGGCGAATAAAGTTGACAAGGAGACTGTACAAAACCTTATGGCAGGTGTTAAAGGAACGACCCAGCAATTCGCATTCAGTAAAAAGGAAGCTTAGCTGAATATTTCTCCTGTATTCTGTATTAACTGTACTTGAAAAAGAAAAAGAATTTGACTTATTGATAAAAGCTTTGATCGACTCACGCACATTATTGTTTGACCAAATTTTGATCGGAACACCCTTTAGTCATCAGTTCACAAAGCGGAAAACCACTTTTCTTTTGTTTTCTTTTCTTTGTGTCACGGAAATTCCTCCGACAATCTATCGGGAATGCACAGATTTTTCCAAGACAGTGAGCAAAACCCGTTCAGAAGCACTTTAACACCATTTTAATATCAATTTCGGTCAAATAATCGACAATTTCTCGAATTTACAACAATGCAAAATTATGACAGAGGAAAACAGCGTCTTCTTCACTTAAAACCACAGCCAACCCCCCCCAGTGTCAGTTTTCTATCAAATGTACCCAAATTTAGAGAGACACTTCAGGCAGCGATTTCGAATCATTTAAGCGTAGGGGATCATGATTATCGAATTCATTATTTTTTGTACAAACGATTCAAACAGATGAGGCTGAGAAGATTGTCCCCGGGCGGATAGAAATCGGCTGTCGCGTGCGATGGAAATGTGGGTTGAAATTTGATTGTTTTAAAGTTGCATTGAGAAGTACTTTTCGAAATACCTGTCATAACATCATGTTTAATCTATATTGTTATAGTCAAGTCACAATCTTTCAACTAGTGTAATTAAAGCAGGTCTTTACAAAATTCACAAACTTTGAACGGATCTAGTTTGAAATTGATTGAGCTCATTCTGTTTGAAATAAGTATCATAATCACTATGAGAAACCTCAAATATTCCATTGCTCCAAACTTGCAGTGGTTTCAGCGATTTTAACTCAACAAATAGATTTGTTATTGTTTTCTGGAAGCTTATTTTTCCAAACCAGGAACGTGTTTAGTATTATTTGAAAACAGTTTTTTTTTTCAATATACTTATAATAAGACAGATCTCACCAAAGGCCACATCAAAAAAGAGCACTAGCTTGGTCTGCCGTAAACAAGAAAATTTTCGATTTTGATTCGTAAATAATTTCACGCACTCGCGACGAAATAAATGCAATCAGTGGGCCAAATTAACATTGCTAAACCACCCGTTAAATATGATGCGTGTTTTGATAATTGCTTCTAACCAGAAAAAGTTACGGTTAGACGTACGGTTAGACGTTAGACTACGTTTTCTCTCCACACTCTCCCGATAATCAAAATCCCCCGATATGGGATGACTTTTAAATCGAACTTTAAAACTTCCTTTTTTTAAGTAGGATGGCAACAATAATCGTCAATTCTCATGCAACTCATTTTCTTTTATTTTCTGTCACAAAAATTCCTCCGAAAAACTACCGGAAATGCACAGATTTTTTCCACACCAGTGAGCAAAACCCGTCCAGAAGCACTTTCAATATCAATTTCGGTCGAATTCACGATAATTTCTCGATTTAAAAATTATATTCATATATAGCAGAGAAAAATACCGTCTTCTCCATTGAAAAGCATAGCGTCAGTGTCAGTTTTCTATCAAATGTGCTCAAATTTCAAGAGACAGTTTAAAAGGAACTCGGAATCCGTAGATACTTCATACAAATGAGGCTGACTGGCGGTTCCCGGCAGTAAATTTTCCGCAACATTTTATCTAGTAAATCAAACACTTCATCAAAATTATCACACAGCTATTACTACGCATCTGGAGACTTGTTCCAAGAACCCCCATTGACGACATTCCCAAATCCATCACATTTATCCTTCACATGTCCGTGAGCCCATCAGATGCCCATGGATATTACGAACACTTTTATCGGCAAATCAAATTACCTATCCCTAGGGAATATTCCACCGAACGAAAGCTCGTCCTTGCCCAAACTAATTACTTCCTCCCCAACCCTCCCGTAATTGGTCATCTCCTCCACCGGTCGTGATGAATCACCCGCAGTCCGCAAGATAGCTCCGTATCTTCCCATTCCGTTTCAAGTTCATAATTTTATTACAGCTGACAATCCAAAATGTATGCGCTCCCAAAATGTGGCTCCCGATATGGTGACAGCCGACAGCGAAGGCGGACCCAAAGTCCGGCAGACCGCTTGAAAAATATCCCAATAAATTTAATGAAAAAGCACAAAACTGCACCAACTCCAACTGAAGCGACAGTTTCCGAGAAAATTTATGCTGCAGACATGAAGGCGCTGGTGCCGCACGAAGACAAATCCGAAGGCACCCAGTTTCCGGCTGACCTTGCCCCAGATTCACTCGTCCCTCCCATTTATCCGGTCGCCTTTGTTTGTTGGCACTGACCAAGTAATTCGGCACTCCATAAAATCTCGGATTCAGTACAGAAAATCCAGCGATAGGGAAAATGGAGGCAAAGCTCGATTAGACATGTTTATTCATTTTGGTAAATTGCTGCCTTGTCTGCTACTTCTGGTTGACATGCTTGTCCCGAACGAATCGTGATGTCGTTAACCATGCAATCACACGTCCTGTCCACCAGATGTAGGTTAGTTCGAGTAATCTAACTACTCACCCGGCACACGCCAGAAAACAGCCACCTAGGAAATCACTTTCCGGTATCGATTTTTTTTCTCTTCCTCAATCGTAGTGTGCTCATCCTTTGCGAATACTCTACAGCTGTATGCCACAGCGTTGACGTCACAGTGAAAAATCGGAAACTTTTCACTCTTGCTATAAAACAACAAACAATTCCCCCCTCCATCCCCACTTTAGGCTGCACTGGAACGGGCGAACCCTTGAATTTCCCTTCCTAACCCAAAAGGACCAATCAACAACGGAGGGTGTTGATGATGATGATGACGATGATGATGATGGCGATGAAAAATACAAGAATCAACACCGAGAGCCCGAGCGACGTTAGGAGGAAGAGCGGCAGCAGCACCGGTCGATTCTGTGTACAGTACATACCTTACACGGTGGGCAAATACAGCCTTTTTTCCAATTTTCAACCTCGTCCCACTTGGGGTGCCCCTTCTTGCAACGACCCCTCCCCCTTCGATGCATACCGGCGACCTAGTTTGTCGGTTCGGTCTTCCTTTCCTTCGGTCGAGAAGTGGATACCTATACACTGCCAAGTGAGCCAATCTAGACCAGCAGCAAACCAACAGGCAGCGGGCCAAATCGACGTCAAGGCGCAAAGGGGGGAGTTGGGGTTGCAGCGGCAGTGAGGACTGACGACGATGACGCTGTTTTGTTTTTGCTTCTGTTCGCTGAGTTGAATGCAAAAATAACGAGGATTGCATCCTTTGGTCGGAGTTTTCGAGCGAGGCAATGCTGTGTTCTGGTTTTGTGTTTATTCTTTCTTGGTTTGTTAAGCCGTTGAGGTTTGTTTTGGTTTTGGAATATTGATTTCGCATGTAAAATTAGGGAATGTTTGCGAAGATTTAGGAGCATGTTGGAGGAGCAGAATTAATTAGAATGATATCTATGTCACTTAATTTGTGTGTAACGCTATTTTCAAGAAACATACAATACATAGAGCAACTAACCACATCAAACTGCATCACGAGAAAAACGATGTTGAAAATTACCCACTGGGTATTTTCTATCGAAAAATGGGTAGAAGTAGTTTAGAGTGTTTTTGTTGTTGTATTTTTATCGCTGTCAGTTTTTCGAAAACTGTAAAAAATGGCGTCACCCGAAAAGCAACGCCGCGAATTGATTTTGCGCAAGCACCTGGAAAATCCTCAACTCTCTCATCAGGACATCGGAAAACAACTTGGAATCGTGCAGTCAACGGTGATTCAAGTGATTAAACGTTACCTCGAAAATCTGAGCATCGAACGGAAGGAGAAATGCGGTCAGAATGGATGTTCTATTAGTGATTAGGATCACAAGCGTGTCGTAAAAGCGTTTTAACGGAATCCCACTGCTTCGGTCAGGGATTTGGCTAAAAAGTTGAATCTGTCCAACTCTTTCGTTCAGAGAGCGAAGGACCGAAATTGACTTCATACTTACAAAGTGCAACAGGCTCCAAATCGTGACGAACGGAAAAATACGGGGGAAAAGTCACGGGCCCGGAAACTGTATACTCAGATGATGACGAAGGGATGATGAGACTAACGTCAAGGCGAACTTCCGCAAGCTTCCGAGACTACTGTTCTTCACCGCCCAGCCCAAGTTTGAGGTTCCGCAGGAATACATAATTTGGTAAGCGATCTGCTCATGTGGCAAACGAAATTCGCCGTTCGTGACTACCGGGACTGTAAACGGGGAGATCTACCTCGAGAATTGTCTACAGAAGCGCCTGCTTCTTCTGTTGAAGCAACATGAGGGCCCTACGACCTTCTTGCCGGATCCAGCTTTGTGCCACTATTCAAATGTTGTCCTAGAGTGGTACGAAGCCAATCGGGTTACTTTCGTACCCAAGGACATGAACCCCTCCAATGCACCGGAACTAAGGTCCATTGAAAAATACTGGGCTATTATGAAGCGGGCACTACGGAAGCATCCCAAGAGGTCAAATCTGAGAAGAAAAAGTGAGTTTCCGTACAGAAGAACATGCAACCAGAATGCGTGTAGTTAACCATTGGGTACGAGTGTATGGTTATGGTATTGAAGTTGAATTGAATAAATATGCCAAAAGCTTACTAATGGGTTATATGTGATTGTCTGTAAGTTTGAAAAGGATCTGTCCACTAGGTAGTCTTCTACAGCGTCTTTTCCGTGATGCAATTTGATGTGGGACACCCTTTACAAGGTTGCTTTAACTTGAACTCGGCTTAGTAGCCAGAGTATGAGAAGCTCAGTGGCCAAATAACAACCTTTTTCATACAAGCTGAACAGAAGCTTAAGAGTAGTAATTCTCCACAGGAGCTCATTTATCGGGAGCTTGGTGACTTCCAAGTAACATTGCCAAAAACTATCCAGCTTTATGAAGTTTTATTTAAGTTTTATGAAAGCCACTAGAAATCAATTTGGTTTTATTATGGCACCAAGAGGTGCCATTAGGTTTCATATTTTAGTCAGGTTCATGATAACCTACACAGTTTATTAACAATTTAATAAGACTACCGAATGCAGCGAAAAGTATACCAGATAAGATAAAATGAAACGAAACGGAGTTTGTTACCTGTAATTTATTAAAATACCTTGGAGTAAATTTGTCTAATGTACTTAAAACGTTCAGCTACTACAAGGAAGAGATGTGTTGATGCTATGAGATCAGCCAAAACTGTAGTTCAGTTTTTTTTAAATGTCAGACCATCATGGAAAATAGCCAGACTTACCCATAACACTGTTATTTCTCCGGCAATTCAGTATTGAACTAAAGTAGCGACTCTTGCGAAACGGAGTAGATTACAATAAGCAAAATAGGATAAACTTATAGGGACAGATATTTGGAATAGCCGTCGAAAAGAAAACAGGAAATTGAATGTAAGGAAGAAGTTGGAGGGGTAAACAATAAATCGAAGAGTTGGCGCAGGAAGAATTTCTTGTAATGGTCATATAATAAGTTAGCAACATTCAGAAAGCACTTTTAGATGTAATTCATTAAGCAGTATTTATAATGAAACGTAAGGAACTGTTTCAAAATTTCCAAATTCATCAGTGTAAATTGAATTTTAAAATTAACAGTTTAACCTCTTCAGGCCTAATAGGTCGTGATCCTAAAAGGAAAATTAGCCGCATAAAATCACAGACTGAATAAAAGTGTACACAGTGCTCGATAAATTTGTTCTACACCAATTCTTCTATTTCGGAAAACTTGAAAAAGTTCAAGGCCAAAATGTTGACCTAGAACATCCCGTAGGTGAAGAAGTATAGATAGAAAAAAAATAATGCCTTGTCAATAGTTTAAAGTTGATTTAAAATTTGGTACATACATACATTATAAGTATTTTTGAATCCAAGTTGATAAACGATTTTTGTATCTTTCTGGGACGTTCTAGGTTATCCAAAATGTTCTTGAGTTCACAACTTCAGATCTACATTTGAAACAGTACCTTTGAGTGCTACAGAAAGTTCACTACGTATTCAACCGTGTTCAGTGAATATTTTCGCACGTCAAAAAAAATATTATGAGATAAACCTGGTTGATTTACGTCATCCAAACTGTCCTTGGGTTCAGTTGTAACAGCAGGTTTTTGGGGTACGCGAAGGAACGATATCAAAATCTTATTGTTGATGTTCAAAATCACGTATTCAACAATATTAAGTGGATATGTTTGAACATAAAAAAAACATTATGAGATAAACTGGAAAGATCTAGATGATCCAAACTGTCCTTGGGTTAAGAACATTAGATCTACAGTTGTAACAGTCGATTTTTGGAGTATGCGAAGGAGGAACGATATGTATTTAACAACATTAATTGCATATTGTGAAAAGTCAGCAGACCTAATGCGACAATCTTGGGAAATTCTAGGTCATTCAAACTGTCTTTAAGTTCAAAACGTGGGATCTATAGTAGTAAAATATTATTTTTTGGGCTATATCAGCTTACGATATGTATTCAAACACATTGCATGAACCTTTTGGAAGGTCAACTGTCATTATTTGATAGTTTTGTGATGTTCTAGGCCATCCAAACTGTCCTTGGGTGCAGAATATAAGATCTGCAGTTAAAAAAGTAGGTTTTTGGAGTTAGCAAAGGGACAATACGTTTTCAACATGCAACAACACACCTAATGCGACAATCTTGGGATTTCCGAGGTCATCCAAACTGTCCTAAGGTTTAAAGCGTAAGATCTACAGTTGCAAAAGTAGTTTTGTGGGCCATATTCAATTAATCTTCTTAAAGGTCAATAGTCATGATTTTATAACTTTGTGATTCTCTAGGTAATCCAAACTGTCTTTATAGAAGCTGTACTGGAGTATAGAACCTGAAATCTAAGGTAGTAACAGTTACTTTTTGGGCTATATAAAGTTACGTCCCGTATTCAAGCATATTCAGTGATTGTTTTTGAACGTAAAAATACATAAGAAGACAATCTTGGGAAGGTCTAGTTCATACAAACTGTCCTGGCGTTCAGAACTTAAGATAACCAGTTGTAACAAGAGTTTTTAGGTAATACAAAGTTACAATAAACATTCAAACATAAACAATGAATATTCTTTAAGGTCAACAGACATTATAAAGTAATATGATATGTTCAAGGTCATCCATACTATCCTTGAGATCATAACTCAAGACAACAAACAAGTTTTCTGAGCTATGCAAAGCCACACATCATACATACACATCGTTTTGAAACATGTTCATTGAGTATCTTGAAAGAACAACCGACATATAATTTTCGGGTGTTCTAGGTTATCCAAACTATCTTGGAGTTCACAATACAAAATTTACAGTTGTAATTGTAGCTTTCTGGATTAAACAGAGTAACGATGTGTATTTGACCAAATTAAGTGAGTCTTCTGGAAAGTAAACAGATAAAATGAGATATCTTGGGATGTTCTAAGTCACCAAAACTACCCTTGAGTTCGAAAGTCAGGATCTACAGCCGTAACAGTAGCTTTATAACCAATGAAAGATGGCGATATGCACTCAAACACATTCAGTGAATCTTATGTACGGTCACCAGTTATTATCAGATTATCTTGGGATGTTCAAGTTCATAAAAACTGACTTTGAGATCAGAACTTAAGATATACATATAGTAGTAACCGTAGCCTCTTGGGCTATGGAAAGCTACGATAAGCATTCAAACATATGCGAGGAACATACTGAAACGTCAACAGACATCACAGAATAACCTTGTTAGTGTCAGATCATCCAATGTCCATCAAAACTTAAGGCCATAGTACCAGGGTATACAGAGTGCATGTGGTCATATCATCCTGGATACTCTGGAAACCGGTTCCGGTAGGGCTCCAAAGAGGACAATTTTGGGACCCCAAGCTGATATACGGCTCGAAATACATCATACCGATAGCATCAGCCATACCTACTGCGACATTTGCCCATATCTGGATACTCTGGAACCGGTTCCGGTTGGGCCCAAGGAGGATAATTTTGGAACTTCCCGTTTTTGTACTGTTCGGTGGCTTAAAATACATAATTTTATATACAGGTTCCAAAATTGTCCTCTTTGACCACCACCGAAATCGGTTCTAGAGTATCTAGATGTGGACAAATGCCCTGGTTGGTATATGGTATGATGTTTTCAAATATCGGTGTTCAAAACCATGAATATTGCACTGACGTTCCGAGTATCAGTATCATGAATTTTGCAGCCGTCAATTGGAACAAATACTTGGAGTTCCAAATTTGGGTCCTCTATGGGTCCAACCAGAACTTATTCTAGTGTAACAGGATGTCGCCAAATTCACTGGTAGGTCTATGGAACGATGTTTTCGGATATCAGTATTCAAAACCAGGAATTTTGAACCGCCAAACGGTATGAATACTTGGGGTTCCAAGTTTGTCCTCTTTGGGCCCTACCGGAACCGGTTCCAAAGTATCCGGATGTGGCCAAACCCTTTGGCATGATGTTTTTGAAGATCAATATTCGAAATCGTGAATTTTGAGCTGTGGAACGGTACAAATATATGAGGTTCCGAAATTGCGCTCTTCGGATGCATACCAGAATCGGTTCTGGGTGCCTATGTGCCCAGAATTTCCATTTTAAAATAAATAGGCCAGCATGTCGTTCTCCATACCTGTTTTTAGGCAAGCAAAGTCTTGGGTCATTTTTGACCCTAAATGCACTATTTGTAACTCTTTCCTAATGCATTAGGAAGGTTAACAAGGCAACTAGGCCTGTGCTCTAAAAGGGACCAACATTACATTGTTGCGCATATTTCCAATTGAACGCATTGTACGTATCGCTTCGATTGCTTCACTTCGATCACATCGCTTCGTTTGCATCGTTGCCAATGTGAATCATTTGTGAATCGAATTGCTGTCGAATACATCGGAATCGGCTTCAAGCGAGTGCGAGGAATCGCAGAAGAGAAAGAGAGAACAAAAAAAAAATAGAGCAAGTCGTTCTCTGAGCACCGATGTTCACGAAACGAGAGAATCCGGCTGCGTTCAATCGTTGGTGAGTAGCTCAGCAGGCGATAACGTTAAAATTAGGAGGCTTGTTCGCGACAAAATCTGGACACCCGTAAATAAGTTTATCTCTGAAAATACTTCATCAAGGCGTGATATATTTTGCAGACTGATGAACGTATGTCTTTTCATTGTGTAAAGTCAATTTTTGGTGATACTAATGTCTGTATGCACATTAATCCGAACTCCTTCAAATCATTGTAACTTTTGAAATATTGAACGTAGGAATGAAAAATTTCACTGTGGTATAGCTGAGAGTCTATGATGAAAAAGACTATGATTTATGTTTACATTTCATGTTTTGTATTCAAGATGGCGACGAAAGAAAAACAAGTGCGCGAGCGAATTTTGTACGGGCGTACGGCAAATCCTGACTTGTCAATACGGGACCTTGCAAAAACATTGGTTTTGCCTTAATCCACTCACGATGTGCTCAAATCATTTTCGGAACGTTTGACGGTAGAGAGGAAACAGAGAAGTGACAAAAACATTGAACGCGCTGATCCTGTCATGGACCGAAAGATGAAGAGGATATTAACGAAAAACCCATATCTCTCCATTCCTGGTTTTGTCCAAAAATCAAAACAACGTTTGGAATTTAAGGCGTATAAAGTAAAAGAAGTTTTCATGTGTTGTTATGGACGATGAAACTTAGGTCCTGGAAGATTTCAAGCAGCTTCCAGGGTTAGCTTTTTATTCTACTATGGTCAGAAATGCTACAGCTGAGCATTGAAGAAGGCATCGAAATTTCCCAAAAAATACCTTGTGTGGCAAGCAATTTGCACGTGGGGCAAAAAGAGTAAATCTTTCGTCACTACAGGCACAATCAACAAGGAGATCTATCAGAAAGAGTGTCTGCAGAAGCGATTGCTACCCTTCATCAATATGTCACAAAGAAAAACCTTTGTTCTGGCCCGATTTGGCATCATGCCACTATGCTAAAACTGTGATGGAGTGGTACCAAGCAAATCAAGTGAACATTGTACCAAAAACCTCAAATCCGCCAAATTGCCCAGAGCTACGACCAATCAAGAGATATTTGGCTCTGATGAAGCGGAAGCTTTCTGGAAAGAAGAAAGGAATCAAAGACTTGATGACACTTCCAGCAAATTTGGACAAAGACGGCTTCTACGATTTCTGAAGAGTCTGTACAAACCCTAATGGACGGAGTTAAGCGCAAAGTTCGAAAATTTTATGCAAATACCGAATAACTATGTTTTGTCTTCACGAATTGTTAAAACACATCCCATGAATCTGAAATAAACAACTACGACGGAAATATAATGCGAAATTTATGTTTTATTCATGTTTTGAGGTTTCTGGATTATTGCGGATACAGACCTTACAAGCTTTTAGGTCGAAGATCGAAAAGAGCAAGTGCGAAAAGCAACTGTGTGCGATCGCAAGGAACATTCGGATCTGTCACTAAGGAAACTTACAAAAAAGCTTGGTTTTCCTGCAAACACTTTCCGTAACGTTCTTAAATCTTTCGATGCGTTTTTGACAACAGCCAGAAAGGCTCTGAGCTCAGGAACCACCAGAAGGAAGGTGAAAAGTGAAGCAAATATTGCAGAAGAGACCAGATCTTTGGGTACGTACAGTGGCTAGAAAAATACAAATGTCCACAACTTTCGTGCATACTTCCAAGCACCGGCAAGGTTTGAAGTCGCAGGTGGAGGAGAAAACTTTACCGAACCGTAATGATAAACAGAATGGGACGGCTGAAGCCCGGGCTCGCAAGTTGTATCGCGAATATGTGGCGAAGTTTTCCTGCGTGGTAATGGACGATGTAACTTATGTGCTGGAAGACTTTAAGCAATTTCCCGGAATGTCTTATTATACTGTCATGGAACGGAACGGCGTAGAGGAGCATTTCAGGACGACGAAAAAGGCCGAGTTTCCCAAAAAAATTTAGTGGTTTGGCAGGCAATCTGCAGCTGTGGTCGAGCAAGCCAATGCTTCATCGCTATCGGAACGGTTAACAAGGAAATATACCGTGAAGAATGGCTAAAGAAGCGATTGTTACCATTCCTACGCATCCATGACGCTCCCTCGCTATTCTTGCCTGATTTGGTCGAAGATGTGTGTTTTTTTTATTAACCTAACAATATTTGATAGTCTTAATGAATCTATATTCTAGTTCTTAACACGTCAACACTTATATTAAAATCAAAGTCAGGATACCGATGGTTGAACACGTTCATCATTGACCGAATTGGCTCGTTCAGATCATACTCGTAAGGAGTGTATCGAATATAAGCTATCCACATACATTTGCGTTGTACGCATGTATTTGTGATGGTTTTTATGCTCTGAACACTGCATGCTGTGCGTTTGACTGTCAGCTTTCTTTTGTTTACTTGTTTGTGCGGTTCAAATTCTGCGTTTTCAAAATGACGCGTATTGGAAACGAAGTGAAAATTAAGGTTCTGGACACATGGCTAAGTGAGAAGGGTATTACTATGCGAAAATTGGCGAAGCGGTTTGGAATTCATCATGCGAGTGTTAAAACCATCATTAATAAGTTTGGGGAACACTATTCTTTGGATGAGCTACCAGGAAGAGGCAGAAAACCCGGTTCTTTCAACCCGAAACTGGAGCAGAAAGTGGTATCTCTAATCATAAAGAACAAATCAATGTTCATACGTGATTTGGCCAAAAGAGCAGGAACGAGTGTCGGAATGATCCAGCGTATCAAGAGGCGAAACCACCTGAAGACCTACAAGAAGCAGAAAATCTCGAAACAAAGTGCAGAACAGAAGAAGCGAGCAGCAACAAGGGCCCGGAAATTGTATTCGCGTCTTTTGCAGCGTCCGGATGCATGCGTTTTGATGGACGATGAATCCTATGTAAAGGAGGACTCAAAAACCCTTCCAGGTCCACAATAATTTACTGCCGTCATTGGGGAGGATGTGAGCGATGCGGACAAGTTGATTCAAGTGGAGAAATTTGGTCGAAAGGTACTGGTATGGCAAGCAATATGTTCCTTTGGTTTGAAGTCAACCATTTTTTACACTTTCGGAACTAAAAATGCGGAAATCTATCGATCTGAGTGTCTCCAGAAGAGATTGTTGCCTTTATATAAGAAGCATAGTACACCTCCGCTGATTTGGCCGGATTTAGCGTCGGCTCACTATGCCAAAACCACTCTCAATTGGCTTGCGGAAAAGGGTACAGATTTCGTTGAGAAAAATATCAATCCACCAAATTGCCCTCAGCTTCGACCCATCGAACGTTACTGGGCAATCGTGAAGAGGGTCTTCAAGAAGACTGGTAAGGCAGCTGGGAACATGCAGGAGTTCAAAAAAAATTGGGCTCAAGCGTCCAAAAAACGCGATGCAACACTTGTCCGGAACTTGATGAAGAGCATTCGATCCAAAGTTCGAAAATTCGCGAAGGAATAACTTAAATTTCATCCGGTCTTCATTATATTCAAGTTTAACTTCGTACAATACAGGATCAATTTTTTGTATGAATAAAATATCGGTTTTCAACATAATTTGAAAGAAAGTTTGTGGATAGCTTATTTTCGATACACTCCTTAGAAGCGTCGAGGCAAGCGAAAAAAAAAATCACTGGAACGAAGTGTGTACACAGGTACGTTCACGTCCAGCATAGCCAGTAGATTCGGAGCGTAAAATTCACAAGCCAACATTTTGAAAACGAACACAGCTTTAGTAGTTTATGAATGGTATAAATCGAATGGAGTCCCTGTTGGACCAAGAGAGACTAATCCACTTAACTGCCCACTGGAGTTGCGACCTATCGAGCGGTATCGGGCTTTCGTGAAGAGGGAATTCTCACTCAATACAAACAACAAGCTACAACTATAGAAAAATTTCGAAAATCTTGGACAAAAGCAGCTAAATCGGTGGCAGAGAAGTCTGCACAGACCTTAATACCTGGAGTAATCTCAAAAGTTTGTAGTTTCTTCATGTAGCCTAATTAAGTGACTGTAATTAGTTTTGTAATTGTAATTGGATTGAACTAACTATTTGTTTTATTCCTAATTTAATCTGTCCAGATTTTGTCGCGAACAAGCCTTACCAACCTTGCTCATAGGTCTCAGGAAAATGTCCTACATACAGACGACATAAAGCTCCTAGCAACGCAGAAGAATTCCAGAATAAAAGCAACCTTTTCTACACTTGGTGCAGCAAAAGTCTATTTCAACTCAACATTAAAGAGATGTTACCAAATACTTTCGTTACCAAATACGTTGGTAGCAGAAAAATTTGAACACCTCATATTGCAGTTTAGGACACCAAATTGTAGAAAAATGCAAAATTGCAAAGGTTTAAGGTGTAATCCTAGACTCAAAACTCAGTTCTGTAGAACATTATAATACTCTCATAAGCAAAGCCAACAACTGTCACTTTGTTGAACGGAATGACAACTAAACGAACGGTGAGAAAACGGCGAACTTTTTGGCAGTTTTGGTTGGCTAACTGAATTTATAAGCAAGCTTCTCTTATCGTCCCAAAATTATCAACCCACAGAATTATCATAAATCAAGGCGAAATCTTTTAATGGAAAAACATCGCCCAGCAATTAATACACTTATCCGCGATCTCAGTCTCAAATCCCAGAGAAACAAAAAAAAAATACCAAAAACAAAATCCAATCTCCACCGCAAAAGCCTTACGCCAGCAACTCCTTCGAACACGCATCGATTACGTACGCAACCTGTTTTTTCCTCTGATTTTCGGCCACAAACGTTCCCACACACCAGACGACACATAACAAATAATTGACCATCGCCGTGGATCGGCCGCAGTTCCCCCGAAAATCCAATATTTTTGTGACAGACAAACCCACACACGCACACACACTCACACTCACACAACAACCACCCAAATCAAACCAAACCAGACGACTTTTACTCTGCACGGGGCCGGGCGATGACGACGTGACAACGAAAATTGGGCGAAAGGATGATTACAAAACAAACCTGTTTCGGATTTTTCACGTCTCTGACCAGCTGACCAACTGACGAACGGGCTTTTGGCGCTTTTTTTTTCATGGGGTCCAATTTTCTGGGTTCCCTCCCGTCCTAATGAGTTGGGATTTGAGCCATTTTCGGAAATTTTCCCATTTGACCATAGCAGGCTGCGGCTTTCTGCGGCGCTTGGAAGCAGGTTCGATTGTTCAAGCGGCGCATTTGTCATACGAGTCGTCGCGCTCGTGTCGATCCAAAAGGGTGGGTGTTAATTTACGGAAGTGGGTGGGTGTAAACTTGCCGCGAGTTTCACTTTCGATTTCTGTAATCGAGGCTGCTCATGTGCGGTGGATTACGTCACAATCGGTTCGGAGGGTTTTTAAACGAAGGGTCCTGATGATTTGGATTGAAATTTGTAGCTGAATTTTCGATCAAACAGTTCTGTTCGTGAGATTTTCCGATTAAATCTGCATAATCGAACTCGGCAAAAACGCAAAACCTAAAAGTGAAGTAAGCAAATCATAAAATGTGTAATTTAGCTTGAACTAATGCATATCATTTTAGCGTGCAATCATATGACGTTTCATTTAATTTCATGATCACATTTTCATCGAAAATGTTGCGGATTGACCTAAAAGTACGAAAGCAAATTTTGTGCTCTCTGTGTACTGAAAAGGTTGTAACGTGCAATCAGCTTACCAAAGCGTGTAAATCCTGCAGAATCTGGATAGGACTGGACGAGTACCCAGTTTATGCAATCCCAAATAAGACCAAATCGTTATGTTCAGAGGAATAAATTAGCCTCTACTCGTGGCTCGGTCAATAAACACAGAACCAGCTTCGGGATGATCGGATGACCTGTCGATCTGACACAATGGGAAGACGTCTGTATTGAGCTATCTCCCACAATATTACAAAAAAGACAAATTGCGATTGGTTGAGCGGTTTGGGGATAATGTAATCATTGGGAATATGGTCAAGTCTCCTCCGGTTGGTGCAAAACAGATAGGCTTGGAAATCAACAGTAGTATAGAACTGCCAGAAGACTTGTGATCCTTCTGGAGGCTTAGAATTCATCAAATTCATGAATTGTAATTCTAGGTGGCTTAGAATAGTCTGATTTTCACCCCGACCCTAACAAGATTCCATTAAGCATATCATGCAAAAATTGACATTTTTGACACACCCACCTTTCCTCTTTCTGTTGTCGCAAAATATGTTTGGCCGTTAACAAAAGTTTGTATGAAGCGTCTCACTTTCCACAACTACCCTCTCCTGAAAACGTAACGTATGTAATGAACGTTCCTTTGGGCTGAACAGTCCAGAAAGCCAAAGATAACGTTAAATCAGAACCTAAATGCCTATTACTTTGTCTTAACCTATACATTAAGCAGCGAAAGAAAGCTTTGGAAAAATCCAAACAGTTCTAAAGTTGACCTGATGACGTTTAATGAACGTTCCCTCAGGCCAAACAGTCCAGAAAGCCAAAGTTAACGTTAATGCAAAACCTAAATGACTATTACCTTGTCATAATCAGTTCATTAAGCAGCGACAGAGGTTTGCAAAATTCAAACAGCCCTTAAATATCCAACGTAAGTCACGTCTAAATGTTTAAACGTCAGTCCCGTTCAAAAATGATCTGTATAATTATAATTAGAAGAACTGACTTGGTGCTGACTAATAATGGTCAAGATATTCGGTTTCATAAGTCCTTATCGTGTCCATTTTCATGCAACCTTATGGTCGATCTTTACAGGGTGGGGTTTGTGGGTATAGTGCATTGAGAGTTTGTGGACAACCACACTGGAATTGTTTGGGTTTGAGAGAGAGGAGGGCACCCACTGACACACAGCGTTGGGGGCCAACTTCCCTCTATCCGTTCTCGTCAATTTGGCGGGTTGATGGTTCCGGTGCTTAAATAGAGTTGTAGAGGTGAGATTCCTCAAGGCGTCCACGCTGAGGACGTCCCTGATGCTGCCCGAGATTCCGAAAGCTGGCTTGGCTCCTCGTACTGGGGACAATGGCACAAAGTGTTCTACTGAGTAGTGCGTGTTACATGATGCGCAGCTAATATTGAAGGATCCATTTCCGGACATGTTATGCAACGCTCTTGTGGTTCAGAGTGACAGTATCCTCTGCTGTCCATAGTCAGTTGGTGAATGACTGGACAATGCGTACTCTAAAATTGGTACTTTTCGTACCTGCAGGTATGAAATAGACCCTACTGCGATCCTTAGCCTCTTGTCCAGTAACTCCTATCCCTAACTCCCCGTTGTGCCTGACGTATGAGTAACCATGGGAAACATCGGGTAACCAACCTGAGCGAATCTTGTTCGGCATTCGGAACAAACCCTTCATATAGTTCATGACGAGTGTTCTGAGTGTTCTGAGTATTCTGAGGAAATCCTGTTCGGCATTCTAGTATTCCTAAGAGCAACCTAAGTCTAGAATCCGAGCCAGTTCTGGTCGAGATTCTGATCGAATAATTTCAAGCTGCCATTGAAATTTCGTCGAGGCTTCTGAACGAACCATAATTCTTGATTCCGAGAAAATTCCATCCAGTAGAAATAGGATTCTAAGCGTATATTGCTAAGGGTTTCATCCAGACACTACTAAAGATTCGCAGTGAATCTTACTCATGATTTTCTATTACTGCAGAACAATCACTCGTGAGCATGGTAATTGTACTTGGGCTTTTGAGTGAATAGTGTAAGAATTAAGCAAATTTTAACCGGAATTTAGAATAAATAACCTACCTAAGTTTTTATGCAAATCTTATTCAACATTCCGACTGAATCCCACTCGAATTTCCATTTCTGGATTTAGCAGTTTCCTCGAGTTTCCATTTCTGGAGTAGCATCCGGATAGCCGGATGCTACTGGTACAGAATTCTAGCCGAATTTGGTCCAGAGTTTGGACTCTAAGACATCGAAAGATCAAACGCATAGTTTAGTGAAAGTAAGTTTATCTGTAGATATATCGAAGACTGTAAGCTTTTTGCCTTGAGAGTATATAAACGAATTTGAGTTTAGATTATAAATTGACATGAAGTTCACTCTGTGGGATAAATAGGCTCATCGAGTTGGAAAGAGCGTTGGAGTAAAATATTCCATTGCAATCATCTCAAATTCTGTACAGTGCGTGAAATTTTCGTAAGCGCACCGACATTAGAGGTTTTGAACCAAAATTAATTAAATTCAATCTAATCATGATGTGGCTTAAGAGCTTGTAAACCAGAACCTGAGAACCCGAGTAAACCAGAACCTGAAGAGCAAAATAGTGCTGTTGACGTTTTTCAAGCACGATGCCCAAAACAAAATTCTTGGACCAAACAGCGGACATTGATCCTCGAATAGATGGATAATGGTTTAAATAGCCGATTAAAAGCCAAGAGAATCAAAACAGTGATAAATAATTTCCTGAAGAAGGATGAAAAATATGTCATCCGGAAGAAATCCGAGGTCATCTCCAAGATTTTCAGTCGAGACCGAAACCGAAAGTAAAGCATGAACTTAACCTTCCCATAACGAATAGACTTGTTGCTCAAATTTTGCGAGGATCTGGAAATCTTGGTTGCAAGAAAAATGCCAGGACCGACGGCTTTACCTCCCTTCCAAAGTAAGACATGATCAGAAATTTTTCGTGTCAGTAAACCATCTGGAATTGATACCAGACCACCTGAAGTTAGAAAACCAAGAAACAAGCAAAAGATTCACTATGCACAACACAGGATACATGCTAAAAGTCATGAGATAAGTTCAATCAGAAAGCCTTGAAGAGCGTTCTTAGAGATTGCACAAAAATCCAAGAAAGATTGCCTCAAAATATTCAACAAGAAAGGCTTTATACATTGAAAAAGATCTGCTCGGAAACCTGAGAATACTGAACTTGATGAAATCTGCAGCACAAGTAAAATACTTAGAAAATTTTGATTGAAATGCCAAACAAAATACCATAGTAACTTGGATAAGACTCAATCACAATCATTAGCAGGATTATTCTGAACTCTGATCATACCGCTTCCAAATTCACTCAAAGTTAGGATTTCTTACACTGACAAGCAGAATGTGTTTAAAAAACCATTAACTTTTTCAAATTGAAATCCCGGTTGAAGTTTACATAGAATCCTAAGGAATACTCTTTTAAGGAAGATTCTCTCAAAACCAAATTCAAACCAACAAAAATACACAAATTTCATGTAAGACAACAAATTTGATCAGAATCCTGATTCTGAGAACGATTCACTGCAAGCGGAATCACTGCACTCAAAAAAATCAACATGTTGTTTCCACGTGAAATTTCACGTAACTTTTAACTGAACACGTAACTAAATCTTCTTCAGTAAAATCAGGTGAACATAACGTTTCAGTGAATTTTACGTAAAAATCACGTAACATTTATGTGAATTTCACGTAGAATATAGATTGACGTGGAAATTACGTAGCTTTTACGTGAATTCCACGTGCTTATTACTGATTTTGGCAGTGAATGAAAATTATCTGTGTTTTACGTGGAAACAAATGTGTCGATTTTTCTGAGTGTGGTGAACAATTTTCAGTGCTCTTTGAAGAAAATACTCGTAATATGTAATAGTAATCCAGATCATCCCCAGCAAGCTATTGCAAAAAGAAGGATTAGGTCAAAATGGAAAAAAACCGTTAAGACAATCGTGAAAGAGTGCCACAACACGTTTCACGTTTATTATTTTGAATAGAGTTTTCAAACAGGTATGGAAAAGATTGAAAATCCCTAACTCTCGATCGAAATTCCTAACTCTGAATCCAAAGAAAGACTATGATTCTTATTTTATCAAATCACGATAAGGATTTGTTCACTACCTTATGGAAGATTTGCTCCCAACCACAAAGTAATAGTAATTCTAACAATCATTTAATCGTACACAAGATACGCTCAAAATGATACTCAACATCGATTTACATACCCAGCTAGGAATAAAATCGAAATCTAAAGAAGCATGAAAACTTTCTACGTGATAGGCTTGACGTTTCGAAGAGGATTTGTTCCTTTCAATCTCAAAGTTCTCTCATAAATCTGATCTGATATATGCTCTCTGAGTATGATACGGAACAAAATTCGACGACGATGAAATCAGGGTGCCAAGAAACATTTGCTCAGATCCCTTAGTAAGATTAATTTACGATCCGAAGCGAAATTGTCTCATGTTCTTAAACAAGAAATGCCTAAGCAGGATGTGCAAAAAAAAGTACCAAGAGACAATTGGAATCCAGAATTCGGTATATTCAAGATGCTAAGATGTATATTCTGAGCAGTGGTGGTAAATGTACTGTATTTTGACATAATTTCCATAACCTTTTACATTACTCATTACGACAAAATTGAACACACACTAAAGTGAACTGGCATGGGAGAAAATGTCATGACATGTTTGAACTATTTTCTACAGGTGACGAAAAATTTCTTCTGCCATTCTGTTGACCTGTTTAGCTTTGGCATCCAAGTTCATCACCACATACCTGGCTTCCTGTTTCTATCGGGATCAGTCAGTGCCGGTAAAAATCAGTTTCATCTGCACTCAAATGAGCTGAAAATGAAGACAACCTTAACGGACAGACCAACTATCTTCGTGAATTTGAATTTTGAAATGACAGTATTCTCCTTATCATCAGAGCAACCGCTGAGTTTCGAAGTCATTATTTGGGTTTGTTCATTCATCGATGGATGTCAATTTCATCTAAGTGGGGATGACTTTCAGTATCAAATGATGAAACAATATTTCTCGAGTACTTTTTCAAACAGACGTATCTGATTTTGTTAACAAAGAGGGGAAATAAGATTCAAACGTAAATTTCTCAAAACTATCAGCACCCTCACGGAAAGTATCATCTCTAAAATGTTGGGAAATATTATTTCTTGTATTGGTGGCCTTCGTTTGCATGAAAGTGTTAAGGGTTTCAAGAATTTACCGGTTGAATACCCTCTTTGTTTACAAAATCAAATAAGTCTGTTAGAAAAAGTACTCAAGATTTGTTTCTTTTGATGCAGAACCTGATTTGTATTTTCTTAGGCTCACATCGAAAGGATACTATTACTACACGTTTTAATTATGATAAGTCAGTAAGACACTATCAATCATTTTAGACAAAATAATCATTTTAATTTAGTTGTAATGACTTCGCCCTTGATGTTGACATCTGAGATTTTCAAAACAATTGTAATTCATCTACATTGACTCGAAATGCTTTTCATTGCGTGTGATTTGATAAAAACAGACACTGATTGGGACACTGAAATGTCATCAGCATTTTTGGCTTTAAGCCAGCAAAACCATCGGGCCTTTTCATGGCCATAACAATTTCAAGAAAAGAGTAAATTTTCCAGCACAAAATAACGAAAGAGCTTGTATAAGGAAAGAGGCGACATCTCATCCATCTGACAGGTCTCCTGCTCGATTGGAATGGCTTTTTGCGAGGCTTTGACAGATAATCCTTTGTTCCAGTCGATCAATGTCGCCTATTTTTGATTACAGGCGGTATACCTCGATAGTACGTACATCAACTTACTCACTTCAAATCGCAATTGCATAAAAACTACTGGGTTTATCTGAAATCTAATATAACCAATAGAAAGAACAACCTCCTGCTCTATCTTTTGATTACATTAGATATAAGATCAATGTGTAGTTTCTATGCAATTGCGATTTGAAGTGAGAAAGTTGATGTACGTACTATCGAGGTATACCTGTAACATTAATTACACATTGCTACGTATTCCTATGTCACCTTTGCGTACAATCCCATTTGGGCTGTCTCTGGTTGTTTATGAATTGCAATCAGGTGCTGTCCATTATGCGATCTACATTTCCAGAAGAGGACGGCATCTTCCAAGATGGCAACGCTCCAACCCAGCGAAATCCACAAAAAGAAGTGGTACGCCGGGGATTTTAATCACTTTGTGTGACCTGCTAAGTCCCGGGATATCATTACTATTGAACCATTGTGACCAACGTTGAAAGCAAGGGTTCAAAATGTTTTCCCGTCCTTGAAGTAATTGGAGAAAATTTTGAACGATGAGTGTAACCACATACCGCTGGACGTTATTCAAACTTATACAGCTCAATTACCAATCTAATTAAAACCTCTCTTGATGAAAATGGAGGACCAACTCGCTGCTGATAAACCCACTCTTCGCTATACTTGCATTATCCGAACTTGCAGATCCGAACCAAATTATTCCTCAGAGGTACCAGGAACCTGGTTCAGGATAGCCATCTGGATAGGTTCTTAAGGTCCATATTTTGGGGCCTAGTAATAACTGGCGCTAACTACATGTTCCCTCGCTCAATTCGAAAGGCTCTGGAACATCGAAGGACTCTAAAACACTGGCGAACTCGGGAATGCTGAAAGGCCTTGGAAAACCGAAAGGTTCTGGAGCACCTGAAGGCCCTGGAATACCAAAAGACTCTGGAGTTCCGAAAGATGGAACATCGACAGGTTGTGGAACTCCAATCTTTTCCTGGACACCCGAAGGCTCTGGAATGTTGAAGGGCCCTGGAATCTCAAAGGCCCTAGCACTTCAAAGGGCCTTGGTACTTCAATGAGCCCTAGAAATTCAATAGACCCTGGATCTTCAATGGGCCCTGGAACTTCAAAGGTACCTGGAATTTCCATGGGCCCTGGACTTCCTATGGGCTCGGACTCCTCAATGGGTCCTGTAACCTCGATTGTACCTGGAACTTCAAAGCAACTTGCAACAACGATGTTAGAAGCCGTTCTAAAGGATAAAAAGCCTAAAGGCCTCAATGGCGCTGCTAGAAAAAGAATGAAGGACTTCATTATTAAGGGTCATATCATGGTCATATGCGCAATCATGGTCCAACAGAAGAGTCTTTCTGAGAAGACAACATGGTAGTGGACGACGCAGAAATGTCAAATTAAAAGTTCTGGAATCCAAAATTCTGGGGACACTCATACAGAACAGAGGGTTGCTCTTTCTTTTGGTTATATTAGATTTCAGATACAACCAGTAGTTTTAAGCAAATTCAATTTGAAGTGAGAAAATTGATGTACGTACTATAGAGGTATACCTGTAATGTCTAGGAAAAAAATCAGTGTTGCAGGAAATTTTGTTCGATAGCAAAATATCCAAAACAAATTAAGTTTATTTACAGCCTATCATGCTCCAAATCATTATCGCATTTAATTTTAAGGTGAATTATGCGAGTAAACATCAACAAAAACAAAATTGAAACATATATTTTCGATAAATTAATCAAGAATTTCCTGAAAATTTATGGAATTTAATAAGGTTATCTTAAATAATGCCAAAATTGGTCTCAGATCTACAGTTCATTTGCATTACATTTGAAATTTGGTGTATTTCCACATTTCAATTTTTATATTTCCATATGGCAATTGGAAAGTATCACTGTTTTGCTAAAAAGCCAATTTATCTTCGTAATGGCTACTATAAAACTATTTGGTCATTTGGCTACTTTCCTCAATGCCAATTGGCCGTTTACTGGAGGTCAACTGACCATAATAATATAATTTGAATGAGTCCTAAAACGGCATTTCAAAACAGCATTTTACGAGTTCGTAAAGTCAAAACAAAACCTTTGATAGGAGTATAAAGAGTTTTAGAAACAAGGTTTTAAGATCGTTGTAAAGAAGCTATGTAGGTTCTCATAAACCCGACTAAAATTTAAATCCTATTGGTACCTCTTACTGCCATAAGAAAAATATATTTATTCCTAGTGGCTTTCATAAAACTTTAATAAAACTGAATAAAGCTGGATGGTTTTACC
The DNA here is from genome assembly GCA_034211315.2 of Aedes japonicus. Lineage (NCBI taxonomy): Eukaryota > Metazoa > Arthropoda > Insecta > Diptera > Culicidae > Aedes > Aedes japonicus. The sequence goes on along the minus strand of JASCZW010000194.1, from coordinate 439,469 downwards.
AATGTTACTTGGGTAGGGAGAACTTCCCCGAATTTTAGGGAAAAACTTCTGAAAATGTCGATAACAATGAAACGAGAGAAAAATAATAATTCAGTCTTTTCTCAAGTATCTGATTGGTTGATTAATGTTCCAAGCTTTGGACTGCTGGATAGCTTAACATTGCAAGGTCCTATTCGTTATATACGGCAAATGATTTTATTTTTCGTTAACCCTGATGAGATCCAACTAAACGTAAATTGCCATCAGTGCACCGTTCTCCCTTCAAAACTGAAACTAAAAGGTTCCTGTCTCCGCAAATCGATCTCCATTCCGGTGCCCTCCCGCAAATACATTAAATTTAGACAAAAGAAAAGAAACAATCCACTCACCTTCTAGCTTCATGCCGACTTCGAGACACTTCTGGAAGCGACAGTACGGGCAGCGCTTGCGCTGGGTCTTGTCGATGTGACACTGCCGCTCGGCGACGCAGGTGTAGACCTTCTTGTTCTGGACGGTACGCTTGAAGAAGCCCTTGCACGATTCGCACGTCAGCAGTCCGTAGTGGTAGCCTGAAACTTTGTCACCGCACACCGGGCACAGTTCTTCAATGAAATATTTAAAATCAGTTTGATCGCATTGAATGGCGGATACGACATTAAGGTTATTGAGATTTGTCGGCTCAATGGCGGTAGTACCTGACGGGGGGATCGCGAGATAATTCGACTGCGTTTGGGAGATGTTGTCGTGGTAGCCACCTGCGGAGAACATGTAAGGGGAATCGAAGTTGTAGAGCGAATAGCTGTTGGCCTGGGACTGCAGGCCCTGTTGCTGCTGTTGTTGTTGCTGCTGTTGCTGCTGCTGCTGCTGTTGCTGTTGCTGGGAGCCGACTACTCCGCCACCGGAACCGGTGCTGGTTTGGCTATGGTGATGATTGTTGTTACTATTGCTAGTATTGTTATTGTTGTGCGACGGGATTGGTGATTGTGACGTAAGGCTATTCACCACGGTGTTGTTGTTAACGCTGCTGCTGTTGTTGTTATTGTTGGTGAGATGTCCGACGACGGCGCCGAGGAGGTTTCCGGCTGTGCCAGTTACTCCGGTGGACATGCCGTAGCCACCGTACTGCGGCGGAGGCATGGTCTGGCTGCCGGACATGCTGTTGCTGTTGCTGCCCTGACTGGACAGCGACAGGAGCTGCGTCGTTGTGTTGCCAGCGCCACCATGCGGCGGCGGGCTGGTCGAGTCGTTGATCATCGAGTACTGCGACATGTTGAGCGACATAAACACTGCCGAATTCTGGTGATCCATGTCTAATAACATTTCTTCTCACTTTTTTGTTTGTTAATTGGTGTTGTTTTAAGGGTTTTTAAACACTGTTTTGACTAATCTTTCTTTTGATTTTTGCTTTCTTTGCCGTTGTGCAAACAGTTACACAAACTACTAAATACGAGGAGGACGGATTCTTGCGGTTTTGTTTTCTTCAATACACTAAATTCGTGATTTCACTATCACACTAATTTGCTTCTTATTGGTTGTTGTTGTTGTTGAAGTGAGTTAACAGTTATGTTGCTACCACTATAGATTCTTAACAAATAACTATAAATTTTTCCACTTATGCCTCTAGAAATGACCATACACCCTTACTTAGAAGTAGATTTGACTTATCCGCTAGAACACACAATCACATAAATCGTAGCTCTCGCTCCCTTGGATCCTGTTGGTAGGTTGCACTAGGGTTTTGTTTCTGTATCTTCGCTTCTTCAGAATTCTTTGCTTTTGCTTGACAGAATAGCCGCCAGTTTACACTTTGTGCCACTTTGAACTTTTCAAATTGCGTATTTTCTCACGTCAACTTTTCTTGTTTTCTAATTTGTGTTGCTGTTGTTGTTGTTGTGGTTGGATTTGTTTCTACTAAGTTGTGTTTTGCGGATCTTCAGGCTACTTTTTACACTACTCTTCTTCCTATATCTATTTATTCCTGTGTCAAACACCGATGGAAAACTTGTCAACGGCGTAGATCGCTGCTGCCTTCGGAGCTTCGTGTTGATCACGAACCGTAACAGAAGTATGCGTAGACGTAAGATGCTTCTTGAGTTTGCAGAAACTGCTCCATCGATGGGACATTTTTCTTCCACTGCATTTCACTTGAGCTAGCTCGGCTTTGAACTGTTTCAGTAATCCATTTGAAATCCAGTACTTCTAGGTCATTTTCTTCCTTCACACTTGAACACACGGACTGTATATTCGTTCGCCCAATATCTGCGCAGTAATCCAGCTGCCGTTAAATCCGAACAATTTTTTTAGCACCAATTTTTTTTTCCTGTGGATTTTGTAAATTATCAAAACTCTTACAGAATTTTGATTCGCACTATCACATGAGCTTTTGAACAAGTTTGGATTTTCCAGCACTTGGGGGAATTGAAGCACTTGGTAACTTTTTTTTTTTTTTGTAAATCCTGGTCGAACGGAGAATTAAATCCTGGACGAATTCGAAAAACCGCGCAAAACTGAAACACTCAAAAGCAAAGCTGGTCGATCATATAGATCGCCTAATTCCGCAGCTCGATCGCACACGTTTCGTCCAAGTTCTTGAACACTACAGCGTAGAACACGGATCGTTTTGTCAGGGGCGGACCGGGCGCGCGCGCTCTCTCAGCAGTACACTGGTCGGTACTGGTGGCAATTGGCTGTGCGTTCTTCCTCAGGAGGTGACTCGAAAAAGCTCGCGATATGGCGCACGATCAGCGGACAGCGACGAGAACTACGACTTACGGCAAACATGGGCTACGATATACTAACTCCAACTACTTGACAAAATAATAATATAAAATCCGCTTTTTCGAGAATCCGTCCGAAAACATCGGCGACTGTTTTTCGTGTGGCTGCGCTCCGGTTGTCTTGTCCATTGCACGCCTTGCGACTCGGTGCCGTTCGTGTTCGAAGTCGTTTTCGCTTTCGGCGGTGTGCCTCTCCTTCTCTTCGTGCGAGAGGGTCGCTCAGAGAGCCAAGTGCTGCACGCGGTCCGTCGGTCGATCGGTGAGAGCCACACGGCAGGCAGTTGCATTTGACACAGTTCGGAATCAGGAGCAATAATAGCAGCAAGAGCAGCAGTGGCATACAAAAAAGTGTGACACACTCTCGCTCTCATTGGCCCACTTTTTGGGGCTCGGGCGTGCACGCACACATTTACACTAGCCTGAATTCTCACGTCGCTCTGCCGCTCGAACGGGGTGCGCGTGAGTCAAAGGGTGGGGGAACCATTGAAAGACGTTCGTGATCGAAATTTAGAACTAGAAGGTCAATTGAATTTTATGCATCCAATTACTGCACGATTCGACACCAAAAATAATCGCTCATTCAATCTAATGCTAATCTTATTGCCTAATGATTAAAACCAGTAACTCTAACTAATCTAATTTTCCCAAAATTATGGTACCAACTTATTTATTCACCACAAGCGTTCGGGATTTTGTAGAATGAACACAAGAACATTCCCAAGTTCCGAAATCATCAGAACGCAATAAACCCCATCATTCTACCTCCAGAGCTCACTCAATTAAATGTTGAGGCAGGGAAGGAACTCCCCGTTGTTAATTCCATCATCATCGTCGTCGTCGTCGTCGTCGTCGTCTTCGTTCGTCATCGGTTTTGAGCATAGCAATCGCAGGTAACTCAAAACACAGGCCGCACACGCACGAGCGAGTACCACTTTCGGTTTCATTATTCTATGCTCGCTCGGCTCTCTCTCTCCCCCCACCCCACCAGCCCCCGCTGATGACGATCGACGGTATGAGGATCGTATTCTTTATGCTCTCCATCACTCATGCTCACCATCATCCCCAATATGCATCAGGCAACATAAGGCGCGCTTGCATGTGTTGCTGTGCACTCAGTGGAGTTTGTTCGCCGGCGTCGACTCGATTCGGCTCACCGTTGGTATGGGTGAGAAGGAGAGAATGAACAACAAACCGAGACCCGTTGGTGGTGGTGGTGGTGGTGGTTGAATGGCAGGCCGAAATAAAAGCGAAGGTACATATTATGAGGTAATACTAACAATATTGCTGTAATTTTACCACTACTACTGGGGGACTGGGGAGCAATCAAAGGGGCGATCGACTGGCTGATGAATTTCAGCGTATGTGAGGTGAATATATGAGAAGAAAAAATTTAACGTTGATGAGGTTGCTTCGTTTTGTGAGAATGAATTTAAAAGCGATGAAGAGTTGAAGGAAAAAAAGTACTCTGAAGGTGTGTAAGCACTGAGTGAAGAATCTTTTGGGTTTTCTCGAATATTTCGTTTACTGTTTAATGATACATAGGGGAATTTAACTGTTCTAGGCATGCTAAGCAGAGTCCACACGTTTAAGAGTGTTTTTGCAGTATCGTGCACACATTAGTTTATCTAATTACAATGGGCAGAATTATTCATAACTGCTTGAAATTATTTTTATGAAGCGCCAAACTTCACGAGTTAGTGTTATCATTGTCGGCAGTCCCTTTTTTATTCGGCTATTGGAATGCGTGTAAAAAACACGTTCCATTATAGGCAACGAAAACATTAACTAGAAATTAACTAATAACTCGACTCGAGGTATTAGTACGAGACACTGAAGAAGTCTGCACATTGTAGACGAAATACGCGTATCTGTCAAGATAAGGAAAGGTAGTTGGAATTCAATGGAAAATACTATTTTTTTTCTAATTTCCAGTTACAGGTCCACTTAACAGCTCAAACCCTCCAGGGGATTTCTATTTGAGAGGTAATCAAATTAACGCTTAATAACCATGTTATCATATGTAAAGATTCAGTGAAGTGCGTTGAGAGAAGAATATCTAGAATTAGATGTTTGAAAACAATTCAAGCTGAACAATGCATTTGTTCCTAAGGAACATTGAGAGATTCTCTTCGTCGACTTTCTCTTTCGTTAAAAGGTTGTCTTTAAAACGATTTGCTGATGTTTTTGACGTATTGGATCCTTAATTACACTACACAGCCGTAGAAACGCAAAGAAAAATCGACGAAGAGAGTCTCCCAACGTTACTTAGGACATAGTGCATAGTTCAGCTTGAATTGTCCAGAATAGTAATTGCCGAAGTCATCATTTCCCGTACTTAGCGAAGATGATGATAATCGAGTGAACATTGTCAGTCGTAGAAAAACTTAGATCATTTTAAAACGGATTCCATACAAATGATGCATGCATAGAAGAAATTTTAATTGAGCGAATCTAAGTAAAAGTGATAACTGCTAAAGGTATGTTACTTCCGTTTGTGATTTTTCTAAAGAAATTATAAATTAGAAAACTTTTCCAGCTTAATCAAGATAAAAAAGCCTCTTACGTACAGTGACCGGCAAAAATAAAGATCCACCTTTGATCAATGTGTTATTGTTGAGAAAAAAACACGTATTTTTGAAAAAGTAGGGTATTCCAATACATGTTTCTGAAAAATAAACATAGACGAACCATTTCAGTACAAAAATAACGATCACTTTTATTCCTTGCATAAAATAAAAAATTATTGGAGTTTAGTAAAATACGTATGACATAAAAAAAGATCCCCTTCATGTATGAATAAAAAAAAATAATCGAAAGAGTTGGAATCAACTCTTCAATAGTCAATATGACCTCCCTTCGCTTCAATAATGGACTGCAATCATTTCGGGATGCTTTCGACTAGGTTTCTGAGGCGATGTGGATCCAACTCATTCCAGGCCTGCTCCAGTGCCGCAAAATATGTTTGCTTGTTTGTTACGTGGGTTTTTTCGACTCTATTGTCGAGAATTGCCCAGAGATTTTCAATTGGGCTTAAATCCGGGCTCTGAGGAGGCCATTCCAAGGGTTTAATCCGACAGGCACGGAAAGAAGCTTGTGTTTTCTTGGCCGTATGCTTTGGGTCGTTGTCTTGCTGAAAAATTTAATTATCTTCCAGACCCATTTTCAGCAAAGATTCTTCCATATTCTCGTTCAGAATATATATATATATATATATATATATATATATATATATATATATATATATATATATATATATATATATATATATATATATATATATATATATATATATATATATATATATATATATATATATATATATATATATATATATATATACCCATCTGCCGTCATAATGCCACTGATTAGAACCAGATTCCCCACTCCAAACCATAAGCAACAGCCCCAGACCATGATATTTCCACCGCAGTGCTTCATGGTCCCTTGTAGATGTTTATCCTTCAGCCCTTCATCGCTTTTCCGCCAAACTCGCAGTCGTCGTTTTCTGTTGAACAGCTCAAACTTGGATTCGTCTGACCAAGCAACCCGCTTCCAGAACTCCAGTGGCTTATTTATATGGTTTCTTGCAAACCGCAATCGCTTCTCCTTATTTATCCTACTTATGAACGGCCGTTTCCGAGCAAAATGACTTTTCAAACCGTGCTCAGCAATGTGTCGCCGAACTGTACGATCAGATATCGAAAGGCTTAGCTTTTCTCTGAGCGCACGGATGGTAACAAACGCATCCTTTTTAATTTCTCGGGTGATTGTGTATTTGCGGTGATCAGACTTGCGATTGCGTCCACGTCCTGTTCGATCTGCGACACTTCCAAGCTTTTGGTGTTTTAAAACTATTTTCTGCACTGCACCACGGCTTACACCATACTTTTCGGCAACTTTGCGCTGAGATGCGTTTTTTGAGCAATCGCGCACGATAAGATTTCGAACTTGGACGGTTATTTTCTTTCCTCCCATGATCGATTTTTAGAAAACTCGTCACTTGGGCTAAACTCACTTATTTCTCACAACATGAATGAAACCCAAATATGTACAGTACGGGTAAGAAAGTTGCTATTGTTACGAAGTTGTAAAGATATCTATGCCTGATTAGTATACGGCTCGATGGATCTTTTTTTTCGCCGGTCACTGTATAATAGCACTATAATGTTTTGCTTATTTTGACGTAGAACTACGTCCTTGTTTTCTATACTTAGTACAATTTAAAAAAAAATCGACCGTCACGATAAGTGGTCATATTTTAAGCGTTAATATCTCAGTCATTTCTCAAAATAATTCCAAAATGTCTTCACCAATCGATTGGAAATATTTCTACGCATCAAAAAATTTCACACATTGGGTCAAATACTATTGAAAAATTCATTAATGTTAAGCCTTTTCTAAAAAGGTATATTAATCCCATAGGGAAAATAGCTGTTAAAATCACAGACTGAATAAAAGTGTACTCTGTCTTTGGTAAATTTGTTCTCCATCAATTCTTCTATCTGGTAAATATTTAAAGTCATGTTAGTTCAAAAACCTAATGGACGACCTAGAACATCCTGAATATGAAGAAGTTTAGGAAGAAAAAACAATGGTATAAAGCGTTGTTTTGAAATATGACACATATGCATACGTATTATTAATTTTTTGGTGATAAACGTTATATATTTTTGTAACTTTCTGGTATGTTCTAGGTTATCCAAAATGCAATTGAGTTAAGAACTTTAGATCTAAAGTGGTAACAGTAGATTTTAGGGTTACATAAGATTATGATATGTGTTCAAACATATTGAGTGAACCTTTCCAAAGTCCTTATTTAATAATTTTGTGAATTTCTAAGTCACCAAAACTGCCCTTGATACCAGAACTTAAGATCTACAGTAGCATTTTGGCAATACAAAGTAACGCTACGTATTCAACCATAATCAGTGAATATTATTGAACGTAAACAAACAATACGAATCCTAGAGGGTTTGAGCTGTTTAGTGGAATACCTGTAACTAGAAATTAGAAGAAGAATTAGTATCTTCCATTTAATTCCAACTACCTTTGCTTATCTTCGACAGATACGCGTATTTCGTCTACAATGTGCAGACTTCTTCAGTGTCTCGTACTAATAACTCGACTATCAAATAGGAAACGAACGGTTCTCGATAGGAAACTCAACAAGCTGAGAATAGAATCCCAACAGACTCGGACCACACATCACACCAAGGAACAGACCACACTTACACCCACCATCAACACGACACCGATGGTCCACTCCACATTGAAGGACTGGTTGTTAACCGATCGACGACCGCATTCACGGAAGAACAACTGACTCATCTCAACAAAGGATTAGGATACGCGGTTACAACCAAGCCCGACGTGGAACAGATCATCATCGACGTGGAGACAGCAATTACAAACACTCTTCCGACATCTTTACAAAACACAGCCAGGACTATCACTTCGAACATTATTAAGGACGGACAGAAACAAAAACACAACAACGAGAAGGAAATTCGCATCGTTAAGGAGCTGAAGTCAAAGCCTGTTTTTACCTAAAAGCAGACAAAGGCAACAGAGTCGTCATCATGGATAAGGAGGACTACGACAAGCAGATGGCTTCTAAGATCAGTAATGGTCCTTATAGGCAGCTTCCGGGTAGACCCCTACCAAACATGGTGAAACACGTGGACAAAACACTAAAAGAGTGTAAAGTAGTATTAGGGATGCAGCAGTCCGTCTTCGTGAACCAAACCCCATCCTCCCCAGAATTAAAGGCCTCCCAAAAGTCCACAAACCCGGAAACGAAATGAAGGAGATTGTTTCATCTGTAGGATCTCCAGCCCATAAGCTAGCAAAATGGCTAGTAAAAGAATTTCAAGGTATCTCCGAGCAATTCCCAACAAGCTCAGTTCGCAACTCCCAGGAATTTGTACAACAGCTACAGTCATCAGGTCATATAAATGACAATGAAGTAATGGTATCTTTCGACGTCACAGCCCTTTTCTCTAGCGTACCGATCAAGGACGCAATTAACCTTCTAGAAGATTGGCTTTTGAAACAAGGAGATGACCCAACATGGAAGCAAAAGGTGCGGATGTACCTTAGCTGACCCGACTTTGCATGGAAGAGAACTACTTCACTTTCAGAGGATCATTCTATAAACAATTAAAAGGAGCCCCTATGGGAAATCCTCTATCCCCATTCCTCTGTGAACTGTTTATGGCGAATTTGGAAACAATCCTAAAAGCGAAAGGATTACTCCCAACTCGTTGGTGGAGATACGTCGACGACATCTTTGCCGTCGTGAAAAAGACGATCTCTCCCTGATTCTTCAAGAAATCAACAATCTCCACAAAGACATTAAGTTCACCCATGAAATAGAAAAGGATGGAAAACTTGCATTCCTCGACCTTCTAGTAAAGAGAGAAGTATTGTCGCCATCTCCTTTAGAGTTTGAAATCTTCAGAAAACCCACAAACACCCAAAGAGTCATCCCATACACTTCAAACCACTCTTTTCAGCACAAAATGGCCACTTTCCACCACATGATCCACCGGATGTTGATCCTTCCTCTCAATAAAACTGGAAAAGCCAAAGAATTAGCATATATCTGCGAAACTGCCAGACTCAATGGGTACGAAAAGAGGACAATTCAAGCAATCATCAACAAAAAGGAAAAACATCTTCATAGAAAATCACTAACAACCCTCTCAGACTCACCTGAACCCCTAAAACGTGTATCCGTCCCCTTCGATAAAGACATTACACAAAAAGCTTAAACCACGACTTAGGGAATTTGGCTTAGACTTAGTTTTTTTCTAGTAGGCACAACCAATTAGCATCGATGTTAGGCTCCACCAAAGACTCAGTAGACACATTAGGCAGAGCAGGGGTATACAGAATCAAGTGTAAACACTGCAGCAAAATATATGTAGGTCAAACAAAGAGAACCTTGGCAACAAGGTTCAAGGAGCATCTAGCGGAGGTAACTAAGGCTGTCAAACAGAACGAGAAAGGAATTTCACATAACTTCAAAGTGTTTGAGAAAAAATGGTATGGAATCAAAATATCCATAAAAAAAAGAAGGATTAGCATTAGCATTGACGATTCATCACAATTTACAAATTAAATAATATAAGTTTATTAAATGACACTAAAAAGAATAAATGAAAATAAAAATCCCATACAAAGTCACATACAGGGGAGTATGAATACTATTTTTTTTTTGTTCAAATGCAATCGCACTTGCACAAACATATTTCCTGTACATTCAAATTCATTACAATTTGGAAAAACTCTAGCTCCTAGGTCAAATGCATGCTGAGGATTTCATTCGTATGAAAAATTCGATTAAAATGTCACACATTATCAGGCCATTCGGACTGCAAATGCTCCTGATTGACTTCACACCGCAAATAGTCACTATTACAAACGTGGCTGGCTATACGTGTTATATCAAATTATTTATTATTTTCAACAGTGAAAAGAGCTTTCAAAGTGGTTGAATAAAACAGGTGTTTTTTTAAAAAGAAGTACTAAAGTATGATTATAGACTTTTCCAAATGCTTAAGTGTGAGGTGATGGGGTGTTGTGTACTAATGTGTCTTGTACTAATATGCGAAAGTAAAGTCTGCACATCCGATATCGTTTTAAGATAAGCAAAATAGTGAGAAACTAAATGAAAATGATAAATCGTTATCTATTTCTTCCTACAGGTCTTCAAAATTCAAATTTAACGAACACATAAGACCGCCGTAATAAAGCTTACTTTCTGGAAAGGCATACATGTTTGGCATGCGTCGTTTGGTGTAAAATCAATTGAATTCATCGATTTAAAGGTCATATTGGAGAAGCCAAACATCAAATCACACAGAAAGATCACAAACGCCATGAGCGCTCGTAAAATACTGGATAAACGCCAGTATTCCTCAGAATTCATGTTGATAAAAGCCGAACACAAAATTATTGCTAATTTTCTATCCAATCTGATCGGAGTTCGGGTAAAATGGGCCCCTCTCCTGAGGTCAAACTTTAACAAAACCATCACCATTTGATTTTCCGGACGTTTTTACACAAGTACAGTGCAAGTGAGCGTTATATTACTGGCGCCAATCTTCCGAACTCCATGGTATATAAGTTTACGCATGTATGAGGGGAAATCGGGTAAAATGGTTCATTTCCTGGCATCATCCGATCAACATTTGTGCTTTTCTCTTCAGCTTTTACAGAGAATTTACAGAGTATTTGGGTTTAATATAGTAGGAAAAAGTTAAGTTTTTGGGTAATAATTCTAGTTTACATCCAAAATGAGGGGAGAATGAGGTAAATAGGACATTTACAGCGGTCAACCCTAAATAAAATCAACACCATTCGATTTCCCGCATTTTTTCCCCATAAGATAAGCTATTTTTCAGGACTCCTACCCTGCGCCGTCTAAATTGATGATATTTTGGATCCATTATTGCCCACTGTGCATTGGATCAATTTTGGAGGTTGTTTGGTAGAATTCTCTACACTTTCACTTCACGCCAACCATAATAGCTAACCCTTTTCTAAGTTTTTATATACTTCCCACGTATGTTATATACTTCCCACGTATGTCATTTGCCCTTGCGCTGAATTGGTCGGCTTGACGTGTCGCAAGGACTAAGTAGGGATTTGTTTTAAGATACAAAACTAAGAGTCAGTTCAATAGTGGTAGTATTACGAAGTTTTCCCAAGTTTATCTCTCCTGCCTGTACAGACATCACCTTAACCTCAGAAGTGCCATTTTGCTGTACTTGTGTACTTGATTACTTTTCGAAAAAGAATTACAGCAGAAACAGTTCGTATCACGCACCATCTTCTTCGGACCCTTAGTTGCACAGTATATAATTTTTTTTTTTTTGAAATCTGTCTAGGTAAAATCTACCGAACAAACTGTCGTCAAGTTATGCACAGCAAATTGTCAAGTATTATTTTGAACGAACTCTCGAGCACCAACAATGTAAAAGCAACCTAACATAACACCAAGGCACCCGAACCGGATGGAATCCCTAACGTAGCTCTGAAAGTGGCGATTCAGGCATTCCAGGAAATGTTCAGGAATGTGCTACAGAAATGTTTAGAGGAAGGCCATTTCCCGCACTGGTGGAAAATACAGAAATGAGTGTTGCTGCCGACGCCAGGAAAACTTCCGGGGGATCCAACATCGTATAGGCCAATATGCCTGTTGGATACTCTCGGGAAACTCCTGGAGAGGATCATCCTCAAAAGGGTGGAATTCTGTTTCCGGAAAGGGAAGTCTACGGTGGGTGCTATTCGGACAGTGGTCGAGACAGTCGTAAAGGCGTCCAGACAGAAGAGGACAGGCGATCGATATTGCGCTATTGTAACGATCGACGTTAAGAACGCTTTTAATAGTGCCAGCAGGGCGGTACTTTCAGAACCGGGTGCTGATCTACAACGGTGTACAACGGTATCCTAACGCTGAAGCTTCCCAAGGCCGTAGTGATCGTTGGCTTTGCAGACGACATAGTATTATCAGTGAACGGCGAAACACTGGAAGAAGTGGAAATGCTGGCGACCGAAGTAATCGGCATAATTGAAAACTGGATGCAATGGTCGAAGCTGCAGATAGCCCACCATAAAACGGAGGTGCTAATGGTCAGCAACTGTAAAGCGATACAGCGAGCAGATATCGTCATCGGAGGGCTTGCCATAGCTTCGAAGCGCGTGCTGAAGTATTTGGGTGTGATGATCGACGACCGGCTAAATTTCAACAGCCCCGTAGATTATGCCTGTGTGGTGGCAGCAAAGGCCATCAATGCGGTAGCCAGGATCATGCCGAATAGCTACTGACCTAGCAGTAGCAAGCCACGTCTACTGGCTAGTGTGTAATCAGCGATACTAAGATACGGGTCGCAGAGCTGGAAACCAAGCAAATCCGGGTGAAGTTGAACAGTACGTTCAGGCTCATGGCCATGTAAGTCGTGAGTGCGTACCGAACTATTTCATCGGAGGCATCACTCTCGCGGAGGACAGTGAATGTTATCAGCGGAGAAATATCAGAGGAGTTAGAAAGCTGATGAGAGCGGGGTCGATGACTATATGGCAACGAAAATGGGACACAAGGGTGAACGGTCGATGGACGCACCTGCTTATACCGGATTTGTCGATCTGGATGAAGAGGAAGCACGGAGAGGTAAACTTCTTCCTTACGCAGTTTCTCTCTGGCCATGGTTGATTCGGACACGCAGTGTCACCTTTTTGTCCGGAGTGCGCAGATGTCCAAGAGACACGTGGTCTTTGAGGGCCAACGATTAGGACCAATGCGAAGCGAGATGCTTGCCATCAGCGGCGCAGATACCAGCCCAGTTAACGTAGTCTATAGAATGTGTCGTGACGAAAGTGTTTGGAATGCGATCAACGGCGCCATAACGCAACTCTTGTCGGCTCTGCAGCAAAAATGGCGGAAGAATCAAGAAGCTAGTGGTTTAGTGGAGTAGCAGGTTGTTGATCTTGGGTGATGTTGTATGGTAGTTTTGCAGTCAGGATTACGCGAGTCGATTGCGTCGATCACCGTTGTTCACTTTTGGGATCCACATGCGGATAGCCGGATGTCGGGAACTACTCAATTCGATGACGTTGATGGTAGGAGCTCAATGGCTCTATTGTAGCCAAATGGCCAAGACCCTCCACGAAGCAATACCATAGGGTGAAGGGGCTCCGATTGTGTAACAAGGAAACGGGTTTTAGTGGGATCAGAAGTCGACCTTCTCTCAAAGGTCGATCCTGACCACACTCTAAAACAGTGCACGATGACCAAGTGCAGGTCTCTGTGTTAGGTCAGTCCATAAGGATTTTCTAAACCTTGCAAAAAACACACACACACAAACGCTACAGCCTACCTTGTTTTGATTTTGCGTCGTTTGTTGTTAACTGAAAAACTCGCTACAGAACATTAGGTATAATAGTAGGCTAAGTCCAATGCTCACCTTATTTTAAAAACGTACCTGATCCCATTTTTTTCTCAGCTTTCCGATTATGGTAACAGAATTGTGGTGGTTGCGAGCATATTGAGAATACATTTTTTTGATAAAATTTAAAATGGCGGCCAAATCCAATATGACAGTAAAATTGTTTTTTTTTTGTGTCAAATTAAAGCCTTCCTTTTTTTCTTTCTAGATACATGCTGTTTACAAGACAGTTTAAAGCAAATTTAAGAGATATGGCATAATAAGCAGGTTCAAACTGTTTGATCCCTTGACGAGTGAGGGGTCCGTCGATTCGAGTTGAGGAAAGTGCCATTCTCATTTTTACATTACTTTCGATCTATCAAGCACAAAAAAAAATCAATTTTAAAAGACCTCATGTCAATGGTGGCCTGGTTTGACAGAGAATAACTTAGCTGTAAAACAAATTGTTTATTCAGTATGTGAGGGCTCAAGCTCAATCCCTTTCAAAAAAAATATTAGCCATCAACGGTTGTCAAACTTGCAACTGTTTGAACTTACAGAATGATTTTGTTATGTGAGATTTAATGTTGTAGAATGATAGAAGAAACAAGTTTCCTATTGAATGTCAACTTTAAATTTTAAACAAAATTTCGGTAGTAAATTGATTGAACCACGATTGATCCACGAAAATAGATGCTCGGCATCTGTAGTAGAAAGTTCAAACATACAATCGCAGTTCTATGCAATAAATCCCAGCTCGCAACAACAAGTAGTAAAACTCGACTCTACGAGCTATTCTCTCCCTGTTTGCTTCACGCAACTAAAATATTCAGAAAGTCAATTTTATTGGAAACAAATAGCCCCACTAACCGCACTGAGCTGGGACGGTCGACCCAGAGCCGGCCAGAAAGTGATACAGCAACTTTGGGCCCTTTTGCGCTGCCCCTCAGAACAGAACCGGGGACGGTGAGATGGCGAGAAAAGCCGTAAAAACCTTCGCCTTCGACGATAGAGGAAGAATGACATGCAATAAAAAACCCCGACCGAGTGGAGTGAAATCCATCTCGGGAGTGAGAAAGAACACACGAAATCCACAGAAATTACAGACCGGAGAAAGCCGATGCATCGATATCGGGAAGAATCATTCCCAGCGCAGCAGCAGAGGAGCTGTGTTCTTGCAGTGCACCTCGGCAAGCCGGTGCTAACGGTGATCGTTCGTTTCTTCAGTTTCCTTTTATGGTGGGATCCTTTCTTGCTATCCCTGTCCCGCAACTACTCGGGGAGAGCGGAGAAAATGATCAATAAACACACTTTTATTGGTTTATTACCCGAACCTCTATTTGTTTGATAGGTTTTTTTTGTGTTGTTTTGCTCTTCTGCTACCCGTGTTCCCCCTGGCAAGGCTAATATTGTGTGTTAGTGCAACCAATTGGTCATAATTATCCTTTCCTCTGCCGTGTACTGCAGCGAGCGAAGTAGGCCTTGTGGGATCAATTAGGGAGTGAAATTATGTAAATATGCCTTCTAGCCGAGCTGGGAAGAATCGGGAAGGCACACAGCGGGAGGATGGTAACTCGGTAGCAGGTAGAATGTTTGCGAAATGTGCGTATCCTGCAGTGAAGCTGCATCAATATTGTGAGTATCGTACCTTTCTTCAGCCGAAAACAAAACAAACAAATCTCGGTATGAGAAGGAGAAATAGGTGTTAACAGGATTTGCGATAGGTAAACAAATAGGAGATTGATTTGTAGACGCAAGTTCATTCATAGCACCAGGGGACAACTGAGGGATGCACTTAGTAGCACTGATTTGAGGAATAGTGGCGATATTGATAGCAGTGTTTGTTTATATTATTTATCATCACAGGCAATTGCATGTACTCTAAGCCCGACGCAACTTAAAGAGGTAAACAAAGACTCTAACGTAAATTTCTCAAAACTCTTACGCCCACGAAAACTTGCATCACCATCATTTTAGGGAAATATTATTCTCTGAGGTGTTGGTCCTAGACCTGGGCTCCGATCTATTTTGAATCGGCGCTGGCATATATGGTATGTTCAAACGGCGGCGGCGTGGATCGGTGTGGGCATAAATTATCCCCTCAACATTTCCTCATGCTTATTCCTTTTAACTGTTTGGATTTCACGTGCAATGTTAAGACTAAGGGTCACTCCAAGTCTTATATTTTGATAGAAAGCCCGGATATCCATAGTGTTATATGACTCAGGTCGATGGATTGACGAGGAACAGTGTGGGTACAAATATATGAGACTTAACATTGTAGAATTTGTTCATCAAAAGTCGACGGGAAATTTGGCTTATGTCTTTATTAATAAACTTAACCCGTTTCAGAAGCGTAAATATAAGTAATTACCAAATAAAATAAAATTGTCACTATTATGCAAATATGGGAAAATGCTCAAATGTGAGTCTATGGATCTAAAATTCGGCCTATCGGTAATATTTGCCTGTCTTTAATTTTTCTTCATATTGATATGTAAGGGGCCATTAATAAACCACGTAGACTTTTCTGGGGGGAAGGGGGTCTACGCTCCATACAAAAATTCAAATAATTGTATGGAGAAAAATCTACGTTAGGGTAGGGGGAAAGGGTTGAGATGTGTATGTATGTGTGTATGTATGGTAGCCACCATCCCCTCTAGCCCTTGGCTTGGATGCAGCTCCACTTAATAGCAAGATCAAATTGGGCCACCGATCTGAATTCGCACTATCGCTGTATGAAGGGCCAAAAACGGAGGGGGAAATGGTTGAGATTGTCAAAAATGAGTCAACCACATTGGGACACCCTTGCGCTGAACTGGCCGGCTTGACGTGCCGCAAGGGCTCAGTAAGGATTTTTTGTCTTGAAGCTAAGAGTTTAGTTTTTGAATATCTTAAATCTAAATATCTAAAAATCTAAATATCTATAATTTTTTTTTCCTCTATTATCGAGATTTTCAGCCCTGGGCTGGTTCATCTCCTGTCGCAGTAACTCAAATACCTTTTTGGTAGTTTCATAACTTGTCCGGGGGTGAGATTCGATTTGTGATTTCGGCCCCCGAAATCTAAAAATCTTAAAATATAAAAATCTCAGTATCTAAAAATCTATATAACTTGAAATCCAAAAATCCATCTTAATATCCAAAATCTAAAAAATTTAATACATCTATCAATCTATAAATCTATAAATCAATAAATCAATATATCTATAAATCTATAAATTTATAAATCTATAAATCTATAAATTTATAAATCTATAAATATTTAAATCTATACATCAATAAATCTATAAATCTATAAATCTATAGATCTATAAATCTATAAATAAATAAATCTATAAATCTATAAATCTATAAATTTATAAATCTATAAATCTTTAAATCTATACATCAATTAATCTTTATATCTATAAATCTATAAATCTATAAATCTATAAATCTATAAATCTATAAATCTATAAATCTATACATCTATAAATCTATAAATCTATAAATCTATAAATCTATAAATCTATAAATCTATAAATCTATAAATCTATAAATCTATAAATCTATAATCTATGAATCTATAAATCTATAAATCTATAAATCAGTAAATCTATAAATCTTTAAATTTATGAATCTATAAATCCTCAAATCTATACATCAATAAATCTATAAATCTATAAATCTATAATTCTATAAATCAATAAATCTATAAATCTATTCATCAAAAAATTTATAAATCTATAAATCTTTAAATCTATAAATCTATAAATCTATAAATCTATAAATCTATAAATCTATAAATCTATAAATCTATAAATCTATAAATCTATAAATCTATAAATCTATAAATCTATAAATCTAGAAATCTATAAATCTATAATCTATAAATCAATGAATCTATAAATCTATAAATCTATAAATCTATAAATCTATAAATCTAAATATCTAAAAATCTAAATCACTCAAAATCAAATCTAAAAATTTAAATATCTAAAAATCTTAAAATCTAAAAATCTAAGAATCTAAAAATCTATAAATCTTGAAATCTAAAAATCCACCTTAATATCCAAAAATCTAAAAATTTTAAAATCTAAATATCTAAAATTTAAATCTATAAATCTATAAATCTTTAAGTCTTTAAATCTTTAAATTTATAAATCAATAAATCTATTAATCTATAAATCTATATATCTTATAATCTAAAAATCTAAATATCTAATGATCTTAAAATTCTAAAATCCAAAAATCTAAAAATCTAAGAATCCAAAAATTTAAAAATCTAAAAATCTAAAAATCTAAGAATTCAAAAATCTAAAAATCTTAAAATCTTCAAATCAAAATATTAAAAAAATCTAAAAATCTAAAAATCTTTAAATCGTAAAATCCAAAAATCCATCTTTATGTCCAAAAATCTAAAAATTTTAATTTCTAAATATCTAAAATTTAAAAATCAATAAATCTTTAAGTCTATAAATCTATAAATCTATACATCTATAAATCTTTAAATCTATAAATCTATAAATCTATATATCAATATATCTATAAATCTATAAATTTATGAATCTATAAATCTTTAAATCTATGCATCAATAAATCTTTAAATCTATAAATCTATAAATTTATAAATCTATAATTCTACAAATCAATTAATCTATAAATCTATAAATCAAAAAATTTATTAATCAATAAATCTTTAAATCTATACATCAATAAATCTTTATATCTATAAATCTATAAATCTATAAATCTATATATCTATAAATCTTTAAATCTATAAATCTATAAATCTATAAATCTATAAATCTATAAATCTAAATATCTAAACATCTAAATCTCTCAAAATCAAATCTAAAAATTAAAATATCTAAAAATCTTAAAATCTAAAAATCTTAAAATCTAAAAATCTATGAATCTAAAAATCTATAAATCTTGAAATCTAAAAATCCATCTTAATATCCAAAAATCTAAAAATTTTAAAATCTAAATATCTAAAATTTAAATCTATAAATCTATAAATCTTTCAGTCTTTAAATCTGTAAATCTATAAATCAATAAATCTATAAATCTATATATCTTATAATCTAAAAATCTAAATATCTAAAAATCTTAAAATTCTAAAATCTAAAAATCTAAAAATCTAAAAATTTAAGAATCCAAAAATCTAAAAATCTAAAAATCTAAAAATCTAAGAATTCAAAAATCTAAAAATCTTAAAATCTTCAAATCAAAATATTTAAAAAATCTAAAAATCTAAAAATCTTTAAATCGTAAAATCCAAAAATCCATCTTAATGTCCAAAAATCTAAAAATTTTAAATTCTAAATATCTAAAATTTAAAAATCAATAAATCTTTAAGTCAGTAAATCTAGACATTTATAAATATTTAAATCTATAAATCTATGAATTTATAAATCTTAATATCTAAAGATATCTAACATCTAAAAATCTAAAAATTTAAAAATCCAAAAATTTAAAAATCTAAGAATCTTAAAATCTTATGGTCTGAACAAAAACTCTCATAATCTTAAGATTATCTAAAAATCTAAAAGTTTAAAAATCTAAATATCTTAATATCTAAAAATCTAACAATCAAAAAATCTTTATATCTTTAAAAATCTAAAAATCTTAAAATCAAATATCTTTAAATCTATAAATCTGAAAATCTAAGTATATAGAAATTTAAAAATATATAAATCTAAATATCTAAGAATCTAAGGATCTAAAACTCTAAATATCTAAAAATCTAAAAATTAAACTTCTTAAAATCTGAAAATCTCAAAATCTAAAAAAATATAAATCTATTAACCTATATATCAGAATATCTTAAAATCTAAAACTCTTAAATTCTAAAAATCTTAAAATCTAAAAATATAAAAATCTGAAACTCCTAAAATCTTAAAATCTTAAAATCTTAAAATTTAAAAATCTAAAGATCTAAAAATCTAAGAATCTGAACATCTCTAAATAAAAAAATCAAAAAATCTAAAAATCTAAGAATCTGCTAATCTTAACATCTAAAGATCTAAAAATCTAAATATCTGGATATCTAAAAACCTTAATATCTAAAAATCTAAAAATCTATAAATCTAAATATCTAAAAATCTAAAAGTCTAAAAATTTAAAAATCTAAGAATCTAAAAATCTATACATCTAAATATCCTAATATCTAAAAATCTAAATATCCAACAAACTAAAAATATGAAAATCTAAAATTCTAAAAATCAAAAATCTAAAAACCTAAATATCTTCAATCTAAAAATCCAAAAATTCTAAAATCTTAATATCTAAAAATCTAATAGTTCTGAGCTCTTGAAACTCGGCCACACCACACTCTATGAATCTTCTGGCAATATATGTGTGCATTCGGTTTAAAAAAAAAACTTTCCAATAATAGAAGAAAAGCCACCAAAGCCGTCAAAATTGAGAATAAAAATAAACAAATATCTAAAAATTTTAAGATTAAAAAATTTAAGAAATCTAATCCAAATAGCTATGAACACCAAAAATTCAGCAGCTTAAAGATCCAAAGATAAATCAAACATTAAAATTTTAAAATTAAGAGCAGTGAAATATACTAACAATATTTTCACAACATTACTACAATCACGAGTAAAACAGAATCCACTATGCATTGATTTACTGGTTAATTCAGTGACTAGCCAAATTGTTTGATTCGGGATTTGTCATCTATATATCTATATATATAAAAATGGATTTCTGTCTGTCTGTCTGAAACTAATAGACTCGAAAACTGCTGAACCGATCGGCGTGAAATTTAGTATGCAGGGATTTTTGGGACCCGAGAAGGTTCTTATGATAGTTAGAAATCCCTCTCTTCTCTGGAAAGGGGCGCTCCCATACAAATGAAATATTAATTTCTACATAACTCGAGAACTTGATTGATAAAAAGAAACCAAATTTAGCATGTGTGAGATTTTGAAGGTAAGAAAGGTTTCTATGGTAGCTTGAGAACCCTCCCCGTCCTAAAAGGGGGCTCCCATACAAATGAAACACAATATTCTGCATAACTCGGGAACCAATCAAGCAAACGGAACGAAATTAAGCACGTGCTAGTTTTTGAAGACAAAAAATGTTCTATGTCGGTTTGAGACTCCTGAGCTTGAGATGGGGTGGAGGGGGCTCCGATACAAATGAAATACAATATTCTGCATGACTCGAGAACTAATCAAGCAAATGGAACCAAATTTAGAATGTGGTGGTTTTTCAAGACAAAAAATGGTTCTGTGTTGATTTGAGACCCCTTCCCTTTCTGAAAGGGGGGGATCCCATACAAATGAAAAGCAAATCCTTGCATAACTCGAGAACTAATTAGAGAAATGGAACCAAACTTGGCATGTGGAAGTTTTGAAGGAGAGAAATGTTTCTATGGTGATTTGAGACTCTTTCGCCATATGAGGAGGGAGAGGGGGGGTATTCTCAAACAAAAGGAACTCAAATTTCAGCATAACTCGAGAACTAATAAAGCAAATGGAACCAAATTTGGCATGTGGAGGTTTCTGAAGAAGATAAATGTTTCTAAGGTGGTTTGGACTCCTTCGCCTTCTGGAAGGGAGGAGGAGAGGCTGCCATATAAATGAAACACAAATTTCTGCATTACTCGGGAACTAATCAAGCAAATGGAACCAAATTTGGAATGTGAAGGTGTTTAGAGGCAAGAAATGTTTCTATGGTAGTGCAAGACCCCTTCCCCTGTTGAGGAGGGGGGGGGGAGGGTTGGGGCTATCATACAAATGAAACACAAATTTATGCATTACTTGAGAACTATTATTCAGGTTACTAAGCCATAAACTGTGTATTGTCTGGGTAAGAAGAATGTTCTGATTGAAGTCTTCTTAGTCAAAAAATACTCATTCAAAAAAAATAAAAGCGTCAGTTCTTTGTAATGTTTATTCATTTAGTTGCAGGCGTAGCAACGCTCGCACCGGGATCAGCTGGTGTTCAAATAAAAACAATGTTTTCTCGACGATGGTTGTATTCGGAAAATGTTTTGTCCATGTTGTTTTTCGTTGATATTAGTGTCGATATATCGACTAAGATTTTTCATTATGGCCTAACTGACAAACGTAAACAATTGCTTTTTCCGCGAGTTTCTTGTCATTGAAAACTCGCCTTATCAATCGACCACGGCCATTTCGAAGAAGGAGAGTTCACCTATCCAATAGAATTGAAGGCTTACATGGGTAACCTTTGTGCAATGGGAATTTTACGGAAGAAGTAATTGTTTACGTCGTCAGTTAGGCCCTAATGAACAATCTTTGTCGATATATTAAATTTAATAAACAATCCTTATTTATACAGTCTTGACTATTTAATGCAAAAATCTGGTATGTCCAATCACTGTTAATTTACACTGGTCGACAAAGATGGATTTGGAACTTTCTCACGCCCAACAAAATGCTATCAAGTTGTGGAAATAAACTCTATTTATTTTAGACTACAAGCGTTCAGACTACGAGCCACATCTCTTGATATAGCGAATCGTGTTATGAGCCGTCAGATGCAGTATTTCCAATGAAAACTAGAAGTAGGAATATTGATATGTTCCACAAAAGAGCATTGTATTTTTATACATTATAATTTGTGAAACTTTCGAGAACCACTTGTTATATCTAGTTTTTCCAATATGTGGTGAAAATCGTGCGAAATGGACAGTTTCTGACGTTTTTACAAGACGATATTGCCTCCGTTTGATTCTTCAGATATTTTCACAATACTAAGGCACAAATGGGTTCAATATTATCAAAGCTAATATGATAAACGCAGGATTATTCAATTGTTCATCAAACATAATGGGAAAATAGGGCAAAATGAGTTACTTCCCGAGGTTTGCTCAACACAACATCCCCTTCAGTAAATGTTCCAGACATTTTCATAATATTGCCGTGCATTTGATTTCATTATAGTGCACGGCTATTTCAAAAACCGCATTATATATATTGATTCTTCCAATATGCAGGGAAAAGCGGGTAAAATGGACAATAACTGACGTCTACGCAAGTCGAAATCCCCTCCATTCAATTCCCCAGACAGTTTCACAATAGTGCATTGCATTTTTATACATTCTAATTCGCGAAAATTTCAAAAACCACATGACATATCTAGTATTTTCAATATATGAGGAATATCGGGCAAAATTGACAGTTCCTGAGGTTTTTACAAGACGATATTACCTTCATTATATTCTCCAGATATGTTCACAATAGCATATCCCAAATGGGTTCAATATTATTAGTGAAAATATGATAAATGTAGGATTATTGAATTATTTTTTCAAAATTAAGGGAAAATCGGGCAAAATGAGCCATTTTCCGAAGTCTGCATAAGTAGACATCCACTTCATTCGATTTTCCAGACATTTGCATAATATTGAAGTGCATTTGATTTGATTCTAATGCGCAGCTATTCCAAAAATCTCATTTTATCTATTGATTCTTCCAGTAGGTAGGGAAAAGCGGGTAAAATGGACAATAACTGATGTAT
The DNA here is from genome assembly GCA_034211315.2 of Aedes japonicus. Classification (NCBI taxonomy): domain Eukaryota; kingdom Metazoa; phylum Arthropoda; class Insecta; order Diptera; family Culicidae; genus Aedes; species Aedes japonicus. The sequence continues at coordinate 416,294 of JASCZW010000194.1, read as the reverse complement.
ATACAAGACGACATACTCTTCATTCAGTTCCCCGGACAGTTCCACAATAGTGTATTGCATTTTTATAGATTCTAATTCGCCCAAATTTCCAAAACCACATGGCATATCTAGTACTTTCAGCATGTGGGGAATATCAGGCAAAATGTACAGTTCCTGACGTTTTTACAAGACAATATTACCTCCACTGGATTCTCCAGACATTTCCACAATAGTACAGCACAAATGGATGCAATATTATCAGAGCTAATATGATAAATGTGTGATTATTCAATTTTTCTTCCGAAATTAGGGGAAAATCGGGCAAAATGAGCCACTTCCCGGGGTCTGCCCAAGACGAATTCATCACCATTCGATTCCTCGCATTTTTTTACATAAGATAAGCTGTTTTACACGGCACTTATCCAGCGGCCTTTAATTAGTTGTGATTTTAGGTCCCATTTTTCCCACTATGCATTGGGAGGATCATGTGCCTCTTAAAATTTACAAAATATGAATTTTTTTAGCAAGATCTGTTTTCCTAGCAGTTGTATCAAATACTGTCATGTAGTTTCTCGAACTAAATTAACCCCCACAATACCCAGCATCATTGTTCAGCTGACATTTAGCACAGAAAAAAATACCACACCATCACCTAGTTTACCAGTCTTTTGAAAACGCATCAAATGAAAACCTCAATTATCCGTTTGCCATTGACAATGTGCACCTTGCCGCAAGTACACATAATCCACCCGATGATGATGGCTGAGTTCGGTTGGTTGGTTGGCTTAAATTTCGTAGTTTTGCACGGCCCAAGCAGACGCACGAAAAATTCGCTATTTTTTCCCTCTGGTCTACGATTGCCGAATGCGTGAATCCGCTTCGACGCTCCGTCCCTGTCCGTTCCCCGCGCCGGCATCCGATCCGTTGAACGGCTGGACGACGGCTGGGGCGGCGGCGGTGACTGCGTCGGAGGAGGTGGAGGAGGAGCGCGCGCGGTGTGTTTTGTTTTATTTCGTCGCTCATGTAATAAGTGAAAGTGTGGCGGTGACCTACTTTTTTCGGTTTTTGCCGGGTCCGCGCGCGCCGTTGTCGTCGATTTTATTTTTCGTTATCTTCTTCGTTTGGGCGTTTTTCTGCTTCTTCGCACTCCTACCCCGAGCAAGTCTTCCATTTGTTGAGCTCAGCAGGCTCGAAACTCTCGGAGCTCAGTCAGGAGCGCTCGCGATTCAGGTCTATGTTAGTGAAACAACGCAACATTGAAGTCATTGGAGCACACCACGGACGGGTTGATCTTTTTCGTTTTTTTTACAGTGCGCCGCGCACCGAAAAGTGATGTCAGCGTGGCGGCGGCGGCGGTGGCGATCTGATTGGGTTTGATGGGGTTGGAAAGGCGACAATGGCGGCGCGGTGAGAAGGGTCAACCAAATGAACAAACTGCAGCAGGGTATTTCACAAAGAGAGGTATTGTCTCGGATTATGCGCGCGTGTGTCATGCGAGTAAGGGTTGGTCTGTGTGCGTGTGTGGAAGGGAAAATATTGTCATTGCGTGGATAACTCTGAAAAAGGACTGAATTGAGCGTGACGTGAATGATGATGAGTCTGGCTGCAATGTAGTGAATTTTTTATATTTTTTAAAGTTTTTTTTAAGTGGATCGCGCAATGTCTGGCGAACAGTGTTCGATCGTTACTGACCAGACGCAATGCAATGAAGTTTGGCAATTTTGCTTCAGGTTGAGGAAGATACACATCTCCAACGGGTGGAGAAACCGATTTTTTTGAAATTTAAAAATTACCTCCTCCAATTATCTGCTATCGAAATGAGCATGAGTAGGGTAGGTGAGTCAGTTTTGGCCATAGTACCGAAAGTTGGTTTTGACGATAAACGTTTATTGTTATAAAGTCGATCTACAAATTAAGAATTTCGTTTTTTCTCGACCAAGACTTGGCTACTCAATATCAGACTCGGATGAAACGTTTGTGTGCCAAGACTCTGTCATTTTATGCAACTGCATACTCTGTGTTAAGCAAATTTATCTAATCTAACATTTGGAAAGGGGTGAAGTTTTAATTTAACACAACGCTATAACGAAAAGATCTACAGAAGTGTGACCAAAGGGTGAAATTTGGAACGTTCTCCGGATATTTTGTAAAAACATTGTGGTGACATTGAAAATATCGTATTACACTGCACGTAAAATACTTAAATCGATTATTGAGAGAAAAATTATTTAATTTTCACTCAAACTTGACAGATTTCTTATTTCTGACAGACGGCAGCTCAATTTCGACAGATACCTTATCGAAAATTTGTTGATCAATAACCTTGTGATTTTAATCGATTAATGGATTATTTTCCATCTGTCAATTTTATGAAATATTAAAATTAATTCGCGGATTGGAACACAGCCTAAGGGTGTCAAACCGTTTCAAAATATCGTAACAAATTAAATGCTTACAACAACAAAAAATTCAAGATGTTAACATCAATCGGATGGAAATTTGCCCACGTATCAACTCAACAATCAAGAGTTAACCTTTGACAATTGTAAACTATTGAATATAACGCAAATAAAGCCTGTCCCCGTGTCCACTGTCGGACACCAAAATTATTTCACCTAATTCAACAAAACCGATCGTTTATTTCACAATCATAGAATTATATCTACATTAGAAACAAATCAACAGTTTAATAATCCTTCTTTCTGTCAAGTTCTTGAACTTTCTCCGAACACGCGCCATCAGGTTCCGTACGGTATCATCAGATACGCCTGCTGTGGCGATTCTCCATATTCACTTGAGATTATCGATATAATTTGCTTTTTTCTTAGTTTCGAAGAGTTCCCGCTTAATTAGAGCCCGGTACTTCTCTATTGGGAGATGTTTTGAACAGTTTGGTGGGTTGGCTGACTTTGGCACGTATTTGACCTCTTGTACCTATTTTTTTTTACAAGACGGATTTCGCATAGTGACAAGAGGCCAGAACAGAGCTGGAGAGTCGTGGCCTCTGATAATCGGTAGCAAATGCTGTTGCAGATATTCTTTCTCGTACACATGCTTACTGACAGTGCCAGTAGAGACGAAACTTTTAGTTTTTCGACCACAACTACATGTGTCCTGCCAAATCAAATACTACTTCGGTAATTCGGACACCTTTGTCCGAAAAAGCCCAGCAACGGCGTTCCTTTGCATTGCGAGCAAATTCTTTTAATTTCTACTAGAAGCTTTTCTTTTGACAGAGAGGCCTCTTTCGTCTGCTACTTACAGACTTCTTCAGTGTCGAGTGCTCGTCTATAAATTGCAGACGAAAGAGGCCTATCTGTCAAAAGATAAGCTTCTAGTAGCAATTAAAAGAATTTGCTCGCGTTTACTAGCGATAATTTGAAAAAAGTGTGTCAATGTTTTATTTTTTTATTTTTAAAGAGTGATCAATGTTCATTTTCTCCTCCTCCTTCATTCACCTAGTTTCCCTATCACAATCGTTCTACAAATACGCTGAAATACGCTCAAAAAAGTTTTTTAAACAGTGTTTTTAAAAAACGTGAAAGTGAATATTAATTGTGATGATTATAAGATGATTTGCAGCAGACTTATTTCTTGTCTGAGCTGTATATACACAATATGAGTTATAAGATAAATTTAATCAAAATTTTGAAATTCAATAGATAAAGATGATCTCTCTGAAAATCTTTAATAATCTTATTTTTTTCATTATGTTTACTGTAAGTTGATTTATTTCTGTTTCAAACGTTTATACTTCATGCATTTGCGAGCTATACTGGAATCAGATAATGGCTTAAAGATGAGAATATTTTAAAAGAATCAAAAATCTTATTTTGAAAGTAAAAATTTTGATCATATTTTCTCACAGCTTTAAGAGGGTTTTTTGAAAGAAAAACAAATATTTGCATATTCTTTTCAAAATATATAAACAATATGCATTCCAACCATTTGCATTGAGACTTCAATTTGTTGAATGATTTGTTGAAAATCGTGCACAATATATCCGCAACATTTTATTTTTTTACTGCCTAAAAATCAGTACCGTATTATTAAAACTCACAATTAATATAATTCTTAAAATAAATATTTAAACGTCAAATATCAATATTTATCGTGCCTGTAGGTTTACAATAGACCTCACTTACTAGTCCTTATCTCTTGTTCAGTAACTTTTATCTCTTTCTTCCCGTGGTACCATTGAGGAGGAGATCGGGTAACCAATCCCGGTGGGATCTTGGTTGTACGCAGACAAGAAAGGAGGGTGGAGGGTCCTCTCTTCTGTTCTTCGTGTTAGGGGCGGCTAAAAACTGCGTCTGTTCCTCATGTTAGGAGCGGCAGCGTGGGACTCTAATCAGTGTTGTGTACGATGATTATCCGGCAAAACAGGGGGTTGGTGAAAGTAAAAATCATAAGTACAGGAAACACGCCATGTTAATAAGTACCGGAACAATTGGCATAGAGCTAGGCAAAGAGAACGAAATAACGGAAACTCGGAACATGGAACTGTAAGTCTCTCAGTTTCTTGAGAAGTACCCGGATTCTTTCCGACTTATTAATGGCCAACATGTTCGTACACTCTTAAAAATAATGAATATTACGAGTGATGTAATCCTTATTTCCCGTAAAACCGTTGAGACTTAAACATAAATATTACTCAATTGTATGCTTTATTTGATGTATCGTTAAATCCTAAAACAAAACACAATATAATAAATACTGTCACACTCAAAATTGCGTTTCAAATGCTACATTTACAACAGCTTCTAGATTATATTTGACTTAAATCTTACTACGTAAAGCGGTGATTAGCCGCTAGGGATTTGAAAGCCTTAAATTTACATGATCAATGTTGTAATAACATCCGACAAACTTTTAACGCAGTCGGTTCCACGCGTCACAGCCGATCACATGTTTAAATTCGCTCTTCTCAGTAATAGCTTAAAAAAGATTACTTCAAATGTTAAATGCATAACAGGTAATGCTCGATATATAAATGTGCAGTCTTGAGAGAGAAATTTGAGATAGAAATTTACATGGCATTTTGGTAGTGTGCAGAGCTAATTTTTCACAAGAGAATTCATGAAATTTAGGTCTTTTTTCATTAATTGAATTTCTAGAATTTTTCTAACGGTAATTTGAACTAGATCCTAGCGGTCAAAACGAGCGTAAAGAAACATTTTAATTTGCATTTACAGTAGCAAATGGCAAATGTCCTTTTGTGTCTATCAGCTCATTTTTACGTCATGTCATCTAAGTTATTATATTTTTCGGTCTTGCAAATTTAAGAGCAGAGGCGAATTTCGGTCTATAGGACTGCACCTTTTATGTGCATCCAAGTAGACTTAAATTTACAGGATTTTTTCTAAGAGTGACCTAATCCTTAGGTCGGCCAGGAGAACGAATTCAGACCGGTTATACGAAAGTTCAGCGGAGAGCTGATCGAAGTCCTCTTGAGGACTGCTGGAGTAGTGCCAAAGCAGCAGTTAACAACGTAGCAGCAGGCTTCATAGGGTTTGTGTATAGAAATCGACGGAACAACTGGTTTAACGAGAAGTGTCAGATGGTTTTAGACGAGAAGAATGTAGCGCGGGTGAGGATGATGCAGCAAGATACCCTTCAAAATGTGAAACGTTGTAAACAGAAGCGAAGATCTGGAGTCGTTGTATCGTTCTCAAGAAACGCGATAGTTCTACAAGAAACCCAACGCATCACGCAAAGGCGCGAGCCAAAATGTGTCGGGATCAGGGATGGAGGTATTTTGACGGATGAACCTGAGGTGATCGAAAGGTGCCAGCAGCACTACGATGAACGTAGATGGCGAAGTGGTGGTGTATGTGAATACGGCCTGTGGAGGAGAAGGATTGCTACGAGCTGACGCAACTCTTTGGCGATCCCAGTATCCAGAAGAAAGTCGCTAAAATTGGAAGGGTTCAATGGGTGGGACACGTTGCCAGGATGCCAGACAACAATCCCTCAGAAAAGTAGTTAGCCTTGATTCTGGTCGATACAAGTCACGAGCTAGGTGGTTAGACCAAGTGCAGCAAGATCTAGGAAGTGTCAGACGCTCGAGAAAAGCAGCCATAAACCGAGTTTTTAGGTGAAATATTGTGGTACAAGGAACATTTAGTCTAGAGGAAATTTAGTCAAAATCTCAGAAAAACTTAAGTTCTTCATGATCAGCTTGGTAACTGTTTTGTCAAAATACGGATCGAAAGAATAAGAATCTCAATTGATGTCGTTCATGAAAAAAATGATAATTAGTCATAATGAACAAAATTAATAGAATAGAAAAATAGAGGAAGTTGTTGTGGGGAAAGTCGTCAAAATCTTGAATTGCAAACCAGTTGTTATCAGTGGTAAGCTTAAAACTAAAATAAAGGTTTATTAGCCTGATATAAGGCAGAACTTTAAAAAATTTGCATATTTGTGTGAACCTTCGAATACGAAAGGTGTCCTATTTTGACTTCACGGACCAAACTATTGCAATTTCTGTACTGAAGTTATACATTTTACCAACTCGCATGCCTTTAGGATATAATTATGAGAACTTACTATTTAGTCATTCCAGTCAGAAATCAGAATACTGCACGTAAATGATATTTAAATTTACGCTTCCGAGAGCTATTCATTCCACTTCTGTTTAACTTTATATAATTTAAAGCCTAATTTAGTTAATTTCACTTTAAGAATAAGTTCGTTAATTCACTTTAAGTTAATGGTAGTTCGTTAATGCACATTAATACAATTAGTCATTGTGGTGTTCAATCCGTTTGACACCCATATATTGTCTTTCTCTTTTTCAGCTATGTACAACAATCACCGGTTGATTGGTCATTGTGTAGGTTGAACGTCAACTGACCACCGTGAAGACCACAGGCCTTTTCGACCACATTTGAGCTGTGGCAGAGGGTTACGTGACATTACTCCTCCCGTGAACCCTAGTTGCACACTGGTTTGGGTTCACCTCTCTCCAGCACGTCAAGGACTGCCAACTTCACTGCTGGCCGTCGATGGAACTTTGGTTGCCGTCCGGATCCAAGCCTGGCGTACTCTTCCGTCGTGTCCAGGAATCACTGCTTCTACTCGAAATCGCGCTCACTGGTCCTTCCCGTTCCCCCCACAACCGATACCAAATCTCCTACCGCAATTTCCCGGACCACTTCGAACCACTTCGATCTACGGGTGATTACAGGTAGATACTCTTTCACCCATCTCACCCAGAATCGTTGTGTGCTGTCTTGCGCAAATTTCCAGCAACTCCTTAAAACAGCTGGTGAATCTACCGGTTCCATTGGCGGGTGCTTGTCACCATTGGAAACCCCAGAAGAAAATGGTTAGGAGTGAGAGCTTCCTCATCCGCCGACTGAAGTGTAATGTATGTGAGCGGACGTGCGTTTATCAAAGCCTTTGCCTCGAGTAGAATCGTCTCTAGGACTTCTTCCTCTGGTTTGCGAGGGGCATCTGCTACGGAATCTTTTGCCACCTTGATCGGTCGAACGAGGCGCTCCCATGCTCCGCTCATATGAACGTGGTTCCGCAAGCATGTCCCGTTGTCTGAATGGAATTCGACCGGAGACCCCCGCCGTGCAATGAAACGTCGAACTGCCATAATGCAAGACTCGGTAGTCAAGCTGTAGACCACTTCCAAGTGTACTGCGCGAACTGTGAGGCAGGTAAATAAGGCCACCCATCTCTTGGCGTGGCTCCTCCCAACTTTAACCAGTATTGGTCCACTCCGACGAAGGTCCACTCCGACGAAGGTGAATGATCGAACGAATGGCTGCAACGGGGCTGCAGGGAGCGGCGCCATCATAGGTGGACTTGGCAGGGCCTTCTTCGCTCGACACATCATACAATTAGCTTAGCATCTTCTCAGCCAGTGAGCGTAGCTTAGAGATTTCAAAGCCTTGCACAGTGGGCTAGAACTGATGAAAACTAAGGAGAAAATCTGTAACTTTTGTCGCTTTTAAGCGCGGTTTGTAAACAAGGCTATTTCCGCTTGGAAAATGTCTGGGAAATCGAATAAAGGTTGTTTCATTCACCACACGGATATGGTTGTAGAGTTATGAAGCTTATTTTACCCCCCTTCCCCTTATATTTTCGAATAATTTATAGACATTTTTGCCCGGAGTGGCTCAAAATCAACCAAATAGTGCTAATTCCATGTGAAATTTTCTAAAAAATCGAATAAAGGTTGTTTCAACTACCACACGGTTCCGTGAACGAAGATATGGCTGGTTTTACCCCACTTCCCCTTGTATTCTTGAATAATTTATAGATATACTTGCTCGGAGTCGCTGAAGATCAACAAAATAGGGCAAGTCCTATGTGAAAATTCCTGGAGAACGGAATAAAGGTTGTTTTATATACCGCACGGTTCTGTGAACAAAGATTTAGCTGATTTTACCCCCCATCCTCTTATATTCTTGGGATAAATAATTCAACTATATGGGTTAAACTGGGGTGAATTCAGCCATATCTTTGTTCAAAGAGCCACGCGGTAGATGAAACAGCTTTGATTCGATTTTCCAGGAAATTTCACATTGGACTAGTCCTATTTTGTTGATATTGAACCACTCCGAGCAAAGATATCTGAAAATTATTCAATAATATCTGGGGAAGTGGGGTAAAATCAGCCACATCTTCGCTCACAGAACCGTGCGGTAGTTGAAACAGCTTCTATTCAATGCTCCAGAAAATTTCACATGCGATTTGCATTATTTTGTTGATCTTGAGCCACTCCGAGCAAAGGTATCTATAAACTATTTAATAATACAAAGGGAAGTGGGGTAAAACCAGCCATGTATTTGTTCACAGAGTAGTGCGATGGCTGCAAAAACTTCTATTCAATTTTCCAAGAAATTTCACATCGAATTAGCACTATTTTGTTGATCTTGTGGCTCTCCGTGAATATAAATTATTCAAGAATATACAGGGTGCGGCAGAAAATAATGCGAAAATTTGTACCATTTCTTTTAAATCCCATTTTCACCTAATTCAAGCAATCATATCAACATTATCGAGTGCAGTTATCTTTACAAAGTCCTTTTTAACAAATTTATTCAATGTATCTTCCAATTTTATTAATAACATCCTCGAGTGGACGCCGGAAGCCAGAGCATGCCTTTCGACCAGTCCTCCGACATTGACTGCCATGTGCGTGTTATGGTTGACTCCAGGGTTTTCACACTAGGGTGTGATGTTTTGCAGGCTCGTGCTTCAACATATGCCCAAATCGAATAATCCAACGAAATAAGATCTGGACTGCTAAGGGGCCACAAATCCTTCGGCCAAAACTTCATGTTATCGTTCAACCATTGGTGGGTTCGATTGGACATGTGACATGGCGCTCCATCCTGCTGTAGGACAACGTTTTGGTCCTCGGAGATATTGGCCTTCACCCAGGGAAAGCACTTTAAAATACCGATATACACTTCGGTATTGATTTTAACTCCAGCATCAATGAAAACAGGCAGCATTTACAAACCGTTGGACGCCACCAAGCCAAACATCATGAACTTTTTCTGGAACGTTCCCCATTTTCTGCGGTGAAATAAACCGGTCCGTGCGGCTGTTGGCCACAGCATCGATGTTTAAAAGCTTTTCGTCGGAGAACAGGATTATCATTTTTTCCTTCTTCTACAAGGAAAGCAATGTCTTGGAACGAGTCACTCGTAGTTCCTTGACCCGGTTCGTAATCAAGTGGCGTTTCGCTCTGGCTCTGGAAGATGCATGCAGGTCTTCTTTAATGATTCTCCGCATGGATTTTTTTTATCACATTCGGTGTGCGTGCAAAGCGCGGACGTCCGCTTTCCGGCTTCCGCTGTCGAAGACCATCCTGGCAATCTCTTTCGGCTTCTTCTATGCGAGCAACAAACTGGTGATCACTTCTTTCGCGAACATTTTGACGAATTTGAAATAAAACAAATAGAATGTTTGGATACAGCACTTGAATGTAAACATAAACAAATACACTTTCGACAGAAATTAGTCACTAACTACACGAACTTACTCAAGTTTGAAGATTTTCGCATTATTTTCTGCCGCACCCTGTATGGAGAAGTGGGGTAAATAAGCTCTATAACTCAACAATTATATCCGTGCGGAGATTAAAACCAGTTCTATTCGATTCTCCAAAAAGTTACAGATTTTTTTCCTTAGTTTTCATAAGTTCTTGCCCACTGTGCGTTGTCGCATCTCGGTGGTAATGGTCTCTCGATTGACGTAGTTGACACGGCGATGGTACCAGTCTGTAATGAGGAACGTAATAAGATGTTGCCTAGCAAGGATCGCGGGGTACTATTATGAAGTATTACTATATAGTACAGTATTATCGTCAAGGAAAGGCCAATTTCGGTAGATCGAGTTAGATTTTGCGACGCGTCGATGACTCGCATCAGGAGAACTTTGCGTTCCCGTCAGAATGACAGAGATCATAAAACATTCTCGAGAAGGCGTAGACAATTTTTAGTGGGAGAGGGGAGAGGTGCATGGCAATGTGAAAACTGTGATCAATTCACAGCTCCAGATGACTAACACAAATTTACTGTGAAAATTGCTTTTTTGTCACAAATGTTATTCGGCTCCGTTGAGTTGTTCTTACGACATGTGAGCCTACCAAAAAATAAATATTCGATCCAGTCGATTTTTAAACTTGATGTCAATGACCTGTCAGATCCAACAGTTTGATTTGTCTATTTTCTTTTCAAAATCATCCAGTATTATCCGTTGTTTCAAATCTTATGATACTTAATTCAAGCTCTCTAACAAGATGTACTGTTCTTATCATAAGGGGAACACCTCTCCAGGTTTGAACTAAATCGAGCTTTTTTGTATTTACATTATAAACTTGAAAATCAAATTCGTTGCACACTTCTGTCTCAACTGTCTTCCCCCTTCATCATCCTAGCTCGCCATTGCCACTACAATCTGACATTTCCAGCTTATACTTCTGTCAATCGCGGCATTCAAACAGTTGATTATTACCACTTTAGGATGATATTCATTGCAGTTCTGTGGATCTCATCCCTTCCTTCTCGGCCGGACCTTTTATTAAGGTGTATCTTCAACCAACCGACCGACCAACCGACCGGCGACTATCATCGTCGCCGGGTTTCACTTTTTAGGTCAACCAATAATTGAATGTTGACTCCGTGAATGTGTGCTCACAATATGCATCGAATCGAATTATGTTGGCCCGTTTTCTTATTTTTTTTCTCGATTCGAGCGAGCGGCGCGGGTAGCCAGCCCTTTTCTTCGCAGAACCAATCGACTGACGCGTCGGTACATTATGGGACCCTGTCTGCGCCCCCAAAACGCCACGAAAATAGTGTTAATAGCGACGGAATCCTTGCGAAGGCTCGAGAGAGCGAAGAAGAAGGCGAACGAACGGACAAAAGATGGTCGCGTCCATTCGTCCGTTGCATGGATGTTGCTGCAGGGGCTGATTAAAATTTCGCTTTCGTTTAATGCATCTTGCACCGAGGCCTGCTGCCCCATCTGACTGGCCGCTTGGTAGGACACCTTTGATTGCGTAACAACAATTCACATTGCTGTTCGTTTTTTTTTTTTTGCTGTATTATCATTTTCGATTCTTTATTGGGCAGACAGGCTTAAGCCTACTGGCGCACGATTGGAAAGTTGCCTGATGTCCTTGGCGAGCAGAAGTCTGCTATTTTCGTGTTGTTTTCGCAAAACAACAGCTAGCTTGTACCATATTGGGATACTGGTTGAGTAAGTTGATTTTCGGGTTCTGAATCGAAAGGTGCTGTCCCTTGATGAAAACATGCATATATCATTTATTGAGTCGCTTTTCGCATTAAATGACAACGCCTCAGCATGCATATATGAATTAATGAATTTATGTGGATAAATTATGCTCTTGTAATGACACGAATTTAGGCTTTTCGCATACTTGACCAACTGCTCTACAATGTAGTTTTCAATTTTTTTTTTGAGATCAGCGGATAAACAAATCGGTAAGAGGAGCTTCAGTTACACAATAGCCCTTTCGAAGTCTGCCCCAGTGATCAGCATCTGAGAGATCGGGAAAAATTGGCGATGTCGAAAGAGTGCAAAACGAAATCGCGTAAAAAATTATAATATTCATGTTTCGGTGGGCTCAGCCGACAATAACAAGAATAACATCAAATGAAAGCAAAAAAGGTCTACCGCAAGAAAGCAAAAAAAAAACGCTAAATCTGGGCGCAGCTAAAGACAAGGATTTCGACACAGCTGCGCGGGTTTGGGCTTGCAAAAAAAAACAAAAGTGAAACTAAAGAACGGTATCCTCGTCCGATGGGGAGATCCCTTTTCTGCGAAGAAACGACGTGGGCCCATCGAACGAATCAGAGTAGCAATCAAAGTGTATTTTGGCGTGGTTTTTCGGGTATTGTTTCGTCTTGTTGTGCTTCTTCTTCACCTCCATTCGGTGCATTTCGTACGTGTCCCTTCCTGAAATCGTGCAAAGAGAAAGTAGGTCTTGTGTAATCACAAACGGATTCGAAGGCGCGCGCGCATGAATTTCCGAGGATTCGATGCGACTGTGGGTAATTCGCTGCATAAAGGGATCATGGGTTTTGTGGTGCGATTTGCTACTTTCTTCTAGACCAAGACCCTTCGTTTTGGGTTTACAGTTGCTACCAGGAATTTGCAGGAATGAGGTCGTCTGTCTGGGGTATTGTGAAAGCTTTGCTTTCGGAGCGTTTCGGGGTACAGTATGCTTGAGGCGACGAGTGCAATTCCTAGACGATCAGAATGGTGATGGTTTGCTTTCAAGTGAGATCCTTTTAGACTCCGTTAGTCAGAAAGTATCATTAGATCGATGCATTTTTTGATCCCCTGTGATGTGATGTGACAGGAATCTACCACCAGTACAGGACTTGCCATGGCGTACATTTCCTCCGAATGGCAATATTAACATGTAGATACTTGTAATCCTCTCTATTTCAGGGTGTGAACCCGTGAGCAGAAGCACTTACACGTAAAGGATAGAGAATCTCTTTCAAACACTCTTATTACAGGAAATGAACAGTGAACAATACACATTAGGATTTCCGTCTGGTGGTTTGTTAAAAATAGGCTACAGTGAGTTTTGTAGTCTGTTGAAAGCAAATTAGACCCTCGTTGATCTCGATCGGACGATTTCCATCAAGGAAGGTATGATTGTCATCGATGAAATATTTGGTCCCCTGTGCTCAAACTATTACAAAATGTGCGCTAAATAACCTCTTTCAGCACATTTGATGCAAAATTGACACTGTACACAGAAATTGATGCTCACAGGGAAATTAATATGAACAAAGCCAGCCTTTTGTTCATTATGTAGTTACATTTTCCTAGACACTCATAATGAACTTCTCTATAAACGTCTATAAATTAATTAGCTACCCAAAAAGGAAAATGGCTGCATAAATCACAGACAGAATAGAACTTTACACTGTCTACGGCAATTTTTTTTTTTTTAATTAATCATTTATTTGTACAGGCTCAATCGAATCAACTTTACAGAGCCAAATTTTTATGTTTTTATACATCATTTGTCTTAAAACTAAAGTTAGGGGGATAAAACCGATTACTCGCGGCCGTCTCGAGGTTAATAGGAACTACAAATTACGGATGGGAAAGAGGGTGGGAATTTAAAGTATGGTTTACATAACACATTAAATTTAAATTCTAAATTATTGAAACACTTATAACTATACAATTTATGGTTTTCTTTTGACTTGAACATTTTTTGAAAAAGAAAAAAAAACACACACACATACACAGATAAAAAAAACTTAAACTAAACATACAGGTTGTTTAACATTCATTCTTCTACATGGAAAATAAAAAAAACATGTGAGTTTTTGGCCCAATTTACGACCTAGGACATCCAAAATATTAAGAAGTTCAAGAAGAAAAAATAAATGCGTTATTAATGGTGTAAGGCGTTGTTTAAGAATATGGTGTATATGCATACGTAGTAATAAAATAGCGTTTAAAAACTTTAGATATTTTAGTATCCTTCTGGGATGTTCTAGGTTATCCAAAATGTATTTAAGCTCAGAACTTCAGATCTACAGATGTGACAATAGCTTTTAGAGCTATAGAGCTATAAGGTTACTACATATATTCAAACATATTCAATGAAATTGTTTGAACGTCAACAGTAATTATTTGATGAACTTTGCAGAAGCAGATAATTTTTCATCTCCATGCGAAGCGCTAGGAGTGGACGGTAATTTATTGCTAGAACGAATAGAAATGAAGAGAAAGTGTATTGATAGTTCCGTATAGGGCAACGGCAGGCTTTGAAATTGATAGATACAAGTTTGAAAACGAGCGGAGGGCATTTGAACGGTTGTATCCGATCAGGCACATAACCCTTTGCCATACTACCCCATGCAGGGTAGGCAAGAGGGGAAATCCCCTTGACTGGCAAAAGGTTATGCACCGATTGGGCTCTTATACTACCTATTGATTTTTTCTAGTTCTAGCGATTTGTCCCTCTCCCGATACTGGCTAACACGGGTGAGAAATTATCTCCCGCTGTTGGGTTTATTTTTAGCATGCACCGCCTATATTATCTGCTTCTGCAAACTTCATCAAAGATCGTTACTTCCGCGCATGGGAGAATACAAAAAATAACAATCAAAGTGTAGTAATTTTTTGATGATTATGCAATGTTCTAGATCATACGAACTGTCCTTGAGTTTGTAACTTAATATCTACAGTTGCAACTTTAGGTTTTTGGGCTACACAAAGTTACGCTACATATGAAACCATATTCAGTGAATATTAAGGTAGAAAACAAAAGAGACATACTTGGATGATCTTGGTCTTCCAAACTGCCTTTTAGTTCCAAACATAAGATCTACAGTTTAACAGTTGTTTTAAACCATATGTTATCAAACATATTCAATGAATCTTGTGGAAGGTCAATGGTCATTATTTTAAAACTTTGTGACCCTCTAGGTAATCCAAACTGTCCTTGAGTAGTAATAGTTGCTTCTTAGGCTATATAGAGCTACGTTACGTATTCAAGCATATTCAGTGAATATTCTCGAACGTGAAAATATACAAGAAGATAATCTTGAGATGGTTTAGGTAATCCAAACTGTCTGGCTTTCAGAACTTAAAATTAATAGTTGTAACAGTAGTTTTTAAGCTTCACCAAATTACAATAAATTCATACTCAAAATTTAAACATATTTAGTTAATATTCTTAGAGGTCAACCAACATAATAAAACAATACATGTTCTAGGTCATCCAAACTAATCATGAGATCAGAACATTGGACCTATAGTTGTACCAAAAGCTTTCTGGGCTATGCAAATTTACGATGTTTATTGAAACATATGCATTGAATATGGAAGAACAACATTAGGACTAGAAATGAAAGATTTGAGGAGAAAGTGTTGATAGTTACGTTAGTGTACGGCAGGTTGTGAAAATTGAATAGAAGTATTAAAAGTTGAGCGAAGGGCTTGGATGTAGCAGTACTCGGGTCAAGCACTTTGTAAGGCAAAGGAATCGCGTGCTTGTTTCGAGTGCTGCTGCATCCATGCATTGCGCTTAGAATCTCCAGTCTTAGGACCTCATGGCGAGTTTGATCTCGGCGCACAAGTTGACACTGTATTTACCGACCTGAAAGCTGCATTTGATCGTGTTGATCATGAGATCTTGCTTGAACGTCTTGAAAGACTCGGCGTTCCTAAAAACTTGACCTGCTGGTTCAGATCTTATCTTACAGACCGGAAGCTTATGGTAAATATTGGACGTAAATCAGGTTTACCACAAGGAAGCAACTTAGAGTCTCTGCAGTTTTACATATTCATCAATGAGCTATTGGAGGAACTGCCCCCAGGATGCCGTTTATTTTATGCTGATGATGTCAAAATCTACATGGAGGTGAAATGTTTCGAGGAATGTCTCGAACTGCAAGTGTTAATTGATCGCTTTTCTGAGTGGTGTACCAGAAATATGGCTACTTTGAGTCTCCACAAATGCCACATCATTTCGTTCCAGAGAAAATTAAGTCCATTAATATATGACTACAATATTACAGATCAACCTCTTGAGCGTGTCCAGAAAGTACGTGATTTAGGAGTTATCCTTAACCCAGCATTGACCTACCGCTTGCATAACAACAACATAACCAGCCTTCGGTCTCCTTTACTGTGATATGGTGCAGTCGATCCTAGAATCCAATGCTGTAGTTTTTTTTTTAACAATTCAACGAAAAATTATAAGGTACTCCCTCCGCACTTTGCCATGGAAATACCCTCTCAATCAGCCACCATACGAAGATCGATGTAGGCTACTGGGCATAGAGATTTTGGAGAAACTTGGAGAAAATTCCCTGCAGTTCCTCTGGAAAACTTCCCTGTAGTGCTCTGAAAACTTACCAGAAATTCCTCTAAAGAAATTCCCTATAATTCTACTGAAGAACATCCCTGAAATTACTTTCTTGAAATTCTCAAAGAACTTTCCCGGACACCTCTGAAGCGTTGTCTGAATTTGTCTAAAGAACTTCCCCAAACTTCTCTGAAAAAATTGTCCGAACTTTTCTGAAGTTATCTGCAGAACTTGCCTGAACTTCTCTGTAGAACTTCCCTGAAGTTCTCTGACAAATTTTTCTGAACTTTTGTGAAGAACTTTCATGTATTCAAAGTTCTCTGGAGAACATCGTCGAAGTTCTCTGAAGAAGTTTCCTGAACTTCTATATAAAAAACTTCCCAGAATTTCACTGCAGTTCCTCTGAAGAACTTCGCTGTAGTTCTCTGAAAACTTACCAGAAATTCTTCTGAAGAAATTCTCTGAAATTCCACTGCAGAACTTCCCTGAAATTACTTTCCTGACATTTTCAGAAGAACTTTCCCAAACATATCTGAAGTATTATCTGAATTTGTCTAAAGAACTTCCCCGAACTTCTCTGAAGAAAGTCCCTAAAATTTCACTGAAGAACATCCCTGAAATTCTCAGAAGAACTTTCCCGAACATCTCTGAAGCATTGTCTGAATTTCTCTAAAGAACTTCCCCAAACTTTTCTGAAGAAATTGCCCGAACTTCTCTGAAGTTCTCTGCAGAACTTGCCTGAGCTTCTCTGTAGAACTTCCCTGAAGTTCTCTGAAGTTCTCTGAAAGACTTCTCTGAACTTTTCTCAAGAACTTTCTTGTATTTCTCCGAAAAACTTCCTTTAACTTCATGATTACTTTCGAAATTTATTTGTTAAAAGCTCGCAACTGAATACCTGTCATCATAAAGAAAATCAATCGTGTGAACATCGAAAAAAATTAAGTTATAGCGCTGCGGCAAAGATTTCTACTTCATAGCTACTATTATCTCAAAGCTCACATTTTTGCAAAACCGTTCCTCGAGTCTCATAGAACTAAGGCCTGTACTCGAAAAAAATGCGCCATTTTTATCCGTAACTTTTTTGTCCATGGGTAAAAATAATGGAAAATCTGTGTATAATTAGTTTGGAGTGCATTTTTTACGTGTGCATGTTTACAATTTCATAAAAATCGGTTCAGTGGTTATTGAGATGTCATTGAAGCAAGAAGAAAATCGCCGGAAATTTTTGTGTGCCGTCATGGAAAATCCGACTGCAACCATGAGATGGATCGGAAGACAACTGGGTATCACCCGTACAACTGTGTCTCGGGTGGTAAAATTGTTTAAGGAGTCCTTGACGACTGAGCGGCGGGCTGGAAGTGGGTGAAAATTGAACATAGCTGACCCTGTGAAGGTCCGGAAGGTGTTGCATTAGTTCAAGTGTAATCCGAAACTTCCGATTCGCGACGCGGCTTTGAAGGTAAAGTGTTCCGCCTGGTTCGTTCAGCGAACCATGAAACGAGCTGGGCTTCGTGTATTGAAGGCACCGAACCGGCGTGATCCTGGCCAAATCCCGCGCAAGGAAGCTGTATCGAGAGTGGTTAACGAAGCCGATGTGTGTGGTTATGGATGACGAAACCTACATCAAGGCAGACGCAAAGCAGATACCGGGGCTGAAGTTCTACGTTGCCAAATCACGGTTTGATGTTCCGGAAGACATAAGGAAGAAGAACGTGGACAAATTCACCAAAAAATACCTGCTCTGGCAGGCCTCATGCTAATGCGTTAAACTGAGTAAACCGTACATCACAACGGGTAGCGTCAACAGCAAAATTTACCGCACCAAGTGCCTCCACAAGCGTCTGATGCCCTTCATGCGGTCCCACGGAGGCGAGACATTGGATTGGTACAGAGACAATAACGTTGTTTTTGTACCAAACACGTTGTTTTTGTACCAAATTCACCAGAGATTCGTCGGGTGGAAAGATTTTGGGTCATAATGAAGGCCAAAGTTTGAAAAATGTCCAAGGTGTTTAAGAACGAGCTGAAGTTGAAGAAAGAATGGATGAAAGTGACCAAAAAGGTTGGCTCCACCATTGCACAGAACGTAATGAGGGGCCTTAAGAGAAAGTTGCGGGCTTTCAGCGATGAAAAGGAAATTTAATAAAGAAATTATGCCAAAACATAATTCATATGTATTAGTTCATTCCCTAAAAGTTTCAAGAAAATTTTTGGTTGACACTTTTGTCTGGTGCATTTTTTTTTCGAGTGCAGACCTTATGATATAGATATTTATAATGGCTATATTATAACGAACTATAGCATAGATTTCAAGCACCGTGTGGCGGCACCATAAGGATGTGCACGAGAAAGAATGTCTGAAAAAGCGGTTGCTACCGTTTATCAGAAGCCACGACTCTCCAGCTCTGATTTGGCCTCTTGTCACTATGCGAAATCCGTCCTGAAATGGTATAAGGTACAAGAGGTCAAATACGTGCCAAAAACAGCCAATCCACCAAACTGTCCAGAACTTCGCCCAATACAGAAGTACTGGGCTCTTGTTAAGCGGAAACTCTTCGAAACTAAGAAGAAAGTAAATGGTACAATTGATTGCAAAAGAAGGTGGAGTCACGGCGGGCGTATCTGAGGATAACGTACGGAACCTGATGGCGGATGTACCACAGAAAGTTCGAGAATTTTACAGAGAGAAGGGTTAACATCTTAATCAACTGTTTCTAATGTATGAGATGACTCTTTTATAGTAAAATAAACAACCGGTTTTGTTGAATTCGGTCTACATTTTTTATGTTGCAATTATTCTGGTGTCCAAAATTGACCGTGGACAGGCTTTAAATGGTTATCGGTAGTATTTATCTATTGTGTTAAAAGTGGGTTCAATTGGCGAAGTGGCAACCGGTTTTGCTTACTGTGCAAAAAATCAAGTTCAAACCTTAGCCTTGATCAAATAATTGTTCAGCTATTTGGCTTTCTACACCCTTCTGGACTACGGCTGCCTCTCAAATTAGTGTTCTTCTGAGCAATCCATAGTCCTTTAGTGAGGGGTTTCTTTGCAGTATAAATGTGTGCCAGGCACAATAGTAAGCTTATGCTCTAGGACTGTGGAACGAATTTATCTCCCGATACGATGTACGACTGTTCAGGTTCTGTTAAGTTTCGGTCAATCACGCAGTAGCAACTACGAAATGTGTGGTCATCTAAGCTGGAGTCTATTAATAGCAAATTTTATAGTGTAAATTTGTGAAGTAAGTCAAATCATCAACATGATCACAATCATGTTCAAAGATCCTTGATTTTCAGAAAAAGTCCTATCTTGGGGGCAGTTTTTCCCGACAAAACCAATTAACCAGCGAATCATCCACCCAAAGTGTCCCCATTCCCACCGCATCACAAGACGAAACTGCGAAAGATTCTGCCGCTGACCCAGAATCCCATTGCACTCGACGACGACGACGATTCGAATTAAATTTTCATTGTGAAATATTCCGTGCAAAATTGTGAACAACGGCCATCGCCGAGAACTGACAAATCCCCTTAATTGCACCCAATGATTCACTGAAATGTGGCTGTTGCACTTTTCTCGCACGGTCCATCGATTGGCTCGGTGCAACATGGCTCATTATTCTCCAATCATCTTTTTGCTGTTGCTGTTGTTGTTGTTGCTTTGTCTGATTGGTCCAATTCTTTCATTCTTTCCCCCTAGCGGATGAGTCAACCCGGAGCTCGGTTTGCCGATCTGGTTCAATCCGAGCGTCGAATGTTTCGTCAAAATCAATCAAACTACAGCCAGAAAGCAGACACACAGACCGTAGTTGTTTGTTGATTATTACACTGGTGTTTTATTTAATTTAATAATCTTTAACCACACTTCTGCTCGGCGGGTCCATCCGAAGCCTGTCTCGAGTCGAATTTTCCCTTTCGTTTGGCTTCTCTATTTGCCATGTTTCGTTTGCTTGTTCCGTTTCTTCATCACTTTCCGTTTCGTTTTCGTCGACTGGCAGTTAGTAGCTGCTGTTGCTAGCTTGCCAAACGGAACCGGGTCTCGCGAGGGGTGGTTAGAGGGGAGAAGGTTGGCTCAATCGTGCTATTACAACATCAAAGGCTACGATCAGGGGGTGGTGGGGTCCCACAGATGGCTGCTGCTGAGAAGAGTGGGGACGCCTAGTAGTTAGTAGCATTTTTTCATGGATGACAAATAGGCAACGAGGAGGGTGGGAGATTGACGTGAGCTCTGCTACTGCTGCTGCTGCCACGAGAGTTGTACACTACGAAGCGTCCTACTAACCTACTTTCGGGGGTACCACTACCAGCCTACCTATTCACTAATGTAAACGTCAAGCGAGCTGCTTCGTTCGCTGCTCAGCCCAAGCTGTATACACACATTAGCGAGTTATTTTTTCGATCGAAATCGAGAGACCTGACGACCGTGAGTTACTCCTCCTGCATCTCGCGCGCGCACAAAGAATGATTCTCTCCCTCTCGTTTCCAACGACGACGACGACGACGACGACGACGACACGACGATGTTAGTAAAAATGTATCCACTACCAACAGAAGGGAACAAAAAAGATGTCAATCTAGTAGACCCCGAATTGAAAAAAAAAACACTGACTGTGAAAAGCACCGAAGGGTGATGGATGTGAAAGATAAAATAAATTGAGAGTGCATGTTCTCGGCCACATACGAGCCCCCTTGGGTCGTCGTCGTCGTCGGCTGCTAGTTTGATTGTCACACACGTGATTTCCCTACACATTTATAGTGGCTGCTTATCGAAGGAAAATATTGTGTCAGGGCAGGGAGGCAAGTCGCATATCGTCGCTTCCACCGTGGCGGTAATAAAATTAGAGTCGACTGTTTATCGGTGGCACCGCCGAAAAACTGATCTTGCTCAATTGGGATTTTTTTGGTGTGTTTTCGGTTAGCATAGCTGAGTTTGCTGAATTTGCTGAATGGTGGGGTTTTATGTCGAGGCAGATTCAAGAGTTCTGAGCAGAGCTGGTAAATCTCACGGCTGTTGTGTGACAATGAAAATTCCATCTGACCATCTCACTATGGCGAGAAGAAATGAATTATCATTAGCTTTCTTTCTAACTGTCATGCTGTCATCACATTTTTTCGCATGTCCCTAAGTGTTTGAAACTTATTGCTTCTACACTAAGCCTATTACTTGCTGGCGGATTTCACGCCAACCCATCCAATGAATTAAATGAAACTCTGTGGGTGTATACACTTTGTCTTTTCAAGCAACTTTGCATACTTTGTTTTTTTCAAAATTTATCAAGACTACCATTTGAACAGGGATAAAGTTTTTCGATCGATTTTTTTAAATCAAAATTTTTTTCTTTATAAAGGCTTTATATTTGTCTAAAAGTTCGCCATACATTGAAAGATGGGCACTCTTAAGAATAAAAACTGTTTCAAACAACAACTTTTTCATGTCGTTTTTTTCCGCATATCATTTGGTCCTAACAACCTCACAGCAGCCAATTAAATTTAATTATAATGAAAATTTGGATTTTTTAAGAGCCTTCGAATGTTTGAAAAATCAAGGCTACCATTTGGAAAGGGCTTTTTTTAATTTATTAATATTTTAAACTTTAATGATACTGGTATACCTCGATAGAACGTACATCAACTTTCTCACTTCAAATCGAAATATCATAAAAACCACTGATTGTATCTGAAATCTAATACAACCGTAAGAAAAAACAGAAGATGGCCTTTTGTTTTGGTTGTATTAGATTTCCTATATAACCAGTAGTTGTTATGCAATTTTGATTTGAAGTGAAAAAGTTGAAGTACGTACTATCGAGGTATACCTGTAATAGAATTAAATCAGGTGGTTGATCCTGTTTTTTTACCATAAATTTTAAACATCATTTAATGATTAACTCTGACAATTTTTATTATTTTCTACCTAAAATAATTGTTATGTTACCTGTGATACAGTACATTTCATTACTTGAGGGATCTTAGGTATACATTTGAATAAAATACATTATTTCTACCCACATAATTTACTGGTTAAGCAAGGCGTCATGATTAGTTGTGAAAAGAGCTTATCATAATGGAATAAAGTGGCATAAGTATCAGAATTAAATGTTGTGCACATGTCAGTAATTTACGTAACATATCATCTACTATGCGTATTTGTGAGTCACACAGTGGAATGATCAGATGGTGCAGATGGAAACGAAGCAAATTTTGATACACATTTTAAGGACCCACAACAACCAAACATTGCTCGATTTCATTAAACAAAATTCAATTTATAGCCCAAACATTATTTTCATGTTTGATGGAACAGCGGTCCATTATAAGAACAAAAGGAACTTTGCCAGCTTGTGCAATTTCAAGTCCAAGTATGGATTGGAAGCAGAATGACACTTCTTTGCAACGTCTCATGGGAAAGGTCCATGTTATGCTATTGGTGGTAGTGTCAAGCGAAGGGAAAAGAGAGTTTTGTTCAAGATTATTGAAACACAATCAAAACTCCTCTGTATGACTGGGCAGTTGAACAGACAAAAAAATATTACAAGACTAAATTTCTGCTTCATATCAGCTGAACAATATGCAATCATATCAGAAGAACTTGAGCAGTTATATACACAAGTAACATTTAAAGTTTTATAAATTCCTACAAGGGTGTTATAAAACGACAGGCATAAAACCTGGTCAAGGCATTCTTGTCTCGATTGCTTCCCCCAAAACCTCACAAAGACTAATATGTGCCTAGTGGTCCACCCTGGCAAAGGTTCTGAAGGATATATTCTAGAGGCAGTACAAGATTGGATTAATACAAAAAAAAAATATTATGATCAAATAAAAGCAGTTTGAAAACCATAGGTAAACTACAATAAAAGCAATTTGACATCTATGGAAACCTCTTTCGTGCCACTTACACTAGACGCTTGCCAAAACCTCTCAAAACAGTTTTATTCATATGATAATCGTATTCATGAATTTTATTCACCCTCAACAAATTCATGTCGGCTAAAATAACCCATAATAAATAAAACGTCAGTATTCTCATGGTTAAATATTTATCTCATTTATCATAAGTTCAACCTATTGTGCTCAAATGTTAAGTGCCAAATTAAATACATTGTGTAAAACGCTTGAAAAGAGCTGGAAAACTAGGTGCGCCTCCGATATACATTCGTTGTACGTTCTAAAAAAAATATATTTAGAAGAAGTGTAATTCTTCGTTAAAAATAATTTTTTTGCTCAATCACTCTTACTTAATATTTTTGTTATCCCACATAAACTGCCATACAACAATAAGCCGTGTCAAAGAAAATATATCATGATATATGAAAATTAGAAACCATCATGAAATAAAAATGGCAACGGCATTAAGATTGATTTTTCATGAGCCATATCGAAAAACTGTTTTTGACTTCACCTTCCGGCTAGAAAAGGTTATAAAAACAGCCTAAAGTAAAATAATTAACTATACATCTTTCGTATCGTTGAAAGCTACTTTTAAACTACATAGCATGTCAATTGCAACAAAAAAAAACCCTTATACATTTAAACAAAGGCTCATAGGCCGTAGGATTGTTACTTTTGAAACTGCTTATTGGTTTCTTGGGTCATAATTGTTTTCAAACTTTCAAACAGCGTATTAAATTGTTTACAACCTTCCATGCATAAGTTCTTATTACAGCGATATCTGACTTGAATTTCCATGAAAGATCCCTTTAATTTATGCCAAATCTAGCATCCTTTTTATGTGCATTAGATAACGTAGAAAATTAAATGTTTCTTTCAAACTGTGTACTAAATTCAATTCACAGTTTCCTCAAAACACATATTTAGGGATAAAATACCGAATGTCTCATCTGCAGTAACTTAAATATATAAGAGTGCACCTTCGCAGGCAGCTTTATTTTTTCGTTACTAGTGAAGTTGATAGGTTTTTGGAAAGCAGAAGTGGGTTGGCAGCCAGCCGTGGCCAGGCAGGCAACGAAATGAAATAAGCAGCTGTCCGGTGTTAGCCAGTGTGAGCATGCTAGGTATCAAGTAACCGGCGCCATTAAAATGAAAATGAATCGGTTTTGTATTAATTTCACTCCAAGTCAATAAGCTTTCGTGTAGTGAATAAACCTCACTTTCGCCGATTTACTCCCGATTCACTCCCGATTCACTTCCTGTCAAACATGGGTAAGCTTAAATTCATTTTCGATCTAGTCACGTTGAAAGCGTTTCAATTGAAATTTAGGTTTGCTTCAAACGACCGTATATTAAAATCGTTAAAATTGATTTGATTTCATACCCCACCCGAGCAGAGGTTGGTGAACACAACGTAACATGCGTGCCAGCAGTGTTGCTAGAAGTATTGTCATTTGACGATGCACGCATTGCTGTAACTTTGCTCGACAAAAAGCTCCTTGAGCTGGCAACCGCGTTTCTGTTTGATACTGCCGTGACTTATTGAAATTTAATTTGGAGCTATGACCACAAAAGGAATCTCATTTATCATTTCATAAATGGTTGATTGTTGTTTTCGGTGCTACAATTACTTTATCTGGTGGCACTGTTTCTAGTCTTAAAAATATTGAATACTTCAGAAATGAATATTAATCCACACGTATTGCATGAATTTCAATTGTCCTGCTTTACACCAGTTGGACATCGAAGGCTTAGATAAACACCGATGAATGAAAAACTTAGTCAAAAATGTTAGTTTGAAGATTGTTATACTGAAGCTGACTAAGAAGTGGCTGTCAAAAGAAGATAATGTGTTTCAATTGAAAGGGATGAATCTTAAGTTCATCGTCCCACGACGATTTTCAATTGACAGTTAACTTGTATGACCCTGCTCAATCTCATATAATTTACCGTTGCGTATTCTCGTTAGTTGCCAGCCAATGAAGGCAGCAGCTGAGAAGGCTGGACGAGGACGAGGAACTGAATAAACTGCTTTCCATTGTGAGCCAGGGTTGCCACATTATTTTTCGTTCCTATTTTTAATTTTTACCAAAAAATCTTTTTTATCTGTGTTCAACTGCAGAAAATTTTGGCAAAAACTTATGCTTCACACTTTGTGTTGTAAAAGTAGAGTGGAAATTTTTCAGATGTATGAACTTTTTTTTAATGAATGCAAAATAGTAAACGATGGCCTATTCCTCAGTGCTTTCAAAGGAGTTCAAATATAGTTCAGTAATCGAGTTGAACTCCTTCAAAGTTTGCAGCTTCTTAGGATCAACTTTCTTACTGGTTCTTATTAACGCGTATGTATTGGATCGTTCAGATCAAAGCGCTTAATGATCTGTTTAATCAACTCGGTAGATGTTTCTCGAAATCAAAAACCCCGAAATCTATCAAGTGTTTTAGGTAATCTCCCTAGTAGCACACTTGTTGCCATTCGATTGAAATATCATAAATATGACTTGCTAAGTCATAATCAAGTTACTACTACAACTAATTATGATCATAGTGTGCTACTTGGGTATAAGGAAGACATCAGCAGATTGCACGTGTTCGGAAATTCCGGAGCTTCTAACTGGAAGATACGGTTCGCTCTGTTGATAAAGGAAAACACGTAGCTCATGAAGTGGAGCCAATTGGGTGATTAAGATTGACTCTTTGGATCTTTTTAGGCTGCAGAAAAAGTAACTGTAGATATTTCGCATAAACTTTTACAGGTACAATGGCAGCTTTTCGCATGCTTAGGTTGTACAAAGAACCAAAGAGTGGCAAGAACATTTGATAATTATCAAGCAGTCCCGTTGCAGCAGCTTCTTAAGGGATCGGTCTGAACCGATTCTCCATCTGATCCAAAGCCCACAAGCCTTTTTTGTAATCGGTACCATCGACCTGGAACTGTTTAACAACAGTGCGAAATATGTATTAGTTTTGCTCTGCTCTGCAAATTTCTATGAAATATAACAAAAACATTCGAATAACAGAAATAACTATCGAGATCATTATTTTAACTTCCCAAAAATCCTCTGCGTGAATTCATAAAAATACTTTAAAATTAGAAAAACAGTATTTTTGTAGAGTTTCCTGCAGGAAATTCTGCTGAAATTTTTAGAGCAATCTCTTTCGACGCTTTAAACTCCACTTCTCCAGTGGATTACAAAACTTCACAAGTTCATTGAATCCTCCACAAATATTATCACAAGAATGTTTTAAAAAACTGCTGCTGAAATTACAGTAGAAACTCCTTAAAGAATCTATGCCTACAAACTCCTGGAGTATGCCAATAAAACATTTTCTTAAAACTTTGACTTAAAATATTCTTTTCTTAAAAAAATTGACTTAAAACATTCATGGATTTTCTTACAAAATTGACTTGAATCATTTATGGAGAAACCCTCCCAAATGATGTTAGAAAAAAAAATGACTTTCAGACTATCATCTGTCACTGTAGAGCCAGTGTCAATTTTTAAAACAGCACACTGAAAGTAGAATTGGTAAAAATATGAATCCTAAAAACTTCTTTTATTTTAATTTGAGGTTTTTGAGTGGACAAGCAATTGCCAATAATCTTGGTTTATCTGAGAAATTTGTAATCTTTACATACACATATCTGTTTGAAAAAAAATGAAAAAATCTGTGTCAAGCTAGATAAATCTGTACACGTGGCAATCCTGGTGTGAGCCAGTACACAATCAGCGGTAATAGGTAGCTAATTGCTAGGCAGCTTAGCAACCGGTGTCAACGGTTGGTTGTCAAGTGTTAAATCAGGTGTAATTCAATTGATAGACGGATCTCTTAAGGTTTAAAAAAAAACAGATTGCTAGGCAGTTTTGGGAAGCGCAGCAACGAGGAGTTAAATAAACTGCTGTTGCTGAAGAGCTCCTCAATAAAGATAAAACAACAAACGATTTTATGAGAAATTTTATGTGAAATATGGAACTAGCGTTAGGAATGAATTTACACTTTTTTACATTCTGTACTGTGATGCTTCATATTGACCATATCCTTAAACTTATTCCTCTCGACTTAATATTTTTGAAGTAATTGAGCAAACTTGCCATCAAACGTTGCAAACTTATAGCATCAACTTCTATCGCAAGTTTGTTCCAGAATCACGTCCACTGCCCAGTGTCTCGCACCGTTTTACTAGTCTTCTGAAGCTTCCGATACACAATAATCCAACATTTTCCGAGTAGGCAGCATTAGGGAAACCACCATTGTAACGATACTTACTACTGAACAACCTTCTGGTTGTTGAGGCAATTTTCCATTTCCGGTCAACACTTCATAGGTCCTTTTGTTCTTTTATGAAATGTAGCACAAGTTTTATGAAGCCATCTTCTTTGTCCATCCTTCAAGTCTATCGTCTACCCACGACAACTTTGTGTTTTTCTCCAAAGGTTCAACTACCTAACCAAACCGTGGTATACCGAACATTTATTCATGACCGTGAATTTAGAACCCCCAGTGACATCTTCTAAAGGGTGTTTCAATCAAAATTTGGTCGACTTAAACTTGACGCATTTCCTTTCATCGTGCATTAACAATTTTTGCACACCCCTCATTTTGAAGATGTGTGCGTGTAGCATCATGCCTCTATTTTGATTTTGAGACTAGCTCATCAGTTATCAAAATGTCGTCGAAGGAAGAGAAGCAACGCATCAAAATTTTGCACGTGAATGGCGAACATCCAAACTACTCTCACGCCAAGTTGGCGAAATTGTTGAATGTGGTTAAATCAACTGTTACCAACGTATTAAAAGTGTTCGGTGAACGTTTGTCGAAAGCCAGAAAAGCTGGATCGGGGGAAAATCGAAAGCCGGAGGCCACAGCGACGACAAAAAGAGTTGCCCACTGTTTCAAGCGTCCGAGATGTTGCAAAGAAGCTGAGAGCCTTCAACCGTAGATAGAGCTGAAAAACGAGCTGGACTGTCGACTTACAAGAAAGTGGTGACTCCAAATGGCGACGATAAACAAAACACGTCGGCCAAAGCACGATCGCGAAAGTTGTATACGACGATGCTGACGAAGTTTGATTGCGTGGTTCAGGACGATGAAGCTAGCGTCAAGGCATACTTTGAACAGCTTCCTGGACAGGAATTTTCAAGCACATTAAACTGTCAAAGTTCGCGAAGAAATTTCTGGTGTGGCAGGCCATCTGTACTTGTGGCTTGAAAAGCGACGTTTACATTGCGACCGGAACCGTCAACCAGGAAATTTATCTGAGCGAGTGCCTACAAAAACGGCTACTGCTTTTCCTGAAGCGACACTATTGTTCCGTTCTATTTTGGTAGGATTTGGTATGCTGCCAACAACGTTCAAGTGGTGCCCAAGGACAAAAACCCTACCAGTACGCCAGAGCTTCGCCCAATCGAACAAAATTGGGCCATCGTCAAGCGGAACCTTAAGAAGACTCAAAAAGCTGTTGTGAGCGAGAAACAGTTCAAGGCAAACTGGCGTTCTGCGGCGAACAAAGTGGACAAGAAGACTGTACAAAATCTTATGGTAGGTGTTAAGCGAAAGACCCGGCTATTCGTATCCGGTAAAAAGGAAGCTTAGCTGAATATTACTCCTGTATTCTATATTAACTGAACTTCAAAAAGGAAAATAATTTGACTTAATAATACAAATTTTGATTGACTCACACACATTTCGGAACACCCTTTATGATCATGTCGTCCATTTTCATCTAACTTTCATCATCATCATCATCATCATGATCATCAACAATGACTCAATTAAATTTACTGAAATACTCGGTTCAATCTTTCATTTTTCATATGATAATTTAACATAACGACCCCTTCGGCTTTATGACTTTCTGTCTAATGGTGTTCGACATAACGGAATTCAGCCTAATGGTACTAAGCCCAGACAATGTTTTAATTGTTTATTTGAACATCGACTTTACCTCTTGTTTAAAATCGACTTTAGCGAAACCAACCTTTTTTTTTCAATTCCAAAATAGCCCTCAACCATTTGAATGCGTGTCACTTTTGTGACTCTGACTCTGACCCACCATCAGCCACAGTATTCCCATCGATCAACCCACCGAGCCTCCCACAGCACCTTAAAATTGACATTTTACGACTGCAGCAGTTCCGTGTGCAAAATTTACAACGACGCAACTTTCGAATCGCATCCAATTGAACCTTCATCGGTTTCAGTATAGGAAAAGGACCCCAGCCCAGCCTCGTCGAGGGGGGATGGGGAAGTGTTTAACGAAGGTGAGAGTGATCGCGTAATTGCTCTCTCTTGCCCCTCCCAATTACCAGTTATTACTATTCTCAAACCGGGCGAATTCAATTACCACACAAAGTTCACTTTCCCAGTCGTCTTCCCGCAAAGACACGTAGGAAAAAAGGGACCAATTACCTGTACTGCCCGACTGTCATGGGAAGAAACGGCCCATTCAGAATCCTTTCTCTTCTGGTGGACTTTTTTTGCATTGATTTCGGTCACGTTTTACTTTCCCGATTTTACTCCGAGCTTGGATCCTGGCCGGAATCGCCTACATGTGCGCGAATGGTGATGAATTTCTTGTTCGGCTGCCTTTTTTTCGCTTCTTCTTCTCTTGCATCAGGTCCCGATCGTTACGCAATGTCGCGTTATCTTACTTATTTTTTGGAGCTTTTCTTGTTCTGCGCTTTTCGGTCGGAGAGCATTGCCGTTGGGAACCGGTTTGATCGCGGGCTGGACGCGAATTCGGTCGCGGGAGTTGGTTTTTTTTCGAGTGGGAACGGATTGAATTTTCTAAAAATGGCAATTGATGCATAATTGTAATTTTCCCATTTATTTTGGAATAATTTAAATAGACCTAAATCAAGACAGTTTACACAATTTTGTCTGCCATTCAGTGCAATTTAGATGTTAACAAGTTCAATATGTGGATTGGAAACTTATCGCCATCGTAACTCAATTGTAATATGGCAATCACACATGTCCCTGTGTATTCAGTCCAAGACTTGTATCATTATTGTTGATTTTAAATTGAAATCTTTTATAACTATACTGTTTTCGAAACACGGTTCCGTAAATTCGGTTTTCCTGGTGACGAATGCTATTCATCGGTCATATTAGACAATTTGAGAAAGTGGTTAAGTTTAAAAAACTCTACTTTTTCTTCCCAGAATTACTCACTTCCAGAAGGGAAACGGCCTAAACCCCGAGCTGCCAGTTTTAAGCCAACGGCAACTCTTGGGATGGTCACTCAGAGCCTATTTTGTTCCGGATCTCAGGGCGTTATGTCGAGGGATGTGGGAGTCCTAAATAATATAACTGTGTTTGTTGTACGGACCATGTACAAAACACTAAGAAGACCGGTGTTCCCCTACGGACACGAGACTTGGACCATGCTTGAGGAGGACCTGCAAGCACTTGGAGTTTTTGAGCGATGCGTGCTAAGGACGAGCTTCGGCGGTGTGCTGGAGAACCGTGTGTGGCGGCTAAGTATGAAACACGAGCTCGCTGCACTCTACGGCGAACCCAGCATCCAGAAGGTGGTCAAAGCCGGAAGGATACGGTGGGCAGGGCATGTTACAAGAATGCCGGACAACAACCCTGCAAAGTTGGGGTTCGCTACTGATCCGGTGGGCACAATAAGTCGTGGAGCGCATAGAGCACGATGGGCGGACCAGGTGGAGCGTGATCTGGCGAGCATTGGGGGTGACTGAGGTTGGAGAGTGGCAACCGCAAAACCGAGTATTGTGGCGAACTATTGTTGATTATGTCTTATTCTAAATGTGATGTTGAACAAGTAAATGTATGTATGTATGTGTTTGTTATACTTTGTTAACTGTCCCAAAACAAAAGCGGTGGCAGTGTAGAACAATACGGAGATTTTCAAGTAACCCCAAACCACTATATTTGGTTACAGCGACTTGACTGTGACTTAATTGAGTAGCATTGGAGTAACATCAACTTTATTGCAACAAGTGCGCTGCTAGGGTTGTTGTTCAAGATGGCCGGGTGCAACGTGGTGATGGCTGGACGGTGCCTGTGTTATGGCTGAAGCGGTAGCCAACAGGTCGGCCAAAGTGACGTCCGGAATGGCGATGAGGATTGCGGATAACGTCTGCGGGTGTGAATGGCATCTGACGAGGTAAGTGTAGTGGTAATTGCCGTAGGGGCGTGAGTCGCGATTAGATCGACACCGGGAAGACAGTTGGAATGGCGACTAAAGTTATGGCCGGAATGACAACGAGGACACCGGATGACGTGGTAGTTAAACTGGAGAAATGGCCGGAACCTCGACGAGGACGCCAAGCGGCTGATGGCTGAAATAGCGTGGTGATGACGGATGACGAGGACACCAGACTGAGGTTGGTATGGCGTGGCCATACCAATCATCGGTTTGAATTTAAATCACATTTAATCTACAACAAAAACATCGTAATGCACCATACTCAATGAATTATTCTTAAATTGGAGTTAACATTCGCTAGAAATTCTCGATGTAGACTAAACGGTGCGTTTTGTAACATTCTCTCCTATTTGAAATAGTGAATGAAAATAGGACTTGAGGATGTTGTGCGGAAACACAAGTGTAGCTGATTATGAAGAAGTTAAATAAAAACATGGAAAATTGGAAATAAAATGAAAATGCAGTGAAAATAATTAACGGAGGAAGGAAAACGAAATAAAAGAAGTGAAAGGATAAGAAAAAGAAGAAAAACAAAAGAAGTAAAACAGAAGAAGATAAACGGTAGAAATGAAATAAAGGCAAATTAATGGAGGATAAAAACGGAAGAAGTATACCGGAAGAATCGAAGCGACAAAGAAGTAGAAGAAGAGAAGCGGAAGCAGAGGAGCAGAAAAAAAAGAAGCGGAAGAATAGAAGCGGATGAAGATAAACCGAAGGAGCGAAACGGAAGGCAATAAGCGAAAAAGACAAACGGAAGAGGATATGAGGAAGAAGAAAAGCTGCAACAGAAAAACAGCAGATAAGGAGAAGCGGAAGAATACGAGCGCACAAGAAAAACGGAAGTAAGAATGCTTATAAAGCAATGAAGCTCATTCACATTTGAAAAAAAAAGAACAAAAACCAAAAACCACACAAATTATATAAATAGCTAAATGTTAGCACAAATTTGCAAAATTATCAAAACGAAATTGATAAGTAGCAATTTTTCTTCACGAATACATTTTCACGGAAATGTAGGTAAAAATACTTCTGAAATATGCTACCTTTTGGCGAATTTCTTCAAAGAAGTATATACTACATTCTTCGAAGAAGACCGCGATCGTAAATTCTTTGAATTCATTCTCGAATATATCAATATATATCTGTTAATCAATTATCTTCTCACGAAATTCTCAAAGCACTCAAAAACTTGGATGCTTCTAAGGGACCAGGACCAGATGGTATTGCACCCATATTTTTTAAAGAATCTTTCAGACGAACTTACCCTTCCTTTAATATTTCTTTTTAATGCCTCTGAAGGGCGGAACATTTCCTAACATTTGGAAATTCTCTTATTTGGTTCCGATTTTCAAATCCGGCACGAAATCTGACATCCGCAGCTATTGTGGAGTTGCCATTATCTCTTGCACCCTAATCTCTCGTAAATGAAAATATTTTTCAGCAAGTAAAAAATCAAATTACTAGCAAACAGTACGGCTTTTTTAAAAGTCGCTCAACTACCTTTAATCTTCTTGAATTTGTAACTGTTATTCTTAATGCAATGGACAATAGCCAGCACGTAGAAGCCCTTCACACTGACTTCAGAAAATCATTTGGCTGAATCGAAATACCATAATTACTCTTCAAATTGCAAAAAATAGGAATGAAAGCTGGACTGTTCAATTGGCTGCAGTCATATTTAACGCATCGGAAACAAACATTTCGTCTTCAAAATAAACTCAGTCACCACTCCAAGGTTCACATTTAGGTCCACTTCTTTTTATTTTGTACGTAAACGACCTTTTCTACATACTTAAAAAATCCAAGTACTGATATATGATGATAACCCGTTGATAATGTTTGGCCGAATGGACATTTGGTGATCATGATCGTGATATTGAAATCAAATAGGTCAATGTATATTTATGTGTATTCTTCATTAAAATTGTGAAATTCTCATATACTTGTCCCATTTGTTTTGCTTTAGTTTAATCATATTATCTCTCACCATGTTTTGATAATCGCCAGTCATTTTGAAGCTAGATTTTTCTGAGAAAGTTAAAAGTAACTATTGTTGTAAAGGATGAATAACTTTTTTGAGAAAAGTCGAAATTTAAAATCAGATTCTACTGTGAAATGCCATGCCAAGTAATTCTAGGGTTCGCAGCCATTTAGCCGAATATCTTCTAATTATTTGATTCCAAACAACGTCTCAAAAGTAAAATAGGAAACATGCAATTTTATTAAAGCTCAAAACTATTGAATATTAGTTTCTCACATTATTCACCAGTCGGTTTAAAATTTCTCAAATTGAAATGCATGAAATCAAGAGAATTATATTTGTTTGATTAGTTTGACTCCAAAGTACTGCTCATGTTTGAAAGAAGGAATAAGCTCACAAAGAGTAATAAACCGGGCAAGCGCTTGATTCAGAAGTTTGCTTTCGAATTCAGGAATATGTAACGTCATAGAAGGTTCATGTGAAAAGAATCAAAAGAAAGTATCTTTCGGCGGAACTCCATATTTCTTCAAGATTATAAAAAATAATGACCCATTCTGTCTTGTTGTTAAACATAATACATATTTCCATCTAAAATCAGGAGTCTACGATTTTATCAAAACATTCATACTTCTCATGTATATAGGCAAATGGACGAATACCATTTTTTGCATTTTTGAACATAAAAATTTGTTTTTTCAGTGAATTAATATAGTTGAAACTGAATTAGAATGCTTACTACTGCAGTTCCCCCCCATATTGATACATTATAATTGAAATAAGTCTAGAATATCGGAATGTTATGCGTTCGAGAATGCTTTTTTGGTTCCTTATTTCCTTTTTAAGATCTTATGCGATTGAAAATACTTTTTAAGGTTCTTATTTCCTTTTCTCTGCAATACATTTATGCTAATCGAACAATATTCGACCAAATGTCTATTTGGCCAAACGTCTATTCGGCCAAACATCCATATACCAAGATCCATATGCCAAACTTCCATATGCCAAACGTGCCACCCTCCTTATGTATGCAGACGACATGACGCTCTTCAAGGAAATACATAATTATAGTGACGCAGAAAAACTCCAGAACGAAATTAATTTATTCAACACATGGTATATTCAATTTTTCGTAAAACAATGTAATTCAATAGTATTAATCCGAATAATTGAAGCACCTCGTACTGAAATATTCATAGGAAACCAAATAGCAAGAACAAGCAATATAGAAAAAGAATTTGGCATTATCCTAAACTCTAAACTCACTTTTGTAGAACATAACAACAAAATTATAAGTAAAGCAAATAGTATGCTAGGCTTCATTAGAAGGCTCAGCCACAACTTTCAAGACCATACACCATTAAATTATTATATATTACAAATGTAAGGCCAACTTTGGAATACTGAAACTTAGTATGGAACGCATAGAATCCGTCCAAAACAAGTTTTCTTATATGCGCTAAGGAAATTCAATTGGACTATATTTCTTAGAGTGGTTCCTCTTCAATACATTCATAGTTATAGAATGCATGCAAATCATGAAAAAAAAAATCACTTGCGTGATCGTACCGCCAAACTTTAAATTAACCAATTCGCACATTTCGGCAAACAAGATTATACGACGCAAGAGATTTCACCAAATTTGTTCTTCTGCTCGCTCATTGCTATCTTTCAATCGATCCACACCTCCGTGTTTGCAATTATTATCCATTATCCGAACGGCCACTCCTCGCACTACTGCCTAATCAGCTGATCCAGTCCAGTGTGCGCTGCTAATTTGATCAAATCAAGATCCCCAGACGATGTGTGACGTAAAGCTTGAGCCACCAAAAAGCGATTGCATCAGACTAACCGACATTTCATCACCTCTGCCCATCGAAAAGATGATAAAAAAAAGAAAGAAAAATCAACACCCATTATCTGCACTGGAAAATCGATAAACTATTTTATAAGGACGCAGTCACAGCGCAGCACAACAAACGTCATTAATCAGCCCATCGCGAACGCATAAAACCATCATTACCCGCCAGACAGCACTTACAAATCCGAGCCCATAAATGCAAAATAAGCCCCACGCCGAAAAAGTAGGTTAATTACACCTGTACGAAAGAAGTCAATGGCGACGACGACGACGACGACGCCGAATCCTCGACTCTCTTCGCAGTCAGCGCAGTCAGTCGATCAGCGATCAGTCAGATGTGTGGCCAACTGTTGCACTCCACTGGTGGTGTTATAAAATCTTATGCAGAGTGGATTTAATCCCTTTCTGAAAGAGAAATCCCAAAGTGCAGAGTGCTGCGTCTCACCAGCACTGTGCTATGGAAATGCGTCGCTTTTTTTTTGACAAATTAGCCACCGTGGAGCGCGAGTTTGGGACTATCCCCCATGTCTCTCTTTCTCTAAATAGACGAAACTATTGCGAAATAGTACAAAACGAATCGCCGCGCTTTTCTATTTCTAGGTTTTGAATGTCAAGAGAAACACGCTTGTTTCACAGACAAGCACGCACCCCCCTCCCTCCCAGCAGCGAACAAATCTCTCATCGTTGCGCCATCATGGGTTGATTTATGCACGCACTAAAGGCTCTCCCCCCTACCTCCCTTGCCAACCAACAAGATCCAAGTTGGCGTTTTTTTTCTCGATCTGCTGTGTAGTCAACGATTGCAGCATCGAGTCACAACGCGAACGGATCGGCATGGGCGTCCGGAGGAGGTTTGTAGCCCCCAGCAGGCGCAATTCAATTGCCCTCCGAACTACTGAGCACACCTTTGTTTTTGCTGGAGTACGCGCGCTACGCATAATGACCACTAAAAGCACCAGTTTTCCAAAACAGACACAGTGAGGCATAAAATTAAAATGGACAGAAAAGGACTGGGAGCACAGACAGACAGAACAACTACGGAGTCTCACGCAGACCTGTCGTGTTAATCAGCGCATAAAGCTTCCTCTCCCCCGAAGCCCGTGAACTTACCACCCCGATCCGTACATCCACCGGACGGACCTGAACTTTCCTACCAAACTCCCTCAAAAAAGAAAAAAAAAAGAAGTCAAACCAGCACCGCAAAAGGCTTCATCGATGTCGAGCCACTACTGTGTGAGTCGATTGTCGATCGTCGCTGGAGCATTTCGTTGGTTTTTTTTAAAGTGCTCTTTCACTTACATAATCACACCAAGTCTGACGAGATTCGTAAAATAACGCAATCCGCAACCAAAGTCAGTCTTCACCGTCGTCGTCGTCGTCGTCGTCGTCGGTCAGAGTGGAAGGTAGTAGCATTCGCAGCGCAGTCAGTTAGTCAGTCAGTGGCACAACTACAACACTATTCAGCAATGATGATCGTGTGGATCGACGAAAAGAAGGGTGATGGAGAAGGAGGCTCTGACACTGACTGTGATGTCGGATCGTACCAGCTAGCGGAGCAACGACGACCACGAATCGCACGGAGCACGGCCAAGGGGGCCTCGTCAAGAGCTCGATCAGCCTAACCAGCTCTTGAAATGTCTTCGGTTGGGCGGCCTGAGGAAAGATGCGGTGCGGTTCGGAGCTAGTTTGGTGTTGCGCTTGGCCCGAAGATAGGAACAGCTCAACAGGCAACACAGGTTCAATGGTGATGGCGATTTGATTGCAACGGTTGATCGGAGCGACGGAAAATGGTTTTCGATGTTTAGGGGGTTTCGGTTTTGGGAGTTTTTACCTGGTGAGGGATGTTTCATACTGGAGTGATCTATCATTTTTGGGGAAAAACAGTTTGAGTTCATATTTATCCTGTTCAAAGGTCTAATTAAGCAATTCTTCTTTTCAGTAAGTATTTGTAATGTTCAAACTAGATTTAGACACTTCTTACATTACCCTTTAGTTTGTCTTGTTTTTTTATGGTTATAATTTTGATGTGTAGTGATAGATCTACAAGTTTTCAAAAATTGAAGATCAAGGAACGTCTCGTTTGCATGTTGAACCTATTCACTGGACAGGTACTAATCTAATATTCTAATTTTAGGTTTGAGAATTGGGTTGGATGACTGAAAGTTATATTTCCAAAAAAATGAGTAAATAATTTCAACTTCGCTAATGAACTTCAAAATATTCACACAAAAAAAAAATTGGAAATGTTGACTTCGACAATCTTGACTGTTCTCGGCAAAAAATTTACAAACCTCTTACTCTTTATATTCTTCAACATCAATGCCCTTCCGTGATTATATTCGAATGATAACTTCTCGACAACTTTTTGAAACCCTAGGTACTTTCATCTAGGACCACCACCACAAAAAATACTAAAGCCTGTCCACGTTAGATTTCGGACACCAACATAATAGCAGCAAAAAAATCACACATTATTCAACAAAATCGATTGTTTATTTCACAATAATAGAGTTACGTCTACAATAGAAAGAGTTGATTAAGATGTTAATCCTTCTTTCTGTAAAATTCTCGAACATTCTTCGAACACTCGCCATAAGGTTCCGCAGGGTATGCTCAGATACGCCCGCTGTGACAATTCTCCATCTTCTCTTGAAATCATCGGTACCATTTGCTTTCTCCTAAGTTTCGAAGAGTTTCCGCTTAACTAGAGCCCAGTGCTTCTCGATTGGGTGAAATTCTGGACAGTTTGGTAGATTGGCTGTTTTTGGCACGTATTTGACCTCTTGTTCCTTATATCATTCCAGAACGGATTTCACATAGTGACAAGAGGTTAAACCAGAGCTGGAGAGTCGTGGCTTCTGATAAACGGTAGCAACCACTTTTGCAGACATTCTTTCTTACACACAACCTCATTGGTAGTGCCGGTAAAGACGAAACTTTTAGATTCTCGACAGTATCTAGATATGACATGCCAAATCAAATATTTCGATGGGAATTTGGACACCATCTTTGTACGGAAATTCTCAGCAACGGCGTTCCTTTGTATTGCGGTCTAAAAATTCAGTTTAAAGTTTTCGAGTACGAATGTTTCGTCGTCTATCATGATACAAGAAAATGTTGCAAAAAATTGATGTAAAGCTCTTAAGCACGACTTCTTGCAGTGAAATTTAGCTTGTCATCACAGTTGGGCACCTTTTCTACTTTGTAAGCCTTCAGTCTTTGCCTCTGCTTCACTTTTTGTACGTATGATTTTGACTTCCCAACTTTCTGCACAGAAAGATTGGAATTTTACTCAATAATGGCTACCACCTTATGGTCTATTTGTCGGGAGCATACTTTTCGATTTGTTCCACTTCCGACCTTTCGATTCACAGCCAAGCGCTGGTGAAATGATTCGCAATAACAAAACACGGTATAAGGTTCGGTAATTTTAGTTTCTTGGCAAGATTGCGTACCGATTAATTTCGGATTTTGCTGCCGTTCGTACAAAATCTTGATTCGACGTCATTTTACTGACTGTAACAAGAAAGTTAGCAAGTTGTTCCACGAAATAAAGTAAAGAGTTTCAGCTGTCATGTAAGTGAAATGTTTCAATGATTCGTGACCTCTTAGTTGATCCGTGAAATAATTCAATATCTACACTGAAAAAAAGTGTCCAAAACTCAACGTAGACAGGCTTTAAAACAAGATCATTGCTAAAGTATCTTTCAAGACGCCTAAAGCGTGGAGTGATTTGAAATGGAACAGGAAACAAGTGCTGTAAACCTTTTCGAAACAACGGGAAGTAGGTTCGCCTGAACTAAGACCATTAATTTGTTAATAACGTTCTACAAAAAGGATTGTACCATGGTGGAACCACAAGCTACAGGAACTTCATAAGATAACGCGGAAGCTTCTTAACGAGGCTTAAGGAACAGAACAGTAGGAACAATACAGAGAATCCCTCACTAGTTACGAACTTACAGAGATCTGAAAAGAAAAGGCTGGAGGCATACATGTGAAAACATTGAAAATACTCCAGTAATTGCCAGATTGCAGAAAATCCTTAAAAACGAGGATGGTTCTTTTACTTCATCAACAAGTGAAGCTTTAGAGTTGATGATTTCCATGTTCCATCTGAAAAATCTGAAGATCAAAATATACCTGCATCAAAAGTTGGCCTTGATGAAACCAGAACGGAAGATCAGATAAGTACAATAAAAGTAACGACTGGATTAGATAAAGTCTGGGGTGATGCTTATTCATTTGCCAGTGCGATTTTTACCGAAAGAAAAATTGAATGGACGATTGACTCGTTTGAGCCTTTCAAATCTCCTGGTAGGGATGATTTTTTTACCTGCACCACATGCACAGTTAAGGCATCTTTTTTACCCATTCTAACAAAACTATTTCGGGCACTTTTGGCATTAAGCTACCTTTACTACCAAGGAAAATAATGGAAAATAATAATTTATGGATAACCAATGTCATCATATTTAGTTAACACTGCTTTAAGTAAGTATCAATTTGCTTATCAGGAAGGTAAATCAACGGCAACCGCATAGCATACACAAAAAAAAAAAAAAAATTATGAAGCGCGTAAAATTTCCGCTCGTTTAATTCAAAGCCAAAGGAGGTGTAAACAACGCAATTGGTTGTAGTCCTTGATGCGCCATACAACAATGTTTGCAATCTTTCATACAACAGGCTTGATTCAGGCGTTATCTGTCTTAAATTTACATAAACTATCCCATTATTTTAGGCCAAATCTTGCATTCCCTTTATGTGCATTAGAAACGCAGAAAATTCAATGTTTCTTTTTATCTGTGTGCGGTTGTTACAAAACTCGAAATATCTTCTCAAGTTAAAGGAATTTCACTGGCTGCGTTCCTAGACATTGAAGAACCGTTTGATAACTCATCTCATAGCTCAATGGAAAAAGCAATGACGAACGATGCTATCATAACGACAAACATCAACAAACTTCGGAAGATCATCCATCAGTGTTAGAGCTGAAAAATTTTCCTTCGTTTAATTACATGTCAAAGGAGGCGTAAACAACGAAATTGTTAGCAATCTTTCATGCGCTATACCAAAATGCTTGCAATCTTTCATACAACAGGCTATATTCAGGCGTTATCTGGCTTAAGTTTACATGAAATATCCCAATATTTTCTGCCAAACCCAGCTTTCCCTTTATGTACATTAGATAACGCAGAAAATTTAAAGACGTAAATAGGACAGCAGTCTGAAAATTGTTAGATTTAATCGTTTAGTTGTGAACAACGAAGATTGGGTGGAGAAATAATACAACGTTGACTGTTAATATCAAGGTATTGATCCTGGACGTGATTTGTGGTAAAGAGTTGGTGCAAACCTCCGTCAAGGATCGATATTTCTCCATACACACTCAGATTATTTAATAGAAATCTGTAAATTTTTACCGAATTCTCAGCAGCTGAACGTTCGGTATTGCGATGTAACGGATTTTGGTAAAATTTTACCTAAATCCGGTAATTTTTTCTACAGATAACTGTAAAATTTCACCGAAATCCGTTAAATCCGATTACCGAACGTTCAGCTGTTGAGAATGCGGTAAAACTTAACAGATTTCTGTAAAAAAAAATCTAAGTGTGTACAGACGGATCAGAGATGAACAATCCAGTACGAGCAGGAGAAACTGGTCCCAACTTCAATGCGTAAGTGGCCAACTGTATTCCAAGCTGAAGTTTTTGGAATACTGTATGATATGCTTGCACAGAAACTATATTCAAATATATGCATTATGTCGGACAGTCAAGCAGCTCTAAATGCTTTAATGTCAGAAACATGCCCTTCCAAGCATGTTTGGGAATGTGTTCAATCACGCCAAAAGTTGGTTTGCGTTACTCAAGACCATTTGTACTGGGCTACTGGCCATTACAGAATTGAAGAAAACGAGAATACCAATAAACTAGCAAAACTCGGATCGTCTCATCAGTTCATTGGACCTGAACCCTCTTGTGGTTTATCTGTTTTTTTTCTTTTAAATACG
Organism: Aedes japonicus; assembly: GCA_034211315.2. Classification (NCBI taxonomy): domain Eukaryota; kingdom Metazoa; phylum Arthropoda; class Insecta; order Diptera; family Culicidae; genus Aedes; species Aedes japonicus. The sequence goes on along the minus strand of JASCZW010000194.1, from coordinate 375,051 downwards.
GAGAAGAAAATCTGGGAATGCTTCAAAGTGGAGCCAAACTGGAACAACACTTTCATAGCCTGGCAATCAGGCGGTTCATTACTTCAAACATTTCAATGACTCCACTTATAGTCATTTGAGTAAATGTCATCCAACTAAATGACATTCGATTAAATGTCATTCGACTAAATGTCATTCGACAAAACGTCATTCGACGGATGCCAAGGCCAACATCAATTTTTCCGGGGTGGACGGTTAATCGGCAGACTGTATTTCCGATTCAGCTTGAAGAAAAACACTTAACACTTTTTTAATTTTAACTGAACATTTAGTTTTAACTTCTTAAGTGATTTACTTTACTTTTATTCTCTTTCATCCTTATTTTCGACTGTTTCATAAATTTTGCCAATCCTATTTTCGCCCACTCTTGGACCAAATATTCGCCCACCCGGAAGTAAGATTACATATGATTATTTTTGGTAAGATATGATCATCTGCAATAAGATTAAGGTACAGTGAGGTAAGAGAAAAGTGTGGAGAAGTGAGTTTACGCTCTTAAACCACTAAGTTAATTAAATTATATTAATTTTTTTCAAAATTCAAGAATAGAAGAGAAGGATTTTGAAAAAAAATTAATTTTATTTAATTCCTAATTTCGGAAAAAATCGAATTAGAAAAGAAATGAATCTAATTTAATTTCCGGACACCTATTTTTGTATGTGAAAAAAAAAACACTTTCTTTTGTGTATGACATTTAATTGCAACAGTGAAAATTGATGAATTTTTGGGTAAAACTAGTTTAGTGTGTGATGTAGGGTTTCAAATGGTAAGTTGACAACTTCGAAAAAGGGTGCGACAGACCTCTTGTCCTCTCAAGTTCCTACCTTTAACCCTTTCGGGCACAATTGTGTGGGTTGGCTAAAATAGCTTTACATGTTTTATTCTATCACAATATCAATGTTTTTTAAACAAATTTGATGTTAATAATTGAATTATTACTTGTATGATCTTGCATTGGATTTTGTGTAAAGTGCATATGAAAGGCACAATGTTTGGATAAATCTCGTAAAGCATAAAAAAGTTTTATCGGAAGTGTGACGTAATATATGGACGTCCCTGTTAACATATCAGATGAAGTTAGAGAACAGTTATTAACAACAGAGAACGTAAACAAAGAAGGACAGCTCCTAAAGAGCTTTGTTGAAGACTTAATTTTTCTATTTTGTGAGGATTCTGAGGTGCTAATGATTGAAAAAATGTCCAATGTACAAAGGGGCTGTCCATAGAACATGTAGTCCGATTTTTGAAAATATCAGATTCCCCCTTCCCCTCGTAGACTTTTCGCTTTGTTAAATTTTGAAACTTTGTATGGAGCGTAGACTTCGGTCGGACCCCTCCCCCTTTCTAAAGTATACGTGGTTTTCCGTATGGCTTCTTATGAAACTTTGTTGAAGACTTTTTTCTAATTTCGATACATGATTATATGTTTAGGTTGATTTGGAGGGCGGTGCAACTGGCGTTCGATGTTCTGTTGCTTATTGTATCGGTCCCATGCTTTGCGTATCGTTAACCAAAACGAACTCTGCTGCTACCCGAGCAAAGGATTATACCAAATTGATAACAAGTTCTTTTACCAGGTTATCATTTTTTGATCACTGAATATGTTATCATTTAGGCTGAATTAACAGCCAAAATAACAGAATGAATAACAAAAAAATATACGTTGAATATCAGAATAATAACTTATTTTGTTATCACTGCGAACAACATGATAACAAATCCTGTATTGTTAGCAAATCTATAGAAATAGTATCAAATTATGTTATCAATTTGAAATGAAATTCTTATGCTGATAACTGAAAAAAAAAATATTAATTAAAAGCAAAGTTTCTTGTTCAAATATGCTGGAAATATTTATAGTTTTACAATTCAACTTACAACGTTCATAAAAAATAGTGTGTTCAAAATGATAACATATGATAAAGTTTCATGTTCTTGTTCTTATGCGATAACAGTGGAAATCAAAACAATAACTGGGATAACAGAACTTGTTATATTTAAGATATCAGCTTTTTATTTTCCTTTGCTAGGGCAAACACACTTTCTTTTGTGTAAAGCATTTAGTTGCCAAGGTGAAAATTGACAAATTTTTGGGTAAAATTAGTTTAGAGTGTAATGTAGGGTTTCAAATGGTAAGTTGACAACTTCGAATAAAGGTGCGACAGACCTCTGGTCCTCACGCCTCCACGAGTCATATGATCACAAAAGACAGCCAGCTGAAACATGGAGACGCTGGTTCGCGGTGCCTGGGCAATGTTGTTATTTTGACAATGCCGAAGTGAGGGCGTGCGACTGTAGATCGTGTACCTTTGAATCATATTGTATATTTTTCCATTCTCCTTTAATTAATAATTTCAACACGCTTTGGGATCATCTTTGCATTCTGAAACCATTTATCTTAAGCACGGAACTCAATTGGATGCTTATATCAGCATGAACATATAAATTGCCCTGTTGAACTTCAACTAATATTTTCATAAAGTACTGGAATGCAACCATAAGCACTAAGGGATTATATTCAAAAAAATATTTAATGGTTTCATGATTAGAAAAGTCATTTATTTCAGAAATCATCAAGCCGGGCGCTCCGATCATTTATACTGCTATCGTTGTAACGTAACTAGAAGAGTATAAAGTATTATTATTAAAAGATGTCTTTTAGAATAATCTGTTTCTTATAAGAAAAACAACAACAAAAAAACTTGTAATTGAAATTTCATCTATGATAATTGTGATGACCTACTCTGTTTTTCAGCGGACCTTAGGAATATCATAACAAACCAAATTTTTCTTTTCAGTAACAAACTAGAAGATGTCAGATGTGATTTGTACATACATGTTTTATATCAAAAAAATGTATATTATTTAACATTTCACTAAACGAATGAATAAAAATGATATTTTCATAATATCATTGTATATTTTTAATAATCATAATGTTTATTTAGGATGTGGAATTTCAACTGTTAAGGTGTGGTCCATTTAGTATTGGAACAAAAATTTTTGAGTCTTACAGCGACCCTAGTGTTCGGATTTGTAAGCTACGACACCTTATGTGTACCATATAACAATAACAACATCAGAAGTTTTTTCTCGCGGTGCAGTTCGAACGTGTTTCAGAGAAAGCAGAAAACTAATTGCGCGCATTTGGAAAATTCTTCGTGTTCTGGGCCAAAACTTGCTAAAGTGTTGGGTTATCCCCGAAATAGCGCGTGGCTTGTTTTGAAAAAGTACAGAAAAACTTTGTCGATGGATCACAAGCCTTAAAGCAATCGTCGGGCGGGTACTGTCAACCGTCAACTGCGGAACAAAGTCATCATGAAGATTAAGGCAAACCCCAACATTTTAGACCACGATTTGACCAAAAAGTTTCGCGCCGCACGCAGTACCGTGCAACGGATTCGTCTTCGGGACGGCTTCAATTAAGACCGTGCCTGTAGACAACCAAAAAGGGATCAAAAGAAGAACAATGTGGCCAGAATTCGTGTAAGAAAACTATACGATTAGGTGATGACAAAATTCAATGGCTGTCTCCTCATGGATGATGAAACCTATGTAAAGGTCGATTTCAAACAGCTACCGGGACAAAAAATTTACTTGACTACGGCTCGGGGAGATGTTCCTGCCAAATTCAAGTTTGTATTTGCGGGTAAATTTGCACGTAAATACATGATTTGGCAAGGCATCTGTAGCTGCGGTAGGAAGACCAAGGCTTCAAATTTAATTCAGAGCTGTACAGAACAGAATGTCTCCAAAAGCGAATATTGCCATTCTTCAGATCCCACAGTGAACCTGTCATATTTTCATCAGATCTTGCAAGCTGTCATTACAGTAAAACAGTGCTACAGTGGTGTGAAACCAACGGGATTCAGTTTATACCGAAAGAACTCAACCCGCCAAAGTATCGCCAGCTCAGACCGATAGAGAGGTGTTGGGCTATTATGAAGAGGAAACTTAAGGTGAATGGCAGTGTCATCAAAAGCATCAACGAATTGAGAACCAAGTGGAATAAGGATTGCCAAAACGATGGATAAGAATAATGTGCGCCGGTTGATGAAACGTGTTCTGGGAAATTTCTTTGAAATCGAGATGATTAATTTATGTTCTATTTTCCCTCTAAAGTTCACATAAAGTCGAACATTTTAGTTAAAACAGCATACTATTTTGTTAATGTTTATCCAAAATATTCGCAACAGTCTATGATCCAATTCTAACTGGGCCACACCTCATCAAAACAAACTTACTCGATAGAATGTGACAGATCCATCATCCGTTTTCGAACGGCCTACTAAATCGACCTACTGTCGACAACTATAATAGCAAAATAAACTTGTCGAGCAAAGTGACGGTCGACTCGACTTCTATTATTGGCCTCTATAACGCCTTTTGTTCTTTTTCAGGCTACAGAATTGTAACATAAGAAAACTTTTAGATCCGAACGGGTTATCGATCTTCTAGTGAAACTTAATATTACTTATGTGCTTCTCAAAATTTTGAACTGGAATTCAAGGATTTTCCAGATCATTGTATCTCAGAACTACCGAAGGCTGCAGTTACATTTAAATTGGCTCCTCAAATGCTCTTGAACTACTTCTCTGCCTATAACGCCCCTCAGGGCTTTGACTGCCGCTTGAATTTGAGTTCTTTGAAGTATTTTCACAGTTCTTAATTGAGGGTTTTCTTTTCCATTTCAAAGTATCCAATCGTAGAGTGTGTGGAAAGCAAAATGATATGCTTGAACTCTAGGGGACTCCAAACGAATTTCCATCGCAGGAAGACATTCGGCTGTATCGCGAATCGAATCCGTGATCAGGAAACCGACGCGTTTTTCGACTGTTGCTAGGCCTCGAATCGGTCTAGTATACTTTTAAAATCGTGAAAGTGTCAAACTTCGCAGATTCATTGTCATTATTATCAATAACTGTGTGAGCTAATGATAACTTGCAATTACCATTTCAACCCTATTAGTAATCAAAAGTTTCGTAAATTTGCTGACAGAGATTTCATATAACACAACACTTTCGAACCTTGATTCGGTCTAATCAGTATTACCTTACCACATTTCAAAATTCGTCTACCCAAATCAACCGAAAGTACCTTTTATGACTGATTTTATTGACGTTATGACTATGATCAAGCGCTGCCAATCAAACCATAAACCGATAGATCAATGTCGGTAGCTTCGATGTAAATATTTAAACCGCATTTGACAAACAAAGTTGTGGCAAAGCCCTGGAATTACTACGTTCTCAGCAACGGATTGAGCTGTATCATTCATATGATTAACTCTGCAATGCAAGCGTTGACCAAAAACACGTCAGCCTACACGTCTCAATCACCCAACAGCGAGAAATCCTGCACCCCACAAGTCTGACTCAAACCTCGCTCGTCCAAAACCAGTCATCAGCCGTGTGTAGAGCAAAATCGGAATTACGTACCACTTCCAAGCGGATTTCACTCTCGATTTCGATTCCGAAATCGACTGAATTTGCGCGCACCCCGCACCAGTCGGCTAACTAGCTGACATAGTTTGTCAGGCATGCACCCTGCAGCAAACCGAGGCAAAGACGACGAAAGCAAGAGCGAAAAATAAACCGGACCAGCAGTATAAGCCAACGTGTTATTACGTGTTGTTGTTTGGGATCGGACCCACGGAACATTGCCGGGCCCGACTTGGCTGACTGGTGGAGGGGTTAGACACGGTGTATTAGGAGCCCAAGCGGATCCGGATGGTGGCGGTGTGGTATGCTGCTGCTGAGTGGTATGCTACAAGCCAAGCGAAACCACACCATTTCTGGCAAAGGTTGCGCTATTGGCTGCCGAGTAACCGACCGGTGGGGGGATGGCAGGGAAATTATATTCTCACGTTGCTTCACGGTTGGCTCGTAAATATTTCCAATTGAATTTTCTTAGTTCTCAAATCCCTACAACAATCAAAAAGATCTCGATTTGACAACATAAACAGCAAGCTTCTCTCATTTCAAGGCATGCTTCTCCATAAACTTCTCCGAAAGCAGCGCCTACTGAACACTCATTCAATCGGTCTCGTGAGTGCCCCATGCTAGGGCTCCCCGAACCTAACGATTCGAGTCGTTGAAGAAACGCAACCCGAAATAAATTATTCACTTTACCTATGGGAAGAGAAACACAACGAAGTCTGCAAACAAACGAACGAAAAAGTAAAACCAAGCGCTCGTTCGCACTACTCTACTACCTCGCGACTAGGCAGCCCCGATTGCGCAATCGCTATAGAGAGTGAAAATTGGCCAAGTGCAGTAGGGCAGCGAGCAGCACAGCCGCCACCAACCGACCGCGGACGCACCGCGCCGCGCCACGCTGCGTGCTTGGAACACCGCGGCTCGATCGAAAGTGGGTCGCACACAGACTCACGGTCGTCGTCGTCGTCGTCGTCGATATGATGAGGTGTGCTGGTGCGCGCGGCAGAGGTACGCGTGTTCAACGGCGGAGACGGGTGGCGTCCAAGTGGGGAACTTCCAACAGCCGTGGACGCGCATCATCATCGTGCCACCACCGTCACTATCAGAGATGATGCGCGCCCGGGTGCGAAATAAGATGGGAATGTTATGCTTGGCAGCAGCAGAATTATGATTTATTGGCACTTCGTTCAAAACGGTTTCGGTTTATTTTCGTGAGTTTTGCTGATTTTTTAATGAAAGAAATGATTCTTCGGTAAGGAATTTAAATATAATTTAACTGGAAGTGGTTTTCAGCAATTAGTTTCCAGAAGTTTTGAGCTTAGAACAGAGCTCAAACGCCAAGTGATGTATTTCTAGAGAATTTCACAATTTGCGACAGAAAACAGCTGTAATACTTTCCCCTTCCCTCCCTGCCTAAAATACACTTTAATCACAAAATAGATCTATTCAAAACAGAGCCGCACATGATTTTATTTGGAGATCCATGGGATTCTCTGTAAATGCTCTTAGGATTTTATTTTTAAGTCTTTATTCATATGAGTTGATTTCAATAATAAACAATAGTGGTTGAGGAATTTGTTAAACTCGGATTTTTTTATGAACGTTTAAATTTTACAATTACAACGCCAACCTACTTTATTACTCCTAATCAGACCTAAACAGACTTCACTAACAACTGTAATAGTTATAAACATACTTATGAAGTATTATTCTGTGTAGCTTGTTGCATACAATTATGAAGACATTTCCGTTTTTATGGGCAATTAAGTTATAAAGCGAAAATTTCTTAAACTGTCAAGAACGTCAACAAACTCGATCATGTTAATGAGGTAGGTTTCCTTTCTGAATGGAATTGTTCCATGTTGCCAGTTTAACGATAGTTTTAAAGTCACCGATACAAACAAAAATACGGTTAAATTGTTCCCATCGCACAGTGCAAAGGGGTCCAGAATGCGAATTTAGCCATCTCCAGAGAGATACATTTTCAGCATAAGTTTGAAGTTTAGGAGCAAAATTGTCTTCTTCAAAGTTGTTTCTAATAACAAGGCGCTTCTTTTGGTGTGAATGGAAACTAGGGTGGCGCTTATTTTCAGAGAAATCGAAAATCTAATTTTTTTATTTGCAGAAATAAAGGCATATGTACTTCGTAAAAGTTGTAGATTGAACAATATTAAGCTACTTTGAACAAATATATTTTTCTGTACCTTTTGATATGACTGAATTAGAGCATTTTTACCTGCGTGGGTGTCCCTATTAAAATCAGTTATTTTGCTGTAACTTTTTTATTTCCCATTGATTCTTGAACGATACAATGTACAACTTTTGGTTTATCATGTTAATTGGGGTGTCCCTACAAGAAAAAATTGTTGTTCCTCTAACTTTTTTATTTATTTTTTGCCAACAAAGTTGTTTGCAGATGATTTTTTAAAATTGAGAAGTTAAAAGTTAAAATGTATAAATCTGGCCGATATCTCTTACCGTTGGCGAGTAATTAACGATTTTTTCAGAACATTACGCTCTTTTCAAATGTGTTTAGCTCAATTAAAAAAAATAAACATTCTCCAGTTGACAGATGTGATGTGCAATAATAAAATGCTGTTGAGAAATTGTTTTTCAATTTGCCTCAACTAGAAAAATCAACATTTGAAAAAGGCCTATTTTATCTACAAAAATAATAATAACTTTTGTTTGACATACAATAGAGACAATTTTGGCACATCCAAAGTTGTAACTTTTATTGTTCTAGAATCAATGGCAAGAGAACTTTGCAGAAAAATTTGAAATAAAAAAGTTACAGCAAAATAATTGATTATTATAGGGACACCCTAAGCCACGGCGGTAAAAATACTGTAATTCAGTCATATCAAAAGGTTCAGAAAAATACAGTTAATTGATGTTGCTTAAAATTGTTCAATCAACAATTTTTACGAACAAAATATGCCTTTATTTCTGCTAACAAAAGACTTAGATTTTCGATTTCTCTGAAAATAAGGACCACTCTAATTTTCATTAACAAGAAAAGATGCGCCATGTTATTAGAAACAACTTGTTAGAAGACAATTTTGCTCCAAAACATCAAACTTAGGCTGAAAATGTATTTTTCTAGCTAAATTCGCATTCTGGACCAAGGTTGCGGCTTATCATTTTTGACTTATCCATATTCATTTGCCGATAGTTCTTCTCAGAAGCTCAATTTCAAAATATGATGTATGATGAACTTATGGTGCTTGAGTAGACCTACAACTTTGTTGAACAGTACATAGCTCTATCTCTTATATCTGAGGAATAAGAGCGTATATTCGCAGTGATCTTCGCGATGATATTCGCGGTGAAGATCACGCGAGGATCATCGTGAATATCACTGTGAATATACGCTCTCATGTCGAAGATAAAGGAGTTAGAGCAATGTACTGTTAGACAAAGTTGTAGGTCTACTCATGCACTACAAGTTCATCATACATCATATTTTGAAATCGAGCCTCTGAAAGGAGATATTGGCAAATGAATATGCCTGAGTCAAAAATGATAAGCCGCAACCCTGTTCTGGACCACTGTGCATTGTTTCCTTATCTATTCTAGGCCGAATCAAGATGTTAGATTGCTATTTGATTTCATAAAAATCATTGTTTACTTTAATAATAAATTGAAATACAGAAAATAACCCGCGTTTGCTTCATGATTTTGATTTAAAGTAGGATAAGTAGTGAGAGATTATATGGGAGAGCGAGAGATTAAGGGAATATATGTCCCAATTTGTTGTAAATAAAACAAAACCACTGAAAACTTAGGAGCATAATCAGAAAAAATCTATAACGGATTTAACAATTCCATTTAAAATAGATTTTACGCTAATCAGAGTGATATAGGATTTGGTCTTTAAGAACATTTTAAAGGCACCTTTAAATAAATAGAATTTAAGCAAAAGCAAGCTCATTTCTAACACAATTGATCAACCTTTAAAGGTTGTCCACATTAAAATTGCAACACACGCAAATACAGTAATTTTATTGAAAAAAGCTATAAGATTTCTCAGTACTGTTCCGTATCGAAAAATATTACATTCGAATTTCTGTATTTCGTCATAAGAGTGACTATTTCTGCATTTTCGTGGCCCAAAAAAAATTTTTTTATATGTATTTTTACAAGAATTTCTTAATTTTGAACCGTTGAGCCGATTTCATCAACCAACTACGCAAATAAGAGGTAGTTAAATATTATTTTTTGAATATCCAATTGCCCTATCTAATAATAAAAGCATGGATTATATTTGTTTTTTTTAATGGCTTTCATGATCTCGGGACCAAAAGTTTTCTCGTTTTTATATCTTTTTCCAGAAAATTTAGAATTCTATACATAACTTATCAAAAGATTGGCAATGCATGTATTCTTACATAAAAGTAATTTTTTTTTTAATTCTGTGGCGAATTTTACGCCAAGTGGTTGGCAGCACGCTCTCAGAATCCAATGAAACTTTGTGGGTGTGTAGACTACGTCTTTTCAAGCGAATTTGCATACAAAATTTATGTAGACTACCATTTGAAAAGCGATTATGTTGTTTGATTGAATTTTTTTCAAAATCAACATCACTCAAAAAGGACAAGACCTACTAAAAAGCGATGTATCCGTGACTTTTAGGAAATCTTCTAAAATTTTATGAAAAAATGGTAAAAATGGTGAAATTCTTACACGCTTAAAAACAAATATTTTTAAATTTAAAGTAAGTTTTAAAAAATGGTCATCTTAATTTTTTTTTCTTAACATAGGTAATATAATTGCCTTAAAGTTCCCCATACAACGCAAGATGGGCAGTTTTAAGGAAAAAAAACTTTGTCATGTCCTATTTTACCGTGTACCGCGCTAACTCGTCTAATGATTTGGTCCTAACAACCTCACAGAAGTCAATCAAATTAAATTATAATGCCAATTTGAATTTTTTAAGGGTAATTGAATCTTTGAAAAATCAAGGCTACCATTTGAAAAGGGCTTATTTTTAATTTCGTTTTTTTTGAACATAAGTGATAATACAATTAAATCAGGTGGTTGATGCGGTTTATTACCAAAACCTTCAAACACCATTTAATGATTAACTCTGACAATTTTTATTATTCCCTACCTAAAATAACCGTTGTGGAACAGTACATTTTGTCACTTGAGTGATCTTTGGATATGAATGAAATACATTATTCCTACCCACATAGTTTACTATTTAAGCAAGGCGTCATAATAACAGTGATCATATTACATGATTAGTTGTGAAAGGAGCTTATCACAATGGAATCAAGTGGTATGAGTATCAGAATTAAACTCTGTGCACGTATCAATAATCCCAGGTGCAACAACAAGAATTCACGAAACACATCATCAGCTATGATAGAAAAAATACATTCCTGGGGATATGCCGTGGAATTTTGACGCACAATGGAATCCCAGCTCTAAAATCAAAACCTCAAAACCTGATCAAAACGAAGCAAATTGTAATCAGGATTTCAAGGACCCACAATCATCAACAAGTCATCAGCAATCGGATAATACATTAGCTCATTTTTGTCTCCATAATTTTACCATTTAAGTCTGTGTCAAAGTGCTTGAGTAACATATTGTATGTCAATAATAACTTTTTATTTATTTTACTTTACAGATGATGTGGTACAGTCATGGGAGTTAATCGCATTCTTGGATGAGCTAAAAGGTCCACATAATGTGAATAAACTCAATTCCATAGTTCAAACCTTGAGCATATCATCAATTTCGTCGAGGAATTTACGGAGTGTGAGTCATTGCGTAAAAAAGTCTAAAGACATCTTTAACGCAGTTCGTAAAAATTTGGTTTGTATGGATCCAGTCGATAAAGTGGAAGCTTGCGATGAAATGATGATGGAGTTGAAAGAGTAGTTCAATTCACCTACTTCAACAAGAAGAGATCAATCAAAAGTTTAATCGGTACTTCCCATGTATGGTCAGTGAATGAAATCGCTAGTGAGCATTTCTCTGCCAAATGAGCAAATGACTGAACTCGACCCTCTCCGATTTGGATGAAACTTTGCACATGTCTTCGGAATTGGTGACGATGGATTTTCCGCCGGTTAAGGGAATTTTTTGACTCAAGACAATTTTTTCATAAGGCCGTATGTGTTTGCCATGCGTATTTTTCAAAAAATCATAACTCGAAAACCGTTGGTTGTAATTAAACTGCGTCTGAAAAAACGTTGTAGTTAATTAATTTGACTTTATGAAAAAAATATGTACACTGTAAAACAATTGTTTTTTCTTCAAAAATGTTTTTTCTTCAAAAAAAAAATCAAAAATTAAACTTAAAAATCAATTAGCAAATCTGTCCAACGTACGATTTTTATAATTTTGTTTTCAAAAAGGGTTTGAGCCATAAGAAGAAGAACAGAAGTTGTTCTACGATGGAGCAACTTAAGATAAAAAAGTTCTTAGAAGTAAGAAAAATTAAAGTGTTTTCCAATCTGTTGTTTTTGCATAAATAACCATATTTTAATAATATAATACGATTTTTCTAGTGATTTTAAACAAAAATGCTCTTGGTGAGCAACATTCTAAATGTATCCGTTTTCGAGATAATTTGAAAGTAATGTCGAAAAATGGCTTTTCCATGAAAATATCCTTTTTTCAAATGTTAGTCGTGATTGTCCATCTGCAAAAGTATTCTTTTCCAATTGTACATAAAATTTTCTACAATATATCTTTATTAACAGAGAATACTAGACAAACTGATTCCTGATATTTACTGTAGGTAACACGACAAAATTTGCTGCTTTTACTTACAGTATATTATGAAAACCTAACCCGAAACAAAAATAATTAGTATTCATTTTAGTGTACAAGCGTATTTTTTCAGGTAGAAACATAATGTATTTAATTTGTTAAACTGTTTATACCAGTAAGAATACAATTGTTACGCCCATTTATACCCATTCATGCATTCCCTTTGGTGTTGACAGAAAATATAATTTACATGCATACCCCTGCACATACCAATATTTCAAAAAAGTACCTAAAGTGCGTACCTAGTACGTATAAAAAGGATTACATTACAAAGTCATGGCATCAGTTTAACAGTGTCTTTCATAAGTAGCGTAAAGTGTAAAACGATTTGAAATGGAACTCGAAACAAAGCATTGTTGTAAACCTTTTCGTGAAATCGGGAGACGGTGTTCGCCTAAACTTAGAAATTTAACTGACAAGTTAATTGAAAAACTTTTATCCATGCAGTGTACGGTCCATTTGGACACGTCATTAAGAATTTGTGATTCATGTCGGTTATATTCGTATCGTCGTAATCCTGTCGAAAGAGTGGAGCAACCAGAAAACGGTGGACATGACGAAGCACCAACCACATCACGGAACGATTTGGAGGAAATACCATCGGCAGCTTCAATTACCTCGGCATCTTCTCAGGACAGTGACCTACCGGATTATTCCAGGATACACAACATTGAGTTATTCAATAATGGAATTGCAGGAATAAATGTGTCTCCGATATCCATTAGAGAATTTAAAAACGATAAATACCGTCGGCAAAAATTTGCCGAAATTGTAGCAGGTATTAGAAAATATCTATTCAGCTTACCACCACAAGAAGAATGATGGGGCTGCTTCCCAATACAAAAATAGAAAAAAATTGCAAGCCTCTAGAAGTTTAAAGAAATACAACATTGATTCTAGTGGCATTTTTTCGCAATTCACATGGTAAGGACCATGTGATGCAATTAGCACATTAAAACGAATGGCAACAAGAGCAAGCTTGGCCAAACAACATGAACATCAATAACAAGTGCGAAAACTTTGTATGATTGGGCTATTAAGAGAAATCAAGAAAATTTCACAAAAATATCATTTTGCTATGTTTCACAAGAAGAATATGAAGAGAGAGCTGCAGAATGGGGTGGTAGTTATCAGCAAACAAAAATGATTCCTGGTACACAGAAATATCACTCCTTCATTCCAGTTGCAGATAACAAAATCGCTGCGAAAATATTTTCAACTGACGAAATACTGAGTTTTCATAATATTTATAGGAATGTTAGGAAATAGTGTTTGTAAAAATGTAAATACAATTTTTTTTAAATAGTAGAAAAAATAAATAAATCATGTATGAACAAAAAAAACTCAAAATTTTTATTTGGTAATTAAGATTCGTTAATTTCGTTAATTAAGAAGATGTTCAATCTTCTTGGTGTCCAAAGAATAGTTGTTGAAAATTTTATGTACAATTTGAAAAAAATACTTTTGAAGATGGACAAACTCGACTAACTTTTGAAAAAGGGATATTTTCATGGAAAAAGCCATTTTTTCGACATTACTTTCAAATTATCTCGAAAACGGGTACATATAGAATGTTGCTCACCAAGAGCATTTTTGTTTAAAATCACTAGAAAAATCGTATTATATTATTAAAATATGGTTATTTATGCAAAAACAACAAATTGGAAAAAACTTGAATTTTTCTTACTTCTAAGAACTTTTTTATCTTAAGTTGCTCCATCGTAGAACAACTTCTATTTCTTCTTCTTATGACTTAAAGTCTTTTTGAAAAAAAAATTATAAAAATCGTACGTTGGACAGATTTGCTAATTGATTTTTAAGTTTAATTTTTGATTTTTTTTGAAGAAAAATAATTTTTTTACAGTGTACATATTTTTTTCATAAAGTCAAATTAATTAACTACAACTTTTTTTCAGACGCAGTTTAATTACAACCAACGGTTTTCGAGTAATGATTTTTTGAAAAATACGCATGACAAAACACATACGCCCTTTTGAAAAAATGTCTTGAGTCAAAAATTCCCTAACCGCGGAAAATCATCTCACCAATTCCGAAGACATGTGCAAAGTTTCATCCAAATCGGAGAGGGTCGTGCAAGATTTTGACTTTTTCCGGCTGATTTCATCTGGAAACGCTCTGGTGAGTTCAATGCAACGCATTACACAGTGAAACGAATTAGAAGCCTTGTGTGAGCTCCGGGTATTATTTGTACTGCTGAATCACGAAGTGGTCAATGATTAAGTGATGGCGATAGGTAAACAGTTTTACAATGACAGCGATGAAATCAGTAGGGCTATGTCAGGAACTAATGATTATATTTCTGAAATCCAGAATGGTAAGAGAGAACATGTACAGAAACGTTTATTAATTATGTCTTAGAAAGAAGCATACATGATTTTTAAATAAAAAGCAAAGACCTTAAAATTGGATTTACCTAAATATTGCATACTTCTGGATAGTACAGGCTAACATAATGTATGTGTTTGCACTATTCATGAAAATGTTTGATGGTTAATAGTGCAAAATTTTGATCCACAAAAAGAAATAGATGAGAAAATTCGTTGCAGTATTCCAATCAGTACTACAGATTGTTATTTACGTGCATGTGAAAAATGTATTCTACAGAAGGTATCGAGAGAGAAACTTTCATTATTAGAATGTATTAGAATGGAATGGAAAAGAAGATATTGTTTTTCAGCAGTCAGTGGCTAACAACTGATCGTTGTAACTTGAAAACAATCATAAAACCTATAGACGAGTTTGTTCCGTATTTTGTTGAAAAAATTGCTAGGCTTATAACTCGTGATTTCATCTATAAGCAACAATCTTCTTGCAATCTTTGCAGAAACCTAAACAAAAAAAAAATCTTTCAAAGAGGGTGTAATAATTGTTACTTGTGACTTCTCAGAAAACTATTCATTTATCATTTAAAATGCAGCTCAGGGTTACCATTGGAATTTTATTCAACAAAATTCAATATATTAGCATTAGCATTAGCATAAGCATTGACGTTTGCACACCTGATACGTTTCTTCATGCAATAATTTCCACGAAGAGACTCCTCGATCGCTCACCTG
Organism: Aedes japonicus; assembly: GCA_034211315.2. Lineage (NCBI taxonomy): Eukaryota > Metazoa > Arthropoda > Insecta > Diptera > Culicidae > Aedes > Aedes japonicus. The sequence goes on along the minus strand of JASCZW010000194.1, from coordinate 359,708 downwards.
ACCACGTCCATGCAACCGTTGAAGATAGGGAGCATTTGGTATCTACCTTAAGAAGACACGGGAAACCCACGTAGTCTTCAGTAAATATCAAAGGAAATTAAATGTCCTATGTATACATCTATTTGTTAAGTTTTATCATCCCCCTCTATCAAAATGTTTCCCAAACCTTTTAGACGTACTGTAACAATCCATGACCTTCCTTCCCTCCAAAGATATACGACGCCGTATTGGAATCACTCCTAAAAATGAGAAGATCCGAACAAATAGTTATGAATCTGTAACTGCTGTAACTTTTTACCCGTAGGGTATATTCTATTGCAATTTTGGGTGGAATTAGTTCAATGTGCTTTTGTTTACGTTGTGTAAGTTTCACTAGCAGATGTGCAATCGTTGCGAAGATGGAGTCGGAAGAACAGCAGCGGCGCAAAGAAATTTTGCGCACGTGCCTCGAAAATCCGGATCTTTCTCATCGTGCCAGCAGTGGGAAGCTGGAAATGGAACATTCTACGGTGTCTCGTGTTTTAAATCGAACGTTTGACCTCGGAAAGAAAAAGTGGCAAAAATGGATCTCCGTATAGTGTTAAGGACAAGCGGGTAGTTCAAGCTTTCAAGAGGAATCCCAATAGTTCAGTTCGAGATGTGGCCAAGAAACTGAATCTTACCAAAATTTTCGTGCAAGATGCGAAAAAACGCGAAGGACACGTACAAAGTTCAAGAGATGCCTACTCGCGATGAACGGCAGAATACGGTAGGTTAAACACGTGCACGCAAGCTTTGCACCCAGATGTTGACGAAACCACATTGGCTTGTTATGGACGATAAGACGTATGTAAAAGCAGACTTCCGGCAGCTTCCAGGGCTCCAGTTTTTCACTGCGCATCATAACTTCTATGTCCACGAGACGTTAGAAAGCAAAAGATGTCAAAGTTTGCCAAAACATATATGAATTGGCAAGCAATTTGCTCGTGTGGAAAGTGGAGCACCCCATTTGTGACAACTGGAACGGTCAATGGGCAGGTGTACCTAAAGGAATGCTTCCAAAAGCGTGTACTTCCTCTTGTGAGGTCACACGATGATCCTAAATCGTGCCATTACTCGAAAGAGGTTTTGGAGTGGTACAAGGCTAAGGAGGTCAATTTCGTCTCAACCTCAACTCCCCGAATGCACCGGAATTGCGGCCAATTGAACAGTACTGGACCATCAAGTAGCAGGCACTTCGGAAGCATCCTAATGAAGTGAAATCGTAGGAAGATATGAAGAAAAAATGGATTGCCATGCAAAAAAAAAGTTGGCCCAAATGTTGTACAGGACCTTATGAGTAGTGTATGGAATTGAAATTGAAAAAAAACAAACATGGGAAAATGTTCATAACATGGTTTATTTTACTCTCTGAAAATTGGAAGATCATTGGTTGAACGGGCGAATTTTGCCGAGTATTGGTGTGTGTCGCAATTTGATTCCGTACACCCTTTATTGGCTCAGGAATCATAATTTGCCATCGAACACATATGTTTTCTTGAATGCACCCAAAATGGCTTCTTGAGAAACTTTTTTGTTTTAAACTTCTCCATACAGTTGAAGTCATGAAAATGAGCGTCGTTAAACAAGCGATGTCTTGTTATTGTAGTAAACATTTGGCGAAAAAGTAAGGATTTGCTTTTTAATTTTTTTAAATTTTAGGTTTATTATTAAGTTTTTACTATGGATCATTTTTTTCGATCAGTCTAATATTTTTTGCATAAACGCCTTTAAGTTCCCTATAATTCGTTTTCAGACAGTTTTATCATACAATCAAAAGTTTTCGAGTTAAATTTGTTTGAATAAAACCTATGCAAAAACACTTTCAACCTTTTTAAAATACACTCGAGAATCATTTTTGTTTTCAGTGGAAAATGATCAATCTCCAACATTGAAACTATGCAATGTTTTATCCCAATCGGAGATAATCGTTTAAAAAATTCGACTTTTATCGGTAATTTGGCATGTTTCAATTTGATAATCCATCTCTAGAACCTCGGGATCCTAGTTAGGACAGAAAAGTTTCTACCGCAAGTCTCCGAAATCGGCAGTTGTCAGTGAGAAATTTTGCATTAAAACAATGGAGCAATGGTTCAAAGAGTCAAGAAACGGAGCGGAATGTAAACAAGAAGCAGAAGCTATCATAAACATCAGAAAACGAGAGTGACGGGATCAAGACTCTTTTAATGATTTTCTCGGAGAAAGCAATTTTCATCTAATGCTTGGCGATGAGACATACGTTAATGCGGATTTGGCAACACTTCTTGGATCACAATACTACACAAATTTCAAAAGTTAGTGAACTTAAATAAGCTGCAACATTTCTGAAGCAATTTCCCTAACTATTATGACTTTTAAATAATTAAAAGACAGTTTTCAAGAATCCTACTGGTATTTGGATTTTACTAGTTTCGTTCATCACAGTCCTTATACAATAAGAACTAAAAAACATCGTTGAAAATAAACAGTTCATGTTAAGAAAAAAGTTGAACAGTCCTTAAAAAGTGTCCCACATCAAATTGCATCACAGATGAAACGCTGTAGAAAATTACTCATTGGGTATTTTCTCTTGAAAATTTGGGTAGAAGTAGTTTAGAGTGTTTTCACATTTTAGAATTATTATTGTTGTCAGTTTCTCGAAAACTTCTCATCGGGACATCGGAAAACAACTTGGAATCGGGAATTCAACGGTGAGTTGTGTGATTAAACGTTACTACGAAACTCTGAGCATCGAACGGAAGGAAAAATACGGAATCTCAAGGCTTCGGCCAGGGATGTGGTGAAAAAGTTGAATCTGTCCAAGTGTTTCGTTCAGAGAGCCAAAAACCGGGAGGGACTGTATTCGTACAAACTGTCGAAGGCTCCGAATCGTCCGAAACGAACGGCAAAATACGGTGGGAAAGTCATGGGCCCGGAAACTGTACACCCAGATGCTGACGAAGCCTCATTGTCTCATCATGGATAGTGAGACTTACGCCAACGTGGACTTCCTGCAGCTTCCTATGCTACTGTTCTTCTCCGCCCAGCACAAGTTTGATGTCTCGGAGGAAGTAAGGAAGCAAAATCTTTCAAAGTTTGCCAAGAAATACATGATTTGGCAAGCGATCTGCTCATGTAGCAAACGGAGTGCGCCGTTCGTGACTACCGGGACTGTAAACGGGGAGATCTACCTCAAGGAGTGTCTACAGAAGCGTATGCTTTCTTTGTTGAAGCAACACGAGAGCCCTACGATCTTCTGGCCGGATCTAGCTTCGTGCCACTATTCAAATGTTGTCCTGGAGTGGTATGAAGCCACCGGGTTTACTTCCGTACCCAAGAACCTTCTCAACGCACCGGAACTAAGGCCCATCGAAAAATACTGAGCTATTATGAAGCAGGTACTACAGAAGCATCCCAAGGAGGTCAAAGCCGAGGAAGACATGAAGAACAAGTGGGTTTCCGTACAGAAGAAGCTGCAGTCAGGTGTTATGAGAGGAGTTTAGTGTAAGGTGCAGGCGTATGGTTATGGTATTGAAATTGATTGAAATAAATATGGATTGTAGCATGGAAATTAAAAAAAGCTTACTTATGGGTTATATTTTATTGTCCAAAAGTTTGAAAAGGATCGGTCAAGTAGGTAATTTTCTACAGCGTTTTTTCTGTGATGTAATTTGATGTGGGACTCCCTTTAGAACAAGAGAATAGATATAAAAACCTTTAAACATTTGGCCTGAGTCTGGGTTTGGAATTCGCTTCAATAGGGCACACTATTTTTGAATGGTTTGGGCCATACTTAAATCCAATATCGATGAAATCCAACTCAATAATCCTATCCGGAAAAACACCATCACAAAGTTTCCCAATCAATAGCCCCCGCATCTTCCCCACCGTCCATTAATGACCGGAATGCCGGAACTTATGCAATAGCTATCATATCATTTTCTGATCCACCCACCGACGCCCGGGTGAAAATTCCCAGCACTGCCATCATTACTCCATTGCGAGCAGAAACAGCAGCACCACCGCCGTCGACATCGGGAGTTGTGCCGCCGACAATATCCACCGAATGCCCCATCATCGTATCATTTCTCCTGCCGCACTCCTATTATTCACATCTATCTCCTATTACCCATTCCGCGTGCACGGCGGCGTGCGATTTGACGGTCACTGTGACCGAGTTGTTGCTGCAGCTGCACCGCCCCAACCCCCTCCCCACCCCGTTGTAGCAAATATAGTTTGTAGCTCAAAGTCAGTTTGGAAAACCGGTCAATGTCAGCTCGGGTAGTGGCTTAGGATCGATGCCACTACTGCATCGCTTCACTCCGCTGATGGTTGGTGGTGGCGGCGATGAAATGGGATCTAGTCAAGCAGGGGATGGGGCTGGGAGAGAGAGAGTATACTACACATGATATTGTGCAACTGCGACTCGCTGCATAAATGCAGCTCTACCAACACAATCGAAAGGGAACCGAGCGAGCGTGAGAGGGAGAGACAGAGACCGATTTTTAGGTCAAGTACTTCAAATAGTGTAACATTTATTATATTAAATTAATCTAAATCCGTGCGATTTGCGTAAACTCGCAGTTTAAATTTAAACTGCGCCCGAAATGACCGATCCGAGGTTTGTTTGCTGATGCGTGGTGCAGAGCAGCGGATGCATCGTGCGAATGAGCGTAAATTGCAATTGAACAGTGTGGCAGAGAGTGGAACCAGACCGCAGTGAAGTTGGGAGGGTTGAAAGTACAGAAGTTGGTGCGAGAAATTGAAGAAAACGCAAAAATAGCAGAGGTAGTAGGCACTGCAGTATCGCCGTCCCTTTCCCACTGCCGGTCCTTGCTCGGAATGGGCACGTACACGAATAGTAGGATTTGTTGCAATTGAGTGCAACTATGCAGTTCGAAGCGGTTGCCCTCGTACACTAGACCCACTTAGAATTAGAGCCGAGGTTAGGCCTATCATCGACGCACGCTTCGGTGGGTTTGTTTTTGTTTGCTTGTGCGGATTCTAGGCGCTTCTTTTGCCGCTCAGTCGTTTGCAGGTTTGCTAGTTTGCGGGGCTGGCTTACTTATGGGAAGGCTTGTTTGGAAAAGGATTGGAGTAGAATGAATGCAGCTAGTGAAATTGGTCTATTAATCATATTGGAAAATCAATAACTGTTGCATTGTCTTGTCTTTTTAACGTGGAAATTCTAGTTGGCAAATTCTCGTTAATAAAGTAAATTTATGAGCTTGTGCTATGAGCTATGATTACTTATTTAATAGAATTAAGACAGAAGAGCTTCCTCTAATTTGAAATTTGTTCGTGCGGGAAATCAATGGACCTCGAAATCATACGTCTTATGTATATATGAATCTGACTTAGGATATACATAATCAAACACTTCTTGTCTAACATAGTTGTGTCTCGTTGGCCCAATATTTGCATCTCAAATATACTGCCAATCCAGTTGTAGTAATTAGACATAAGTTCACTTCTTCGGCTTTTTTTTTCTTATAAATTACGATGACAAGAAAAAAATTTGACTGCCTTATTTCACCATAAAAAGCTAGAGAGCGATGTAAACTATCGTTTTGACTCATAAAAACATTGAAAGTCGTTTCATAGAAAACTTCGCAAGCGACACATGAAACATCAGCTGAAAAATTTATTCCACTTAATTGTTGCTAGCAAGGTTCATAAAACATACATCATTGCATGGGAGTCTATTTTGTGTTATAAGGAAGACTCCCTATTGCAGTGATGTTGCAATGTAGTTGTATTTTGAAAACGAATCAACATAAGAACATGTCTTAAACTTGTTTCTAATTGATTCCCGATATGTACAGTGTGTCTTAAACTAGCAGGAAACTACAGCGCAACAAATTTTTTAAGACGCAGTTGAGTTCCAATCAAGTGTTATAACACATAATGTTTGTGTTGTAAATACACCTAGTTGCTGAACATTATTGGGTCATTTTTGAAACTGTAGAGCAACTACAATATTTAGTTTTCAGCACATGTATGTTGCAAAACTTCAGGCAAGTACACTGCTTTTACGGAAAACTCGTTCCCGGAATCGATTGTTGTTTCCAGTCCATCCAACAAGACCGCCTCAATCTATCTCTACAAACCGAACTTTAAGACAATCGAGACCGAACGTTGCAAACGATAAGAAAGGACCTGCTGTGAAATGCCGTTGTCAATTTACTCACGATTCACTACCAAAATATCGGAGGAATGAATTCTGACTTCGACGACTATCGGCTGTTAGTTTCGGATCACTGCTATGATCTGATTGTACTAACCAAAACTTGGCTTGATTCCCGAACGGCCTCCCCTCAATCGTTCGGTAGTGAGTACACGGAAAAAAATCCGTGCCCGGATCCGTGAACTGCAGTCATGAATTCGAGAACAAGCAAAAATACACCGTGAACTGAATCACGTAATCATGAACTAAATCACGTTTTTAAGTAAAAATCCTGAAAACGTGAACTAGTTCACGGTTCGTTTTCATTTTCGTGAACGCTTTTGTTTCTGTGTATGAGGTCTTTCGTTGCGACCGAAATTCGAGTAACAGCCGTAAGTCTACTGGAGGTGGTGTTCTCGTGGCAGTTCGATCATAGAAAGTGAGGTGTGGAACTGTGTGGAACAAGTCTGGGTCGCCGTCAATCTGAGTGGTCGCACACTGTACCTATGTACCTTACCTTACCAATCAGACTAAGGCCGGCGTGGCCTCTGCTGTACACAGAAGTTGTCTCCATGCTATTCGGTCCATGGCTGTCACTCGCCAGCCTCGCTGTCTGCGGAGGGTCCGCAGGTCGCCTTCTACTTGATCGATCCACCTTGCTCGTTGCGCGCCTCTTCTTCTTGTACCTGTCGGTTCGTTTTCGAGAACCATTTTCACAGGGCTGTCGTCCGACATTCTTACGACATGCCCAGCCCATCGTAGTCGACCGATTTTTGCGATGTGTACGATGGGAGGTTCTCCCAGCAACTGGTGCAATTCGTGGTTCATTCACCTCCTCCACTTTCCGTCTTCCATCTGCACTCCACCGTAGATGGTACGTAGCACCTTCCGTTCAAAGACTCCAAAGTGTACATGTTTCGTGGCCGTAGAGAACTACCGGCCTAATTAATGTCTTGTAGATGGTCAACTTTGTGGTTCGGCGAACTTTGTTCGATCTTAGCGTCCTTCGGAGTCCGAAGTAGGCACGATTACCAGCCATAATGCGCCTTTGTATTTCTCTGCTGGTGTCGTTATTGGCGGTCACCAATGAACCCAGATACACGAATTCTACTACCTCGATTTCATCACCGTCGATCTGTACCTATGTGCGGTATGTATTGCACCTGACTGGGTTCGCGACAACGATCGAATCGAAACCCATTGCCGGTCCGATTTCGCGATAATGGAGAATGCTACTCCTGTTGACGAGATGATCGTCCTTGGCGACTTCAATCTAGCTGGTATATCATGGAACCCGTATCACAGCGGCTTTCACTACCCAGATCCAACACGCTCTGTATTTCACACAGGGTCAGTTAGTCTTCTCGATAACTATAGTGCAGCCACGCTATCTCAAATCAATAACGTTGTAAACGAGAATAACCGAAGCTTAGACCTCTGCTTTGTAAGCGCACATGACACCGCTCCATTCATCTCTACGGCTGCAACTCCACTAGTAAAGCTGGCTCCTCACCACCCTCCTTTAATTGTTGCCATGGAAGGTAACCTCGTTCGAGACTTTGACGGCACTTCGGCTACTGTGTCATACGATTTCCGGAAAGCCGATCATCATAGTATCGTCGGCGTGCTGTCTAACATAGCCTGGGAGAGTATCCTTGATCCTGAATACGTCGATTCCGCTGCGCAGAAAGAGTCCATCAAACGTCGCACCTTTCTTGGCAAACTAGCGGATTTCGAAAACTGATATCTACTAAGAGAGCGGGTTTAAGAAAGTTTAAAAAATATCGCGCTGAAAAACCACTATGGCAGGCTCAATTATGAGTTCAAGCGAGTCAGCCGTCGATGCCACTCGTCATATTTACAAGGAATTCAGTCCAAACTCAGGTCGCATCCAAAGACTTTTTGGAAGCACGTAAACGAGCAGCGCAGAGAGCCTGGCCTACCATCTTTAATGGTGCTAAACGATGTAGTCACTTCATCCCCCTAGGAGAAATGCCGCCTATTTTCCGAAAAGTTTTCCAGTGTTTTCTCCGACGAGAGATTTGCTTATGAAGACGTTACATCAGCAGCTAACAACGTGCCACTATACGGTCAAGCTCTGAGTACAATCGATATCAACGTCGACATGATTACAACCACCGCAACACAACTCAAGTCGTCCTACAATCCTGGACTCGGCGGTGTTCCGTCAGTATTCCTGAAAAGGCACATTACCTGCTTACTGACATCGTTGCTTCACCTATTCCAAATGTCCGTCGCAAGAGGAGTGTTCCCATTCTGATGGAAATTTGCACATATGTTTCCGGTCCACATGAAAGGAGACATGAATAATGATCGTGGAATCACTGCGTTGAGCGCGATCTCGAAGCTATTTGAGTTAGTTGTCATGGAGCCTCTACTTTCTCATTGCAAGCAATATCTGAGTTGTGATCAACACGGGTTCAGTTCCGGTCGTTCCACCACCACTAATCTACTGTGCCTTACATCGTAGATCAAGGATAGTATGGCTGAACGAGCTCAAACCGACGTCATATGTACCGACTTGTCAGCAGCATTCGACAAGCTGAACTACGCCATTGCGATTGCGAAACTAGAAAAACTTGGGGTTAGCGGCAACTTGGTTTCGCTCATATCTGACCGATCGACAACTGATGGTCACTATTGGGAACTGCCAATCCGGCATTTACCTAGTCACGTCAGAACTACCTCAAGGAAGTCACCTGGGCCTGTTGATCTTTCTACTTTATTTCAACCATGTGAATTTGGTCATCGAAGGCCCACGACTATCGTATGCAGACGATCTGTAAATATTCTTTCGGATTCGTGGGACCGACGACTGCATCTTCCTTCATCGTCAACTCGAAGCTTTTGCCAGCTAGTGCAATTTAAACAGAACGGTAGTTAACTCTGCGAAGTATTCGGTAATCACGTTTTCTCGGAAGAAAGAACCGATTATATATACCAACAGACTCGAAGGATCAACAATAGATCGTGTGGATCAAGTGAAAGATTTGGGAATTATTCTGGACTCTCAATTTTCATACAAGCAACACATCTCGTATGTGGTTGATAAGGCGTCCAAAACATTGGGTTTCGTCTTCAGGATAGCAAACAATTCTCCAACATCTACTGCCTCAAATCATTGTACTGTATGCTGGTGCGATCCTCATTGGAGTACTGTTCTACAGTTTGGAACCCAAATTACAACAATGGTGCTGAGAGAATCGAGTTTCTCCGTACCAGAAGAGAAACATTACAAGGCAGAATAGACTGCTCTGCAATCCTGGAGCAAATAAATGTTAACGTTGTTTAGGAAATCCATTCAACTGGACTACTGTGTTGCCTAAAAATGAGAAGGAGCATGATTGACCGCCCGAGGTTGCAACTCCGTTGTTGCCTGATCGACTGTTATTACTCAGAAAGGTAACAGATGATGCTAAGGCAATACCGGCGCCGGCCCCGCCCGAATGCAGGTCAGTAAGGAAAGGGTAAGAATATGTTACGTGATACTCGCTTCGTTTGTTTTGGTTAACGATAAGCTGTCGAGTGAAATATTTGAAAACTAGTACCGATTTCCGATTTGAACCGATTTAAACCAACAGTAAGGATGCCATTAGAGCCACTCACAAGATAGGGTGGCCCGACCAGCATGGCGAACAAATAATTTGGATCACAATTAATTGTGAACCTCACCACCAATCCCAGTTTCATTTACTCAAATTTTAGTGACTTCACTTTTGACGAATGTGAGTCAAAAACGACTCAAAATTGAGTTAAAATGGCTGGCCGTGTTTAAAACTTTCAAGAGATTCTTTAAAACAGATCACAACCCAACAGTGCTGGCTAGCATACTCTGCAAATAATAGAATGAAATACGTTAAGGTGATTGGAATATGAAAGAAAGAGAAATTAATGAAAAAAGTCTCTAGATTTACTCGTCCAACCTTCACTGAAAAGTGACATTTATAAGCATGCACATATCAATCAAATTTTATCGTTTTTGAAACAACTCAATTGTGACTTGTTTTCAACTTAATTCGAAACAATCAATACCTACACAGAGATAACGAAAACTTGCCGTAATATTTTGGGTTGAAAAGTAATATTTATGATGTAGAAGGAGACGTTCGCTCATCACCAGAAGGCCCCAAGAGTGGACAGTAATGTTTGCTAGAAATGAAAAATATGAGGAGAAAGTGTTGTTACTCACGTCAGTGTAGGGCATGTTGTGAAAATTGAGCGAAGGGCTTGGATATAGCAGTACTCAAACTAAGTACGCATTCCTTTGCCTAACATCCCACGGCGGGGTAGGTCAAGGCACGAACGAATCTACTACCTTGACACCTGCCACGCAATCTCGATCAGGCGCGCATTATTTTGCCTGTCAAGGCGGCGGATTCGTTCGTCGCGAGGCAATCGGACATCGTTCCTACAGGAAAAGCAGACCTACGAAATAGGCTTAGTAAGCCGAGGAGGGCATGCAACTTTGCAGACTTTTGCTCCATAGAATTCAATGGTTCGGTATGCCTTCGGAGCTTTCGTGACCAAAATTCTCAATCATGACCGAAACTCCACTCCACGAAACGAACCCTACCGTTCAAAATGCGCGGACTGTCATCCGAGAAGCTGTGAAGAATCGTGGCAACATCACCCTTCCGTTGATTCAACGAGCCTCGAACCTCCTCGAAGAATTGTCGGGTGCAGCGTTCCTCGCTGTCGGTCAACTTGTGAGATAGAGTGATCGTCTGTGGCACGCACGAAAGCCTATGATTGTGTGGGACGTAAGTAAATGCATACGAGCCGGCCCAATCGTACAACATTCGCTGAACACCCGTTTCCGTTGATCGACTTTCTTCTACACCGATGGCTCCAAGGGTGAAGATACGGTATGGGGCGCACTCTTCAACGGAGGAATTTCGGGTACCTACAGTCTTCCGAAGAAATACGTCATAAAGATGGCTGTCACGATTCCAAGCCAGACTAACGAGTTGGTTGTTCTATCGGATTCTGCCGGCTACCTCCAAGAAGTGGAAGAAATAACGCGGAACAAACCTATTCGATTCTGCTGGATTCCTGGGCACATCGCAATCAGTGGCAATTCCGAAGCCGATCGACTAGCCAATGAAGCCATGAGGGAACAGGCCATCGATATACCAATTCCAGAAGAAGATGCTCTGAGAGAAATTGTACAACTGTTACGTCATCGGTAGGATAACCAGTGGTATGAGATTAGGGAGTCAAAGTTTAGAGAAGTTAAGGAAGATACCTGCAGGTGGACGGAACGCGTGAACTTACACGTTTAAGGATTGGACACACGCGTCCAACACACACATTCCTGCTGAAGAAGGAGCCTCCGCCCAATCGTGAGTGTTGCGGCACGGTGTTTGATGGGCATTTAATTCTCGAATGCCGGAAATTTGTAACCGAAAGGCAGAAAAATAAAATTGGGACTAGCCTACGTGACGCCCTTGGATAGACAAAGGAGCAAATAACACGAATGGTGAGCTTCCTAAGGGAAACAGGACTGTTTTTCAAACTATAGCTAAATCTGAAAATGAAAGAAGCCGAAGAAGTAAACGAAAAAAAGGCAAAACGTGTTAGATACTATCCCGGATGGACAAACAGAAAGCGATGAAGAAAAGCTGGTGAAAAGTAGTGAAAGAAGAAACAATGATTAAAGCAAGAATACATACAGAAGAAGAACAGTTTTCCGAAAAAGAGAAGCCGTAGCAGTAGCCGAAGCAGAGAAGAGTAACGTAATCAGCGGAAAAAAAACCGAGTGGATGGAGGAAAAACGGAAAAGCAGAGGAAATTGAGGGAGGCACAACGGAGGAAGCAAAGTAGTAGAAAGAATCAAAATAAAAGAAGGCAACGTGAATGAGAGAAACGTAACACGTACGAAAAAGATAGCGAAGCGGGCAAAGTGGACGAATAGAAATCGAAGAAGAAACTTGAAGACGTAGAGGAACATTAAGAAGAATTTCAGAATTGTAGAAGAAGAAAAGTGGAAGGAGAAAACCAAAAGAGAAGGATAAAATAACAGAGATAAGAAAAATAGAATAATCGCAAGAAGCCGAAAAAATTGAAGCAAACCAACGGAGCAATAGAAGGAGAAATAGAGAAGTAGTGAAGAATATGAGTTAGTATGACAGTAAGAAAAATATGACTGGAAATATTGTTCATGAACTAGATTAACGAAATAAAAAGTTTCTCAAAACACGAATGCACCCTTTTGGTGTAAAATGTCATTAATAAAAAAGAAAGGAACAAATTTGCATTGTTTCACTCTTTGAGAATAATTGTTGATGCTGATGATCGAAATTTATGCAGAAAAAATGCTAAACCACCAGTTTTACAATCAGATTTTCTGCTGAAGGGGACAAAAAGGGACAAACAATTTTGCATAGATCTTGTGGATGGAAGTTTAAACTTCCGGTTTACGTATTTTGTGTCTGCAAATATTTGCAAATAAGAGAGTAAGATGTCTTGCAAAAACGTGTTTTTCAACCCCCACAACTTTGTTTATAAAATAACTAGCAACTATCACGTATCTTAAAAATCTGCGTCATTTTATGCCTTACTTCCCTACAAGGTTTTCAAATACAAATTGAAATGAAAAATTGAAGCAAAAAAACTTTTTTTAAAGTCCCACTGTTGCAAAACGAAACGTAGATGAGATAGAGGTAAAGTTAAGGTCTGTATCCGCAATAATCCGGACACCTCAAAACATGAACAAAACATAAATTTCGCATTATATTTCCGTCGTAGTTGTTTATTTCAGATTCATGGGATGTGTTTAAACAATTCGTGAAGACAAAACATAGTTATTCGGTATTTGCATAAAATTTTCGAAGTTTGCGCTTAACTCCGTCCATTAGGGTTTGTACAGACTCTTCAGAAATCGTAGAAACCGTCTTTGTCCAAATTTGCTGGAAGTGTTTGATGTCTTTGATTCCTTGCTTCTTTTCAGAAAGCTTCCGCTTCATCAGAGCCCAATATCTCTCGATTGGTCGTAGCTCTGGGCAATTTGGCGGGTTTGAGGTTTTTGGTACAATGTTCACTTGATTTGCTTGGTACCACTCCATCACATTTTTAGCATAGTGGCATGATGCCAAATCGGGCCAGAACAAAGGTTTTTCTTTGTGACTTTTGATGAAGGGAAGCAATCGCTTCTGCAGACACTTTTTCTGATAGATCTTCTTGCTGATTGTGCCTGTAGTGACGAAAGATTTACTCTTTTTGCCACACGTGCAAATTGCTTACCACACAAGGTATTTTTTGGGAAATTTCGATGCCTTTTTCGTTCTGAAATGCTCAGCGGTGGTATTTCTGGCCATAGCAGAATAAAGAGCCAGCCCTGGAAGCTGCTCGAAATCCTCCAGGACATAAGTTTCATCGTCCATAACAACGCATGAAAACTTCGTCAAATATTCGCAGTACAAACGTCGAGCCCGTGATTTTGCTGCCAAGTTCTGTTTTTCGTTGCGATTTGGAACTGTTTTTACTTTATACGACTTAAGTCCCAAACGTTGTTTTGATTTTTGGACAAAACCAGCCGACGTCCCTATTTTACGAGCAACCGTTCGAATGGAGCGAATTTTGGTTTTTCGTTAATATCCTTTTTACCTTTCGGTCCATGACAGGATCGGCGCGTCCAATGTTTTTGTCACTTCTCGGTTTCCTCTCCACCGTCAAACGTTCCGAAAATGATTTGAACACATCGTGAACAGTGGATTTAGGCAAATCCAATGTTTTTTCAAGGTCCCGTATTGACAAGTCAGGATTTGCCGTATGCCCGTACAAAATTCGCTCGCGCACTTGTTTTTCTTTTGTCGCCATCTTGAATACTAAACATACTCTCAGCTATACCACAGTGAAATTTTTCATTTCAACGTGCTTGAATTTGAAGGTGTCCGGATTAATGTGGATACAGGGTTTACTTTAGCAAAGTTTCATTAAAATAAAATACCTACAATTCTGTAGGAGCAAAAATCTTCTTAATCATAAGAATAAGAAGTTAATTTTTTTTATTATAAACATAAGAGGACCCCCTTTGTCACCACCCCAACCAAAATCCGAATGCCGTAAAAGAATCGCGTGGACTGGGCTAATTATAAGAAAAATTGTCGCTTTAGTTCCGATCGCACATTCACCATAGGGCAGAGCATTCATTTCATCCTTTACTGAACACATTATTTTCGTACATAAAACACATGCTTCAAACATTGTTAACAACATTCGTATTGCTTGTCTTCTCACAAAATGCCATCATTACACCTTATTTCAACAGTGTATGCAATGAATTTCGTGCGAACCAGCCAATCGCTGCTTGTCTTCTATCCTATCCGCACATGTTGGTGCTGCTGCTGAAGAGGGCTAAAATCATGTTTTCCTCTCAAGTCACAATTGCCTTGTGAGATCAATCACGAATTCAGTAGCAGCTCAGCCCAATAGAAAAGGACTGCTCTTTTTAATTACATGAAAGAGTCGTTCTTTTGACAGTGCATGTGGGATTGAAAACGAAGTCAGTTTCCTGAAAAGTATCACACAAATCAATTTCGTTGCAGAGAGCAACGAATTGATTGTTGAGTCTATCGATCAACTCCGTAATATTTTTTTTTTCTAATTTTCAGCGTCGAAAGTGAAAAATGCGTGGTCTTTTTAGTAAGAAACTGAAGATGGCTCTTTAATCCGTCCTAAGTTTCTGACAGCAAACGACATTCATCCTGTCGGGTAATTAGAAGTGAAAACTCACACCTTGAAGAAAGGTTAAACGTTCTGTGCGAAGAGCATGGACATTAAAAGTGGTTAACACAATTGCGAGAACTTTTTCCTTTCAAAGTCGAGAAAGTTTTTCTTGAGTTTTCAGTTTACGATGAATCACTCTCGTCATCTGTAGGCATATCAAAGAATCAGTTTATTACATTGTAAGCGAGGTCAAGAGATTGCCCTTTCCTTTTTCGTTCAGTTGCCATAGTAGCAGATGCATTTCTTAAAATGTGTTCTCTAAATCAAGTTCGAAGCGGATTACTATAAGAACCAGAGAGAGAGCCGAAATACCATACTTTCCGATAGGCCAAACTTTCCAGGCATTCGAAATTCATGCTTTTCCGCGTGAATCGTTCAAAATGTACGTGTCAATTTTGCTCCTCTGCATTTGACCCGATGGCCTATTCGATCTAATGGATAAAACATAAGTATAGAATGCAACCTAAAATCAACGTCATTAACAGTCAAACGTAACCTTCACTACGGACAATTATTTCCAGCTTCCAACACAGCGGCAAACTAGCAGCAAGAGTCACTATCGTTCGGCACATTGCAAAAGGTGTTTACCTTAGATGGCTAGTAAACTGTTCAACTAGCTCAAGTGCATTGTGTTTCCAGGTCAATGCTACATGCAGCGTTGTATTTTCCATTAATTGACTTGCCTGGTCAGAACAACGTCGATCATAGACAGATGGAGAGGTTGGGAGATCCCTCCAATAGGTTAGACGAGAAGAATCAACAGTGTAAGTGTCGGAGACAGTAAGAAGATGCTTTCTTCAAATTGAAATAGCTTCACAGTGAAAGCAAAACTCACCTTTATTCCCCACAAAAAAAAAGCAAACAATCTGGTTGAGAAACAAAAACACGTCGATTTCTCAGCCTTCTACGATTAAGAAGACCTTGGACGGCGGCGCTAGTTCAGCATGCTTGGAGTAAACTCGAATCCACCCCAACCCCCTGCAACTCACCTCTGCAATTGCTAGTTGAGATCGAGAAAGAAGACAAAAAGCACAAAACCCCTTTCGGTCAGATTTCGCCAGAAAAAGAAGCGGTTCGTATTTTTTTTTTTTCGAGCATCAGTCACCTTTTGCAATGGCGGCAATCAAAGGTCTTACGGTCTTTGTGCTTTGTTGCCGAACGCCACTGGCCACCGACCGCACAACGGGATTGCAAAATTAACCCGAACCGCGCGTCGCAGTGGAGCAAAAACAAGACCCCCGAAAAAAATCGATTCAGAATGTCCTAAGACCGGCTAGGGTGGACCTCCCTCGGTTCGGCCGTTGCGTGATAGGTGAACACCTAGGGTCTCCCTGCTCTACCGCGTCTACAACTTTCAATTTCATCTCGTTGGTTGAGATTTTCGGCTTTCGGCCAACCTCCCATCACACGACCGGTTTACTATTTTGCAGTTTGAGTGCAGCACTCTTTTTCTCCTTTTTTCCTCTTGTTCGGTGACTGCTTTGGCAATATTTGGCAATCCGTGGCTGATGGATTGGTGCAACTCGTGAAAGAGCGGTTGCCCAATTTGCCAAAAATCTTGCACCGACCTGCAATTTTGCCCCGCGACGAAAGATGAAAACTCTTGAAGTGAGAAACATTCAATCCACTGGCACTTCTTGTAGCAACTTTTAATGCGTGTTGTTTCAAGTGGTCATATACTTTTCGAACTGGCCGTCCAAAATGGGAGAGTGTTTGTGACCTTCTCGGGCACTTGTTCGGCTTTCAGCGGCGCTGCTGATGATGAAATGCTAGTAATTTCGAGTACGCGCTATTGAAACAAATGGAAACACGTGGATTGCAGTAGTAGATTGATTTGAGTTTTTTTTGTTGCACTAATTTGATGGTTGCGTTTTGGTTTTCAGTAAGATTCTGAAAAATATTCATTGCAGAAGGATCACTTGAAATGCACTGCCGTTGCAATAGAAGATATATAGAAACATACACAGATAGAAAGAAACATGTAATTTTCTGCGTAATCTAATGCACATGAAGGGAATGCTTGGTTTGGCAGAAATTAATAGGATGTTTCAAGTAAATTTAAACCAGAAAACGCCTGAATCTAGTCTGTTGCATGAAAGATTGCAAATATTGATGTATGGCGCATGAAAGATTGCAAACAATTTCGTTGTTTACGCCTCCTTTGGTTTGGAATAAAGCGAGGGGAAATTTTACGTGCTTGTTAAAAAAAAAATTCTGTGGACCTTACACGAGCACTCAACTCTTCTAATCATGGAAATGTCAATTGAAAGAAGTGATCGACATGTTCTCAGGGTTGCCACATTATGTTTCGTTCCCATCTTTAATTTTTTGCCGAAAAAAAATAATTTTTTATTTGTGTTTAATTGAAAAAAATCTTGTTTAAAAAATATCACTTCAAATTGTGTGTTGTAGAAGGAAAACATATCAGTATACGAGGGATTCATGTTCTCGGGGGTCGATCCACTCAAGCCCTTCTGACTGGCCAGTATTGACATGATAACAAATCATGAGATGTTTGTTTTGATTTCTAAAACTTCCAGGATAGGTGAACAAAATCGGAACGGATTTGGCAATACATCATTGATGCGTGTACATTAACATGTTGAATTTAGAATTCAGTTGTGATGTTAATATTAGCTATAGACTGTTCCAGAAAGTATAGGAACACTTTCAAAATAGCAAAAAAGTCACGTTTTTTTTTAGTTTTAATAATTTTATTTGGCAAATCCTATTTGTATTTGCGTTTTACATGATCTTTTACTCTCGTTTAATCAAAATATTTAATCATAGCCAAGGCTCCTAACCTCTCCTCGAACATGACCCATTAACTTCTGCACAGTGGTACTTCCCACCATTTTGACCAATTTTGGCCAATCTTTTTTGCTATTTTTGTTGCTATGGTTAAAGCCCAAAGAGTCTCGATTGGCCGTGCCTCCGGGCAGTTCGGCGGACTCTGTCGGTACGAAACATGCATTTTGACTTTTGTACCATTCTTAAGTGTCCTTTTCGTAATGACATGACGCCAAATCAGGCCAAAACACTACTTGACCTTCATGCTGCCTGATCATCGGCAATAATCGCTTCTGGAGACATTCCTCAACGTATTTCTGAGTGTTCATCGTCTCCGTTTACCACACTCACATATCGCCTGCCAAACCATAACCTTCTTACCGAATTTTTCGGTAAAAATTGCCTTCTCCGTTTCGGGGATGTCTTTGTCTTCGCTTACAGTATAAAATTGTGGTCCGAAGCGTTTTGTAATCTAGTTTCACATACGTTTCATCGTCCATTATTATACACCCAGAATTTCTTCACAATAACGAATCGTAGAGTTTGCGGGCCCGTGGTTTCACGGACGCGGCCTGTTTTGGGTTTTTTTTCTGCTTCCGATTTGTTTTTAGCCCAAGTCTTTCTTTGGAACGCATGACGTTACTCTACGAGGTCCCTAGTTTTTTCGCAGCATCCCGAACGGAAGTCGCTGGTTTTCTCTTGTAGGCATCCCTGATCTTTTTATCGATTTCCGGACTAACAGGACCGGATTTCCGACCATTCTTCGGCGCATCTTCAAACGTACACTGTTTTCTATATTTTCGTATCGCAGATCGTACCGCTCCGACGCTTACACCCTCTTACTTGGCCAATTTTTTCAAGGAGAGTCGGCTCACAGTGCATCATTTGTGCACGATACTTTTTCGTTGTTCCGAAGTAAGACCGCGCATTGATAGGTAACTCAAAACTGAGCATTTTTTTATGCTATTTCATTCAGAAATGTGCAAACAAAAGGACGCAGCCAAAATATGTTGAAAAATTTCATTATATTCAAAGTGACCGTTAAAATAAGGTGTGCTTATAATTTCTGGAACAGTCGTTAGCTGCCAATCATCCCAATAGTCCTGAGCGACGGCTAATCGAATAATACATATTGGGTTCTGGTGAAGCGGATGCATTCCTGAATAAAGCAGGAGGCTAAACATGTCAAACATTTCCAACTAAGGTGGACAAGAGTTGCCAGCAAGATTTTCATACCAATCGACAATTATGATCTTTTGATCACGTAAATTTGTAAACTATTTTTGAAACTGGTTCTACTATAGGTTTTGGGTGTCCAGATTATTGCGGATACAGGCCTTACAGACGGCATTGTATTTTTTAACATCTAATTAAGTATGTTTTTCCATCGAGACTCCTCAAAGAAAAAAATATGCATACGATAACTTGGTTAACTTGTTCGTTTATTTAGTAGGCACAATTGTGTTAGCTTTACGGAGCCAACAACTCATTGTGTTAGGGTAAATTGAATGACTTAATACTACGTTTAATAGGACTTGGACTACTAACTCGCGGTTTACACGAGGTAAGAAAGTTTGCAATATTTTTTGGAATGGATTGGACAAAGGAACATGACCATGGAGTTCTGTAGTCTCATCAGATAGTTGTCGTCAGCTCTAGAATTTTATGCGATTTGGTCAAGGCTTCCTTTGTGTGTTCCGACGGCCGTAGAGTTATTTAACTTTATTTTGATTAACTTTCAAATAGTGAGTCATTCTGTCATGCTATTTTTTAAATAAAAGTTGGATTTCATCCTTCAGCAACAAAGGGGGGTACACATTGAAAAATCTGCTCCTGAGATGATCAACTTTTTTTTTCGAGCTGAAGGGTATAACATGAAAATTATAACAAACCTTGTTACGACTTACTGATGATATAAATGTGTAAAAGGCCTTTTCAATTCGATAATTGTAAAACATACTTCTAACAAATTGAGATATTATGCCCTAGGAGGCACAATCTGAGTAAAGAAGTAAATTAATTCTAACACTAGCTGATATGATTTTGCTACATGGTAACAAAACTGTTACAAAGGTTGTTTTGTTTTTGTTATATATTTATCGTAGTGCTTTGCCTCTTTGAGAATTTTTCGTTACAGTTTCTGATATATTAACAACTTCTGCGATCTAAATTCTAACAACCTCTTTTAAAAAACAAGCGTAACTGAACAACCTATTGGTCGAGAAGCCAGTGTTCAACTTGCAGTGGCAGCTCACCTTGAACTCCGTCGCCGCGTTATCTTTTGAGCTCCGTCTGCATTGTCCTTTTTTAGTCTGTAGTTCTCTTCCACATACCACCTACCGCATACCTTGGTAGGTATTCTCGAGCTGGAACGAATAATTTGATAACTGTCCTCGGTATTCAAGAGCGTAATAAGAGGTAAAATACCTGAGAGTAATACCATAAAAATATTCCCATAATATCACGCGAATACCAAATTATGGTAAAACAATACCAAAACAGTACCTTTCATGTATTCTCAGGTATTCCTAGGTTTCCCAAATAACAAGTTTTGTTATTCGAGAGATATTTTGCTTGCAATTCTTGGGTATTTTAATTAGGTATTTTACCTCTTGGGATGTGCTCTCAAATACCAATTGTGATCAAAATTAGGTATTATCATATGTTATTTTCTCCTGCTCGGGTCGTGTTACAGCGTGACGTACAGTATGCGTTTCAAGCGTCCTTAATGTACATGCATCTGATTTATCTTGGAAAAAGAATGTGTGCTCGATCGCATACTACCGTTCAAATGCCCTTCCGCTCGCTTTCAACTTACATCTTTCAATTTCACAGCCTGCCGTACTCTTACGGAACTATCAATACTTCCTCTAAATTTCTTTTCGTTCTAGCAATAAATTACTGTCCACTTCTAAAGCTTCTCATGTTGATTGGAAATTATCTGCTTCTGACAAATTTCATCATAGATCGTTACTCCGCGCATTGGGAGAATTAAAAAACAACAATTAATGTGTAGCTTTATTCTGTCAAATCTAATAAATAGAAAAACAAGGAGTTTGATTAATATTGTTTTTTTTTCAACGAGACACTCAAAAGGAGCAAAACAATGAGACAAACAAAAACATCAAATGTGGCACGACGCTGTGAAAGTACTAATAAAAGAGTAAACCTTGCTAAAATTGCAGATAATAGGTATATTCTCATAGACATTTAGTTGAGCTGTCAGCGGAAAAATAGTTAGTTTTCTGCAGTTCCATAGAATAGCTAGATTTCGGCAAACACTCAACCGAGATCTGTGCAGCCGAGATTGGCAGAATAATTTAAGTTTGTATATCTTTTCAAATGCTACCCGATTGACATTGCTGGGTTAATACTTTATATCGTGCTGTGAGAAGTTGACAATTGTTCAATCCGCAAAATCTCGCTAATTCGAAAACCTGCGATTTGAATCGCCGATTGCGGCTTAAATATGCTGAGTCTGAGCAGTTCAGAGAAAACAATGCATTGGGTCCTAAGTTATATTGATCGATTTAAAAAAAAATGGTTTGTTTGTTAGGCTCATGCGTGTGTAATACTTTACGAAGCCAATATTCAATATTGTTGTTAACACAGTTTTGTTTTCCGATGTTAGTTAAGGTGTGTACATCCAGACCTTTAAACCACGATCTCGACGAAACATTTGGAATAATGGAATGTAACCAACGCCCAAGAGAATTACTTGTCCAATCGTTTTGCTAACTTTGAAGAGAATTCTGACGTACTAATGGGAAAAGTTCATCCTATGAAATTCTTCTATAACAAATCTCTCCTTCTTGTGCGCCCACCTTTACTGGAAAGCCGTCTTCTCATTGCCTGAAATTGAGCAATGTGAAGGGACCCAAACAAAGGTAATCCTGAACGACCTCTCAACCAACACACACATATGCTCCCTTATTGTTGAAAGTAAGTAAGATGAGTGCCTCATTGTTTTCTTCGATCGGATGGCCTCAATAGAACTGAGACTATCCGAGAAGATGAAATAATGGTCTATGGGCATGTCGAAAATTATACCCAAAGATTGCTGACGGAACAATTGATCGAGTTTATTTTCTCTTATAAGTCTTGCGTAACATTTGAGGAGAACCTATCTTTGTAGATCAATTACCGTCATCGA
The DNA here is from genome assembly GCA_034211315.2 of Aedes japonicus. Taxonomy (NCBI): domain Eukaryota; kingdom Metazoa; phylum Arthropoda; class Insecta; order Diptera; family Culicidae; genus Aedes; species Aedes japonicus. The sequence goes on along the minus strand of JASCZW010000194.1, from coordinate 337,854 downwards.
CATTTTTAGCTTGAAAATTCTATGGAGAATTCTCCTGCAAAGGCGTTATTCATAGAAGAAAAAGTCGATGATGAGAATTGATCACCGAAGATATGTCCTTTTCATATCCTAGGTAAGAAAATGCATGCAACATATTGATCAAATAAGATGCTCAATAATACCTTTCTTTATCATTATTTGTTTAGAAAACAGTTCAATATGCTGTGGAAATACATAGAGGCTGTTGACGAAGAGAATCTGTCAGTTGTACTTAAGGCATCTTCAACGGTGGTCCAAATCGTCGTTTGGATTTACTTTTTTAAACCAAACGCAAAAACATCGCTGCATCGATGTTGTTAATTTTGTCTTATACCGGATCTATTTTGCATCATTTTAAATCTGGTATAAAGACTGTATTCGATGAAATTTGTACACACACAATTGTTCGTAACTAAATTATTGAAATTTTAACTGAATGTATTTCATTGTGTTGTGTCAATTGTGTAATGACTTTCGTGAAAATCGGTCGAGTGATTTCAGTGATGGCTTCGAATGAAGAAATTGTGCGCCAACAAATTTTGGGCACTCACTTCGAAAACCCAAACGCTTCTTATCGATGGATCGGAAAACAGCTCGGAATCACACATTCAAACGTATCTAATGTGATCAAATCGTTCAAGGACCGTAAGACAACCAAGTGGAAAAATGGTAGTGGCAAAAAACGTGGAACATCAAATCCGGAGAAGGCCAGGATGGTATGGAACCAATTTAAGCGTTATCCCAACATTTCGATCAGGGATGTTGCGAAAAAGGCGAAAGTTTCAGTTTGCTTTGTGCAGAAAACAATGAAACGTTTTGGATTACATGTGTACAAGGTCCAGAAGGCACCGAACCGGAGCGATAAACAGAACTCGGTGGCCAAAACTCGTTCAAGAAAACTGTACAGGGAGTGGCTCACAAAACCGTTCTGCATTGTGATGGACGATGAGACCTACATTCAAACCGACACCAAACAAATGCCAGGACAGGAACACTACGTTTGTTCTGGAGAGTGTACGGAAGAAGAAACTGTCGAAATTCGCAAAAAAATTCCTTGTCTGGCAAGCGATCTGCGGATGTGGCAAAATGAGTCAGCCCTTCATCACCTCTGGGACCGTCAACGGACAAATCTGCAAGGACGAATGCCTCCAAAAACGACTTCTGCCCTTCTTGAGATCTCACGATGGCCCGACACTGTTTTGGCCGGATTTGGCATCTTGCCACTATGCCCGGCCCGTCTTAGACTGGTGCAAAGATAATAATGTAGTTTTTGTACCAAAAGACGTCAACCCTCCAAACGCTCCGGAACTTCGCCCAATTGAAAAATTTTGGGCAATCATGAAGGCAAAGCTCGTTAAAACTCCAAAACTGATAGAAAATGGACTTGAACTAAAGAAAGTGTGGTTAAAAGTAAGTAAGCAAGTCGGTCCTATCATTGCCCAAAATTTGATGAAAGGGGTCAAGGCAAAGGTGCGGGCATTTGGGTTGGGAGAAGAGGTTCAATAAACCAATGATGTCAAAATTTAACCATTTAGTAGTACTTTATTTCCAGAAAGTTTGAAAAGAATCGGGCTCAAGGAAAATTTTTGGTGACCTATTTTGTGTGTCCAAATTTCATCGAATACAGTCTTTATGTTTTGATCTATTGTTGCAGAAATTTTTAACAAGAAAAACACAGTTCCAAAACGCTACACGCTATTTGATTATACCAATTAATGAGTAAAATTTCAGCTTTTACTAAACAAAAACTCAACTTTATTGAGTATATTTAATCTACTGTGTTGTTTACTAACGCATACACTCACGAAAACCAACAAAACAGTGAATGTCTGTTATATTATAGTTGTTGCATAGATTGTTCCGGAGTTTTTCGATCCGGAAAAAGCATTGAGGCTGGATACGGTGTAAGTATGTGCCGATAAGTGACCGGGTTTGGTGCAGCTAATGCTAGCGCCGGACAGAAAATGGTGTTGCTGTACATAGAAACTTTCGACCGGTTTACTGAGGATCAGGATATTCAAGCTTTTTGATAAGATAAGCATTCTGGGGGAAACCGAAGATATCTTCAAGATATATCCAATCCGCACTTTTTGGACAATAAGTTTGAAAAGTCTTCGATTTTTACAGGAACTGTTTTGAAATATTATATTGTTCAATTGCATAAAGGGCGAACACGAAATTATTGCGACACCGAAAATGTCATGCCAATTTTCTTATAATGTTTAGTATCAAACCAAAATTTTAGGGTAGTTTTATACATATATTTACTTCAAAAATCACAAGAAAAGTTAATCGATGGAGCCTTGAGTGTAAAATTGAACGCATTTTCGCTTGATGCCCTCCATCAAAGTCTTTACAGTGTCATCCGGTACCAGTTTCTCAGTTTTTTTTTTTTTTTCATTTTCTTAACATGTCCTTCTCGTCTTTGACTGTCTTCTTGCTCTTCCGAAGTTCCCGCTTCATCATTGCCCAGTACTGCTCCACCGGGCGCTGCTCCGGACAGTTTGGCGGATTCATGTTCTTTGGAACAAAATGGACAGAATTGGCATCATACCACTCCAGGACACTTTTAGAATAGTGGCATGATGCCAAATCTGGCCAAAATAGCGGAGCTTCGTCGTGCTGCTGCAAGAACGGCAAAAGGCGCTCTCGAGGCACTCAGATTTGTAGATCTCGCCATTTACTGTGCCCTTTGTCACGAAAGGCTCACTCCTCAGTCCGCAAGAGCAGATGGCCTGCCAAATGAGATATTTGGAGGCGAACTTCGACATTTTCTTCTTCTTAAATTTGTCGTCCACATAGAACTTGCTCTTGCCGGTGAAAAACTCCAACCCCGGAATTTGCTTAAAATCGGCTTTTATATACGTCGTCCATAACACAGCAGCCATATTTTGTCAGCATCTTCTCGTAGAACTTCCGTGCCCGAGTTTTAGCCGTCGATTGTTGCCGCTCATCGCGGTTTGGGAAGTTCTGTACCTTGTATGTATGTAGTCCTGCTCTCTTCTTTGCATTCTGGACGTAGCTCTGCGACATGCCGATCTTTTTAGCCAAATCACGGCTTGAGACGTTGGGATTTGCTTTAATCATCCGCTTCACCTTTCCCTCCATCTTTTTGTTCTCCGGTCCCGGTTTTCTTCCAGCTCCTTTGTCGTGGTCCAACGTCAACCGCTCCTGGAACCGCTTCAACAGTCTGGAGACGGTTCAATGGTGAATGTTCAACATTTTTCCCAACTGCCGGTGCGACAGGTCAGGAAATTCCAGGTGTTTGGAAAGAATTTGTGCTCTCGACTCACGTCACCTCCATTTTCGTTGAATCGAAAAACACGACTTCGAGTTTGACAGCATATAAACAATACACATCAATGAGAAAGTGTGCAAAATTTGGTTGATTTTTACCCAATGGTAAAAAAGTTATGCCCTGTTGAATGTGTCGCAATAATTTCGTGTTCGCCATTTATTCTACAGTTTTAAAACAATCTTATACACTTCTTGACAGTTACATAAATTTGTCGGAACTTATATACGCTTCTTGAAACTGAACGAACTCTTTAAAAATTATTTCTTGAATTGTTATTAACTTCGGAATATCTATGAAGAAAAGGTGGAAATATAATGAACTTGACAGAAGTTGACTAAGCTTCATGGAATTTGAATTGACATATTTAGTGGTTTCAAGACAATCGTATAGATTGCTCACTCTCTTTTCAGAAGTGAAGTAGTGAAAATTCTGAAAAATCCATTGAATTGTCTGAAAATTCGCAACGTGTCTGGAAACTTGGTTTAACTTTCAAAAAGTTTGCTGATCATCCAAGGAATAGAAAAAAAATTCTGGAAATTACCACAAGCTATTTGAACTCCCAGTGTGTACATCTTTCACGATAAAAAGCAGAATATCACAAATTTGTTAATAAGTTACAAGAAATTTAAAAACAAATTGGGAAGCTGGTCGACACTTTTAATGAGTTGATAGAATTTCTGTGAAATAAATAGCATTTCTGGCATGCTGTTAAACCTTGAGCCAAACGAAAGAGCAAGTTTTCCTCGTCATCTGCCAACGACGCACTACTGGCATTAAAACATATTTGCTCAAACCAATCTATCGCAAAAAGTTTGCAAAAAATCTGCGATCTTTGAAAAAAAAAACCTCTGATCTCTGACGTTGAATGATTGATAGGATGAAAGGTGTTGGCGGGTGTAACAACAAGAAATACAACACCAGCGCGGGTAACGCCAAGTTGGTCTATTTTAGCTGGTTCTATTCAGGTTTTGCTGATGCAAATTCGGTATAAAGTTGTTGGAAAAATAGACCACCGCTGAAGATGCCCTTACGATTTAATTTTGCCTTGATATTAACTACACAGAAAAAAAAGTTATTTAACTGGCACGTAGAATTTGATCACGTTTAATAGAAAGTCCAGGCAAAGGTAAATAATGAAATTGTTCGCCTTACTTCATACAACAGAACTGACTTGAACTATATATGGTTGAACTTTACAGGATTTATCTCTCCTCATACGTGCATGAGATAACGCAGAAAATTGCATGTTTCTTTCAAACTGTGAAAACTTTGATATCCATCAAAAGTTTAAAAGAGTTTGTTGATCAAATCAATCAAATATCATTTTATTTTCCATGTACATTGATAATAATTCAAGTACTACGATTAGAAATCATTCCTAGAAGAGAACACTTTGATTCTCTAAACAAGTAAAGCCTCTGTTAAAATACACAGTTTGAAAGAAGAAATTAATAATCTGCGTCATGAACTTCGTTAATGAACATATAGGGAATGCTAGATTTGGCATAAATTCTTGGGATATGTCATGTAAATTTAAGCCAGATATCGGTGAAATCAACTCTGTTGTTCACCTAAGCCTTTTCAAAAGCAGGCCCCTAATGCAACTATTAGCTCTAAACTCAAGGATTGCCAACCGCTCGAACCGGCTCGTATTTCATTGTCAAAGAAAGGAATTCCACCTACCCACGGGCAACTGCTTTCATGATTTGCTCCAATCCCATTGGCAATCTAAATCCTTCAAATTCCATTTTGGTTAATTGTGCTAATAGTCGCACACACACATGTGTCCGTAACTAGCAGTACCAGAATAAATCCCCAGAGTTGAATCAGACCCTCACGAATGGAATCAACGCCGCAAAGTTGAGTGAGTAATCTAGAAACATAGAAATTGCTCCGCTCTAATGGTTGTTTGTGGTTACCGAGTGTCCTTGGCCTAGATTTCGCGCCTGAATGCAGGCCACGATCGGCTACAGTGGAAGAACACGGCACACAGCTTTGCCTCAGCTCGAGATAGGATCGACGGATAGCCTAGGCCAAATACGTGCCGTCCAGCGCGGATCGTGACTTGTGACTGGCCATAAATTATCGAGCGAAAAAAGATCCGATTGCCATTTGCGATGGAGGAGCACGGTGCATCGTAAATTCGGACAATTTCCAATCAACTGCGCTGACGCTGGTAATTATACTGCAATCTCCTTTGACAATGATGACGATCAGTCTGACAGCACTCGGATTCGATGTATGTATTTCGTTTTCGATGCAACCGTGGTGAAATGGTTGTGGGGCTGTTTGTTGTTGTAACGAAGCCTCTCCTCTCCGATGTGACAGCCGCCACTTTTCGAGTTGAAACCGGTATGGACCCGGCTCGATTGAACGGCGGATGGTGTGTAAAGCAGGGTTGCCATTGAGCCATGCAGTGTCCGGGACGTGCCGTTTAGTGTTGGAATGGAGAGGTTCACACTAATGCAAAAAAAAAGGCACGTCTCGGAGACTGCACGGTATAGTGGGAACCCTGCTTAAATCGGCTCCGAAAAGCAGTTCTGAGAGAGGCTGTCGGCTGTTTATCCAGCTAGACCAGGTTGCTTGGTTAATTGGTTGAATTCGGAGTTTTTTTTTAACTGTCAGCCATCGGATGCCCTTGACACAAATAGTTGGCTCGAAACAGTTTGTGTACACATTTTAGAGCTTTTACCCTTTCTCATTTCACCGCTTCGTGTTCCTTCGTCTGTGCTGATAGTTGAAATGCATCTTTTGTGGTTTGAAGAGAACAAGAAAAAAAAGCTGCTAATTGTTAGTTTCTGGTAATGGAAGTAGCGCTCGGTTTCATGTGTCGAAATACTTTAGTATTTCAACATTTGCATGTTTTTTATTTCGACGAGAGTTTGTCATACGCAGTTCGGATGCATTGTTAAAAGTTTTTTAGAGTTTGATGTTTGACATTCTTCTATTCGTGATGTAAATTAAAAACGTAGAAATTTTGCTGGTTGAATACCATGAACGATTCCAACGCGCATGCATGCTTGCGAGGTTGACAAATAATTTCGAATGCACTCATCACTAAGCGAACAGAACTGGGTAATTCTGGGTGAATTTAGAACGGACGGTTAAGCAACGTAAATGTTTGCATTTATTTTGCTGCGAGTGCATGAAAGTTATTACGAATCATCGCCAAACAATTTATTATTTTCAAATTTAACAAGCTTCTGTTAGTGAGGATGTTACCTTTGGTGAGATCTATCTGATTATAAAAATTATATAAATTTAACAAAAAACAGAATTTCGCCTTCCCAAACTTGGAAGTGTGATGCAGTACAATTATCCAAATGATATCGGTAATGTTCTTATCCGAAGCTCATTGTATGCGAAACTAACTGTGGAATGGACGTGACTCTACAGTAGAACTATCACTTTCTAGCTCCCTGATAAAAATAGCTTTCACTAATGATCCCGCACAAAGGATTGATGCAATGAGATTTCTACCATAATACCATTGCGGGCCAATTCGTTCCGTAGATTCCGTATCCGGGCAATCCGTTCAGTAGACGGAGACTGGTGAAGCTAAGCTGCAAGCCACCTGGCAGATCATAGGTTCCGGATCATGGACGGTTAGATGCGAATTAAATAAGCATCCCCGGACAGGCAGGCTTAGTAGTTGCGTGACTCTGTTGAGTTTCTACCAAAATCCCAAAAATATCCGAAAGCAGCCCTGTCACAGGGCGGCCGATCATCGTCCTCGTGCCAGCGGAGGACTTTTAAACAGAGCTGTGAACGATGGTCCTCCGGCAAGACAGGGGGTTGGTGAAGGCCCTACAAGCCAGTCGTAGAAAATAAAAATTGTAATGGAAGTACACGATGTAACATTGTCGGCAGAACGTTCCAGGTGGTAGCTGATCAGTACAACAAGCTTGAATTTTCATGACATAAATTTCAGAAGACTTAGTATCTGTTGGCTGCAGGAACCAAGCGTGATAGTGCTCGCGTAGACAGAACTGTGACAATCGACGGAGATGAGTTCGAGGTGGTGGATGAGTTTGTGTACCTCGGATCATTGGTTACGTCGGATAACAACTGCTATGGACTCCACAAGACCTTGAGGTCTGATAAAGTTCACCCCGTACAAAGTGTACCATGTACAAAACGCTGATAAGACCGGTAGTTCTCTACGAGCATGAAACGTGGACAATGCTCGAAGAGGACCTGCAAGCACTTGGAGTTTTCGAACGACGCGTGCTTAGGACCATCTTTGTGAAACCGGCGTATGGAGGAGAAGGATGGAACATGCGCAGGCGTAGCTCCATGGCGAACACAGTATTCAGAAATTCGCTAAAGCTGGAAGGGTAAAATGGGCGGGACTTGTTGTAAGAATGTCGGACAACAACCCCGTAAAAAATGGTGTTTGCTTCGAATCAAACCTGTACAAGACGCAAAGGAGCGCAGCAAGCTAGGTGGTTAAACCAAGTGGAACAAGACCTTGGAAGTGAGGGACATTCGAGGAACTGGAGACAAGCAGCGCTCAACCGAGTTTTATGGAGAAATATCGTGACGCAGGTGCGGTCCTAACAGGAAGATGGACACACGGGGCTCAGCTGCCAACTACTGTGCGGGTCCATTAGTTGCGGATAGTGGAATGGCTTTCACAAATTAGTTGCAAATAACCTCGGCTCTGTTCAATTTCTATAAAAACCCACAAAAATCTGAAAGCAGCTCTGACAAGCGAGTATGTGCAAATTAAAGCCACACGTTAGAATACCCCACACAGAGTGCCAACTGGCTCATTAGGATCGAAGAATGGGGAATCCTAATTTACGGCATACTGGTCACATCGATCCAACGATTGGACTTCATGCACAGGGCTTGTAGCCGGGTTATTCTCTTTCCTCAGTATGGAAGTGACGCCTTCTAGAAATGGCAAGAGGGGCTAATGGTGTGGCTGCCACCGTCCCTATTAAACCTCAGCAGGCTTCCGGGTGAGACCTCAGAAACATTCCTGACTTACGCCAATTTGGCTTGAACACGGTCCCCACGAAGGACCGTGTCAACCCTAGCATGGCCTCCATGGGATTACGACAGGCGATTATCTACAGTGCGTAGAGATAGTGGCCCGGATGGGAGCCATGGCAATGGAGTGCAACGGAGTAAACTACAAAAAAGCTGAAAAAGAAAAACAAAATTAACGAAGGCGTCAAAACGCCCGATAACAAAGAAGGAGGTGCTATACTGCCTGTAACCGCATATCAGTCCCATATTACTTTTTGACGTTTTTGATTTATGTTGCGCAATTGCTTTATTTTGTATCATATTTTCGAAAGCAATGATAAAATATAGCATTTAGTTTAAGAAAATGTGAAACTTAACCCATATGTTCACTTCGAAACGCAACAGCAGCACACCTGGGGCAATGTTGCGAAGAATAATATGATGGACGTAGCCAGAAACCTGAGCTACAAGCTCTACTAGTATTTAATGGACAGGCACTATGTCCACAAAGAAATCAAGGAGATGGTGACGCGTTGCAGAGCCGAACGTGAGCAGGACGCACTTAGGAAGAGAGCAAAGATAGCCATAAAGGCTCCGGAGGACTCCAACAAGGTAACGGTTGACGCACTAAGGACGTCGAAGGAACTCCAGAATCCACGCTCAAAGAAAAGAAAAAGGAAAGAAAGCAAGAGTTGGAAAAGCCCAGAATCGAAAGAAAGAAAAATCAGCATCAAGTGAAGTGTCAGTACAGCAGAAGAAACAGACACCTCGACCTCGTCGGGAGCGATGTGAGGGTAGAGCGTCAGAGGTAAAAAGTGGAACGACGTAGTCTGAGCTCCTCCGAAAGTAAAAGCTGTTCCAGAGTGGAAGGAACTAAGGGGAGAATGTGGTGAAAACCAAACGCAACCAGAAAGCTGCGATGCCCTTTGAGCCGAAAAAGGATCCTGCCATCAAGAGCACAGCCATCAAAACACTTGTTGAAAGGCCTCATGGAAGGCGATAGTAAGAGCTCTATCCCTGGAAATTCAGCGATCGAGTGCAAAGATCTGGACGAGATCACAACAGAAGACGAGTTGAGGAGGGCGCTGCTAATTTGTTCGGCGGCGATACGTCTGTCGACAGCTGCAGCCAACAAGATATTGTAGTCGGGTCGAACATAAGTTGGGTGGTAGAGGCGTTTACTGAGAGTCGTCGCGAGAGTTGCAGAGGAATTGGAGAGATGTTTTAAGTGCGTGGGTTTTGGTTAACAGGCGAGGAACTGCAAAAACTGAGGGACTAACAGATATGATTTGTGCAGAAAATGTGGGGAAAAGGGTCATTTTGCAAGAGACTGCGCAAAGCAACCGAAATGCTTGCTTTGATAAGAGGAGGACGGAAACGACTTCATGACGGGGGGCTTTAATGTTAGGGCCGATGACTTTGATATCGTAGAATGTAACTTTTTAGACGACGGCGGAAACGTACATTAGATTTAGGGCTGATGCAAGTAGTATTGGGTTTATGATTAATGTGTTGAAAAAAGATACATGAACGGAAGAGGCTCCCGTCAAGATAATGTTGACCTCCCACCACGAGTTCAGATCGACGGTGATGAAATCGAGGTTGTTGAAGAATTCGTGTACCTGGGCTCATTGGTGACCGCCTATAATGACACCACTGCGCCTATTGTGAGCATCTGCTACGAGTCGTCGTCAACTTCCACTTGAAGATAAGCATCACTGAAGTCAATGATACTAAAATACCAGCATCTATTGAATTTGCTGCATATGTCTTCAGAAACCAGTAGTGGATATTGGTTGGGCTCCAAGGCAGCATTCAGCCCGGAACAGTAATCAGCACAGATACGTATTTTCCTCCTGGTTTCTTTACTGCGACGATTGAAGCAGCCCACTGTGAATAATTCACTGGCGTAATGATACCCAAGGACTGCAGACACTCCAGCTCTGCATCGATCTTCCCCATGAACGTGAAAGGAACTGGTCGCTTGGACTTGAGAACGGGTCTGGCATCGCCTTCATCTTCTTGCAGAGTCCTAGGCCGGGCTTGAACACTTCTGGAAATGAGGCTTTGTACCGTTGGATCTTATTGTCTTGACTTGCAGCAACGTGGATCTGGTTATAAATGACAGACAGCGGAATGTCCCATAGTCCGAATAGCTCTATCCAGTTCGAACAGGTTGATGCAACTGTTGGACACGTAGAAAGTTGCGATTTTGGTGACACCTCCGAGTGTGACTGAACATTTCAGTTCTCCAAGTAGATGAAGAGGATTACCCGATGCTGTTCTGGCACTCCATGTAGTAGGAGTCAATGATGGCAACCCCAGGTTCTTACTCCACTGCTTTTTCGAAATGATTGAGATATCTGACGCGGTGTCCAACTGGAAGGTGACCTGAGACCCGTTGATGTCCACCGTCAGGAACTTCCGTCTTGAAAAGCAGCTAACCTAGTTGATGCAGAATATTCCCTTGACGTTCTTCTTCTTCTTCTTTTGCGCCGCCTTTGAAGTGTAACTGCCACAATAACCCTCTTTGTGGCCGGTTTGTTTTTAATCCCGACAAACATGCTTCGTGTAGGTGCAGTCTCAGATGTAGTGCATTGCACCGCACTGCCAACAGGGTGTTTTGGGACCATCAAGCTTCACCTTCTTGCTTTTCTTGGAAACGGTTTTGGGAGCATCGTGATTGAGGTTTTGAAGGCTATGACACTCCGTTAGGAGCGATTCTAAGGTGCATTCACCTTCCGCGTTAGCCTCGAGCTTTGATAGGAGTCTCGTTCGGATGTCAGCGTCCTTCGATGATCGTAACCCAAAGATGAAAATCAGGCTTTTGAACTGATCCGCCGGGATGTTGTTGAGCTCGAAGTCTTCACAGCACCTGTTCACCGTTCCAGCGTACGACAAAAAACCGCCTGTGTCATTTTTGGTCAGCTGGAAGCACAGGTACCGCTTGCTGAACAAAGAGATCCGCACGCTGAACAGCTCTTTCAGCTTTTTCACCGTTTCTTCGGTCGAAAACTCAAGAGGGTGCTTTGGGAGACCGAAGTTGACGCATTTATCGTGCACAATTACGCTGGGGTTTCTCAGCAGCAACCGCACTTTTACCGCATCGTCCAACTCGCTCCGTCCTTGAAGAAGAGGTCTTCATACTTGCGGTAGCACCGGTCGAGACGAACTTTCAGATTTTGGAAGCCAGAGATTCAATTATGAACTCCGGATTACCCGATGTTCGATTGGAGGAACCACTTTATTGAACGCCGAAGCGTTCCATCATCTGCATCCTCCGAACGTTTTGTACCGCCATTTGCTTGTTCTGACGGAGAATTTTCTGGTCAAGTTCTTTTTTTTTTAATAATCATTTATTTGTATAGGCTCAATCAAATCAACTTTACAGAGCCAAATTTTCATATTTTTATACATCATTTATTTTAAAACTAAAGTTAGGAAGAAAGAGCCGATTACTCGCGGCCGTCTCGAGGTTAATAGGAATTACAAATTACGGATGGGAAAGAGGGTGGGCATTTAAAGTTTGGTTTACATAACACATTAAATTTAAATTCTTAACTATCTAAACACTTATAACAATACAATTTATGGTTTTCTTTGGACTTGACCTGGTAAAGTTCTTGAAATTCGTCACTTTCAGGTTTTGCCACCTTGAGAAAAACAGAAACTCTTTCTCCAAAGCGATGAGTTCGATGATTTCCTAGTCGCCAAATGTTTTACTTGATACAATATTAAAATATTTCTATATTTCTTGAAGTCTTATTACAGAATTTTTTTTGTAGATTTCTTTATTATTTTAATTGTTTATTTAATCAAAAGGAGAAAATTGCTTGTAAGTAATGCAAACTGAGAACCTTTAAAATGAAGACTTCAAAAGAATAAAAAGTCATCTCAACGTCGAAAGGCAAAACGTTGAGTTCAATTTTAGACCAATTACCATTCGACGATAAGTTCTAGAGGCATCGATAACTATGTATTCTTGAGAATTTAAGGAATTTGTAGGAACAAAAAATACTACACCAGGTATTATACTTCTAATTAATTTTAGTTTATACAGCGTTGTTTTCTGCAACGAAAGCGATTTGTTGGTTCTATGAAGATGCCTTTGTAAATAATTGCATTGTACGAACAATACAAAGAGCTACGAATATTCTGTAACAAATCAAAAAGAAACGTGAATGCATAAATGATTGACAGATCTACTTTACCGACTTGATATGTGATTGAAAAAAAGTGCAACCACATGTAGAGCTGTCCAGCGCTTTTTAAATGTTTCTGACAATGAGATTTGGTCCTGTATTTTTTGAAAGTGCTTTAACTGAATTCCCGGTTGATCTCACTAGGCCATGGTGACTCGAGGGGAAGATACTGGATTATTGAATATGCTGTTATAACTCTTGATTTATATTTTGGGATAAATGAATCAATCCCGCTCATCCTACCAGCAACACCATCATGCAAGAGTACGATAGAAGAGAAACAGCGATTGGCTGGTCTTCACGAAAATCATTTAATCAAAGCAATATGAATGTTTCATACAATATACGAGACATTTGTTCTATGTACAGAATGCATGTTTACGAAACAAGTGAAAGCTAATTTACGAAAATAAATTTTGATCCACGATGACTTGGAAATCTATAAGACTAGGTACTAGGTTAGTCAAAGAGTTTTGAAAGCGACATCTATGGAGCAGTAGAAAAAACCTAAATTTCTACGCCATTTCAATGCGTCATATTTTATGAGAACGTACTCAAAAGTTCATTCTTTGTTCACAAGCCATTTGAAGTTGACAAGTCAGTGTATTTTATAACAATGGAAGAATTCGAATATCGTGCATTGATTAAACCCTTTGTTTTGAAAGGTTTATTGGAGATCCATGCAAAGATAATCAAAGTATCAAAGGAGTTTTCTCCTGCATTTCTAACCATAGATGGGTTTTGGAGTTCAACCGTGGCCGTACAAGCGTTGAAAACGATCCACGTTCAGGACGTCCAAAAAGTGCATCAACACCAGAAATCGTAGCTAAAATACAGAATATGGTTTACGAAGATCATCGATTGACTGTTGATGTGATAGCTGACGCCGTAGGCAGCCCACATGGAATAATATGGCATATTTTGGCTGAAGTTTTGGGTTTCAAAAAACTGTGTCCACAATGGGTGTTGCATTTGCTAACAGTGTAACAAAAACACGTTCGAATGCGACTTTCTGAGCAACATTTAGAGCAATTTCGAAAGGATAAATAATTGACAAATCGCATCAAACATCCCAAAAGTGCACAAAGCCACTCCTAATTAATCCACTCATCGTATTTCTCCCAAACAGCCCATCAGAATTCCAATCATCGCTCACTCCATCGATTGATTGATCAATCGCACGTTGCAGACGCACTAATTGAGAGTGGATTCCTTCGTTCGCTACTGCTCGTGCCGATGTCTACCGACTTTTCATCGGCTTCAGCTTTACAATACTGTTTTTCTTTCCCTCCACGAAACGTCCTAGAGCAACAATGTGTTTTGATATTTTAATTCGGGCCTGACGATCGTGAGCATAATTTAAGTGTATCTACCTTTAAAAATCTCCAACCCTCGGGTGCCTAAACTGTTCATATCTCCCATCAGTGCCCGAATTTAAGTCCCGGGCAGGGTTACACTCTCCGCCGCATGGAACGTGATCCGAAAAATGCCGAAAAACGATTTAAAACAACACAGCAAACCATGGCAGCAGCATCAACAATAGACAATGGTAAGCAAGCAAGACGACGCGGGAGGGGCGGTCGGACGTGAATCTATACAAACACACGCACACAGATTATGTATAGAGGTGGTAGACGGTGTTGCATAATTTAGAAATACTTAATGTTTTAATTGAGCTTGACCTCAATTTTTTTTTTTTGCGCACAGCACCGACGACGATCACCGTCTCTTTCCCTCGCACGAGCGCCGAGGGGCCCCGTCGTTGGTTGGTAGTTAAGGCTCGAAAAGGTGTGTGAGCGGGTATTTCGCGTGATTTTTTTTTTTCATTCGTTGTGCTCTTGCATCGCTCGTTTAGCTCGTGCATTTAATGAATTTAATGGAAATAGAGTTTGAGTCTCGTTTTTTTTCTTTCTTCACCGACCGGCCGACCGACCGCCCGCCATCGAGGGGGCCACGGGTCGTGTGCTGCTGTTGAATGCGTACTTTACTTATTGCTATTTTGTACCAATCTCGTGCCGCCACTTTCCGCCACTTTGAATTTAGGTGTGTGGCAGAATGGCGCAGGAATCAAAAGTTTTGTTCATCGTGTTCATATGTTTATTTATTTTTTTCGTGAAACATCTGCATCGTTTAGTTGCAGCAGTTTTGCGCCGCCGGTGTTTCTCAATTGACAAATGTGTCGAAAAGTGGACCGATGTCAAATTGGTGGGGAAATGATTTGGAAATTGAACAAAATTTGTCGTTGATTGATGGAGGAGGATGAGGTGGAGCTGATTTTCCTGATTGACGTTAAGTGTTTAGTGTATGTTATTTCGTACGTTGAAATACCACAACTTCGATTTAACGTAACACGATGTAAATCAACTTTTAACCTTATTATAACGATTTACAAGGATGCGAAAACTATAAAAACTTCATTTCACAACCCGGCCTAGGATTTTATGAAACAGTTTTTAATCCTTTTTTCCTAATTTCTCAGCTGGTTCATTTCCCATTGTAGTCACTTGAACACCTTTTGCATATTTTTTGTGACTTATCCGGTGAGGTGAGATTTGAACTCGTGACGTGACGTGAGCATAGTTATTTTCAAGGGCAGGGCCCTTGCTCTGAACTAACCGGCTTGATGTGCCGCAAGGGCTCAGTAGGGCTTATTTGTCAAGACTAAGCTAAGAGCCAGTTCCATTGTGGTAATATCACATTAATTAGTTTATTCATTATATTTATCGATACACCGTTTTGTATAATTAGCGTAACGACATATGGAATCCTACAGGGTTTGAGCTGTTTAGTGGAAAACCTGTAACTAGAAATGGGAAGAAAAATTAGTATTTTCCATTTGATTCCAACTACCTTTGCTGATCTTGACAGATACGCGTTTCTGTCAAGCAAAGCAAAGGTAGTTGAAATTAAACGGAAAATACTAATTTTTCTTCTCATTTTTGACATTTAGAATTCAAATAGTGCATTTCATTAATTAATATCACTGTAATACTAATGGAATTCACTACATGTGATTATTGCGATGCAAGGAAACTTAGTAGCAGATCGTATTCTTCATAGTGTAAACTTTCAGGATCCGTCTTCAATTACAGTAGGACCAAAATCTGCAGACATGTAATCACAAATAGCATCCAATGTAACACAACTTGTTATGTAATGTTCCAAAATTCATCTTTAAGACATGTCCTCATGAATTTTTCCCGTACACATGACTTATTTTTGGTATCTTGTATGACCAAAACAGCGCAATAAATCGATCTATTTGAAACATCTTTAAGGTCACATAAGAAGTTTTTAGATGCAGTTTTATTACTTATAATACGTTTTCAAGATGCTATGATTGAGAAAATTATGTTTGTTTATGAGGAGAATATGCACAACTTGTAGTAGAAAAATGACAATCGTTTTTGGACAAATCAAATATTTAACAAATATCAGAAATTTAAAGATAGTTGATGATCAGAACGCTTAACAGATATCAGATGCTAGGCAGCTTTTATGTCGCAACTTTTGGTTTAAATCTTCCATAATTTATGCGCCGTTCTAAAGATTAAAAAAAAATCAATAGAAAATTCTCTTATTTTGCAAGTTTGTAGCATCTCTGTTGAAATCATCAAAAATCGTCATGGTGGATTAGACACATGGTCTACACTGTCGAATAAAATTATTTTTGAAACATTAAAAAAATGTCTAGATTATCAAGAATTTTTTTTTCCTACTCAGAATGTATCATTTCAATCATCGACAAAAAAACACAGTTTTCGAAATTATTAGTGATAGTTGTAATCATAATTTCAACCGGCAATATAACTTCACGTCCACAGGTATGGCGTGAAGTTGAAATTGAGTCCAAAATACATCTTGAGAGAAGTCTAATAACATACTCATGGTTCATTGCAAATTACTTGAATTAGTTATTATAACATCATAATAACCATAATCGAGCACCTTCTTGGTAAAATGTCATTTGGCTTCAAAAATTTTAGAAAAAATTGAGGTTTCTTTTGGACCGTCACAATGAATCAACTGCTGATGGTGGTTCTTACTGGTTTTGATTGGTTTATTGTTTTTTTATTTTATTTTGTTGTGGCATAGAACCACAGTAGTTCCACTGAGTTGAACTTTTGTGGTGTACCCCAGTTTACTATTCTAATTCGCATCTTAAAGCTAGATCACCATTTGTCAAGTGACCAGCCTAAGACGCGTCTCCCAGTCAGGGAAAATTGAGTTTATAAAACCCACCACCTTACCAGGATTTGCAGTCCAAATTTCTTTAGGTTGCATATAGCCACTGTTCAGAAATTTAAGTCTACTCTTGTACAAAGCATCACAACTACAAAGCAGATGTTAAGAGGTTTCACGTTCCATGTTACAGAAACGACAGATATCATTCTGAACCTGGCCAATGTTTTTCAAATGATATCTACTCGGGCAATGTCCGGTTACTAGGCCAGTATAGGTACAAAGAACTCTCTTATTGAGCTCCAGAAGCTTTTTACTAATTGTAACATTTGGAATTATAAAACTTTTCGCTTGAGAACACATTGTGGTGACCAACCAATTGGTCATCAACCTTTGCTCTTCCTAAGATTTTAATTCCATTTTTATGGCACAGTATGATATACCACAGAATGGTTCTGGGCCAATAAATTGTGCATTTGAACCTTGTTTAGCAAGCTCGTCTGCCCTTTCATTGCCTTCAATGCCACAGTGTCCCGGAACCCAGAATAAATTTACCGAGTTCTCTTGGCATACCTTTTGCAGTGAAAGAATGCATTCCCTGACAAGTTTGGATGTACATTTATAATTACTTAACGCTTTGAGTGCCGCCTGGCTGTCTGTAAAAATACAAATATTTGCATATCTATATTTTCTCTTCAGACAAACGTTAACACATTTTATTATAGCAAAGATCTCCGCTTGGAAAACCGTTGGAGAGTTTCCCATCGCCACTGAGATTTCTACCCCAGGGCCGAAGATTCCTGCTCCCGTTTTTGTTCCAATTTTTGAGCCATCTGTGAAGAATTTAATGGAGCCATGACGAACAGTGGGACCTCCGAATCCCCATTCTATACGTGGCGTTTCACATATCTTGTAAGGGATGTCATGGTTTTCCACAGGGTTCATCCAGTCTCCATTCATGTACATCACTGTCCCATTTTGAAAGCTTTGTGAAATGCTCAGCTGACCGACTAAGTCACCAGACATGAAAGTTTTCAACCGTTTAAGTTTAAGCATACCCTTTTCCGCTTCTAGTTGTATTCGTGCAAAGGCAGCAGATTTAGCATTGCATTCAACGCATTTGATGGAGTGCTGCGCATCGCTCCCGTTATAGCAATGGATACAAGCCGTTGAAGTTTTGCAAGCTTTTTCTGAGCAGAAGCCTCTTTTTGTTTTTGGCCACCACACAAGAGAAGCATAAGTTACTTTTAGACGTATTATGGATGTATATATCCACATTATCATTTTTGGTCTCAGACCCCATTTTCTGCCAAATGTTTTTGAGCATATTCAGAAAGCACTAGTTGCCTTACCGATTACACACTCAAGATGAGCATTCCAGTTCAGTTTGGCATCCAGTATCACTCCAAAGTATTTAACCGGTTCACTAAGATGAATCTTTAATCCTCCTAGCTGAAACGCTTTTAGACTGAATTTCCTTTTCCTAGTGAAAGGTACAATTACTACTTTTGCAGGATTAATGCTAAGGCCCTCTGTGATACACCAAGACTGGGTAAATTTTAGGGCCTATTGCATTCTTTCTGAAATATGATTGGTTTCAAAAAATATGTTTTTTTTTTTTCTTGTAGCTAAACCAATTCTGTTACCGTCTCTTAAGAATATATCTTGCAAATGGACTAGGTCTGCTTTTTCATCGATATTAAAAATGTATAAAAAATAATGGGAATTCATAAACAAGTTCATCATAATCATAACAACTGCTAGTTTAACACTAAGACTGAATTGTTGTGTTCGTGCATTTCTGCATTTAGTTTCACTTCGTAATAACTTGATTATAAGCTATTGGTTATTGTGATGTTATAAACTACCTAGATAAGACATCGTCATGTCAAAAGCATGTTATGCAGTGCATCTTCAAAACTTCTTATGTGACCTAAAAAATGTTATAAAAAGGTAGGTTAATTGCGTTGTTTTGGTCATATTTGGGTCTAAAATTTATTCATATGTTCAAGAAAAATACATAAGTGACTTATGAAAGGCAAATGTTTTGCGATAACATCCTCTCAGCTTGTATATGACAATATTATTTTTCATTACATTCTTCATACTCCTGTATAACATAATTTCAAGGCAACTGGCCAAAGAGATGTTCTTGGTGTTACTTGGGATTGTTGTCATCATTTAATATTTTAACAACCATTCACTATGTTTAAGATGACCCGTAACGCTGGTAGATCTCCTTTTCGTGGTGCGTTACGGGGTATCAGATCTACCACCAAATCCTAGTCCGAATTAATTCAAACTAGGGAACATATTTGTTTTTTGTAGTCAAAGGAACATATCTTAGTCCTTATTACATTTGATGTCTTATGAAAAGTGACAATACTCGTTTTGCGCTTGTGCGAGGATGAGCTTGGAATAAGTAAAACATAGTTAGTTTTCATTTATGTGAATTCTTATTGTCTATTTGATGTTCTATAGTTTGAATTGGTTATGACTAGGGTTCTGATGCATGGTCAGTATCGGAGCCATAGTTTTCTTTGAAATGAATTTGATTTTGACTGATAAAGGGGCGCGCCTTTGAAGAGTGCTCTCACTCCTCAAAGGGTTTAAATAGCGGAAACTTTCAATAAAATTCGATTCATTGCCAACAAAACAAACAATGACATCTGTAACTACACCGAATACTTTATCATTTCTAAATAGTGATGAGGTAAATCGACATGCACTAAACAAAGGTTACGGGATATACTACAATAGATTTTTTTTTATTATTTCTTTATTAAAGTGGCTTTCAGCCACCTGGGCTGATTCGCCACTCTACAATGGATCTAATTACTGGTCGCAGTGGTTTATGTCCCGAACAGAGGAAAAAAATGTTTAAGATGCTACTTCATAAGGCATTTTCAGCTTTACATTTATGTACCTTTGTAAGTTTTAGCCCACCTACCCCCCGTTGTGCATTTGAAAAGATATGAAGGTTTTTTACGTTTATTTTAGAAAGAATCATGTGCGACAAAATCCACTAAAAAAAGCTTTTTCCTTCTTCTTCAAAATATATAATAATTTAAAAACTAACATTGTTTGGAATCATCTATTTTCAATTTCTTAGATATTTCTGGGTTCAGTAATGAACAATCATAATTAGAAAATGTAAATTTCCATTTTATTTGTAGATTTAAAAAGTTTCCGTATTTGATATTATTCATATTCAACAATCAATAACAAAGTTTGAAAAAATTGGACCACTTCAGAGTTAAAATCATCTAACACCTGAAAAGAGGCAATTAAAGAAAATATAAAGAAGTTACGGATGCCGTAGTACGTACTTCTCGAATGTAACTATAAACAGGAGGGACCATCAGGGCACTCGAATGAAGCACTTTGGATGGGGAGAGTGGGAATGCCAATTCCCAGTGCTAACAGTTTGTGAATAGAGGGCGGGCGCTTCTTCCCGCCAATTGTTGGGGCATTCTAATGTGGATACGTACAAGTGATATTGCCTATCGATGCACCCATCCCGTTTTGACCCATCGTCAAATGGCATCATTAGGATAATCAGTGGTTATTGAAGCTTGATCAAGTCTAACAGAGAGGAGATCCCATTGCTGTCAGACTTAGCTTCCGTGCTACAATGGGTACATCATACAAACATCGTACAATTATTTGTGTGTAGGCAGGGACTTTTATTGCCGATTTGAAGCAAATAGGTATTTTTGTTTATTTTCGTACAGATTTGGGCCGCGAGGTGTCCGATTTTTGTGAAACTTTGTTCACTCATGGATGATTTTTTTTAAATAAAGGATGCCAGTTTTCCGGCTAACTCTAATAAAAATATATCAATTTTCCCAAACATCACTTATTTCAAAAATTCATAACTCAAGAACGGAGCATAGATGAACAACTTATACGAAAATTCGTTCAAAAATTCGAATCGAATATAAAGAGCATGAATATGCTCATGCTCATTATATTCGATTCGTATTTTTTGAATGCTCACAACAAAGCTTGGGGTAGTTATAAAGCGGATGGTAGAGGTTGTTTATGAATATATTCAATTACTCGTACATTTACAAGTTTAGACCATTAACTAGGATGGCAGTGCCTCTTGCTCGTCTTTCATGTATAGATTTATCAGAATAGTTATCTTTGATATCTATTTGGAAAGCTAGTGACGATACAAGTAATGGTGAAAATATATCCATCCAAGAATTATGGTCTTTCTTCTCTTTGTTGGAATATTCAGAATATTGATTGATCAATTTGAATCTAAAATATGTCCGGATTTTGTTCCTTCTACGATTAGTTATATAAATCAACCTTTCAAGAATTTCCCTGATGTTGGTGATCATTTTCTTTGGCAGATATGCATATAGCTTAACCTCATACAAATAATACTAATCATGGTACTGATAATATAAATTATTGTACTTTAAAATGTACCAGTTAAAGGTACAAACAGGAGCAAACAAATTTTCATTTTCGATATAAAATTCATTTGATCTACTTAATATCCTACCTTTTTGAATTGCGTTTTATCGAAGATATTTTATTCTTTTAGAGCATGGTAGACATCATTTTAAAGTTGAACGTTGAAGACCAATTGGTTTTTTCTCATGTTTACGTTAAGGTACTATGTGTGGAACTTACGATTTTTCATTTGAATTTGCAAACGATTTAATTATGGGCTGAACGAAATTATATTTTTTCAACTGCTCAATACGTTTTTAAAAATGGTCGTGGTTCACGAGATTGTATTCTAGCTTTACAAATACAACTTTCATACGATAAGAACCAAGATGTAGTAAAGGGTGTTCCGATAAAAATTTGGTCAAACAGTAATGTGTGTGAGTCCATCAAAGTTTTTATTAATAAGTCAAATTCTTTTTCGTTTTCAAAATCAGTTAATATAGAATAAAGGAGGAATATTCAGCTTAGCTTCCTTTTTACCGAATGCGAATTGCCGGCTCTTTTATTTAACAGCTGCCATAGGATTTCGTACAATCTCCTTGTCCACTTTATTTGCCGCAGAACGCCAGTTTTCCTGTTTGAACTGTTTTTCGTCCACAACAGCTTTTCGAGTCTTCTTAAGGTTACGCTTGCCGATGGCACAATATTGTTTGATTGGGCGGAGCTGTGGCGTTTTTGGAGGGTTCAGCGTACCACTCCATGGCCTTTTCGTAATGGAAAGATGCCACATCCGGTCAAAATAGAACGGAACAATTGTAGGCGCTCGCCCAGATTAATTTCCTGGTTGACAGTTCCGGTCGCAATGTAAACGTTGCTCTTCAAGCCACAGGTACAGATGGCCTGCCACACCAGATATTTCTTTGTGAACTTTGACAGTGTAATGTGCTTTAAAATATCTGCCACTTTTTCCCGTCAGGTTGCCGTATAAAATTCCTGTCCAGGAAGCTGTTTAAAGTCTGCCTTGACGTAAGTTTCATCGTCCTGTACCACGCAATCAAACTTCATCAGCATCGTCGTGTACAACTTTCTCGATCGTGCTTTGACCGACGTGTTTTGTTTATCGTCGCGATTTGGAGTCACCACTTTCTTGTAAGTCGACAGTCCAGCTCGTTTTTGAGCTCTATCCAAGGTTGAAGGCGCCACTCCCAGCTTCTTTGCGACATTTCGGACGGAGTGGTTGGGGTTCCGCTCGAAACAGCGTAGCTGTGGCCTCCGGCTTTCGATTTTCCTCGATCCAGCTTTCCTGGCCGTGTGGACAAATGTTCACCGAACACTTTTAATACGTTGGTAACAGTAGACATTCAACAATTTCTCCAACTTGGCGTGAGAGTAGTTTAGATTTTCGCCATGCACGTGCAAAATTTTGATGCGTTGCTTCTCTTCCTTCGACGATATTTTGATAACTGAAGTGCGAATCTCAAAATCAAAATAGAGGCATGATTCTACATGCACACATCTTCAAAATGAGGGGTGTGCAATATTTTTAATGTACGATGCAAGGAAATGCGTCAAGTTTAAGTCCACCAAAATTTGTTCGAAACACCCCTTATCAATACCGTCTCTTCACATCTTTGGTTTTTGCAGATATTGCTGTTCACTCCTAGGGCTTCATTCAAGGGGTGAGTCGCTCAGCACACTTTTTTTCTGTGCTATTTTTTAAAGTTTGCCTACAAGCGCTGCGTGTTCCTGTAAGGTGCCGAAGGTGCCGATGTGTTGACACTACAAATTTTAATTTTTGCTGTTCCTGGCAACTAGGCATTTGTTTTGGTTTGTACAAGCAATCAACAATACAGAAAACAAGCAGCGTGGCACTAAAGCGGGTAACTTCTAGGATTTTGAGGACATTAATTATAAATTTGTAAATGGGAAACATGTTCTACCCATGTTAAGAAAGTGGTTAATAGTGGATAGGACGTTGTTCAAGTGGTTGAAGAAGTGTGTGATTCTTGCGTACTTCTTCCATGCACTATTCACTGTTCACTATTTGATTTTTCTGCAGTTGATTAGAGGTGAAGGTGCAATTTTGGGGTCTGATCGATACACAATCCCAATCCTACGTAAAAGTCACAAAAGCAGGTCCAATTCTGTTAGTCAAAAGTCCTACGCAACTCCCAGTGCAATCCGCTCTAGAGTCAAGAATTGGCCTTCCGGTATGAGCGCGCTGCAATTTGATAATTTTTCGTATTACTTTTCATTTTTTGAGGTTCTCTGTCGTCTTTCTAGTCAGGAAATGTTGATGAATGTGATCTACTAAGTGGATCTGCATTCCGATCAGTCGGTTTCCCATGATATATACGAAGAATCGTACAGCTCACCTTCACGATTTACGTGGATTAGTTTTCTCCAAGATTTGCAGTGCGAATTAAACATACTCGCTAGATTGACGTGACAAAATAAACAAAGCGCAAAAAATGTCACCATCAACAACGGATATTGGCAAAGTTGCTGTTTTTTTTTTTTTTTTTTTCTGAAAGGCCAATTGTCAAAAGTGTTCCTCAGTGTGCAACAAATGTGGTATGGATTGAAAATTGAAGTAAGACATTGTGGCTGGCACACTGTTCTAAGCGACTTACCCTTGGCTTCATTTTGATTAGAAGGATATTTCCAATTCACATTCGTTTCTTTGTTTTTATCTATGTCGATTGGGATTGGAATTCCTCGTCGGACGAAACAAAATTGATCTTGGAAGCTTTTGTCGATTTTAGAAGCTATTTTAACGCACGTGTTAGGTGGTGTACGATCTTTAAAATTCATGAAAATAACTTCATTTTCAATATAATCGTTCAACGTAATTAAATTTCTTTTTCCATTGAGAATACAAAAAAAAAGAACAAAATTATGATTTTAAGTATTTTCTTAAGCTAATATGCTGTCTACAATCCTTATTCTGATTTGCATATCAATTCATCATCTTTATACCGCCCTTGAAGCAGACTATAATATACTGCTATCCCAAGCTATCCCGTCTAAAATTGAACCTGCCTCTTCAAGTTTGACAATGGAAAGGCTAAGAAGCCCCACATCATCGTTGCCACAGCAATTGTCAAACAAACTTCCAACCTTCCGGCTAGTTACTTCGCCCTGCTCATGACAACGTCATCTATCTCTATGTTTTACTGTTGAATCAAAGTAAGCTACTTAGTCAACCAGACATTGAAACAGGAAATTCCAACGAAACCAAATAATCAAGCTTTCACTTTCATAAGTATCTTGCATTTCACGGAAGAAGATCCATACCAAAACACACACACACCCCCCATTTCACTCCCCTGGCTCTTGGCATCTTGTTCTAAACATATTCCATTTCTGTGTTCAAAATATCATTTCAGCAACTGTAAATAATTTGCTGAGTTTTGCAGCTCCACTTACTGCTACCATTTTTTTCTCTTCTGTTTGTATTGTTGTTTGCATTCACTTCCAAGCCGATAAACACGATGGCGGGTGACAGTAAAAAGTTTCGACTCTGTGTATGCTTTACTTTTTGCTCGAATAGAGGAAGAAAGCATTACTCATCGAGAGCTGTTTTCCATCACTGGAAAAGCAAACAAAAAGCACCCGGCGAGAACGAATGGCGGTTGGCTCAGAAAAATTCTCAGGAAGTGAAAGCATGACGAAATGTGTATTTTTGTTTTGTTTTCCTTCTTCTTTTCGCTATGATGCCCTTTCTTCTATGGCGAAAGAAATGCCGAGCGAAGCACAAACGGAAAGTTTCGCTTTTCACGGTAAACAGAGAACTTTTGACTTTGTGCAAGCTGTCGCTTACCCTATACCCGGTTCCGGAATCAGATGCAAAAGAGTAAATAAAGCCAAGGTGAAGCGAATTTCTCGGGCTGCTTTAAAGAGGTTCCTGCTTTCATTTGATTAACAACACGGCCCAAGGCGAATTTGCCGAAAGACAATTTTCGATATTATGCAAATAGCTATTATGTCACAGCGAACATGCGGAAACCGTTTCCATTAGCGTCCAGAAAAGACACTTCTGTTAATTACCGACTTGGACTGGGCACCGATTGGTCGATCGTTGGCAACGCGATTGCCATTAATCAAATGACAATTGTGTGAGAGGCCGCGCCATCCGATGACTTTTAGGCAGCCCTAGAAACCCTTTGAGCGACCAAACCTGATGGGGACGGAACGACTTCGGGGTATTGTTGAGCCACACAGTGAGTGCGGTTACATCACGCGCCGTCTAAAACTCATATGGTAGTGTGCACTTTATTCAGCGTCTCTTCTACGGCTGGCAACTAGGTAGGTAGCAACAATGGACGACATCGATGGCGCGACGAAGTCCAAAGGCAGCCGAAATTGTCGATTTCACATCATGCGTGTTGAAAGATCATCTGACTGAAATCACTGCCGAAGCTGCTGGCGACGGTGGTGGTGAGGTGGGTGAATTCGTGGCTTATTTGGTAACTGTAATTACTTAGCCTGGTGAAAATCGGACTTGGAATTGATTGCGCACTGGAATGGGACATTTATGGGCTTAAATCGAATTAGTTGTGAACGGCAATTGTCGGGCTCATAATTCATATAGCAGCCTTAAAATTCATATAGTGAATTGAAATTTAGCGACGGAATGCCAAGCCGTCGGATAATGGAACATTCAAAACCATTTATTTTAAAACAAAATAGCGTGGTAGCTTTGATAATTTTACGGCCTGACCTCCTTTTTTTCAAAGATGTTTGGACTTCTCTTAAGGGTATATTCCCGGCTCTTACCGAAGATCAGTTTGTGTTCACAGCCTTGGCAGAACATTAGGCGGAGTACAAATTTTGCAAAAAGTCGTATCGTTCTCCATAGCTGCTTTGTGAAAAAAGCTACAACTCATTTTCTTGTTCGTGGTTCGTATTGAAAACGTTAGAATAAAAGTCACATTTGTATTCCCATTTTCGTCCGAACTGATTTTAACCACTTCCGTTTTCGTTCCTGATTTTAACGTCACTCTTTCGCTGCGGATCGCGTAGACGAAATGAATTGTTTTATTTGATTTAGGTGCGGTTTTCGTGATTTTCGCGAGTTTGGCACAGATTCACATCATAATTTCGGTCTGGCGTGGATGGATTTGAAACAAATCTAACCGGGAAAACTGAGAACATTTGCAATTGAAACTAACAAAGTTAATCAACCTTTCATCAAATATGAGGTTTATTCGCGACAAAATCTGGACAGATTAAATTTGGAATAAAACAAATTTGCTGTTAATGCAATCCAAGATGCATTTTTTATTCATTTAATTATGCATTGTTAGTCATCTTAAAACTAATAATTGCTACGTAGATAGACTGCATGACGAAACTACGAGCTTTTGAGTTCCCTCCAACCATTGGCATCTGAGTAGACTTCTCTGCAACCGATTTAGCTGCCTCTGTCCAAAATTTTTGAAATTATGCACGAGAGCCCAATACCGCTCGCTAAGTCACAACTCCGGGCAGTTAGGTGGATTCGCCTCTTTCGGTGCAACATGGACTCTATTCGCTTTATACCATTCCAAAACGTCTTTGGCGAAGTGACAAGATGCCAAATCAGGCCAGAATAGCGAGGAAGCGTATTTGCTGCGTAGTAATGGTAACAATCGCTTCTTAAGGCATTACTTACGGTACATTTCCTTGTTTAACGTTCTGGTAGTGATGAAACTTTGGCTTGCTCGATCACAGCTGCATATTGCCTGCCAAACCAAATATTCGTCCTGAAATGCTCCTCTACGCCGTTCCGTATCATGGCAGTATAATAAGACATTCCGGGAAGCTGCTTAAAGTCTTCCAACACATAAGTTTCATCGCCCATTCTGTTCACATTCTGTTTATCATTACGGTTCGGTACAATTTTCACCTTGAACGTCTATTCTGCAATATTTGTTTCACCTTCGCATTCTTCTGGTGGTTCCTGAGATCCGTTTTTGTTCCACTCCAAGCCTTCCTGCCTGTTGTCAAACTTGTATCGAAAGATTTAAGAACGTCATGGACAGTGCTTGCAGGAAAAGCAAGCTCATTTCCATGTTTTCTTACTGACAGATCCTGATTTTCATTGTTAACTTTGCCGAAGATGGCCACCCTCTAGAACTTCATTTGGTAAAGATAAACTACAGCACCATTTCTGCCGCAAAATCTGATAACATGATAATGGCAAAAGACGACGTACCAAAAAACTATGCCTAAGGCGGCAACCCTCTCAAGCGTTATTTGACCAACATAGACTACAGTTACGTCTCTGCTGAAATATCTGGAACTAATATGATTACTTCAAAAGACGCCAAAAGCACAATAAGAATCTTTGCCGAAGATGGCAACTTTCTACAGCTTCATTTGACAAAAATAGACTGCTGCGCCATCGCTGCGGCAATATCATGAACTAATATGATGTTATCAAAAGACGACAAACGATATTTTAAGAAACTTTGCACATAACGGCAACTCTCTAGGGCCTCATTTGGCAAAGATAGACTTCGGCGTCATCTCTGCGGCAAGATCTGGATGTAATCTGATGATGAAAAAAGACGACAAATGACGTAATGAGATACTTTGCCCAAGACTACAACTCTCTTGCGCTTTATTTGGCAAAGATAGACTACAGCTCCATCCCTGTGGCATGTTCTGCAACTAATATGATAATGTCAAACGACAACAACTGACATACTGAGAATTTTTGTCCAAGATGGCAACTCTTTACAACTACTCTGGAATAATTTGTAAGCAATTATTTTCACACTTCGAAATCAAAACCTGTTTTACTTTGTAACAGATTCCCGGTGGCCAATGTTACTGAAACCAATGCATTTTTGAGACAAAAACCTTTCTAATGGTGTAAAAACATTGTGTCTAGGTTGAAATTTCATAATTCTAGAAAGTGTTGAAATCCGGGTCAATATTGACTGTAACATCTTATTTGTCAGTATTTTTCAATACCCGAGGAAGGCTAACAATATAAGTCGCTTCACATTTTTTTAGACGACCTCTTTCTTGCGCATGTGGCGCCATAAGTGAGAATCGTGGCAACTACTACACTCTTAACCTACTAAGACAGGTCGACCTACTCTTTTGTTGCTAGTTTCGAATGAATCTAATGAAGCTTCATTAAAAAACTTTGCTTTTTAAGTGCTTGGTTCATTACTTTGGATTTTTTGAATTTTTTTTATTAATCGAAAAAGCAAAAAACTTCCAATGAAGTTTTGCGGGAAAATTTAAAACACTGATGTTTTTTAAATTTTACTTTCGTTCATGTTTCTACAAAGTCTATCTGTGGACAAAACTTCAGAAACGTTTGAGAACCATCGGCACATTTTGTACGATAAAAAAAAGCCGCAATATTTGAATTAATTAGTCGGAAGGAATATTCAAGATCTATGAGCACGACATTTAATGAAGAAATCACGACGGCAACTTTTTTTCTATTTCGATTGAACTTTTGTCCGATTCGTTGCAGTTGAGGATTTCTTTTTATTATTTTACAGATTGGGCCGAAGGGTCTCAGATTGTTACAAAACTTTATCCACGCGTAGGGTTCATGGATATATGAACAAAAAACATATATTTAAAAAATCTGGGTTGCCAGTTATTCTGGAAAACACCAATTGAAGTTATCCGATTTTCCCAGACCTCACTAGCCAAATATTCCTTTTTCTTAGTTACATTTTCATGCAATGGTCAAAAGGCAGTTTTTGAAATTTTGAGTATTTACACCCAAAATTGAGAATTTTTTAACTGCCAAATGATTGCATTTTGCACAAAACGAAAAATGTGATTTGAATAATCACGTCGATAAGTTGTTCCGTTCCGGAGTTATCGTGCGAAAAAGACCTTAGTGTACTTGCATAGGCAGTGCAGGTCTTACTTAGTCCGTGAATGAATTCATTGTTGTGAAGAATCTCCTGAACTTAGCGTTTTGAAATCGGTTAATTTGTTTCTTAGAAGTGTTAAGATACAAAAGTTAGAAAAAACTGAATTAATTTGTTTTTGTGATAAAAAAATCATCATTCATCAAAAATCATCTCAAAAAAGCTCTAACTTCTAAACGGAATAAACTAGGGATCTGAAGTTTTTTGACTTTTCCTAACTTTTGAAACGAACATATTTGGAGCAGTTACAGCTTTCAGTGACCTGTAGAAGTGACACTATAAAAAAGGTTACACATAGTGCGGTCAGGGTCAAAAATTACCCAAGACTTTGACACGCTTCCAAAACTTCATTTTTGAACCAATTTTTGATGTGTTGCCTCAAATTAAAGGTATGGATTTTATGAACGACATGCTGGTCTGTTTTTTCAAACTGGCCATTCTGGGTACCCCAAGTATTTGTACCGTTCGACGGCTCAAAATTCATGAATTTTGAGCTGTCAAACGGCACAAATACTCTTGGTTCCAAAATTGTTCTCTTTGGGCCCTACCGAAACCGATTCCTCTGTATCTGGATGTGGCCAAATTCTATGGTTGGTCTATGATATGATGTTTTTGGAGATCACTATTCGAAGTCGTGAATTTTGAGCCGTCGAACGGTACAAATCAATGAGGTTCCAAAATTTTCCTCTTCGGATTCATACCGGTAGTTTTTAAAAACAGGCCAGCATGTCGTTCTTACAATCCATACCTTTCATTTGAGAGCCATATATCGAAAATCGGTTCAGCCATAGGTCTAAAGAATTGATAACCAACCCGACACACATTAGTACTATAAATTCACATACAAGTGGCGCTTGGGACTGGCTTCGTGGATATGTATGTGACCCCGTTCAAAATATTAAGTGCTTGTAACATCGTTTGATTCATGCAATGAATTCGAAGATATCGAATTAGATTACTTATTCCGAGGATAAGAACAGTTTTAGATAATGACAATAAGTGTCCGGATCCAAAGTGACTACTCTCAAGCAGGCACTGGGTTTTATCTCAAGTGATGATTCGGTGGACCCTCACCAGAATTTATCAAGCGACATCTTACAACTAAATTTACAATTAAGTATTCTCATGAATTTAAAAGCAATTTTTGGCAACACCAAATTTCAGATCATGTAAAGCTGACTTTAGAGGTGTGATGTATTTCACCTCTCCCATGGCACACCTTGTAGAACGTTAAGCTCCCCTTAACGGCAAAACGAACTACGGAGGGTGCGCCCAACTGCGCATTAGAGTCGACGTCAGTAAGGCCCCAATTATGATAACTGGCAGCGAAAGAATAACCAGTGATACCGTTGTACTCGGGCTGTCACCTGTGTCGTCTCCCGCCGGGTGGCACCGAGCAGGAAATGGCAAGGTTCTAGCAGCACAGGCTAGCTCCATCCGTCTCCGCTCTGCACACGGTGAAGGGCCGTGTCAACCCTCGCATGGCCTCTCTGCTTACCTTCAAGCTTGTATAGATAACCATGGGACCATTACAGTGAATAAGGGGAGGGAGACCAAACATAATGGAGGGTAATACCAGGAGAAAGTGAATCCGTGGGGTCGCAAGAGAGTGGAGTCCGGCGGCATGTCCGACACTTGCGGAAGTGCTACGGCATCTGAGGCAAGTGCCGCTAACCTAGGACTCATCTGGTCCAGAGAGACGAAGTGAGAAACACTTTCCAAAGTAGTCGAGGTGTCCAAGCACTTGAACGCTATTATTGACTTCACGTCAACGCGTAACAACGTGAGCAAGGTCCTGAAGCAGAGCCTTCTCAAGCTACGAAAGACAGTTCAAGCTGCCTGTAGGGAGAGGGAAAAGGTGGTGTCCAAGCTCCTAGTCGACCAAAGAGCTAAAGAGTTGGCACGGCTAGCTGCGATGGAAAGGGCGAGGAAAATGGCTACAAAGCACACTCAGACGGAACGTCCGTCTCCGTGAGAGATCCCACCTCATCTACCATGAGAACAGGGAACTCCAAGCGGGCCAGAGACTAATGCCCCTGTCGAACCTATGCGAACGTGGCGGTGGGATTAGAGGGTCCGTCCTCGCGACCAGCTCCGGCTGTTCGTAAAGAGAGCACCTCAGGCGCCAAGCCGAGCGCCAAAGGTGCCCGGCATCTATGGGTATACCAAAAAGTCTAGCGTAGTGCAGGTCCTCAAAAAGTCAAGCGTAGTGCAGGTAACCTGAAACATTGTGAGGCCGCCCAGCTACTGCCGTGTCAGACAGTTCGCGAGTTGGCAACGGATATCACCATAATATCCTACCCATACCGCATCCCAGCCGGCAACGGCAATTGGGTTACGGATAGGTCCAAATTAGTGGCATTATGGACGACGTGCAAGTACTTGGTTCAGGAGTGACGGAGTCGCCTTACCAACCCTAGGGGCCTGACACTTCTGGTGCCCTAATGGAGGATAAATAGCTAAACTAAACTACATTGGTTTTAAGGATGGGGTATGGCGAGTAATAATTAATTATAATTATATGCTATAATTGATATGAACTGTTTGATATGCCAAGAGAGTACAAATATTAGCATTTCATCATTTTTCTTGATGAGGCATTGAAATTTAAAATTTAATGCAATCCCGGAAAAAAATTTCCGGAAAAACCAGTAATCTGATAAACGCAAATGAGTGACCACCTTGATGATTTCCTGGGCATCACAGTTCCTGTTTCGATCTCTTTTTTACTTTTTCGTTCAAAAAGTTACCCTTGTTATGTTTATGGTCACTTTTTTCAGACATATAGTCTCTAACGGTGCTAAATAGTTTAAGGTGCTCATTCGATACCAGACTGGATTGCGGAACATTTTCCAAGGTCCGAAACATCACTGTGTGGAGTATGTTGGCGACTGAAGTCTACTATAAACAAAACGTGAAGGTGTGGAAGTCCTGAAGCGAAATATGGTGGCAGCCTGGGATAAAATACCACAAGAGCACCCGTGGGATTCGTATGACGATCAACTTCCTTGATCGTTTGCGGCGATTGGTGGCGAACAAGTTGAACTTGACCATTGAATTTGTTTTGATCAATTTATCTGTTTGATTCAATGTAGCACTTCAATTACCGGACTCTGTAGAATCTATTTCCAACATTCTAGGCGATATCATCATCCGAGTATGAACCGGGCCAAAATTGATGCCAAAAGATGTGTCATCATCGGTGATCACGTCACATATCGCATCAGACAGCAGTAGTCCTACCCAAAACGACGATGCAACGACATGATAGTGATCACGATCGCCAAAACGCGACAGCACCAAAAAGTTAAACGAACAAAAACTTAATGTAGCCACCTATGGTGAGTCCGGACTCTTCTTACGTACCGATTGAAAGTGTCGTATGATTTGTTCTAGTGGCATTTAAGGCGACCATCTTGTATTTGAGCGGTTCCACGCCAAATCAGTAAAGGACAAATCTTTAGTATGTTTAGATTTGGCCGAAACTTTGCAAACGCGCTCGGAATAACGGTTTAAGTGTTTTGGCATGAAGAACGGTCGTTTTGATACGAGAGTAATTTTTGAGAAGGGATAAGGTGTTTTAGATACAACAGTTTGGGGAAAACAGTAACTCGGGAATCGTTCGTTTTACAGAACAGGTGTCTGAAAAGAAATGACAGGAAAATAAAATGTCCATGAAACTAAATATACACTGAAAAAAAAAAATATTTACATGAAAAAATCATGATCAAAACTTAATGTTCAAATTCCCAAAATTCATTTTTTTTTTAATTTCGATTGTAACATTTGGACAAAGGAGCAATTGTTTTAGAGGTAACAACAACATGGACAAAAAATTGTTATTTTTTTCCGAATAGCAACTTCTGGAAGATTTTCATAAAATTACTTTATGTTTATCAAAAGAGCTTTTGAATACCTTAATATCATTTTTCATCACATTTTCAATCGAAATGTTCATAACAATAATCTTCTTAAAGGTAACCGTTTTCGAGATATTTTGAATTCAACTTCATGAGTGGCTAAAAACTTAACTTCAGAATTTGAACTTAAAGTCACATCAAAACAACTATTTAGGTTTACCAAAAGCTGAGTTTAGTTTTCGAATCGACAGAACCGTCGTGGGATTAATAACACTAATGATGTGAAGTAATCTCCTATAACTTTCAAATTATAAGTCCAATCTTGTGAAAGTGAAAAAAGCGGTCGTTGAATGATCCATACTATATGGAATAATGTTCCGGGATAATGTGAAGTGCGGAATAATGTTCGGTGCTGTGCAAATATGGAAAAGAGCAAGCATTAAAATGAAGACAAAAAGTCTAAACAAAATCGTCAAAATGTCGAAAGTAACAATTGTAAACAGTGACTTCAAACGTAAATTTCCTGGACATGCCAGGTTGCTAACATCTATATCCACTACCGACGGGTATTAACTCCCTGTATCTGTTTCTGGTGCTATTTTGCTTATGAACGCAAGCCGATCCCAGAAAAATACGCAAGATGAGATTGTTTGCAAATGTTACTTTCGACCTTTTGATTATTTTGTCTAAAAATGCTATGACTCAAACCGGGCCGAGAACGACAGACAGAGGTAGGTTGTAGAGGATGGTACAAAACGCACCGTTTAAGCAACATCGCGTATAACTAGAGAATGGAAACTGAAATTTAAGTATAAGCTATTCATTATGGTGCATTACGATGTTTCCGTTTTAGATCAAACGTGATTTAAATTCAAAACGATAATTATTCATGATTTTTAGACCTCTTCCAATTTGATCCCAAAACGACACTCAAAATGCACCCCAAAATTGGGGTAGGATGCACCACAACACTGGGATATGATGCACCACATTATTGGGACAGCATGCACCGCTTGTAATAAGTAAAAACACGGCTATAAAAAGTTACTCATTAGAGGTGTAAAGTTGGAACATATCGCCACGTCCTCTTATCTCTGTTTGGTAGTCAAACAGCTTATGGATATAGAATAAAGACGTTGTGATATGTTGCCAACTCCTCATTATATACACGCTTAGAAAAAAGTACCCAAAGGATCAGTTAAGCGTGGGAAGCACGTTGAGTATATGTAATTGTGTTTATCTACCATTGGGTTCAAATTACTTACTTTTGGGTAGAATTTTACCAGAAGTAAGTTTTTTATACCCAACGTTGGCTTCATACACTTAATCGCTCCACTGGGTATTTTATTCTAAGCGTGTACATAACGCCATGGTGCGTTCTGTCCCAGTTCTGGTTTTGCATGGTTATGTCTAAATATTCTGATAATACGTGGATTTATAGTGAAGTTTTGATACTATCTTGAAGTTTTGTGGTGAGCAATATTTGGGAAGTGAATTTATTATGAACCATGGATATTAACGCGCGGTAAAAACTTGTTTGATTAACTCTATTATTAACATGTGGGGTACAGTTGGGACATTTTTTTTAATTTTGGTGTAAAGGGCATTAATTGTACTACAAAATTATCAGTTGTGCTGTTATATTTAAGAATTGATAGAGTATCATTCCATCAAAGCTATAGCTTTGAAGATTTCAGCATATTTATTGAGTGGGTTATTCTACCCCACCAGTGCGTTTTGTACTGTTCTCCCCTATTTAGCGCAGATGATGAAAAGTGATGTAAGGCTCCTGCTTGTTTTACAGTGCGCGCGTGTATGATGAAGTTAGACAGAATAAGGTCGAGAAAGAGAATGGTAGAGAGAAATAGAGAGAGTGAAATTAAGATCGAGAGAGAGAGAGAGAAAGAGAGAGAAAGAGATAGTAAAAGAGAGTGACTCCATATCCTGTTACATGCAAGAGAGGTAGTGAAGTTTTCTGCATCTCAATTATGTGTTAGACTAACTGTTATGCAATGCATACTAGATTTTCAACATTTCAGCGGTACATTTTTATTTGTTTTCAATTTTTTAAAATTGAAATTGTTCTACCTCTGGCTTCTTCCTGAAAACAAACTTCCATTCCGCTCATTAGACGTATAGGATTGAATATGAATATGTTAACTAGAAATTAGAAGAAAAATTAGTATTCTCCATTTAATTCCTAATACCTTTGCTTATCATGACACGTGTCAAGATAGGCAAAGGTAGTTGGAATTAATTGGAAAAAACTAATTTTTCTTCTCATTTCTAGTTACAGGTGTTCCACTTTTCAGCTCAAACCCTCTAGGATTCATGAATATGCTCTTTTAAAGTTATTGAAATGGTACTTAAACTCGATATTTTCAAGTATTTTTATATTCCATTGAATTATACCTCTCGCATATGTGTGTGTTCCCAGCAGTATCCATAATGTTGGTTTTTGACGGTCCTCAAAGTCTATATTCTAACATATTTTTGTATTTTGCTGAAATAAGTGTGAGTGGCCCCAACAAATTGGGGAAAAGCGGCTCTCAAACTCGATGTTTGAACGTATTGTTGTATTCTAATGAAGTAAAACAACCACGTGGCCTCAAAAGCATCCATACTATTGGTTTAAATTGGTGCCAAATTTTTTATAACTTCAATGTGCATCTCTGTACAGAAAATAAACCGGGAACATTCACATTTAGAAGTTATGAATTTTATTAAAGAAATACGATTCCAACTTTTCCACCGTGCGTAACATCCTTTCAAGAGAAGGATATAAATCTTTGTGTGCCATTAAACATCCAAATCGCTCCATGAAACAAAATTAAGTGGCCAAGAAGCGAGCACGACTACTATACGAACGAGTTTTGACGAAATTTGATGGCTGTATTTTAATGGATGACGAAACATATGTC
Organism: Aedes japonicus; assembly: GCA_034211315.2. Taxonomy (NCBI): domain Eukaryota; kingdom Metazoa; phylum Arthropoda; class Insecta; order Diptera; family Culicidae; genus Aedes; species Aedes japonicus. Next base: position 302,094 of record JASCZW010000194.1, on the reverse strand, counting down.
AAAATGGATTATAAACAAATTCCTGATCATGTGGATGTCCCTTCCAGGTATAAATTTGTTTTTGCTGATAAGTTTTCTCGGAAACTAATGATTTGGCAAGAAATCTGCAGTTGTGGCCTTAAGACCAAGGTTTTCATCACATCTCACACAATGACGTCGGTGGTTTACATTAAAGAGTGTCTGAAAAAGCGGATTTTACCCTTCATTCGCCAACACAAGGCCAACGTTATGTTTTGGCCGGATCTAGCCAGCTGCCACTACTCTAAATAGGTACTAGAATGGTATGCTGCAAACAATGTTAATTTCGTCGCCAAAGAGATTAATCCTCCGAATTGCCCTGAGCTCAGACCGATCGGAAAATACTGGGCAATCGTCAAGTGAAAACTTCGAGGATGCGGTGAAGAAGTGACAAATGCACAACAAACGCGTTTAATATGGAATAAGTTCGCCGGTACAGTGTCACCAGCGACTGTGCAGATCATGATGGCATCGATCACAAGTTAAGTGCATTCGAAACGATTAGATATAATAACTTGTTACTTATTGTTTGAAAGTTGAATAAATACCCTTTTGTTCGACGTTTTGATCAAGCGTGTTTGTTGTTTTATTCTTAAGTAATGATCACTTGAATGCGTCCAAATTTACTTTGAATCGGCCTTTAGAAGTAGACTACTCAACAAAAGTCATAAAGTTTGAGCCATCGAAAGGCATGTTTCAGCGAAAATCCGTATTTGTGCTCTCCCAATGGATCCAGGTTGTTTCAGAAAAGCCAATATAGTCATTGATCCATTTCAAGGTTAGAGGTAGACTTTTTATGAAAAATCATGAACTTTGACGCGTCGAAAAGCTTGTCCCTATGAAAATTTGTATCTTTCGCCACGTCACGGATCGTGACATAACATGCCATCTTCCGGCACAGGTTCCTTGTAGCCAATTGAGTCAAAAAGGGCAGTTCTCACCAGAAAATTAGAATTGGGACTCGAACAAGCATTGTGACTGCAAAGACTTTAAAATTTGATCATATCTAGTTTCCACAATGTAAATTTGATATCCGGGTCAATATGACCCGAAACACCTTATTCGTACCTATTTTTTTCAACAACCCTTCAGAAATGTCAAAATGGGTTTGATGCAAAAACGTTACTCCCTATATGATTTAGAAAAAGTCAAGAAAATTCAAACGTCTAGATGCTTATTTTAGAAAGTTTTAGCATTTTTGAAATTCATTCCGGGTAATATTAAGCCCAATACCTTAAGAAGGTTAAATAAACAATCATCGGATCATTATTTGAGTTTTGAGAGCGCGTTAACTTTTTGGTCCAAACGCTAAAGGGTCAAAAGGAATGTCCAGTTATTTAATTGTGGACCACCATTGACAAAATCGTCATTTTTCTCAGATTAGAACTATATTAACACCATTGCACAGTGGGCTAAAATGGACCCAAACCCCATTAAATTAGACGGCGCAGGGTAGGAGTCCTAAAGAATAGCTTATCATATGGGAAAAAAATGCGAGGAATTTAAAGGTGTTAGTTTCATTTAAGGTTAACCACAGTAAGTGCCCCATTTTACCCGTTTCTCCCCTCATTATGGATGTAAACTAGAATTATTACTCAAAAAATCAACTCGGTGCTACTATATTGAACCCAAGTGCACCGTAAATTTGCAAAACTAGCTGGAGAACTGGATGGAACCAATTTTTCTTCGATCGGATGTTCAGAAAGTGGTCTATTTTACCCGATTCTCCCCTCATACTTGAAAACACTCATAAACCATGCTGTTTTGAAGATTCGCGCCAGCAATATTATTCTCACTTGCACTGTACTTCTGTAAAAATGTCCGGAGAATCGAAAGATGATGATCTCGTGTAGGGTTGACCTACATGACATGACTTTTTTCAAGTATTAGGGTAGAATCAGGTAAAATGGACAATTTACTGAGGTCAACCCTAAACGAAACCACCACTATTCGATTTTCCGGACATTTTTACAGAAGTATAGTGCAAGTGAGAGTAATATTACTAGCGCCAATCTTCAGAACCACATGATATATAAGTTTATGCATGTATGAGGGGAAATCGGGTAAAATGGCATCCGATCAAAGTAAAATTTGTTCCATGCTGTTCTCCAGCTAGTTTTACAAATTTACGGTTCACTTGGGTTCAATATAGTAGCACCGAGTTGAACTTTTTGGTAATAATTCTAGTTTGCATCCAAAATGAGGGGAGAAACTGGCAAAATGGGACACTTACTGTGGTCAACCCTAAATGAAACCAACACCATTCGATTCTTCGTATTTTTTCCCATAGGATAAGCTATTTCTTGGGACTCCTACCCTGCGCCGTCTAAATTAATGGGAATTTGGGTCCCTTTTTGCCCACTATGCATTGGGGCCCAGTTGAATTGAGCACTAATTCAATTCCTGTAAGAAAAGTAAACGTCATGGCTTGCCGTGTGTTTATTTTAGCGTTTCAAACCTTTCGGTCCTACCGAAAAAAAAACACGCACACTATCGCACCTCCACTAGTGCTCTTCTACCTTCGAAAAAGTTTCACTTTTCCCGTCTTTGTTTGCGGCAAGCGCTTGTCCCAGCTTTTGCACAGAGCGTGCTCACCGATGACGAGTACGACTGTCTGTCACACGAACCGATTGTGTCCAGGCCGAAATGAAATGAAAGTGAAACCCGCTCTTTTAATTCGGCAAGCGTGAGATCGGCCGGAGCGTCACTCGCGATACCGGTGTGGGTATGGGATGGACGACAGTCTTTATGTTGGGGCCATATGTCTCATGTCGGTAGTGGATATTTTGGGCCCAGCGAGGTTCGACTATCTGCACTGGGATGCGGCGATGCGGTTTGCGAGGGGTTTGTTTTTGGTGCTGGACGGGTTTTATGTAATATTTTGGAAAGACCTGCAACCGATCGGCGCGAAAGCACATGGCTGGTGACATTTTCGATTCCGACTTGGGCGATGATTCTCGGTTCGATTAAATGGCGATTGAATATGGGGCAATTTCGGCATGTGTTGTAACTTGTTGTTTGATTAACGTATTCGAGAAAGAACACGTCATTTTTTTTAATTTTTAATTTAGGTTCTATTCTGTTTCTTCTAAGATGGTTCGCCACCAAATTGTGAAAAACAAAATGAAGCCGAAAATTAAGATATGTAACATTATTCTCCTCATAACAACAAGCACTTTGTTGTCATTACCAGTACATGACAGGATTTTACGATTGAACTTTTGATATTAATCTTAATTATATGTCCAGTGAAATGACACCATCAATCAAAGTACTTGTGTCCAAATTTGCACCAGTAACTAAATCCACACAGCAACGAACGATGGCAACATTCCCAGGAAAACGAAAGTGTGAAACTCTAAGAAAAAAAAAACTACAATCAAACCTTGTACGGCTAGGAGTGCCCATTTCAATTTTGTCCATTTTCTTGATCGTGACAACTTTTGGTCGCCGTCGTCTCTCAGAGCCCGTTCCAATTGAATACGTCTTATTCTTCTTGCCCTGTCTGCCTGCAACCATCGAAAGTAGGTGTGTATTTATGGGACAGAGGCTGTCCGATTTCAGCGCGTAAATTACATACGCACGCACTGCCAGGCTCGAGATTTGGAAGCTAGGTCAAGTCTCATGACACAGCTGTCTCTTCCATAGCATATGGTCTAAAATGTCGATGGAGTTTTGAATCACCGTCGAAAACCCAAGGTCTTAGAATCGGCGCAATCTACTAACGTATCAAAATTTAATCCACGCTAGTGGGTCAATTAAAATTCGAATCACCATCCTCTAACCAATCGAACACTTACCTTCCCGGCCAGCCGAACTGTACCATTTATCGATTGTTTGTTCAGCTTGATGTCGTGTCTCACAAAACACGTGCCCTCACCGATGGCAAAGCATACACTTTGACATAAATACACTTATGAGTTTCTCGCATTATATAACGATTCGTCAAGTGAAACGGAAAGTGAAAAGCGATCCATTAAAATGCGGCCACAGTTTTTCGGCACACAAGTCGTTAATATTTTCGGGTCACCCATAAAACAATCGCTGCGTTCCTACATGGTGTGGACCCCGGCGGGAGGAGCAAGCGGTTCTCTTCCCCGTGGCTGCCCAGCCATTGTGTACGTATTTCCTGTTTGAATTGATATCCATCAGCCGAATGCGGTATCTCTGTTACCAGTTATTTGACAGAAAGACGAAATCCGTTTGTTAATGTGCAGCACACCGCTCATTACTGGGAACCAGGTAGCATATTTCCATGTTGAATCGACCGCAAACTTCCCGCCCACCTATCGCCCGCCACTTCCGCCGGCATCATAACGACATATTTCCTCCAGTAGGTACCCTAAACCCGCGTAGGTTGGGAAAGGTTGACGTTGACGAAGACGACGTAATCGTTGCCGACCGACACCTGCACCACCACCAACCCCGACGAAATGACGGTAGAAAAACTCACCGCATGGGCTGGCCCACTAACCTGCTGGCAGTGACACCGTTTTCACTTTCGCTTGAAATGTAACATCATCATCACAAATGATTTGTACGCACAAGTGCTGAAGCTAGCCGACGCGTGTTATTTCGACGATGCTTGCTAGAGATTGCAGTACCTACTTGTGTTTAGGCGTTCGGTTGGAAGGTGGTTAAAGTTTTAGAACCCGTTTCGGGTTTGAACTTATTCTACAGTTTCCAATAACAACTATCAACATTTTTGCCATGCAAATTTTGCATTGGCTTCTTATTCTTGTACTTCCGAAGTTTTAATTTTTAGATTACCCTGGAGCCCCGAGGGATGCAGTTTCTGTGCTTCAAAGAACTGGTCCCAATGGGTTGTTTTTCCGGAATCTTAATTGCCGTTTTAGGTACTCAAAAAGGTTTGGTGATTTTTTTGGATATAGGGTAAGGGGATGTAATGTAAGTCTAGATCGCAGCAAGCCGTGCTTTGAAAATTACGTGTTTTGCTTTTGCTGAGTTATTGTCGCGGAAATAAAATTAAATATTATTCCTTTTTACAACTAAAATAAATCGTGAAATTATAGTTTTTCGAGTAATTTGCGTAGGACGTTGTGAATGGAATCCCTCTCTTAGTGTGTTATGGTCGTGTTTCTTTAGATAGATTGTGCATCGGTAGTTTTTCCTCCATTTTTTTTAGTGCCCCGCTCCCGCATCCGGACGAACTTTCCAACATCCAAAAGGAACATTGGTGAGGTCGTTTCATATTATCAAAAATATAAATTAACTATTTCGACTTCTATTCGACTTCTTGCACTTTTGGGGCATCATGATTTCACTGGTTATGCTGAACAGATGATCTAAACAATCTTGAAGTGATCTTAATATCGCTTAATTGAATCGATAAAGCAAGTAATGCAGTCTGGCTGTGCAGCAAATAGTTACAAGTTACAAACTAAATGTTGACATAGCTAAAATAAACATGAATTTACAAGAAAATCGTAGACCCAATGTTGGAGACATATTTTTTGTATGTTTTCAACTATGGCCTGTTGTATCAATAACATTGTAAAAAGGTTGATAGTTGTAAAATTTCAAGTAGAAATGTATGAATTTGCGGTTGGTTATATTCAAGGGGCTCATTCAAACACAAACCGAAGGAACAAAATCATTGTATAGTGAATTATAATGTTTCTATTATTGAATGGCTGATAAATCATATATGAACATCGCTTGAGTGTTTCGCGGCAGTTTAACTTTAGTTTGTTTTGTGAAATGTTGTATCAAGTAAATCGAATACATCTAGCAATGTTTTAATTCATAAAATTAGAAAAAGAACCGTTCAAAGACTGCATTTAGTAATAAATCCATTGAATGGGACGAAGTTGCATTCATGATTAGATCTGATTTGGTGCTTATAGACCGACATTAAATCCATATTCCTCGAATGTTTCTGACTTTATAAAAAGAGTTGTGTAACTTTTCATGATACATACTACCAAATGTATTATCGAACTTACCTTAGCAAGTGGCGAACTAGAGAATCTCGCTTACAGCTTAAAAACTTTATGAGTTATAATAAAAAATGTTATCGATAATTGCATAATATACTGAGCTAAGGGACACATACCCTTTTAAGGGCATTGCTGGGGGCATACGAATCCATCCTGGTCGACCATTTCTGATTTTGATGAATCTTTGCACAGTAATCTCATTTCATCCATGAAGGATTCCACAGACTGACTCATGGGAGCGAACAAACCGACACACAGAGATTCCATTCCATACAAAAGGTGGAAAAAAGTTTAAAAATGGATTTTACATAAACAACTTATGTGTTTCCAAGTTATTTTGGGCTATCTTATTTGTCGAATAAGCTCAAACTACTGAGATATGTCAACTTTATGGTCCCTGGAATATCCAGAACATCCAATAAAATGGTAAATTCACTAGCTTTTCCTAAAGCACAACGATGTTTTTCAAAATCAATTGTACAAAAAATTTAAGAAGTAAATCATGTAGGGCTCAAAGTGGCCATTACATGCTCTATTGGAAGTTGTGGACCATTCGTAAAATTTGATAATCCAGCAATTCCATAGCAAAAAGATGGATCATAGAATTTCGCAATATTTGGTAGGTTTGTTCCTTTTCGGAAAACGTATGACCCGAATTTTTCATTTTGTCATTAGGGTGACCCATTTTGAAATAGGGTTGTCCGAAAACCGAAACTTTGGAAAATAAACATTTTTTCAAGAATTAGAACTTTAAAACAACCGGACCGATTTTCAATTTAATCGGCAGCTTCAAGCTTTCCATCAGGGTCTTCCAACTTTTGTATTTCTAGTGCCACAAATTTTTGGATGGTCAAATATCAAGTACTCTTCCAATCCGTCGACATTTTCCCTGCTGAACTTCATGACTTTCCGTTGAGTTTTTTTTCCATCGACGCCATTCATCTACCCAATTTTTTTTAAACTATCCTAAATTTTATCAAGAATAATGTTTTCTTTTTTCTTCGTTTTCTTCAAAGGCCATACCTGTTGTTGCTTCGAGCAGATTTTATCTATTGAAAACTATTTGTATTTAAAAGGAGTCAAAAAAGAAAACAGTCGAGAACATGTTAATTTTTTAAATTTTTTACTAAAGTTTGGCATATTAATGAGGCCGGATGTTTTGCCAGAACTGATGTCGAATAACAACAAAAAGAGTACACGAGTAATAAAATGATTTATAAAACTAAAAAGCCGGCTGTTCCGGGGTGTTCCGATCAAAATTTGGCCAAACAGTAATGTGTATGACTCGATCAAAGTTTTTATTAATAAATCAAATTCTTTTTCTTGTTCAAGTTCAGTTAATACAGAATACAGGAGAAATATTCAGCTAAGCTTCCTTTTTACCAAATGCAAAATGCCGGGTCTGCTTGTCCGCTTTATTCGCCGCAGAACGCCAGTCTGCCTTGAACTGTTTCTCTCTCACAACGGCTTTCTGAGACGGCCACCCTAATAACGAAATAAAAAAAATACGGGTCGAATATTTTTTGATAAAGAACAAAACTACCAATAATTATGAAATTCTGAGAGACCTTTTATCTGTTTTTCATGGAATTGTTAAGTTTTTTCTAAAAACATTAAAAAATTGGCGATGTGTGTATTTTTGAGCTCCTATAAGTTGATCGCTTTAGTTTTTGATTCATAGTAACTTGCTAACCTTGCGTCGCTATCAAGCTTAACCATTGCGGACGGTTTATAAACTACGTGGTCTATTTGAAAGGATAAGTGGGACGAAGGAGTTGACCAGAACATATGCACTATGTAACTTAAAAACAATTATCGATAAGGAACCTCAAATGGGGAGGGAGCCTGAAAATGCCAAATACGAGACATCACATCTCAAAAATCCAAATGAACTTTTAAAAATCACTTTAGATTGTTGGGGACACACTGTAAGCAAGTAACTTTGACTAATGCAAACGCATGGTAGGATAGTCAGCGAAAATTAAAAACAGTTTAAAAAAATTGTAGCTTAAAACTTAAATTCATGTATCGGCAATTTTCTTCGGTTCGGTTATTAGAAGAAAGGATAAAAACGAGGAGGATTTCTGATCCCAAGACCATGAAAACCATGAAACAACGATAACGATCAAAATTACCAATTATTATGAATTTATGAGTATTTGTTTACCTTTTTTCTGAAGAATTGCTGTACATACAAATACTTTGAATTTATCTTATATTCAACTTAACATAAATCGGAGCGTTTGGCACGGTATATGGCACATCCTTCCTCCCCTGTAGATTTTCAAAACGAGTTATGATTCAAATCATTTGAAATCATTGCGGTTGATGGAACGCAGTAGGCCTGGCCACTTTAACGTTTGCATAATATTGATTATTCTGCGTGTGAACATACTGCTAAACATAAATATGCCTCTGTAAGTCATAATCAAGTTGCTGCAACTAATTGTGATCGTGGTGTGCTACTTGGGCAAATATTGAACGACTCATACCATCATCTTCGAAAATTGAATGATGTCCTAGGTCTGCTAGCTGCTTTTTTGGCTTCTGTTGCGATGTTTCTGTTAGTTGAGGGTGTATACGATCAAAACGGCACATCAAATCTTCTGTCACTTTTGAACGGTATGAGTAAAATACCTGAAAATTTGAGCAAATTGTATTCATAGTTTATTGATTACATTTGTCAAGTTTCATAATTATTCATACAGTAGTTCCAGTCATATCGTTGAAACAAAATATTGTCCATGAAAAAATGTTGTGCACTTACAATCGAATTCCAAATGCGTCTCACCTTTGGCGATTGCTAAAAAGATTGGAATTTCAAAAACAATTGTGTATACTTTGATAAGATCTTACAAAGAGCGTCTGGGCGCTCGAAGGAAGGAAGAGATTGGTCTTGAAAGTGTCCCAATGGACCGTAAAATGTCCAGGAAAGTGGTGGAACGGTTCTAGAACCGTCCAATACTTTTAATTCGAGATGTCGCTAAAAATCCCAAGGTGTCGGTTGGTTTTGTGCACAAAACCATGAAGCGTGCTTGGTTACATGTTTACAAGGATTCAAATAGTCTCAAACCAGAATGAAAAGCAAAATATCACTGCGAAAACCCGTGCCCGGAAACTTTACACGAAGTTGCTTACCAAATCGTGTTGCATCGTGATGGATCGTGAAGCTTAGGTCAAGGCCGACTTTCGTCGTCAACTTCCTGGGCATGAATATTTCGTTGCCAAGTCTAAGTTCGGCGATCCAGTGGATGTCCTGATCTGGCAGGTGATTTGCGGATGTGGTGAAAGCGCTCTCTTTTTCACTTCCGGAACAATCAACGGTGCGATTTTCAAGGAAGAGTGCCTTAAGAAGCGTCCTTTGCCATTCTGAAGGAAGTATAAAGGATCAACTCTGTTTTGGTCTGATCCTTCCATTACACTCGAAACGTGTTTGAGAAGTACCAAGCCAATGGAGGCAATTTTGCGCCAACCCACCAAACATCCGCGATAACATCACAAAACTATTAAAACGGAGCTGGATTTGAAGAAAATTTGAGTAAAAAGAACAAAAGCCCTGGAAAAATTGGTTGTACACAATTGTATGGGTGGAGTGAATAAGAAGGTGTACATCGGTTTAATTTTGGTGAGTAAATGTGTGTGCCATTTTTATCGAATACACCCTTTGTTCATTGTTTTGATCAAGTATTAAAACAAAAAAAAAAATCAATTTTGATTGGATTAATGACACATTTGGTACCTAGGCCGAGTGGACGGGCTAAGCTGACATTACATCCCGCAACCCTATTTTAAACTAATAGAAAAAATACTACTTAGCTGCGTTTTCCTCGTAACCATATTTCCGTCACCCGGAAAATTATTTTAGTAGTTTTCGACAAAAAAGTTGACACTGAAACTAAAATTTGCTAGCTTGTCAAGTTAAACAACCAGTTCGTACATTTATAGCATTAAAAGTAAACATTTGTCAATTATACAGAGCTCCAATAAAACGGTAAGCCACAATCTAACCGTGTCCAACTTTGGTTATGAGCTATCAAAATGTGGAGCTCAGCCTAAGCTAAAAATGAAGAAGCAAAATATGCTTTGTTCAAATAACCGATTAAAAATCTTCTGAAAATGAAAATAAATACGGAAAATAATTGAAAAATAAAAGAAACGACGAAGCCCCTTAGCCTACAACACATTTAAATTAGGAATCCCTTTGCACAAATCTTTCAGTCTCTCTTGCATACTACATTTTTCTGCATTGTACGCCGTCTATTTTGAAAAAATCTTGAAAATCATCATTCTATCATGCAGGAGTGCAGAAATAGCAGATTAAAAAAGTTTAGGTAATCCCAGATAAAGTCAGTGTCTTCAGAAAAAAAAAATCGGGATCTGTTCCTCTTTTTATTGTTCACTGTTGATAAAACATTCAACCTCATTTCCTTCTCTAGAGGCAGTCAAACGATGCTGCAGACGGAGGAAGGAGGCACGGGTTACTGGCCGACGAAGATATTTGCCGACACCTCAGTGGATGAGCCCAAAGGTGCTAGTGAAAGATCATTGACCAGCTGAAATTTTGGTTTGGGTACTTGAAATAACTTTTGCAAGTTTCAACGTGCAACCATCCATCATCATCTTGGTATGATCCGCCAAAGGTCAGCAGGTCGATGTTTTCTGCAACAATGTTGGACATGGAACAACTGGATTTTTCCCAGATTCCAGGTCCCCTAGAAAAAGAATCTCTTACTTTGTGCACAAATTTCAAAGGCATCATGCTACTCTGGATTTTTTTGAGTGCAAATTTAGCCTAGATCGAATGCAGAAGAAGACCGACGAGACTCTCCGGGGGCAACAGGCATGATTTCGTGCCGGATAAATTCGTTAGGCTCATTGAATTACAGTAAAGGATTAACACAGGTAAGTCCGATGTGAGGCAAGGATGTATACTATCACTGAAACTATTTCTTATCGTTTCAATTGACCAGATTATGGTATGTGTAATTGACCGTGATCAAAACCGTCAACTGCTGGTATGCAAGCAAGCTCAACTACCTTTCCGGCACTCTTCACCAACGAATCTCAACATCAATCTTAAAAATACGAACCCAATGGATGGGAACCAACTTTAAGGTATCGGGGCAAGTAGCATGAGCTCATTGAGCATGTAGATTAGCCACCCGAGGTTGCTACTCCGTTATTACCAGATCAGCTGTAATTATACAGAGAACCAAGAAATGACGTTTGGGACTAGTTCATCCTCAATGCGTGACAATCCCAAATTGAGGTGACACCGTCACCGCCCAAGTAACAATTTTGGTTTTATACGGGTTCTGAAGAGCATGAATTAGACTTCAAGAATGCTATAAAACCATGATAAAACCAGCAATGTTCCTTGGGCGGCCCGGTCGAATGCAGGTCAAGTCAGGAAAGGTTAGGAATATGTTGACGTGATACTCGCTTTATTGGAAGCCAAGAACACCTTTGCACTTCCACGAGAAATCACTGGGATGTTGGATAAAATGGTAGGGCTTGCAACAGGATCCGTTTTGGAAAACGATGTGCTAATTTCAACTGACGACGGCAGCGTAAAAGATATTTTAGATTTATTCAGAGACACACAATAAAGTTATTCAAATTTCAAGTGGTTTATTTGAGTAGAGTACAAACATATGCTAAGACATCGAGTTAGTGGACCGATTTGAACAATCAGTATGGATTCAAGTGTGGGTGGTTAATTTCAGTACAATACAAAAATATGTTAAAACATCGAAACAAATTGGTCCTCAAAATTTAAACCAACAGTAAGGATGCTGTTGGGGCCACACACAAGTGTGGATGGTTTTATTTCAATGGAATACAATAATACTTTAAAACATCTAGTTTAAGGGCCGATTCAAACCAACAGTAAGCATGCGTTGGGGCCACTCACAAGAATGTATGGTTTATATTTGGTATTTTATACTATGTTGAATGTTCGAGTTTGAGAACCAACTGTCAAAAGTACGAAGCATTTGTTCACACAAAAAGAACTACGAATCGTTTTTTCGGTGGTTGCACGAATGATTGATAGATCTACTTTATCGAATCGAAATGTAATTGAAAGAAAGCGCAAGCACGTGGAGCTGTCAAGCGTTTTGTTTAATGTTTCCGACATGGGATTCGATCCAGTATTTTTGGGAAGAGCTGTTACTGAATCCGTGGTTTATCTCAGTAGTGTAGAAAGTTGAATGTTTTCAATATCTTAATGTATGCATATCTAACTAACTATAAGCATTATTGGGCCGAATTATAGACCTAATCAACAAGCTACATTAACAATATTCAAGATAAAGTTCAATTCTAACCTAATTATTTAGTTTCAGTTTATTAAATGGACACGGCAAAATTTCGCATTGACCATTGTATAATCAATGAACATATAAATCTGGCAACACTGTATAATTTCAACAAATTAATTCGTCCGCTGATCACATATGTAAACTATTGGGTTTTAAACTATTGGGTTTTAAAAACCATCATGTATTGGCTGTTTGTAGGATTTATATGTTTTGATGGCAAATGTGTAGGGATTTTTAATAAAATCAAATTAACTGGAAAATTGTCATTGGATAAAATTCGCAAGGTAGCTGCAATCAGATGAAGAGTACAGTATGCGTCAGAAAATAATGAGACTCAAACATTTTTAATTTCATTCGAGCTTAGTATCTTTATTATCAACTTTAAACATAGGCTGTATTAACATAAAATGATTGTTGAAGATTACGCTTCATTTTCACTCAATATGTCCGCCATTTGCATTTATGACCGCTTCCAGACGACGCCTGAAGCTTTTGCAGACCTTGACAATATAGTCAGATGAAATTTCTCTCCAATGCTTTGTTATGGAGGTCCGTAGAGAGTTCAAGTTCGAGTGAGGATGTTCACATACACGTGCTTCAATGTTCGCCCATACACTGAAATCCAGAGGATTTAAGTCAGGCGAGCTAGGTGGCCACATCTCTTTCGACCAGAATTGGGGCATGTTGTCCTTCAACCACATTTGTGTTTTCTTTGACGTGTGGGCAGGGGCTCCGTCTTGCTGGAACACAATATTCGAATCCTTGCCGTAGGTAGATGTAATCCAAGGCAAAACATGATTCTTAAGGATTCCTAAGTACACATGTGTGTTCACTTTCAGGCCTTCTTGGATAAAAACAGGGTCCATTATTTTGCCATCGGAAGCAACCAATCCGAACACCATCACCCCTGCTGGATGCTTGGTCCGAAACGTAAATTTGATGTTCTCAGGTACATCAGATGCTTTCTTCGAACTTATATACCGGTTGGTGCGACTGTTGGACACGCTGTCGACAGTAAACAGCTTCTCGTCCGTGAACAGATTGACGACGGACCTCTTCTTCAGTTCACTAAGCAGTTTCTTGCTGCGCTCCACTCTAGCTGCTTTAATTCTATCAGTAATCAGGTGTCTGTTAACTCGATCTCTGGATTTTCCTTTTAAGTCATATTTCACCACTCTTCTTACCGTTGCTTCTGATACATTAGCCTGCTTTGCCATTTTTCTCATGCGCCGAACGGGATTACGAGTAACTTTCATCTTAATGGACTGTATCAATGCTGGAGTTCTCACAGATCGCTTGCGACCACTTCCAGGTTTTCTTGGTACTGTTGGGAGTCCAATTGATGCCTTGACTCGAAATACAGTAGCTCTTGAACATTTGACAAGAGCCATGATATCCGAAACTGACTTCTGGGCGCGAAGTAATCTGAGAATTTCGTTCTTGTCGTACATTTTTCGCAAAATCTTCCTTAATCCGAACAAATTCAAATACACTAATCTGTTTGTAAACAATGATTGACACCTGGAACAAAATTTTGTAAAACTAGGTTGAACGGCTTGAGTGGTAAGATAGTATTAGTGGGAGTCTCAAAATTTTCTGACGCATACTGTACGGTTAAGTTTTTGTCGAGCCTCATAAACGATTTTTTTATGAAGACCCTTAAAGTGCGCTGAGTTGTGTCCTTTGAATTGATTTGATAACTGATAACCCTAGTCAATAACTACATAAAAAATAAAGAAGTTGATTACGAAAAAAATAGTTCCTAATGTCATGCACATTGTTTGTGGTGTGTTTTCATAATATAATAACTTCTTTATTTTTCGAAAGCACCTGAAAATTAATTTTAGTTTATACTACATAATTGAAGGTAGCTCTACCAAATCTATTCCTTGTTTTCTGCAACGAAACTGATTTGTATCCTATAAGGTGTGAGCTATTTAGTGGAATACCTGTTTCTAGAAATGAGAAGAAAAACTAGTATTTCCCATTTAATTCCAACTACCTTTATTGCTTATCTTGACAGACACGCTTTTTTGTCTACAATGTGCGGTCTTCTTCAGTGTTGTGTACTAATAACTGTCAGTCGAGTTATTGGTACACGACACTGAAGAAGTCTGCACATTGTAGACGAAATACGCGGATCTGCCAAGATAAGCAATAAAGGTAGTTGGAATTAAATGGAAAATACTAATTTTTCTTATCATTTCTAGAAACTGATTTGTTGTTTTTATGCAGATGCCTTCGTAATGAATGGCACACGCAACTGTCAAAAGTACGAAGCATTTGTTCACATAACATTCGTGCATTGTACGAAAAAAAAAATACAAAAAGCTACGAATCGCTTTTTAGTGGTTGCAACAATGATTGACAGATCTACTTTATCAACTCGAAATGTAATTGAAAAAAAAGCGAAAGCACGCAAGCAACAAAACGCTTGACAGCTTGTTTAATGCTTCCGACATGGGATTCGATCCAGTATTTGGGGAAGAGCTGTTACTGAATCCGTGGCTTATCTCACTATCCACATGATGACTCATGAGAAGCTACTTGATGCATGAGTATGAAGTTATAACTTTCGACAGTGCTTTAATTTCTATTTTGGGATAAATAAATTATTCCCGCCTATGCCAGCAACATCTCCATCATGCATAAGCACTATAAATGAGAAACAGCGATTCGCTGGTCTTCACAAAATTCATTTCATGCATTATAAAAAAAGGTGTAATGATAGCATTTCACCAGATGAAAAGCAATATTTATGTTTAATACAATATACGAGACATTTGTTCTATGTACAAAATCCATGTTTACGAAACGAGTAAAGCTAATATACGAAAATAAATTTCCAGTGCATGAAACATTTCACTCATTTCGAAGAAGCAAACGCGTCCCGTGTAATCGATTCATAATTTAAGCATTCTGGCGATTTACTGTTTGGTTGTTCACGCTAATGCAAATGCTCACGAAATCTAGTTTAAGAAACAATGACATAATGGTGTATATTACATTTGCAGATTACCAAATGACGCAGACAGTTGCCAAGTATAATAATCAGAATTGAACCTATCGAAATATTGCAAAAAAGCCGATTCACAATTATCTTCATCATCATCATCATCAGCATCATCACCTCGTGAAAATGGTTGATTTTTATTTTCTCAATCGCAGCAATCCTCGCCACCACGGCCGCACCTAATTTTCGTTGCAACCGAACATTTCCCCGCATGCAACCACCGTCGCGTCGTCATCGGAGTGGAGTCATAAAAGTGAGCCATTAAGTCAAGTTTGGATAGCGAAAAAATAATACTAAACGTGCAACATTTGAATACCATATGTGAGTACGCTTACTGCACGGGAAAATTCTTGTGTATCTCGTGTCCAACAAGGGAATCCCGCTGTTGCGAAACTTCCAACTCTCAACCGTGCTACGAGTTGCCGTTGTTCTTCGCTTCGCTCGTCTGATCAATGTGGTTGTTCCGAGTAGCTCGAGATTAGTACAACAACGGCACGGTTCATTAGTGTTTGTCGTCGTACTAAAAATTGAACTGCAGCAACAGCAGTTGTAGAAGTATGTACGTTATGATATCAAGCTGAGAGTGGAGTTGAGTATGTAAAACCGAAAGTCTGCCAGGGTCAGTGGGTTTTCGTGTCAATGTCTACCAGATTGGGCCGTCGTCGTTGGCGTCCAGTAGGCTGAAAGGGTGGGAGAACATTTCGAGAAACTTCTGAGGCGCAAACACACCTTCGTCGCTGGGGAGACTCGTGCCGTAGTAAAGTGGTGAGGATTTCTCGTTGCAGTCATCGAGAGTTTCACGGAATTTCAATTGACTTGCACCGATACCGATAAAGTCACGTGATGAAATTGGAAGCAAATTTGAACCGCGAGTTCAGTCTATCCTACAACAGAACGAGAAAGAAGTGAGATAGTCGCGCATCGTTGAAGTCTGTGAATGCTTTTTCTTTGAAAGACGGGAGACGGTGGAGAAGTGCGTTCCGACCGCGAGAATGCGCAACCAGATGAGAATAATGCGCGAGTAAAAGCACACACAAATACAGCCGCACGCACGCCAGAAGACGCAGTACGCAGCTAAGATTAAGAAGAGAAAAAGAAGCAATAAAACAAGCAAATGAAAAAAACGAAAATAAAATGATTGCCGTCCTTGGCCCACTAACATACTTACTCCGCCATCGCGCTGTGCCTTCCCCCTGCATCAGCCACTGCCACGGCACTGAGCGCTGAGTGTTGGCTGTGAGACGGTTCGAGCTGCTCGCTGGCAAAGAATCGTAAACGCAAGAAGGTGGGTGGTAGATGGAAGAAGCCTGTTCGACCACTCTCGCTCTTTCTTGCATATTCATTCACCACACCGCACCACCCCGTTCGCCCGTTGGACATCTATAGGTTACGGAGGGGCCTTTAGAAGCACATATGTAGGTAGTCAATAGATTCGCCAGTTGGACATTTTCTAGACTTTGCTTCAAATTTAAGCAGCCGTCAATAAATGACTGTGCAACTGCAACTACTCTTCTGCTGAGAGTCAGCAGTGCAGCCGATTCGGTGCGTAAACTGTCTAGAGGAAACAGAAGAAGAAGTTTAGGAAAAACACAGATGCGTGTGATTTCGGTGGACAGCGTACGCAAAAAGATCGAAAATGTGTGGAGTTCTGCTGCTGCTGCATATACTTAGGGATGAATAACGATGCTGACGCTGTGGGTTGAATGTGGCTTCTGGAGATGAATGATGAAGGGGGTTGGACGATTTTTTGCATTTTAATGGTTTGCTATGGATCTGGTCCCTGTTAGGGATCAAAGAAAACATATTTTTACACAGAAAAGCTAATGAAGAATTCTTACAAAATTTAAAGTCGTGCCATGAAAAACGGATTCATTCTTAAGACTCTTATAGAAATCCATTAAAACATCGAAATTAACCATAAAATTCATCAAAAACACCACAGGAGCGTGGTCATTGGACTAAACTATTGATGTAAAATAAAGCGACTAAGTATTAAGCGATTAAGAGCAATTTTCCCTCATCAACTTAGGGTGTACGATAAAAAAATGTTTTTTTTGCGCAAACTTTATTATTTTAATTCCCACCGTAAAGTTGTGTTCCGACGAGTTTTAGAACCAGTGGCGTCTCGTGAGAAAATTAACCGGTTGTGCACTTTCTTTCGAACCCGGAAGTCAATTTTGACCCGAGTCTCTTGTGATATGCCACAAAAAGTACCTTGTCAATGTCCCGAAACAACAGAATAAAATTGCAACTAGCCAGTGAGTAAAACTACTCTGTGCAGACCACAAAGTGCACAAAACAGACACTAACTCATCGGCAATCAAGTTATAGGAAAAAAAAACATCTACAAACGATCCACGGGTATATACAGGATCTGGTGCACCATTTGAAATGCCCAGTCTGCGAGTGTTAACGGAGTATTAAATCGATGCATTTGATAATACATGATATATACAATTTTAGACTGTGCAGTGCACGAGGTGCACATATGGACGAAACGCCACTGTTTAGAACTTCTAAAGACGCCTACTTTGGTATACAAACATTGTCGCTAGCTTCAACGAATCAATAGTTATTGAAGTTTTTCTAAAAAAAATACGTCCTTTTCAAATTTTGATTTATATGATTGAGGCAAAAAAAAATTAAAGTCGTCATTTGAAAGGGCAATTCATATTGTTTAACATATGTGAAAACTAGAGATATGTTATTTCCGTATCTTGAGAAAATTACATTTGAATCTGGGATGGTTTTAGAAGAAAAACTTCAATCACTATTGATTGGTTGAAGCTAAAGGGCGATACGGTCAAAATTTGGTCAATATCAACTTGACGTATTTCTTTCAATTTTGCATTTAAAAAACCTGAACACCCCTCATTTTGAAGGTGTGTGTTTGTAGAATGTTGCTCCTATTTTGATTTTGGAATTCACTCTTCAGTTGTCAAAATGCCGTCCAAGCAAGAAGAGCAGCGTATCAAAATTTTGCTCGCGCATCGCGAAAATCCGAGCTACTCGCACGCAAAGTTGGCAAAATCGCTAAAAGTTGCCAAATCAACCGTTACAAATGTAATTAAAGTGTTTGGGGAACGTTTGTCGACAGCCAGGAAGTCTGGATCGTGGGGAAATCGAAAACCGGAAGCCGCTGAGACGACAAAGAGAGTTGCCGGTAGTTTCAAGCGAAACCCTAACCTATCTCTCCGAGATGCCGCAAATAAGCTGGGTGTATCGTCTACAACCGTGCATCGAGCCAAAAAACGAGCCGGACTATCGACTTACTAGAAGGTAGTGACTCCAAATCGCGATGATAAACAAAATACGACGGCCAAAGCGCGATCCCGGAGGCTGTACACGACGATGCTGACGAAGTTTGACTGCGTGGTAATGGACGACGAAACCTACGTCAAAGCCGACTACAAGCAGCTTCCGGGACAGGAGTTTTATACGGCAAAGGAAGGGAAAGGTAGCAGATATTTTCAAGCACACGAAACCGTCAAAGTTCGCAAAGAAATATCTGGTTTGGCAAGCCATCTGTACCTGTGGCTTGAAAAGCAGCATTTTCATAGCTTCCGGGACTGCCAACCAAGAAATTTACGTGAAAGAGTGTTTGAATAAACGTCTGCTGCCTTTCCTGAAGAAACACGGTTGTTCCGTACTGTTTTGGCCGGATTTGGCATCTTGCCATTACGGTAAAAAGGCCATGGAGTGGTACGCCGCCAACAACGTGCAGGTGGTTCCCAAGGACAAGAACCCTCCCAACACGCCAGAGCTCCGCCCAATTGAGAAATACTGGGCTATTGTCAAGCGGAACCTAAAGAAGACCAAAAAAACTGCTAAAGACGAGCAGCAGTTCAAGGCAAACTGGCTTTCTGCGGCGAAGAAGGTGGACAAGGTGGCTGTACAAAATCTGATGGCAGGGGTCAAGCGTAAGGCCCGACAATTCGGATTTGGAAAAGCGGAAGCCTAACTGAATATTTTTCCTGAATTTTATACCAATTGAACTTGAAAAAGAAATTTAATTTGATTTTTTAAATAAACGATTTCACCGATTTACACGCGTTTTCCCTTGACCAAATTTTGACCGTATCACCCTTTAGTGGCTAAATTATTAAACCAAAATATGCGCTTTCAAAAGTTCTATAAATCGTTTGAACCAAATTTTACAATGAAAATTGAAATAAACAAGTTAGGGCAAAAAAAACCAAAAAAAAGGGCATTTTTTTATGGTACACCCTAAGTTAATGAGGGAAAATTGCTCTTAATCGGTCAATTTTCAAGCTACAAAAAATTTATATATGAAAATTCCATAAAATTGTTCGCGCTACAACTTTGCCTAAGAATGTAAAAAAAAAAAATCCTGCCTAAAAATCCCCACATGTCAAATTTGGTTCCATTTGCTTGATTAGTACTCAAGTTTTGCAGAAATTCGTGTTTCATTTGAATGGGATCCCCCCCCCCCTCCCATTCCAAACGGGGAATGAGCTACGAACCACCATAAGAACCTTCTCCGACGGTCGTCCGATGGAGTCCGACCTCAACAATTCCTACATATAAATATTCATATAAAATTTTCAACAGTAGCTATAATTCTCATGATTGTGAACCTTTGTGTTTCATTTTCATGAGAGTCCACCTCTTCAAGGGAGGTGAGCAATTTGTGTTTCATTTGGTTCGAATTTGTGTTTCATTTGTATGAGACCCCCCCCCCTCCCTTCCAAAGAAACATTTCTTGCCTACAAAAACCTCTACAAGCCTTATTTGGTTTCATTTTCTTAATAAGTTCTTGAGTAATGCAGAAATTTCTGTTTCTTTTTTATGGAGGCCATCCCTTCTAGATAGGGGAGAGGTCTCAAACCACCAAAAAAGAATGAATCTTCAAAAAGCTCCACATGCCAAATTTGACTCCATTTGCTTGATTAGTTAACGAGTTATGCAGAAATTTGTGTTTCATTCGTATGGGCCCTCCCAGGGTATTTGGAACTATAATAAGATCCTTTCCTGATCCAAACGTCTGAGATGTTTGCTGACCTTTTGAAAAGTTTTCATGATTTTTGTGAGCATTTCCTGAAGTTCTGAGAAGTTTTTTGAATTCATGAGAAACCCTGAACTTCAAAGAAGTTTCTTTTACTCCTACATGTTTGCTGAACTTCTAAAAAGTTCTGTATATGTCTAGCAAGTTCCATAAAATTCTAAGAAGTTCTGTATATGTCTAGCACGTTTCATGAAATTCTAAGAAGTTTACTAAACCTCTAGGAAGATCCGCAAACTGTTGAAAAGCTTCATGAATTTCTTGACTGTTCTCTAATTTTCTGGCAAGTTCCTTGAATTTTTGGGAAGTTCCCTGAACATCTTGAATAGTTCTGTGAACTTCTGAAAAAATACCCAAAATAATCTGATAAGTTTTCTAAACTTCTGGAAGCCCCCTGAATTTCTGGATAGTTACCTGAACTGCTGTGAAGAACCCTTTACTTTTGGAAACTTCCCTGAACTCGTGGCAAGCTCCTTGAATTTGTGGACAATTCCCTGAATTTCTAGAAAACAATCTGAATTTCAGGAAAGTGGTCTGAACTTCTAGGAAGAACCCTTAATTTTTGGAAAGTTCCCTTTGACACCAGGGAGAATAGCTAAACCTCGGGAAAGTCTTAGTCAAATCTTAAAAGTATACCGAGCTTTTGATAAGTTCCCTGAGTTTCTAAGTGCATTGAATTTACAAGATTTTTTTCGAACTTTTGGGAGATAATTTTGGTCCATCAGTTTCTTAACCTTTTCCGATATTGTGGGCGTAAATATTGCGGGCCGTAAGTCTTAAGGACAGATTTGAAAAAAATCCTCATGGTCACCAACCCCCAAGTTTTCGTCGAGAGAACTAGCTGAGGACATACGCCAACATCCGTTAAGCTGTAGTGCACCTATTTATTTAACACTAAGGCCAACATATCCAACTGCATCGCAACAGCTGGAAAAAGTCATCAGTTGACTGTAGTTGTCGCATAATGTCTAGGATCATATCCCTTGGCATGTTGAAACGTCGCAGAAAGTGCTTCTTGTCATAGCTTGGCGGGGCTCTATCTATCACTATCAGAACTATCTAATATCGTTTAAATGAGATGCATGCATTCACACACTCACCACAATTCAAACCAATCCATGGTAAAAAGTTTGCGAAAAATCCTCGGTCTCTGAAGAAAACAAAACTTCTGATCTCTGGATATTGTAAGATTGACAAGATGATAGGTGTTGGTGGGTTTAACAACAAGAAATACTACACCGGTGCGGGGAACGCAAAGTTGGTCTGTTTTAGCTGGTTCTTTTTAAGTTTGCTGATGCAAATCAACTATGAAGACGTTAAAATAGACCACCGCTGAAGATGCTCTAAGCGGTACGTTTTGAACAGGCTGAACAATAAGATCGGTGGACCGAGTAAATGTCAAAAATGCGTCTCAAATCATTTGAAAAAGGTGTGAGTATATGACAAAAATTCCCGATGACTTTTGAAATTCCCGCCTTTTTCCCGCATATATCCCGATGATTTTGGATTCCCGCATTTTTCCAGCATTTCCCGATTTTCCCGAGTCTGTGGCCACGCTGCAATTTTAGAATATTGCAACCAAGTATGGAATCCGTAATGTAGCATACATGAAGAACGCATAGAATCCGTCTAGAAACAATTTCTTATATATGCCCTAAGGAAATTGAATTGAACTGTATTTCCACTTCCAACACATAAAGCGCGCTGCATGCTCGTTAATTTACAGACACTCAAGAAACGCCGCGAATTTGCAATGCTTAATGATAAATGCTACATAAATGACATTATTTACATCGTATAACGAACTTGTATACTCCCAGCCGACATCTTAGAGTACGGAAATTATTCTTAGAAAAACCATACAGAACATATTAGGCGAAAAATGGTCCTATCAACCGAATGATGCGCCAGTACAATCTACATAGCGAAATAATTCGCATTATTTTGTCTAAAGAACAAATCAAATCTCGTCTAAAAGAATAGATATAGCATGTGAGTAAAACATTGTGACCATAGTATGTAGTCTACTTTGTTTGACGAAATAAATAATTAACCAACAAAAACCACATCTTAAAAGCGCATTTTTTTTCCCTGAAAACATAAATGTGAGTTTGAAAACCGTTCCTTTTCTTTATCAAATCGAGCACTCGACACTGAAGAAGTCTGTATGTCGTCAAAACAGCCCTACTTGTCAAACAATAAGCTTTTTCTAGTGGTTTTTGAAGAAATTTGCTTGCGTTTGCAAGAGAAATTATTTCAGTTTTTATTTAAAGAGATCAAGCTAAGTATTGATTTAAATTTTCCTAGTTTTTCAATTAGAAGCATACCTCGGTATAAAGCAAGTTAAATTTCTGACAAGACGTCAATTTCTCGCGAACTACACCTCATCCAAGAAAAGTATGTAGTAAGATCATTGGATAGGTTAGACAATTTTCAATCTATTGGTTGCAATGATTTGTATAAATTAACCCTCATTCGTGAAAAAGTTACGATAGAAGTCGAAACATACAGTTGCTTTTTAGTGAGGTATGCCTATACTATAAATTGATTAATAATGTCTTCAAGTGTTTCGAAATGATGGCATCTTGATTTTATCAATAATCGCTGAATTAATTATGTATTTGATACTCGTACTCGAAGAGTTTGCGCTAACATTTAATACAATCTTTAAGTTCAAAACATTCCTGCCGACAGATGATGTCCCCATCCCGAACAAGAACGATACCCAATTGATCCTTTGTTTCCACCATCTCATCCCGACCTCCCCATATTAAAAGTCATTCCATTATTTTCCTTTGCTGTTTACAACGACTGGCAAAACGATTGCAATGGCAGACTGAACGAGAAGCACCAATCCACCGAACATACTTACAACTTACTTGTTGCTCGGGACCCATACCATCTGGCATCCAGCACAGACCGTGTCGAGATTTGCCGAGATGTGAAACCGGTAAGGATGATCCCATGCCATCTCCGACCGTCGCCGAAGAAGCCATGTAAACCGAGTACATCGAAGAATTTCAGGGCCAAACGGAATTTCCGAGTGTACTAGGTCTGGGTTTATGTTCCATTCTCAACTTCGCTGCTTCGCTGGTTACGTGTGTACATGCCGAATGAATATGCAAGGTACCTCCATTATTGGTCCCCGAATGGCCGGATATATTAAAATTTATGCATTTACTTTGTTTCTGAGCGCCCGGAGAAGAGCCACCGCAGATCAGAGCCACCACAGTCAACCGACCGCTTTTGGTCCAGACACGCTATTGCACACTCCAAAATTGGAGTAATTCTTGCGACTGCAAGTTTGACTTTGTGAAACGAAACAAAAAAAAAACAACAATGATCTCATTGTAAATGAACACACGTTGACACGGCGATGGTAATCAGTGGGTGGTGGGGAGGAGCGACGGTCGATGAAAAAAGTGTTGCTGCTACTGCTGCTGCTGCACATCATCATCAGCAGCATCAGCAGCAACAGCAACTCTACACACCATGTTCAATTTATGTCATGGTCAAATGTACCGAGTGAATAAATTGCATTATTTTCTTTTCGCTCTGCTGCTGTGTGTTGGCAGTTTTGTTGTTGTTGTTGTTGATGGTATGGTGCTTGTCGTACGAACTTGTGTCACATGGGTCTCGAGAGAGCTTTTCATAATGGTTTAATCAGCTCGGATCGAAAGACTGGAATGGAGACTTAAATTGAACTTCGATGCCGATGAGAGTTAAGCAGCACTTTGTTCGGGGAAATTACAACCACTTGAATGATTGAGAGTAGTAATCAGAGAGGGATATGTAATAGTCTCTGAAGATGGAAAGTCAAATTTGGAGACATAATTGAATCTATTATTGTCCACATACAAAAATAAAGAAATCAACTGTATTGGTTTCATGCACTGAACATGTCTTAATTAAGTGTGAACCGCTTGATTCGTCAATTGATTCCACATTATACAAAAAAAATGTTAGCCACAATGAAAACTCTCATTCAATAATAATTTTCAACAAGATGGTTTATTATTTTATGATAATATAGTGAAACAAAATATCCTCGGTTTGGCTACCTGGCTTAGAGGAGCTTTATGTTGAAGCGAAATTTTAGGTGAAGGTAACTTGAATGCAACGATGGCCGCCATTCAGGCCGATATGCATCGTCACTTATAATTCAATAGCTGGTATGCTGCAGTGCAACGAGAATTCTAATTAAGTTTGGCAAGTGAGTTTCTAGGATTTTTGCTCAATGCTTGCCATATCTGAATTCGGCGACCTTCACTTTAGACTGCTGCATTGATTATTATTTATGACCAGGAAAAATGTCGCATGACTCAATTTATGTTTCAAAATTAAATACACTGGGTGAGTCCGGATTTATTCAGAAGGTTTACTTGATAATAGAACATTCATTCTATTATATGTTTGGACGTCTAGAAATTTCACCCAGAGTAGAAGGGATTCATTATCTGGGCATAAATTAATCACTTGGTTAAAGTAAAATCTTATAAACTAAACTCGTCACGTGGCACCAAAAAAAGCCATAACTAACGACATACCGTGACATACAGGACTTGACATATGCAGCTGTTATCTTTCATTACTTGAAAGCATAACTAAACTCTGTTATTCCATTAACGAAGTGAAGTAACATGCTACATTAGATGGCTAAATAGTCTAACAAAATTCCACATGATTGCTGAAGTAATCTAGTATTCACTGACAGCATGCCACTAGAGTTTTGTTGACAATTGTCATTTTGCATAGGCCAAAACATAGACAATTTTCTGATTTCGCTTGATCTTCAGTACCTTAGTACTTTCATTTTTCAGCAACACTTGTGTTAACTATATAACGTTTGCATTACAACATCTTGGCACTATTAGACAACAATCAGAGCATCGAAAGAAAGCCCGGTTTCGGACGGCCGACGACCCTGAGCGACAAGAAGTTCCAAAGGATGCTGAAGAGGAAGACCGAGGGAAAAGTGGCTACATCACTGCGTGTGCTTGGCCGGGAAGTCGGTTCAACCGGCCAAACAGTGAAAAAAATACCTGGCAAACATGAACATACATGTCAGGAAGCGGAAGTCGCATACACTGGTTTCGAAGCTGCGCAGCGGCTGCTGAAGTTCATTTCACACACCAAGCTCCCCAAGAAGGTGCCGCTGTGGCTGACAATCAGCGAGAATGGGATGTCAAAGCCGCTCTTCTTTCACTCCGCCGACTGGCCATGAACAGGGAAATTTATAGGACGAAATGCCTGCCGGAAGTTGCGTCGTTCATCAAGAAATACCACATGGGCGAAGCCGCGGTGTTCTGGCCGGATCTGGCGTCGGCCTACTACTCGAAACGATCGTTGGAGGAGATGG
The DNA here is from genome assembly GCA_034211315.2 of Aedes japonicus. Taxonomy (NCBI): domain Eukaryota; kingdom Metazoa; phylum Arthropoda; class Insecta; order Diptera; family Culicidae; genus Aedes; species Aedes japonicus. The sequence goes on along the minus strand of JASCZW010000194.1, from coordinate 276,398 downwards.
ACCGTTGAATATACATGTGGTACCCAAGTCGGCGAACCCACCCAACTCCGTCCCATCGAGAATTTCTGAAGCAATCTGAAGCTTAAGATCTACTTCATCAATTTTGTCGCGAAAACTGAGGAGGAATTGATAAATAAATCGAAGAAAGAACTTAAAATCATGCCTACACGCATGTTTTTGTCCACCATGGTGAATGTTCCGGATAACTGCCGGAAGGCCGGTCGCAAGGGCGAAGAATTTTTCTGCAAGTAAGTTTAAATAATTACCTTCCATGGGAAATTTATCAAAAGCAATGATCTGTCCTAGCTTTGTTATTATCACCAGCCGAAAAAAGTCATTTTTTTTAATGCAGACGTTATTTCAGAGAAAACAAAGTAAAAGTGCCGCCACACGGTGCATGAAATCTATGTTATAGTTCACAATGACATAGCCGTTATAGATATTTATTTCATAGTTCTATAAGATTCGTGAACCGGTTTTGCAAAAATATGAGCTATGAAGTAATAGTTGCTATGCTTCAGTCATCTTTGCCGCAGCGCAATCACTTTTTTTTTTCGGTGTACGCACGATTGATTTTTTTTGTTGCATATATTTAGTTGCGAACTTTTAAAATACAAAATTTGGGAAGTTACCATAAGCACATTCGGTAGCAATGGACAGAGAATGAAAAATTGCTGCAGTTGCTGTGTACATCATATTGAAAAGGCGGATGAAACGAAAAATTCGCACAGTCTCGACAAAATCGTGGATTGCTCGTATTGAAGGGTAGGGAATCTGCTAATCTGCTAATCTGCTGTAGGATTGGATTATGAAAATTTGGATTACTAGTTCAGCGAAAATCTTCAGAGTACTTCAGGGAAGTTCTTCAGAGCAGTTAATGGAAGTTCTTTAAAGTACTTCGGAAAGATGCATTAGAGAAGTTCCGGGAGTTATTTGAGAGCAATATAGGGAAGTTCTTTAGAGAACATAAGATAATTCTTCAGAGAAGTTTGGGAAATTTCTTCAGAGAATTTCAGGGAAGTAATTTCTGGGAAGTTCTTCCGCGGAATTTTAGGGAAGTTCTTCAGAGGAATTATAGGGAAGTTCTTCAGAGGAACTTCAGGGAAGTTCTTCACAGCAATTCATGAAGGTTATTTATAGAAGTTCAAGGAAGTTCTTCAGATGAACTTCAGGAAAGTTCTTCATAGTAATTCAGGGTAGTTTTTTATGGAAGTTCAGGGAAGTTCTTCGAAGATGTTCTTCAGAGCACTTCAGGGAAGTTTTTCAGAAAACTGCGGTGAAGTTCTTCAGAGATCTTACGAGAAGTACTTCAAAAAACTTCAATGGAATTCTGCAAAGGACTTTCGAGAAGTTTTTCAGAGATCTTCGGGGAAGTTCTTCAGAGAACTTTTTGAAAGTTCTCCAGAGAAGTGTGGGGAAGCTCTTCTGAGAAGTCCCGGGAAGTTCTTCACAGAAGTTCAGGGAAGTCGGTTGAATTCATACCGGTTCTTAGAGCAGCATAATTGAAACGAAGTTGAAATGACAGGTTTATTTAAAATTTGTATATTATTTGGATTATTACGTATGTCAATGAAGCCAAAGGAAGGATCAGTGATGGTGGGGTATTTGCCGATTATTATTGAGGAATCTGATGCAGGATCTTCGGCTCTTGAGATGCCTGGTTCGGCTTCGATGGTGAGCAAGTTGTTTGATGCAACTATCAGCTGCTCTTGAGACATTCTGACAATTATTTTCTCTTCAAAGGCCTTCTCAAACTTGTTATTCAATGTTCTCAAAGCCATCGAATATTTGTTATACAATACAGTCTCCAGCCCATAACGTCTCCAGCAACGAATTGGTCGATTTACCTAGAATAGTGGCCCATTTTTTTGTTTTTTTTTAAGTTTTCGAGAGAAGCGCCATCTCATCATATGATGACTTCTTACGCTTCAAATTGCGCACTGCTGGCTTTGGTTTCGATCCACTCGGGTTTTCAAGTTTCAAAACGGGTTGAAGTCAGGGATTAAAATCATAGGTTAAACATCGGAAACATCGGTAGAACCGTAATCTCCCTCTCAACATTATCATCTTTAAAATACTTAGTACTTAGCTAGGTATCAATATCCCATGGTCTAGACTTTCTTTGGATGAGGTATTTCAAAGCAGAATAATACAATCACTTTGAAGTATACACTTTTCCAGGTGATTAGGAGATAAGTTGGTTCCCACTACACCGGATGTTGTTCTCACAGCTCAATCAAGTAGAATTTCTTTTCCTGGTCAATGTTTAAGAATATCATGAACACACAGACTAGCAAAAACTACAACCGAAATGTCAAAAAACTTCGAACAACGAACTATGAACTATTCCGTTCGGATGGAATAAAGGGCGATACGGTCAAAATTTGGTCAATATCAACTTGACGTATTTCTTTCAATTTTGCATTTAAAAAACCTGAACACCCCTCATTTTGAAGGTGTGTGTGTGTGTAGAATGTTGCTCCTATTTTGATTTTGGAATTCACTCTTCAGTTGCCAAAATGCCGTCCAAGCAAGAAGAGCAGCGTATCAAAATTTTGCTCGCGCATCGCGAAAATCCGAGCTACTCGCACGCAAAGTTGGCAAAATCGCTAAAAGTTGCCAAATCAACCGTTACAAATGTAATTAAAGTGACAGCCAGGAAGTCTGGATCGGGGGGAAATCGAAAACCGGAAGCCGCTGAGACGACAAAGAGAGTTGCCGGTAGTTTCAAGCGAAACCCTAACCTATCTCTCCGAGATGCCGCAAATAAGCTGGGTGTATCGTCTACAACCGTGCATCGAGCCAAAAAACGAGCCGGACTATCGACTTACAAGAAGGTAGTGACTCCAAATCGCGATGATAAACAAAATACGACGGCCAAAGCGCGATCCCGGAGGCTGTACACGACGATGCTGACGAAGTTTGACTGCGTGGTAATGGACGACGAAACCTACGTCAAAGCCGACTACAAGCAGCTTCCGGGGCAGGAGTTTTATACGGCAAAAGGAAGGGGAAAGGTAGCAGATATTTTCAAGCACACTAAACTGTCAAAGTTCGCAAAGAAATATCTGGTTTGGCAAGCCATCTGTACCTGTGGCTTGAAAAGCAGCATTTTCATAGCTTCCGGGATTGTCAACCAAGAAATTTACGTGAAAGAGTGTTTGAATAAACGTCTGCTGCCTTTCCTGAAGAAACACGGTTGTTCCGTACTGTTTTGGCCGGATTTGGCATCTTGCCATTACGGTAAAAAGGCCATGGAGTGGTACGCCGCCAACAACGTGCAGGTGGTTCCCAAGGACAAGAACCCTCCCAACACGCCAGAGCTCCGCCCAATTGAGAAATACTGGGCTATTGTCAAGCGGAACCTAGAGAAGACCAAAAAAACTGCTAAGGACGAGCAGCAGTTCAAGGCAAACTGGCTTTCTGCGGCGAAGAAGGTGGACAAGGTGGCTGTACAAAATCTGATGGCAGGGGTCAAGCGTAAGGCCCGGCAATTCGGATTTGGAAAAGCGGAAGCCTAACTGAATATTTTTCCTGAATTTTATACTAATTGAACTTGAAAAAGAAATTTAATTTGATTTTTTAAATAAACGATTTCACCGATTTACACGCGTTTTCCCTTGACCAAATTTTGACCGTATCACCCTTTAGTTCATAGCTTCTATTATAACATAGAAACTATCGCTAGAGTGTACGCACGACAACCGGCACGGCTCTACATCATAGCATAAAACTATCGCTTGTAAGTCATAACTATGAGATATTTCTACATTGTTTAGGTGTTCCCTTGGAGGGGTAAAACGCCTCAAATCGTTAATTTGATGCATTTCAAAAGCGTAAATGCCCATAATGAATAAAAAACCGACATGAGAATAAGAAATGAAGAGAAATAGACCTTCCTGATTTTCCAAATTAATTTCAATATATCAATTAATAAAATTTTGCATACCTAGCCTTAGTAAAACATCGAGGCTTAGATTTGTATAGAAGGTACAGGCAAACTAAGCTCACTGATTGATAGCTGGAGATTTGAAGCAGAAATTTGTGCATATGCTCTGAAAATCGGATCATATTTACTAAAAATAATCACAAAATTGTGAAAATTCAAATATCAACATATGTTTTATACCTAGTTTTAGTAAAACATCGAGGCTTAGCTTTATAAAGAAGGTACAAGCAAACTAAGCTCACCGATTGATAGCCTAACCTTTAATGGGGAGATTTGCGCACATGTTTCGAAAATCGGATCATATTTATTTGCATAAACATGACCAAAGCAGTTAATGATCTTCAATAACTAGAATTTTCTAAGAGACCTAAAATCTTGCAAACTACCCTTGCAAAGGAAAATAACAAGCTGATATCATATAAGTAACAAGTTCTGTTATCCCAGTTATCGTTTTGATTTCCGCTGTTATCGCATAACAAATTTAGTTATCACCATTGGCAAATTTTGTTATCATATGTTATCATTTTGAACACACTATTCTTTATGAACGTTATAAGCTGAATTGAAAAACTACAAATATTTTCAGCATATTTGAACAAGAAATTTTGTTTATAATCAAAATATTTTTTTCAGTTATTGGCACGAGAATTTGATTTCAAATTGATAACAGAATTTGATACTATTTCAATAAATTTGCTTAAAATACAGGATTTGTTATCAAGTTGGTCGCAGTGATAACAAAGTAAGTTATTATTATGATATTCAACGAGTATTTTTTTGTTATTGATTCTGTTATTTTGGCTGTTTATTCAGCCTGGTTGATAACATATTCAGTGATCAAAAAGTGATAACCTGATATTAGAACTTGTTATCAATTTGGTATAATCCTTTGCTCGGGTAATGCTTGCATACAATGCTTGTATACACCCGAGCAAAGCATTATACCAAATTGATAACAAGTTCTAATATCAGGTTATCATTTTTTGATCACTGGATATGTTATCAACCAGGCTGAATAAACAGCCAAAATAACAGAATCAATAACAAAAAAATACTCGTTGAATATCATAATAAAAACTTATTTTGTTATCACTCCGACCAACTTGATAACAAATCCTGTATTGTAAGCAAATTTATTGAAATAGTATCAAATCCTGTTATCAATTTGAAATCAAATTCTCTATTAAAAAATAGTGTGTTCAAAATGATAACATATGATAACAACATTTGCCAATGGTGATAACTAAATTTGTTATGCGATAACAGCGGAAATCAAAACGATAACAGGGATAACAGAAACTGTTACTTATATGATATCAGCTTGTTATTTTGCTTTGCTAGGGCAACTGCTCCCGATACAAGCTCTGAGTCTAACTACAAACATATGGGAAATCGCCTCAAATTGTTAATGTGATGAAATATGTGAGCAGGAATGCCGGTATTTAATAAAACAAACCGACATGAAAATAAGAAATTAGAGAAATAGTCCTTCTTAATTTTCCAAATTATTTTAATATCCCAATTAATCAAATTGTTTATACCTAGCCTTGGTAAAACATCGAAACATAGATTTCTCTAGCAGGTTCTAGCATGCTAAGCTCACCGATTGATAGCCAGATCTCTAATGGAGAGATTTATGTACATGTTTTGAGAATCGGATCATATTTACTAAAAATATTCACACAACAGTTAAAAATCAAATTTCATCAAAAATGTCATACCTAGATTTCTGTAACAGTTATGAGCAAACTTTGCTTAACAATTGATAGCTTGAACCCTCATGAAGAGATTTCGGTGCATATCTTAAAAATCGGATCGTATTTATTTGCATAAACATGACCATCGCCGTTATTGATTTTCAATAACTAGGATTTTCCAGGCGTTTATACAGATTGCATATCGCTGCTTGCATACAACTGCTCTTGGTACAAGTTTTTGAGGCTTACTACAGAAACCAGCCCCTGGAAGGAATCGCCCCAATGTGTTAACTTGATGCAATATGAAAGCATGAATGCCGGTAATTAATTTAAAACAAAAAGAACACGAAGCAAGATAAATGAAGAGAAAGTGTTCCTTGATTTTCCTTTAAATTTATTTCAATATTGTACTTGAAATGTTCGATAACACAAGGGTTAATTACAAGTGGCATTTTTAGGCGGTGCATGCTAAAAAATAAACCCAACAGCGGGAGATAATTTCTCACCCGTGTTAGGCAGTATTGGGAGAGGGACAAATCGCTAGAACCAGAAAAAAGCAATAGGTAGTAGAAGAGCCCGATCGGTTGCATAACCTTTTATCAGTCAAGGAGATTTCCACCCCGACTAAAATATTTACCTGCACTTAGTAATTCAGAAAAAGCACCAAAAAATGAAAAAAGTGCCACTAAATTATTAAGGCCTGTGCCAACAAATAATGTGTGATCAGCATTAAAAAATTAGGAATGAGCAATAAAAGATGAGAAAAGATCTTCGGATAATCTAATTGTGACCGGTAAATCTATCAAATAAAGCAACAGCTATTAGTATATGTGCAATTAAATATGGCAGTATTTCCGCCAAATTATGTAATTTGAGCACTAAACTATTCGCATATGTCTTTCAATTTTATTGGATTTTCCCATAAAAACAGTAAAATGAGCAATGGATAAATAAATATCCATTGCTCATTTTTACTGTTTTTATGGGAAAATCAACAAAATTAAAGACATATGCGAATAGTTTAGTGCTCAATTACGTAATTTGGCGGAAATACTGCCATGTTTAATTGCACATATACTAATAGCTGTTGCTTTATTTGACAGATTTACCGGTCACAATAGATTATCCGAATCTTTTCTCATCTTTTAGCTCATTCCTAATTTTATGCTGATCGCACATTATTTGTTGGCAAGGCTAATAATTAGTGGCACTTTTTCATTTTTATTGCTCAAATCTCTCTTAATTGATGATTAATTATGCTGCCATTTCCACCCCCTTGCCTACCATGCATCCATGGGTCATATGGTAAAGGGTTATGTGCCTGATTCAGATACTACCGTTCAATGCCCTCCGCTCGTTTTCAAACTTGTATCTTTCAATTTCAAAGCCTTCTGTTACCCTATACGGAACTATCATTACACTTTCTCTTCATGTCTTTCGTTCTAGCAATAAATTACCGTCCACTCCTAGCGCTTCGTATGGAGACGATGAATTATCTACTTCTGACAAACTTCATCATCTATATAGAGTCAAGTTTCAACTAAAAACCTTAAAACTTTAAAAAACAACATTGAGTCAATGAACATTTCAAATTTATATCAAAATATATATTGGTTTGGATAACGCGAGTTAGCAACCAAGCTACACAGCTGCAATGCTGACCTGGCGTTGCACCTTGGAACGGCAACGAGGACGTAAAAAAAATGGGTAGCAACAATCTTGCTACACTTGGCATTTTCATCGAAGGCGGCGACGAACGGAATTTGGACGATGGCCCCATCGCGAGGATTGCGGAGTCAGCAGCTTGAACTGTAGTTAGGGTTTAATCTATAAGAAATAAATATAATTGGTTTGACCGCGATCGAGTAAGGTTCTTTTTTAAAAAGTCTATCACGTCCGGGAGAACTTAACTCGCGTTTTAAATCTTCAAAATTTTGTCGGTTGATACTGATTCCTTCACAACTCCGTTCCGAATACTTGAATTAGCCAGATTTTAAAATCGGTTCTGCGTCATGGTAGCTCTCAGTCATGTTTTTATGCGTCTCATGGCAGAGAAGTTAACCGAAAAGTTAAGAAGAAAAATTAAGCGTTTTGATATGCAGCTATTAGCTTGAAGTTGATCCTCGCAGAAAAGTCTGAAAATACATGGGACATGGTGTCCCTAATAAGCCGTGGTCAGGGGTTTCACTATATTTTTTGAAAATAATTATCAAAAGGAACTTAAATAAATTGAAAAACCTGAAGCCTGTTCCACGACTATGTTTTCTTGAAAAAATTTAAATATCTTAAGTATTAGGATATATCGACCTATTTCTTAATTTTTCATATTCGCTTTTGTCCATATGTCCAAATTGTATAAAATTCTGTAAATCAATTGTTGCATAAAATTAACTAACAGAGCAATTTTACTTCTCTAATTACACAGTAATTTCATAATCCAGAGATTTTTTTTTCAGTTTCTACAATGTGGATATTTTTCAACCATTCAGTGGAATTCGATTTAAGTTTCCTATTAAATAACTTTTTAAATGTTCTGTGCGCAAATGATAAACCAAGGTTGTTTTAAAGTGGAATTCTATGAAAAACACAATAAATCAAAAACCTACTGAGAACTTCACAGTACACAGTGGGACGGAATAAAAAAAAGTGGGACATGGGTATTTGTGGTGGAATTATTAGGTGTGGCCCATTGATGTCTTGTTCTTGTACAATGTTTCTACATTTCTTGAGTACTCTATTTTTTTGATAACAAATTTGATTTCAGAGGTGTATACACCTGGATAAAAAATTTAAATTCTTTATTTCAGGTTCAAATCGATAACCATGTATTAAAACATTATAGATTAGGTCATTTCATGAATCTTTGTCAAAGACAAAAACTTTCTATCTCTTAACTGGACGAAGTTGTAGGGTGAGAAAGGAATGAAAAATGTAATACCCCCTTAAAACTCGATTCTTAATCATAACTTTTTTATTTGAATTTTCCCATTTTTTAAGTGTTTGGCAAAGTTTTAGGTATTTAAAAAATACACCTTTTGGTAGAAGGCAACTAATCATTATCTCCTTATTTAAAGGATTTACGTCAGTTTTAATGATTTTTTTGAGCTATCTTCGAGGATATATAGATTACAGGTTAGCAGTTATTAGCAGCTAAACTTTACGTTAATTTATTCAACAACTGATACCCTTCATATTGATGTACAAATTATAAGTAGGTCCAAGAGGGCACTTTACAATTTTTCCAAAAAGTAACTAAGCGTCTTATTATATTATGTTGCGTACATAGTGATTTTTTCATCTCTTTGAATAAATATGTAGACTTGCTATTAATGTTTAATAGGAAATTAAGGCCAATTTATTAGATAATAAAGCTTATACAAAAGGTACACAAGGATTTCGTCGTATTGCTACCAGAAGACCAACGATAACAATTCGCAGTGAGCGATGGACTTTTTTTTTCGTTATTATAATCAAGAAAGCTTGATTATCTAATACATTGGTCTTTTTTTTATAACATCAATAGCACGTCCAAATATTAATTCAAAGAGATGAAAACATCACTAAATATGAAACATAATATAATTAGAAGAATATTTACTTTTTTGAAAAAATTTTAGGTCCCCCTTTTGGACCCCCTTATAATTTGTTGTTGAATAAATTAACGTTAAGTTTAGCTGCTAATACCTGCTAACTTGTAACACAGAGAACAGACATCCAAGCTGGAGTACCCTCCGTGTGAAAATTTCTGTAACTGCCATTTTAAAATTACAGCTTTTTTCCGTTAGTTTTGGTGATTTGTATGTTGATGGCACCACCCCCGCGACTTGAGATTTGATAGTCTGCCAATTTTAGTTTGGTGAAACCTAGACTAGGTGGCGCTGATTTTCCAACGGTTTGCTTTTAAAAATTTACACAGTAAATTGGGAAAAAAATGTTCGAGCCTGGATGTTTGTTCTCTGTGCCTGTAATCTATACATCCTCGAAGATAGCTCAAAAAAGTATCCTGGTGTATACACCCCTTAAATCAAATTTGTTATAACAAAAATAAAGTAGGTACTCAAGAAATGTAGAAACATTGTAGAAAACATCAATGGGCCACACCTAATAGTTTCACCGCAAATACCCATGTCCCACTTTTTTTTATTTCGTCCCACTTTGCGGCAGTTCGAAAGAAACATCCATGGGTAAGTTAAGGTTCAACTTAAGATTTTGATTGACATTGATAGTATTCCAGGGTATCGAAATTCCATGGAAATTTTTCGAAAGCTTTTGAAGGTATGGCAAAAGAATGTGATCAACTACAGTATAGGCGAAAATAACAAATGCACAGTTTAATATTTCTTCAAAATGGCATCTGATTCGCCTTGTTAGAAGGTTTGGCAAAAATTTAGTTTTAAAATTATTCAAAATTGAAAAGTTCTACAAGAATGAACTCTTCGGCAAAATAGTTCATTTTTATGAAATAAACTGTTTTGTATTAGAAAATAAATCTTTTTTAAATTATCTAAGATGGTGGATCGGATGTAGTTTTGAAGGCTTTTAAGCACAGTTTATAAATTCAATTGTAATACCTTCTTGATTAATACAATTAAAATACGTTTATAGAGAAGTGTTTGAAATCTTATGTTTCAACTATACCGGCTCTACATTTTACTGTCGCTTTTATTTAAATATGAGTCTAGAGGTTTTAATATTAATAGAATTGAATTATTTAGAGCTCAGGCGTAGGGCTTTTGCTAAGCAGTATTTCGAAGCATACGACACCTTACCGGGTTTCTCTCCGAAGGTGTTGAGTATTTTTGCCAGTCAAGGTGGCGGATCTGTGACCCCTCCCGCATGGGAATATGTGGCAAAAGTGTGTGTGTTTGCTTCAAAACACTGATTAGCAAAAAGTCCTACGCTCAATTTCAAACTACTTCTATTAAATTTCATAACCTGCCGAGCTCTATCGGACCTATCGATACTTTCTCTTCACATCTTTGGTTCTAACAAAAGTCGCTGTTCACATTTGGGATCCCATGATGTTGGGAAGATATTTCCAATTTCAAAACATTTTAACAGACTCAAACTCTCGAGCGAAGTGGATGTAATGTTTATAAAGACTGGACTCGGAAAAAACGAGACACACAAAAATGATCACCAAAAATTCATTTTAAATCGGATACTTCTCAAATTTTCAGGGATTAAATAACTATATTAACTACGTTTTGGCATAATTTATTTATTGAATTTCCTCCCCCAAGCTGAATGCTTGTACATTTCTCTTAACACTGCTCATGAGATCTTGGGCGAGGCTTTGCCCATCTTCCTTACACAATTTCTCCCAGTTTTTCTTCAAATCTTCAACTTCTTTTTCATTATCGCCCAAAAAATTTCCATCGGACGAAGTTCTGGTGTATTTGACGGGTTCGCCTCCTTCGGGACCACATTAACGCCCTTCGCTTCGTACTAATACATTACAGGCTTGGCGTAATGGCACGAAGCGAGATCCGGCCAGAACAGCGTGGGACCACGGTGAGAGCGGAGGAAGGGCAGCAAGCGCTTCTGCAAGCATTCCTCTCGATACATCTGCCCATTCATGGTGCCAGTTGTAACGAACGGCTTGCTGTACTGTCCGCACTCGCAGATCGCCTGCCACAACAAGTACTTCTTCACGAATTTGTCCATCCTTCTCTTTCGGAACTTTTCCGGAACCTCCATGCGGGACGTACCGACAAAAAATTCGAGGCCGGAGATTTGATTGGTGACCGCATTGACGTCCATGACGAGACAGCCTGGCTTGACCAGCCAGGCTGTCTCGTACAGCTTCTGCGCACGCAATTTGGCCACCGTGTTTTGCTTATCAGTCCGGTGTGGCGCCTTCCTGACCTTAAAAACACGTAGCCCAGCCTGCATCATGGTCTGCTGGACAAACCACTTCGACGAATTGATCTTTTTGGCCACGACTCGGGTGGAATGGTTCGGGTTATTCTTAAAGTACTGCCTTATCTTCCGCGCCTTCTCTGGGTATTCCGTTTTCGGTTTTCAGCCGCTTCCAGCGCGCCGCTCGATAGTCTTCGTCTCCTGGAACATCTTCACAACGAGGGACACGGTGGAATGGTGGATTCCAAGCCTTTTGCCGATCCAACTGTGCGACTGACCAGGATAATCGATCACCGCGTCCAAGATTTGCTGGCGTAGCTCTTCTTGTTTCTAATGTATCTTGAAAACTACTTGACAGGTCGCAATTTGCACACATAAACATAACACTTTAAAATAGTATTATTCAAAATTTCATTAACTTTTACCCACGCGATAAAAAGTTACACCCAAAACAAAGTGTCGCATTTTATCTGAGTCCAATCTTTGTATCGGAATTCTCATGGTTCTAATTGTCGTTAACTATGGTTTTCTTGATATATGTACCAATTTTTCATCCTAAAAAGTACAGTGAGGTAAGTGAAAAGTGTGGAGAAGAGGGTATGGGCACTTTGCTCCCTTCAGAAATAGTTACTCTTTCAAACTATTTCGGAAGGGAGCAAAGTACAAAAACACCTTGCACTGGGAAAAAAAACCCCTTCAGTTCCAAAGAGATTATGAATAGTGTGTCATTTAAAATTAGAAATATATTATGTAAAAATCCTGGGTGGGGGGGTGGCTACAGGGGTGGCTCTGGAGGGGCCTGGCCCCCTTGACACCCCTAGTAGTTACGCCAATGGCTATTTTGCTTATGACTAAAATGATTCATAAATCATCTCAACCTCATTCTGTCTCCTCCGTCAAGTTGAATCTCCTTAATCATTATTCCTATAATCCAGGTTACAGGAACACTATTATTGCCAGTAGCCACAATTAGCATTTTCTTGTTTCTTTCCTTTCGCCCGTTCTGTCCTCATTACAGTTACTCGAGGGAAAACCTCAAAGGAGCCTCAACCAAAGACCAAAGTTATTGCAAATGGCCTCTTCACATAAACTCCACTCATGTTTGAAGCATGTTAACATCCAACTCATTCTGTTCCACTTCCTTTGCGTCTTCCAGAAGACATACACGATGAAATTGAATCCATTCGCCAAAATATTCCCGAACCTTAACAAAGTGGATCATCCTCGGAACAACACACACCGAAGAGTCTAACTCATTCAAATGCATCCTCCCTCTCGTCAACCAACCTGCTCGGTTTGTTTACCGTTGAGGTTGGTAGAAATAAGGCTGAACTAAACCCATCAGCAGAGCAGCTGTGAAGAGCGTGAAAATAGAACAATCAATAAAGTGCATCCTCACCACGACCAGCAGCGACCAGCAAGTAGATTGGTATGTAAAGCGCAACACCAACACCAGGGCGAAATAGAACACACCGCCCGACTGTACGAAGCAGCGCCGACGATGCAACCATGACCTAGTTCTAGATATTCCGACGTAAAAGCCGTCAGCCGTAAAGTGGAAAAGCGTGTTAGTCCAGCTGAGAAAATCTAGCGCTCGGCGTGAATGGGTGAGAGCGAGATCGAAAGAGAGTGACAGTATGTGTTTACTATTCGTGAGAACGATTTTCCCACGTGCTGCAGCGAAACGAAACGAACGCGGGAACTCATTTCCCAGTGTGAGCGCGGTGAGTTCCGAGAGTTCCGTTGAAAGAATCGAGGTAGGTAATTAAGAAAACACACCTCCTCAACACCCAAGACGCACCACCGCCGCCGCCGCCACCGCCACCAGCTGTCTTACAAGTGTCCGTCCACCACTCTGGCCCACTCGGGTTGTTTATCAAGAACCAGTAACTGGAACATCCCACATGCGCAGAACGTGCTGTTTATTCAGCTACGACCCGGCGTCGATCCTCTCTGACACACCGTGCGTCTCCATCGTCCATCGATCGTCGCCGCGGAGGGTCCCCCGGAAGTGGCGGGAAGAAATGTTCGTAGTTTTCTCTCGGATGGTGGTGGTGAAGTTTGGCAAATTAAAGGAGAAAAAAAAGGCAGAAGCCATTCCATGATGATGATGATGATGATAATGATACATGTGTCTACTGGTCGAGCTAGTGAGCGAGGAGCTGATATAGAGTCGTAGATGATGTTTATGCAATAGTTTGCGACTCATCGACACTGGCTGTTTCATGGAAGGTTTGTATTTTTAGCGAGTGGCGGTCCTCCAGCTTGTTTTTGCATATCATGCTTCCGTGGGACTTCTGCGTCGGTGGGTGGTTGTTTTTCCTATGTTTTTTTTGGCGAAGGAATTAAAATCGAACTGGATGTTTTTTTTTTATCTCGGGGAAAGGTGGAGGATTAAGGAATAATGGATTTAACCCAGTTCGTTGACAACATTATATTGCTGATTTGCTTACGTATGTTTTGCTTAACGAGGTTTATTGAAAATACATGTTTTTCATGTAATCGAAAGATTTTTCAACAGTTTATAAAACTGAAAATCTCCTGAACTCTGCTGTGGCACATTCCTCCTAATGTCTACCTTATGTCATTCTGCTCATCATTCTGGAGCATTGAACGGACAGGACGATCTACAGTACTTGGGCGAAGGTCCCCCAAATGCTTGATGTTCACCGGGAAACCGGACGATAAGCACGTCATGGGGGGAGGGGGCAGGGGGTAGTGCCCGGTCGCTAAGGGTATTCCAACGAGCCAACCGTAATGCAGGTAACCCAACTAAACCTGAACCATTGTGAGGGCGCCCAGCAACTGCTGTGTCATACAGTTAGCGAGTCGGCATTGGATATCGCCATAGTTACCGACCCATACCGCATTCCAGCCGGCAACGGAAACTGGTTATATGGCGGCATTTTAGACTACGGGCAAGTGTTCTTCAGCAGCTGCTACGCACTGCCAGGATGGTCAATCGGATGTCAACGGAGCTAACTGGCGTGAACCCGTTGGTAATAGCGGGTGAGTTCAACGCTTGGGCGCTCGCGTGGGGGATCTACGTTACTAACCCTAGGGGCCAGATTCTTCTGGAGGCCTTGGCTAGGCTCAATGTGGACCTAGCCAACCTGGGTACCAAGAGTACCAAGTACATAGAAAGGGAGCGGAATCGATCACCTAAATAACATTTAGCAGTCCTGGGCTACTGAGCAATTGGAGGGTAGATGATGGCTACACCCATAGCGACCACTTGGCGGTTCGTTATTGTATCGTCCATAATACAAGGCAGCGTGCGGAAGGAGGAGCATCCACTCCATTCGCTCGCAGATGGAGGACGTCCTACTTTGATGTAGAGACTTTTGAAGAGGCGCTTGAGAGGGAACGAAACTTACGCGAAACCCAGGAAGCTTGCGGCAAACGACTCGTTATGACACTTACTCAAACTTACACTTAAGTCAAACCGAGGAATGCAAGATCGCCGGTGTATTGGTGGACCACGTGGGCATTTACAACGACACAACGGGGGCCGACGAGACGAGGTGACGGTGACGAATGAGGAACTCTTTGTGATAGCGAAGTCACTAAAGGTGAACAAAGCGCCGGGACCGGATGGTATTCCGAACCTGGCCAACAAGACGGCTATCTTGCTGGATCCCGAAATGTTCAGGGTGGTGATGCAAACGTGTCTGGACTAGGGCGTCTTCCCGGACGCCTGAAAAATTTAGACCCTTGTGTTGCTACCAAAGACAGGGAAGCCACCAGGAGATCCATCGGCTTATAGACCTATATGCCTGTTGGATACAGCGGGTAAAGTCTTCAACAGACTGACAACATACCCGGAGGGTATAGGCGGTCTGTCCAATAATCAGGTTGGCTTCCGTAAACGGAAGTCGACGGTCGCTGCCATCCTGTCCGTCACCAAGACGGCTGTGGTGGCAATCCAGCGCAAGAGGTGAGGAGTACGATACTGTGCAGTGGTCACCTTTGACCTGAGAAATACATTCAATAGCACCAGTTAGGTGGTTATCGCCGACTCACTCCAACGCCTTCAGGTTCCAGGGTACCTGTACAAGATTCTTGGAAGTTACTTCCAGAATCGCGTACTGGTATACAACACAGAGGCAGGACAAAAACGTGTCCAGATTACCGCAGGCGTCCCACAAGGCTTGATCCTGGGCCCGGTATTATGGAACACGATGTACGATGAGGAACTACGGCTTGAGTTCCCGAATGGGGTGAAGATAGTCGGGTTCGCGGACGACATCACCCTGGAGATATGTGGTGAGTCCATTAAGAGGTCGAGTTAACGGCCTCGCACTCCATCGGCATTGTGGAGAGATGGAGCTAGCCCACCATAAGACTGAGGTCACGGTGGTGAATAATCGAGATCGGAGCAACATGCACAATAGAATCGAAGAGGTTCTTGTGGTATCTTGGGGTCATGATCGACGATAAGCTGTCCTTTGTCAGTCACGTCGATTACGCCTGCAAGAAAGCCTCTATGGCTATATCGGCATTATCCCGCATGTCGAACAGCTCGGTGGTGCAAGGGAGTAAGCGTAAACTCCTGGCCAGTGTCGCCCTGTCCATACTTAGGTACGGCGGGCCGGCATGGATCACCGCCTTGAGTACCAAGAGCTACGTAAATAGGCTAAAGGGTACACACAGACTTATGTGTACACGGTATCAA
Organism: Aedes japonicus; assembly: GCA_034211315.2. NCBI lineage: Eukaryota > Metazoa > Arthropoda > Insecta > Diptera > Culicidae > Aedes > Aedes japonicus. The sequence goes on along the minus strand of JASCZW010000194.1, from coordinate 260,215 downwards.
ACGACGCGGTCTGTGTCCTAGCGGGGATGATGCCAATAGGCATGGTCATAAAAGAGGACGTAGAGTTCTTCGAACAACGTGGAATATCAGGTATTCGGAAGACCACTAGAGCCGTTTCCATGGTTAAGTGGCAAAGGGAGTGGAACAACCCATCGTCTAATCCCGGAACTAACCGGGAGGGTTTAGAGGCGACACGGAGAAGTGAACTTCCACTGAACGCAGATATTGTCTGGTCACGGCTGTTTTAGACAGTACCTGCACAATTATGGGCATGCACAGTCCTCCGCATGCAGCAAGTGCGCCGGAGTCGAAGAAACTGCTGAACATGTGTTCTTCGCATGTCCTCGCTTCGACGGCGTGAGATCCGGCATGATTGACGTAAGCGGCCACGACACGACTCCGGATAATTTGGTCCAGAGGATGTGCCAGGACGGGGACGTCTGGGACGCGGTATGCGTAGCAGATTTTCCATCCCGTTTAAAATAAAAAATTAAAAAAAAAACAGTACATGGGTAACACCAAGCCCGAAACCGATCGACTAAAAAGGTAAATATAAACCCTTTCTATGTTTTGTAAGTGTTGTCCTGTCTCGTAACGCGTCTTTCGGGTGTACTTGAAGTTCTTACGTTAGCACAAGCTATTGCTGTATTAATTTCTATTTCAGCTTTTTTCACAGCAGGACAACATCATGAACAGTTTTCAATACAGATGGAAGGAGCCCGACTTCGGTATGGTTTCGGAAGGAGATGCGACCCGGATTTTTGATTTTAACGACCCATTGCCACGGAAATCAGTGCAGGGCTTCCTTCTGCCTTGTAGATGAGCAAGTGCAGGCAATAATTTGCAATCCAGACGCGATGATGTTTGATATGTCGCAGGTCCGGTTATGATAAAAACTTGATTATGGCCACTTTCCTGGACGAGCTCAAAATTCCGCAGGGCCACTTTAAGTGGCCAGTATGGTCAGACACTCTCAGAATGACCTCCGAAGACTATTTTTTGCAAAATCATGAAGTTCGATACCTCGCAAGCCAGGTTTTGGAAAAGTTACCATCTTGTTAGAGCGGCCAAGATTCTGGAAGTCCTGGTGATTCTCAGGACAGCTTCAGTTCAGAGCAGCTTCACGATGGCCCAACTGCGAGATAAGTGGGGTTAGTTGTAGGTCCTGCAAGCTGACTAACGATTGAAAATTCGTGACGTGCGCAACTGCCGATCTCTCAAATTCATTGGAAGTACTTGCTTTCCGAGGAATTAAAGAACCACAAGTTTGGTATCATAGCGCTGCATGAGGGGTGTTGGAAAGGATCCACGGTGCGTACATTTCGTGATGGTCTTACCGGAAATACACACGAGCTGCGAACAAAAGCGGGTAATTGGGTGGTGGCTGATAGTCTCCCGAGTGTGCAGGGTGAAGATCAAGGATCGGTTCTTCAACATCAGCATCATCAACGTGCATAGCCTTCACCTCGGAAGTACTGATGATTACAAAGAACAATTCTCAGTTAGAGCGTGAATACAATTGCTGCCCAACCCATGATATCAAGATCATCGTCGGGGATCTCAACGTTCAGGTTGGCCAAGAAGACGCATATACACCGGTGATTGCAAATTTTAGCGCACACCTTCTGACCAATGACAACGACCTTCAACTTATTGACATCGCCGACTACAAGACGATCGTACGTAGTACTTTCGGCCAGCACAGCCTCCCACATCGGTACACATGGAGGTCACCAAACCAAGCAGAATCACAAATCGACCACGTTTTGATAGATGGTAAGCACGCCTCAGACATCATCGACTTAAGCACCTATCGAGACGCCAATATCGATTCGGATCACTACCTAGAGATGGTTAGGATGTGCCCAAAGCTCTCCATAGTGAACAGTATTCGATACCAACGCTCACCTCCTCACAATCTCGCGTAACTTAAGCAGCCTGACGTCACCGCAGACTACGCGCAATCGCTTGAGACTGCATTGCGATCTTGGCAATGGTCCTCTTTGGGAGTTACGGAAACTGTGAAAGCAGCTATCCAAACCGTTGTGGAGATTGTCTTTGTTCACGTGAAAGTGAACTGACAGAACAAATGATTTGACAAGGAATGCCAGCAGGTATTGGAAGAGAAGAACGCGGTAACTTATGCTGCGTCAAGCTACTCGTCAGAGTGAGGAACGGAGGAGATAGAAGTGGAGACAGCAAACCCAACTCTTCCGGGAGAAGAAGCGCCGCCAGAAGGAGGAAGAGGACTGTGAGGAGTTAGAACAGTTGAACCAAGTTCTACCAGAAGCTCAACGCATCCCGTAGAGGCTCAAATGTATCGGGATAAGCTTTGTGAGGCGACTGAAAGGTGGAGGCAACACCTCGATGAACATCCGAATGGAGTACAGAATGAGAACCGAGCGAAGGAAGTGCCGTCGGCGATGCTGCAAGTGACGGATATGTGCCACCCTCGACGAAAGGTGCAGTAAAGGGTGCCATCAAACAGCTGAAGAGTAACAAATCCGTTGGAAGGGATTGTATCTTACCAGTTGGCCAATTACCTGCGACAACTGATAGCTAAGACTTGGGATACCGAGTAGCTGCCGGAAGAGAGTATGATTGTACTTATCTGCCCCATCTACAAAAATGGCAACATACTGGATTGCGGAAACTGCATTGCGATCACCACTCTCAATGCTACTGATGCTACTAACAAACAAATTCTTCGGAAGTTATCAGGCCGGCATCATTGAAGGACGGTCTACAATGGACCAAATATGCACTTTGCGGCAGATCTTCCAAAAGTTCCTTGAATATAGATTCCGTACGCATCATCCATTCGTTGATTTTTAAGCCGCATGTGCTACAGTTAACCGAAACGAGCTACGGAAGCTCATGGACGAGAACGGCTTTACTGGGAAGCTGACCCGATTAAGCAAGGAGAGTATTGAGCGGCGTTCAACACACATGATTCTCAACATATCCAGTCGATTGATCTGCTTTGCTGATAACGTGGACATTATAAGCAGAATATTTGAGGCAGTGGCAGTGGTCTATCCGGCTCTCTTATAACTGCGGACCGTGAGATCCGGGGGCCTATTATCAGTGGAAGTCGCGCCTACGACGGGTTACACAAGCGACTGTGGTCAACCATACTTAGCTCTCGTATCAAATGTGCAGGCAAATGATGAACCATGAGCTTGCGCAACTCGCTGGGGAACTCAGTATTCATAAAGTGGTCCAACTCATACTCTGGGAAACGAGCAAGATGGTTAGGCCAAGTGGAGCAAGTAATAGAGAGTACAAAGTTCCGATGAGATTGGAGAAAAGCAGCCAAGAATCGAGAATGTTGGAGCGATATTGTGTAACAGGTAATTAATATAAACGAGGTTATGGCAAGAAGATAAAATTAAATACTACAAAAAGTTCATCCTGTGAATCTAGTTCCAGTAACATTGGCCATCGGGAATCTGCTACAAAAGGAAGAAGGTTTTCATTTCGATGTGTGAACAGAATTGCATGCAAATCATTTCAGACTAGTTGTAGAGAGTTGCCGTCTTCAGCAAAGTTTTTCAGTACGTCCTTTTTCGTCTTTTGACATTAACATTTTAGTTCCACATCATGACGCAGAGATGGCACTGCAGTCTATCTTTCCCAAATGAAGCGCTAGAGAGTTGCCGTCTTCGGCAAAGTTTTTCAGTATGTCATTTGTCGTATTTTGACATTATCATATTTGTTCCAGATAGTTCCGCAGAGATGACGCTGCAGTCTATCTCTGCCAAATGAAGCTCTAGAGAGTTGTCGTTTTCGTTTCTCTGCGACAAAATCTGGAACTAATCTGATAATGTCAAATTACTACATTTTATATTCCAAACAGTTTTACCGACGACGGCAACTCTCGAGAGCTTCATTTGGCAAATACAGACTGCAGCGCCATCTCTGAAACATTATTTGAAACTTATATGGTCATATCAAAAAACTTTTCGTTTCACACTGAGAAACTTTGCTCAAGACGCCAATTCCCTGCAATAAGTTTGGAATGTTTTATATGAATTTCTGTTGACACAGCCAAATTGAAACTTCCTTTCTTTTGAATTCCCAGTGTTGACGGAACCAGTTTGTTTCTTATTTCAATGCATTTGTGAGACCAGAAACTTTCAAATGGTGCATAAACATCGACTCTATGCTAAAATTTCAAAATTCTACGAAGGGTTGAAATCCGGGTCAATATTTACCCTAATGTCTTATGTGTCACTTTTTTTGTACACCTTGAACTGATTTTAAAAAAATATCTTTTGCAAAAATATAGTATTCCGTAAAATATTAGTAGTCAAAAAATTTCAGCCTGTTTTTTTTAAAATACAAAAGAACCCGTACATTGAAGTTGCGCCTTGGGTCAGAATTGACCCCAATATCTTAGGAAGGTTAATGTTTGAGTTATTACCCTTCGAATGCAGCTCAGTGTAGAGAACCGACCATTAGTACTGGATATTTGGATAGACAAAGTAGGGCTCCAAAAGCAGACCCGATTGAAATAGATTCCTGGTGGAAGCAGATATTTAATCAGTGGCCAATTTTTGTAAACTTGTTACTAGAAATATGCAACTGAGCATGGTTTAGTTTCAAGATTTCCTCAAAAAACGTTTGAACAATTAATTTGCTTGAAAAAAATTGCTTATTAGCAGTTGTAGTAGTGGGTTCCATGAGAAATTAACGGATTACGTTACTGTTAGAAACTGTAGTGAATCATTGAAGCAAAGGATTATTGAAACCATTTTTGCTTTATTCCCAATTTTGAAATATGGATCTTAAAATTTAGGCTTAAATCTGTCACGTGACATATTCCAACCACCCTTTAAACGTTTTACTATTGATTTCATTTGTTTTCGTTACTATGGAAAAGTACTAATATCTCGACTTAATAAACATTTAACATAAATTCTAGAGTACTTTTTCAAACAGACGTATCTGATTTTGTAAACAAGGAGAGGGAGCTGAGAGTTTTGAGAAACTCACGTTTGAATCTTTCTTCACCTATTTGTATACAAAATCAGATACGTCTGTTCGATAAAGTACTCCAAAATTGTCCTGGTCTACTGAAAAGAATTTTTAGTTCCTTTTTTTTGTGATTTCACTGTTCATTCGAACTTACTATCGAAGCAACCGTTGCTTATACAATGCAGCACATAAATCCAAACGTCATCTAAGTCATAGTAGCCAAGTAACGCGCAGCAACCGAAAGCAACCTTGCTCTAGAAGCATTCGCAATTAGCTATCTGTTCGATAATTTTTATGCACGTAAACCTACATACGATTTGCACATGCACAGAACATCTACACCCCACTCATCAGTTCCGAGTGCCGATGCGTCGCCGTGTGTGCGAATGGAGCCGCTTGGTTGTGGATCGCAGCGCCGGTTACCTCGTTTCGAGTCAATTTCGTCTAGGCATGCCCTAATCTGCACCACATAAAACTGCACAGCCATGGAGGTGCAAATTTGTGTCAATTGCCTACTTCCGACCCAAGCCAACGCGGTTCGAATGAGATTCCAGTAGTTTTTCTCCCTTACCCAGCGGGGACTAGGACACGGTGGCGGTGGCGGGAGCGATTTGCTGTTTCCCGTGTTTGTAATCGAGTATCGGATCCATCAGGATCGGGTCCGACCTCTTGATGGGCAACATTTTTCCCCTTGTCCGACATGTACGCGCTCTGAATATCCCTAAATAGAGTGTGAAAATTCAAATGCTATGCAAATGTTAATCCTGCTGTGGCCCAGAAACCTGCGGCAGTCCATCACTCGGCGAAATATAAAAACCAAACCCTCTCGACGGATCCTCAGGATGGTCATTTTCCATGAGTGGAAGCGAAAGAGAGGATTGGAGAGAGGGAGAATGAGCTCTTGGCTGAAACATGGATCACGAGAACAACATCTATGTTAGTGGGTCACCTAGTAACCGTGAACTAGTACAGCAGTAGGCGAGCACCTACCCTACACAACAGGGTTTGTGTTTTCACCTACCCCTAGTAGGTAGATGCGAGGCTTTTTACAATGGAACTAGTTCACCGTTTGGGACTCGATGATAAAACTCCAACTGGGGTTGCTCCTGCCAGGATGTGTGTAAGGGCGGTGGGAGTGATGTTGGTGAGGTTTATAGCATTGAAATAGAGCCACCGAGATTATGCTGCTAGTCCGAGCAACCCGGCTGGAACGAGTGGCTATTCTTTAGAAGTGGGGGCATAGTAAATAGGATGGACTTGCTAGGTAGACTGAAAGGTGGAATGCTGCATGGTGAGGATTTATAGAATTAATTGACATGAATATCAATTTTAATCACATTCTGTTTTTTTCTGAATGGAACGAAATGTGGGTCAACACTGGACGACGTTGTTCGGTTAACGAGTGGATTGAAGTAGAGCAAGTTTTAAGGCTTGAAATAAGTGGCACACTTTCAGGATTTTTTTTAAAGTGACAAAATAATATTAGCTACTTAACAAAGTTTCTTTGATAATTATTCATTTTTACGAGGTAACTTGAGTCTGTTAGAGGCTTTTCGATTGTTTTTTTTAAACTTGCTGTGTAATTTTTTTGAATTTTAAATAACATTTTTATCTTAGGAGACGTGGTCTTCTGTTACTTTTGGGGGAAAACATATAACGGTTGAAAAAACTAGGGAAATAGAAGTCCAACACATAATGCCATAATGGTTTTTTTTAATTATTAAAAAAAAATTGGTTCAGTTTAGAAAGATATGAGGTCTTCCCACATTGATATTATGTGACTTTTTGGCCGTCATTGATCCTTACTTTAACAATACAAAAATATACCTTCTCTCCTCTCGCTTTTGTAAACAACTTTACCATACACCCTATAAAGGGTGATACGGTCAAAATTTGGTCAAGGGAAAACGCGTGTAAATAGGTGAAATCGTTTATTTAAAAAATCAAATTAAATTTCTTTTTCAAGTTCAATTAGTATAAAATTCAGGAAAAATATTCAGTTAGGCTTCCGCTTTTCCAAATCCGAATTGCCGGGGCTTACGCTTGACCCCTGCCATCAGATTTTGTACAGCCACCTTGTCCACCTTCTTCGCCGCAGAAAGCCAGTTTGCCTTGAACTGCTGCTCGTCCTTAGAAGTTTTTTTGGTCTTCTTTAGGTTCCGCTTGACAATAGCCCAGTATTTCTCAATTGGGCGGAGCTCTGGCGTGTTGGGAGGGTTCTTGTCCCTGGGAACCACCTGCACGTTGTTGGCGGCGTACCACTCCATGGCCTTTTTACCGTAATGGCAAGATGCCAAATCCGGCCAAAACAGTACGGAACAACCGTGTTTCTTCAGGAAAGGCAGCAGACGTTTATTCAAACACTCTTTCACGTAAATTTCTTGGTTGACAGTCCCGGAAGCTATGAAAATGCTGCTTTTCAAGCCACAGGTACAGATGGCTTGCCAAACCAGATATTTCTTTGCGAACTTTGACAGTTTCGTGTGCTTGAAAATATCTGCTACCTTTCCCCTTCCTTTTGCCGTATAAAACTCCTGTCCCGGAAGCTGCTTGTAGTCGGCTTTGACGTAGGTTTCGTCGTCCATTACCACGCAGTCAAACTTCGTCAGCATCGTCGTGTACAGCCTCCGGGATCGCGCTTTGGCCGTCGTATTTTGTTTATCATCGCGATTTGGAGTCACTACCTTCTTGTAAGTCGATAGTCCGGCTCGTTTTTTGGCTCGATGCACGGTTGTAGACGATACACCCAGCTTATTTGCGGCATCTCGGAGAGATAGGTTAGGGTTTCGCTTGAAACTACCGGCAACTCTCTTTGTCGTCTCAGCGACTTCCGGTTTTCGATTTCCCCCCGATCCAGACTTCCTGGCTGTCGACAAACGTTCCCCAAACACTTTAATTACATTTGTAACGGTTGATTTGGCAACTTTTAGCGATTTTGCCAACTTTGCGTGCGAGTAGTTCGGATTTTCGCGATGCGCGAGCAAAATTTTGATACGCTGCTCTTCTTGCTTGGACGGCATTTTGGCAACTGAAGAGTGAATTCCAAAATCAAAATAGGAGCAACATTCTACACACACACACCTTCAAAATGAGGGGTGTTCAGGTTTTTTAAATGCAAAATTGAAAGATATACGTCAAGTTGATATTGACCAAATTTTGACCGTATCGCCCTTTAAACTTCTTAGATACATGGTATACCTTACAAAACTAACGTATTGGGTTTACTTTTTTAATATGTTGACATGTTTGTGATTATCTGAATAAATTGAACTATTGTTTCAGTTTTATTTTAGTCATTGTAAATTCAACGTTTTCTCCATGCTTATTGTAAGTTGCCAACATCTGATTAAGAGGTCTTAATTTGGCCTGATTTGTGCAATGATGGCTTGTAATACATATATTTCTATTTTGTCGACACCGTTGTAAAATATAAGTTTTGATAAAAGTTCTACTCAATCAACGCGTTGCGAAACGATGTCATTTACGAATGAGACTAATGCAAATTTACGGCACTCCTTAAATGATTGGATGCTGATGAGCATGCAGTGTTCTTCCTGGGATGGAAGAGGAAGTCGGTCCATCCTAATTTACGAAATGAAAGCAGTAAAGCATGTCCACGTTAAATTTCGGACGCCAAAATAATAGCAGCCAAAATTTTATACATATATTTTAACAAAACAGATTGTTTATTTCACAATAATAGAGTTATATCTACAAAAGAAAGAGTTGATTAAGATGTTGATCCTTCTTTCTGTTAAATTCTCGAACTTTCTGTGGTGCACCCGACATCAGGTTCCGTACGCTATCCTCACGATTGAGGATTCTCCATCTTCTCTTGAAACCATCGGTACCATTTGCTTTCTTCTTTATTTCGAAGAGTTTCCATTTAACTAGAGCCCAGTTCTTCTGCTATTGGGCGAAGTTCTGTTTTTGGCACGTACTTGACCTCTTGTACATTATACCATTCCAGGACGGATTTCGCATTGTGACAAGAGGTGAAATCAGGCCAAAAAAGAGCTGGAAAGTGGTGGCTACTGATGAACGGTAGCAACCACTATTGCAGATATTCTTTCTCGTACAGAGACTCTCGTAGCGACGAAACTTTTGGATTTTCGACCACAAGTACATATGGCCTGCCAACCCTAGCAAAGGATTATACCAAATTGATAACAAGTTCTATTACCAGGTTATCAATTTTTGATCACTGAATATGTTATCATTGAGGCTGAATAAACAGCCAAAATAACAGAATGAATAACAAAAAAATACTCGTTGAATATCATAATAATAACTTATTTTGTTATCACTGCGAACAATTTGATAACAAATCCTATTATTGTAAGCAAATTTATTGAAATAGTATCAAATTCTGTTATCAATTTGAAATCTGAAATGCTGATAACTGAAAAAAATATTTTGATTAAAAGCAAAATTTCTTGTTCAAATGTGCTGGATATATTCATAGTTTAACAATTCAACTAAAAATGTTCATAATAAATAGTGTGGTCAAAATGATAACATATGATAACAAAAATTGCCAATATGATAACTAAATTTGTTATGTGATAACAGCGGAAAACAAAACGATAACTGGGATAACAGAACTTGTTACTTATATATCAGCTTGTTATTTTCCTTTGCTAGGGAAATCAAATACTTTTTCGGGAATTTGGACACTGTCTTTGTCTGGACATGCTCAGCAACGACGTTTCTTTGCATTGCGGTATGAAAAACCACACCGGAAGCTGTTTAAAGTCTTTGAGTATATATGTGCCGAAGTTCATTATGATACAAGAACATGTTTGCAAAAAAATGGTGTAAAGCTCCTTAGCACGACTTTTTGCAGTGAAATTTTGCTTGTCATCACGGTTGGGTTTTTTGTTCACTTTGTGCACCTTCAGTCCTTGCCTCTGCTTCACTTTTTGTACATATGATTTTTTCCTCCCAACTATGCAAGTCACATTTTGCACAGAAATATTGGTATTTTTCTCAAAAATAACTGCTACCTTCATGTTTATTTGTCGAGAGAAAACTTATCGATTTGTTCCATTTCCAACTTTTCGATCCACAATCAAGCACTGGTCAAATCATTTGCAAACACAATACATGGTACTTTTGAGTAGTTTGATGTTTTTTGGCAAGATCTTGTACCGATAAATTCGAATTTTGATTCCGTTCGTACAAAATGCGTTTGCGCACTTCCACTTGATTCGACACCATTTTATTGAATGTTACAAGAATGTTAACATGTTGTACCATGAAATGGAGTTGAGAGCTCCCATATAAGTGGAACGTTTCTGCGATCCATGAAATAATTCAAAATCTGCATTTAAAGAAAAATGTCCGAAATTCAACGTGGACAGGCTTTAAAAACTTTTTCTGTACCGATTCAATTCGTTCTTCTTGTATGATTAAAAAAAGTGACCAAACTTGGCTACTTTATTAAAATATTGACCTCACATATCCAATGTACAACCTCTTTATTGTGTACGGGTCATGAAAGTTTCCAGCACTAGGTATGTATACCGTATGCATCGTTTACTTTCAGAACACATAAGAACTAGACATCTTCGAACTAAATTATAACGACTGAATAAGTTGCGAAATTTCCTCTTGAACTTACAAACGTAGTTTTGACCAAATTAAATAACATAAAGAGACGCAACCATGATGATGATGATGATTAAATAATACCATCTATTGTAGCAAGGTAATTTTCCAAAGCAGTGGAATAATCTAAAAAACGATTTGATCAGGATTCTATTGTTGTTTGTGATCAAGCTCCTGTATGAAGGGCCAAAAACGTTTGGGTGAGCCCGTAAGCAGATACACTTACGCGAAACCTGCGAATATATCGAAGAGAATCTCCTTTCAAGAGCAAGTTCACAACCACAGCATTAGAATCGAGCCCTCGATTGACAGAATAAACCCCATAGATGGGGTCGTTCTACGAAATGTTAAATAGGGAGGAGGCAGCCCCATGCTCCCTATCCAAATCTTTCCACTTAGGTGCCTTGATGGTCCCTCCCTTTCCCCGTTATGGCGGAAATAGAATATCCTAAGATTGTCACATATGTCTATCGACCTTCCACACTATTCAGTGAATATTGTTAAATACACATTTCTCCTCTGCATACCAAAAAACCTACTGTTACAACTGCTGATCTTATGTTCTGAACTCAAAAACAGTTCGTATGATCTAGATCATCACAGTTTATCTCATAATGTATTTTTTTTACGTTCAAAAATATTCACTGAATATGGTTGTATACGTAGCGCAACATTGTTTAGCCCAAAATGCTATAGTTACTAGATAGCCACTAATATCTAAAGTTTTGAAGTCAAAGGCAGTTTGGATCACCTAGAACATCACTATTTTTTAAAAATAATGACTGTTGATCTTCGAAAAGGTTCATTCAATATGTTTGAATACACATTGTTATGTTATATAGCTCTCAAAACTACTTTCACAACTGTAGATCTGAAGTTCTAATATAAAGTACATTTTGGATAAGCTAAAACATCCTAGAAAGATGCGAAAATATTTAACGTTTGTCATCGAGAATTTAAGAAAAAAAAAATGCTTTACACTATTAATAAGGCATTCATTTATTCTTCTTGCACTCTTTGCTATTGAGAATGTTCTAGATCGTCAATTAGCCTTTCAACTCAGATGTTTTATACATTTTCCAGATAGAAGAATTGATGTAGAATAAATTTGCAGAAAACAGTGAACACTTTGATTTAGTCTGTGATTTTTTACAGCCATATTCTGTTTGGAGTCATATATAACCCCCTAGGCCTAAAGGGGTTAATATACCTATTAAGACAAGACTTATTATTTAAGAAATCTTATATAGTGTCCGGCTAGGAATCAACAATGTTCTCTATTTAAATTGATGCTTAGAAAAATTTCCGATCGATTGGTGTCAAAATTTTAAAAATTTTTTGAGAACAGACTGAGATATTCAAGCTCAAAACCTGACCACTTTTCGTGACGGTCGCAATGCATTTTATTTTAAATTGTACACCAGTATAGAAAACAAAGACGTAGTCCTACGTCAAAATTAAAAATCGTGCCATGAAAAACGATTTCTTGACCCATAAGGCTCTGCCCAAGTAACAATTTCAGTTCTATTCCAGCCGTAAAGCACTCCTCTCGGCTTTGTTGATGAAATTACATTCAAAACTGTTTCCTCCACCAACACCTGCTCTATGCATCTTTAAAGCCGAAATGTGTACAAAGTGGCCCACTCTATAGACGGTTGAGAAAACAAATTAATAAAACCTTTCTAAGACCATAAAATTTTTGAAAATGTTCTAGTAAAAGATGTTTGACCACTTGAGAACCATCATAAAACCTATTGGCCGCCATCAAAACCAGTATAGGGCCAAATGGCCATCGCTGTCAAACTTCACGGCGATATTGTGGTTGGTTTTTGTTTTTCTGCTTTGTTCGAGTCTCCGCTCTTCTGATTCATTCAACAGTATATAATGGCTGAGAAAAAAGTTCTAGTGTTGCGGGAAATTATGTTTGATAGCAAAATATCCAAAATGCTTCAAATCATATGCGCATTTAATTTTATGGTCAACATTGGCACGATAAGAGCCGAAAATTAATGCGACTCGGAAATTATGCGACAACAAAAACAAAACTGAAAGAAATATATTCGATAAATTAATCATAGAACTCCTGAAAATTGATAGAATTCAATAAGTTTATCTAAAAGAATACCGAAGCTGGTATTTGATCTACAGTTCAATTGTATTACATGTAAAATTTTTTCCATTTGGTGTAATTATTTCATTATTTCCATTTTGGTGATATTATTTCATATATTTAAATATGGCGATTGAAAGAAATCATGGTTTTGCCAAAAAGAAAATTTATCTTCACAATAACTACAATAAAACGATCTGGTCATTTGGTAGCTTCCTCAATGCCAACTAGCCGCCTAATGCATTTACTGGAGGCAAAATGGTTTTAAAATGCTTTTTCAATTGACCATAATAAGATAATATGAATGAGTCCTAAAACGGCATTTCAAAACAGCATTTCATGAGTTTATAAAGTCAAAATAAAACCTTTGATAGGAGTAAAGGGAATTTTAAAAGTCTAGTTTTTAAGATCGTTTTAAGGAAGCTGTGTAGATTCTCATAAAACTGATTAAAATTTGAAACCTGTTGGCACCTCTTGCTGCCATAATTAAACCGAATTGATTTCTAGTGGCTTTCATAAAACTTTAATCAAACTTAATAAAGCTGTATGGTTTTGGCAATGTTACTTGGGAGAATAGCCGGTTACTTTCAGCCCCATTCAGTCGATTCATTGCGAAATTTCACCGATTCTGATTAATCACCAAGTAGCAACCATTGATACATGCAGTCAGTCAAGACAAGCTAAGATAAGCAAGCTAAGCTGTACCAAACAGGCTGGTTTGGATTATCTTGTCGCCTTTTTTGTTTGAGTGGTGCTTGTTCACATATTATTTCAAAATTAATTTATAAAAATCCTAAGCAAAAGTCTAAATATTTGCTTCATTTTTAGAAATGGTTTAACAATAAATTCTGTTAAGTTTATGTGTCATTTTTCCATAAGGGAAGAATTCATTCAGCCACACAGAAATTCTCCTTAATATTCGTCGATAAAATTTCAAACAGCAATTTCCTGGTTTTTTACGTGATTACGTTCATTTGAGTTTTGTCGATAATTAACTGCAATGTTTCTTTTCGGTTTCAGATGCCATTATTATTAGGAATGAACAACTCAAAGTTTTAATATGAATTTCTTGAATTTCACCTGCACTTTTCATGCAGTTAATTTTCTTTCAAAAATAAAAAAGCTGAAACAGTTCGCTGATTTGAATAAGACGATATATTAAATTTTTTGGGCTAACTACTCCTCTCAAGGTTAAGGTCAAGAGATGTCGTCATGACTCGATTTCATTGGGTTCTGCAAAATCATTGTCCTCTTTGTAGGCTGATGTTTTCTGATAAACTCCTTGGATCATCAACTATGGTGGCTTCAGTATTAGTGCGATTAGTTATCTTTTGATAAAGGAGACTGCTAATTTTTTCTTTAAATATTCTCTCCATGCTGTTTCTGAATTTTCACTACAGTAAAATAATACTTTAGCAGTATATCACATATCTGTATCTCTTGTAATAGGAAAAATATTTAAACTACAGGGTGCGGCAGAAAATAATGCGAAAATTTGTTCTATTTCTTTCAAATCCCATTTTCAACTAATTCAAGCAATAATATCAACATTTTCGAGTGCAGTTATCTTTATAAAGTCCTTTTAAACAAATTTATTCAATGTGTTCTCCATTTTTATTCATAACATCCTCGAGCCGACGCCGGAAGCCAGAGCAGAGGTTTGAAATTTAAATTTCACTTTTTCCGGAGCGTTCTCCATTTTCAGCGGTGAAATGATCCGGTCCGTGCGGTTGTTGGCCACAGCATCGATGCTGAAAAGCTTTTCGTCGGAGAACAGGATTATCATTTTTTCGTTCTTCAACAAGGAAAGCAATCTCTTGGAACAAGTCACTCGTAGTTCCTTGACCCGGTCCATAATCAAGTGGCGTTTCACTCTGGCTCTGGAAGATGCATGCAGGTCTTCTTTGATAATTCTCCGCATGGATTTCTACAAAATATTGGCTTCATTTGCAAGTTTTCTTATGGAACGCACCAGGTTGCGAGCAATTTTTGCACGGACTGATTTGATCACCTTCAGCGTGCATGCAAAGCGCGGACGTTCGCTTCCCGGCTTCCGCTGCTTAGGACCATCCTGCAGGGACTTTTTTATGCGGTAAACTGTTGCCAAATGGCACCCTACCACCTTGGAAATTTCTTTCGGCTTCTTCTGGGCGAGCATTTTGACGAATTTGCAATAAAACAAATAGAATGTTTGGATGCAGCACTTGAAAGTAAATATAAACAAATACACTTTCGACAGTAATTAGTCACTAGCTACACGAATTAACCCAATACTCAAGTTTGAACATTTTCGCATTGTTTTCTGCAGCACCCTGTATATCACTTTTAAAATAAGGTAAGTCTTAGACAAAACACATTCATTAAGTAACTAAGAAACAAGCTTTCATAATTTTTTGATTGTCAATTGTTGATACTTTTTGAATCTTCATTGGGTATTTGCGTAATTCAAAAATATGAGGTTATATGCGGTGAAAAAAAAACCCTGAGAAAGTCAATACTTTCTTAATATTTTTTAATTATGACGGATGCAAATTTGCAACTGTCAGCGTAAAAACGTGTTACATTTGACTTACAACTTGGTAGAAACTCGGATAAAATCAAAATCACTCTAAAAATTACAGAAGATAAAATGATGTTATGCATTCATCAGATTACTTTCAGATAATTTGCAAAATATAATAGATACAAATAATGTTTTGAAATCCAGGATAGTTTGGATAACCTGGAAGATTATCTCATAATGTCTGTTGGTCTTCCAAGATATTCAATGAAAATGTTTCAATTCACAGCGTAGCATTGCATAGCCCAGAAACCTTTTGGTGCAACTGTAGGTCCTACATTCTGATCTCAAGGATAGTTTGGATGACCCAGAACATGTCGAATTGCTTTTTGTTTATTGACCTTTAAGAATAATTATTGAATATATTTGAATATTTATTAGAATTCTGTATTGCCTTTCTGTTAGCCTTCTTTACTTATCAATGAATATTGCTGAATAAATATTCCTTTGCATACTCCAAAAACCTCCTTTTAAACTGTTGATTTTATATCTTGAACTCAAGGAAAGTTTGGATTACCCCGACCGTCCCAGTTTATCTCGTAATGTTTGTTTACGTTCTAAAATATTCACTGAAAATGTTTGAATACGTAGTTTTACTATGTTTACCTCAAAAGGCTATAGGGTACAACTGTAGATCTTAAGTTCTGAACTCAAAGGCAGTTTTGATGACCTAGAACATCACAAAATTATCAACTAACGACTATTGACCTTCCAAAAGGTTAATTTAATATGTTTAAAGACAAAGTATAATCTTATAAAGCCGTAAAAACTACTGTTACAACTGTAGATCTGAAATTCTGTACTCATATGCAGAACATTCTAGAAAGCTGCAAAAATATTTAACGTTTATCAACAAAGATTTGATGTTCCATATTCCATAAAAAAACAACGCTTTGTACTATTAATAAGACATTATTTTTTTCTTCCTAAAAACCCCTTTAGGCCTGAAGGGATTAATATACTTTTTAAGCCACGGCTTAAAATTTATAAATTTTCAATAGTAGCAACATTGCTCTCTATTGAAATTTATGCGGAGACATAATTCCGATCGATTGTTGCAAACATTTAGAATTTTTTTTTTTTAGAAATGACTGAGATATTTACGCCAAAAAACTGATAACTTTTCGACCGTCACCGTTATGCGATTATTTTTGTCAAATTTTACCCCAGTATACAACACAAAGGCGTAATCCTAAGGCTAAAGTGAAAGAAAGTGTTTACTTAGTCTTTAAATTCAAAATAAGGAAATATAAATGTTGCATTGCCCAATATTTTTGTAAATTTATAAAGTTCACAATCCCATGCAAAGAAATGAAGATTTCTTGGAATATGATCTGATGATGGTTGATACATTGAAAATAAATTCAAACCTATAATTGTCAGAGAACTAAAGGAAGTAGTTGTGTTCTTATATAATGCACAACATTGGAATCTCTGGAAGATTATGTACATTTATGAAAACACTTTTTGGGCTTTATTCAAATACACCTTCTTGGGCTTCATTTAAATGACCTCGAACAATCGAGTACAAACGAAAAATCGGTGCACCTTATGAGCTCGAATACCCCCACAGCAGCAGCAGATAAAACTAAATGTTGTCTAGAAATTCTAGCAAATTAAAAACCTTTCAATGAAAAGAAACCCAGCTCAATTCAGTACCACTAGCGCCATCTCTGAGAAACTACCCCCGACTGTTCGGAGCACCGCCGCCTATCCAAGTTAAAAACCATAGAGCGTTTACAAAACTGCACCATGCGTCGTCGTCGTTGTTGTCGTCGTCGTTCAGCAACTAGGTCGCACCAGAGCTGCTATCTCTTTCCATCGTCTGGTAGTATTCCTACCGTTGATTCACTATCCTCCTCAGTAGACCGCATTCATGAAGCCAATAAATAAATCAACACTCTGCTGCTGCTGCTCCACTCGACTACATTCTAAACAAAAGTCAACCACATGCTCTCCGAGGGGTCTCCCTCTGCCATACGTACGTACCTCTGAACGACCGGAGACCGACCGTTGGTAGTAGTTCGGAAACTACTTACCGAGTACTAATCCACCTACAAGCATGAACCGACTGATGGCAATACTTCCACCAACTGTTCCGACTACTAACGAAATGCCACAACAACCATCATTGCAAAACGATCATCAACACCGTCATCGTTTTGTTTTGAAACCGAGTCGGTCTCGTTTGAGGCTCAATCGAGTGCTGTTCGTTCTGTAGTAAGGCCTCTCTCGCTGTAGTGGTGAACGACTACAAAGACCGTGCGGCGACGACGACGGCGGGAGATTCTCGGGCAGCAACTACTAACATACAAATTGCGTTAATTCCGTAATATGGGGGGAAAAAAATCGACCCGTTCTGTCTGCTCTGAGCTATGCTAGGCTGCTCACAATTTTTCGTAAATAAACACAACCACTTTACTTGTATGAACGATGAGGTGGGGAGGGGGTAGCAAGGGCAGGGGGGAAGTAGTTATGTACTTTTCCACACTTGCTCTACCCGTTGAATTGTGGCAGAAAAATTGGAAAATACCGGTAGATACGGGTGAGATTTCGGATGGGTTGGCAGAGGGATGGGTTCGGTGGGGAGGGCCAGTGCGGTGCGCGATGTTTACAGAGTTGTTTTCGTCGAAGGGACACGACGTGGGTGCGTGTCTAGGGCAACCGAAAAATATATGTAGATTTATTGCGTTCTGAGCATTTACGCTTATTTTAGCAGCAACAAAAGGGAACGAGTATAGTTGCTTTTCAAAGTTACATCAATGTTAAGTTACTGTTTTTGTTTTCTCCGGAAAGTGAAATTATCCATAAGGCGTTCTGCGAAGGAATACACTTACACACCTACGAAGTTGCACTGGGTCGAAGAGAAGAGAAAAGAGCACTCGAGACGCCGGCGCTGCTGGCATGATGTCTTCCATACTTACTATGTAGCACCAATAGAGCTTCTGGCTTCTAGTGGTTCACCTTGAAAAAATGCCGGCCGTATAAGTATGCAAAGGAGCACGAACCGAATGACACTTTTTGTATTCATTGTTCAAATACAGGGCCATGCGGTGCAACATTTGTTTGCCACCAGAAGCATTATGGCAGGTTCTCTTCCATGCGGAGCGATTAATTATAGAAATGGTTGGAAGTGCTAAACGGTAGAGAAAAAGTACGCTTGCTTTGATGTTGTCATACAGGAAAAAAAGGAGAATCAATTGATTTGTTGTATTGATGGAACACGTTCGAACAAAGTCGCAGAACTACAAACTAAGGGAAGATTGGCAAAATTTCACAACTTTTATCATAAGAATTAAACTTTTGGATTGAACAAAGACATTGATCAAGATGACAAATGATCGAATGATGCAAGTTCTCCGATTTCTGCTGGTTTACAGTGTGTCTCACAATAGGTGTCACCTTTTTTCAGTCTTGGTTTATTTCAGCTGGGTAATTTTAATAGCGGGATTGATTAAACCGTTATGAGTGTATTTTTTTGATTTCTATAACACGTATCTTTCAAATGGAAAATAAATGCTACGATTTGGTTTATTTGTTTTGCTGTAACTACATTTTGTGTTAGTGCCACCTATTGTGAGACACCCTGTAGTTTCAACTTCAAGTTCAAGAAGGTTATGACTTACTTAAACCAGAAATAAAACCTTTCGTAAATTAATGGAACAAATTGACGTCTTCTACTGGAAAATAAGACTCCTTGAAGTTGGGAACATTAAACCTTAGAAATATTTGAAGAGATGCTTAGTATCCGTTCGATTTTGGCAACATGTCCAAAAGTTTTATGTTTCCAAAATTGGTGTACGCTCATTAAGCCCAGTGGTATTGAACCTAAAACCATTAGGCCAAATGGGGCATTAGGCCGAATAAAGGGAAATCGGAAGCTTGAACTTAATATCTGATGAAATTTTTGCTTATGAACATTCATGGAATATTAGTCCTTCCTTAATCGATGAGCAGTTTTTTTTTAATTTCAATACTCTGAAGATGCAATGAGAATATTGAGTATAATATTGCAGTAATAATCAATATGAAACAATAGCCATAAAATCAATGAATTTTCATTGTATCTGAATTCATGCAGCATCTAGCAGATCTTTCTTATATCAAAACATAAGTATTTCCTGTGGAAAATGAGATTTAGTATATCTTGAAATCCTTTTTGACATGACACATGAACTATAAATGAGACTAGCTTAACCCAATCCGAGCGCTGCTACGCTTGCAACTTAATGAATGAATGGTTGTTTTTCGGAATGAGTTTTTTTTCTTGACTAAGAAGGGGTTCAAACTCCTATCAGAACTGGCTTCTTACCCGAAAAATACACATTTTGTGTATTAGTTGCCTGGATAATTCTCATGTTTGGTTGAAATTTGTGTTTCATTTGTATGAGACCCCCCCCCCATATCTAGAGGCGGAGGGGTTTCAAACTACAATACAATCACTTCCTTCAAAACCCCCTACATGCCGAATTTGGTTCAATTTGCTGTATTAGTTCTCGAATTATGCAGAAATTTGTATTTCATTTGCATGGTAGCCCCCCCCCCCCTTCTAGACGGGGACGGAGTCTCAATTCACCATAAAAATCTTTTCTTGCCCAAAAACTCTTTAATACATATTTTCATAACAGTTGTGATAATTCTCATGTTTGGTTGAAATTTGTGTTTCATTTGTATGAGAACGCCCCCCCCCCCCCCACTCAAAAATTGGAGGGATTCCGAACCACCTTTAAAACTTTTTTTGCCTTTATAAATCTCCACATGCCAAATTTAATTCCATTTGTGTTCCATTTGTATGACCCCCCTTCCCTCCTTCATACGGGGAAGGAGTCTCGAACCACTGTAAGGACCTTTACCGGCCCCAGAAACCCCTGCATACAAATTTTCATAACAGTAGGGAATCGTTTTTCATTTGTATGAGATCCACCTCTCCCCCACCTACCAGAAAAAAGGGGTCTCAAACCCACTTCAGAAACATTTGTTGCCTCCAAAATCCCCACATGCAAAATTAGGTTCCATTTGATTTATTCGTTTTCGAGTTATGCAGAAGTTTCAGGTTCATTTGTATGAGAGTTCCCCCTTCTAGAGAGGGGAGGGGCTCAAACAACCATAGAAACGTTTCGTGCTTCCAAAGAACCCCACATGATAAACTTGGTTTCATTTGCTTGATAAGTTCTTGAGTTATGCAGAAACTTCTGTTTCATTTGCATGAGACCTCCCATGCCAGAGAGAGAAGAGTCTCAAGCTTCCATAGAAAAAAAACTCGACATTAAAAATTTGGTTCCATTTGCTTGATTAACTCTCGAGCAATGCAGAAATTTGTGTTTCATTTCTATGAGAGCCCCCCTCCCCTCCCTTCAAGAGAAGGAAGGATGTTCTCACTACCATAAGAACCTTTCCCCGCCCCAAGAACCCCTCCATGCAAAATTTAACGCTGACCCTCTTAGCACACATGTTGCCATTCAGTTGCGAAAACATAAATGTGCCTTTGTTAGTCATACTCAAGTTGCTGCAACTAATAATGATCGTGGTGTGCTGCTTGGGAATCGGTTCAGTAGTTTTCGAGTCTACAAAGTTCAGACAGACAGACAGACAGAAATTCATTAGGGCTTGTTCATAAACCAGGAAGACTCATTTTTGAGTATCTCAGACCCCCATACCCCCTCATAAACTTTTCTCCCCCACCCTCACATAAAAGTCTACGTGGTTTATAAATAGCCCCTTGTTATATATAAGGATTTCTTTTTATTAAAATTATAAGCTGTTCTTTCTAATTTGAAATCTTGTCATGTACACAGAAAAAAATAATCAATTTTAACAAGCGCGTGAAATTTCCTCTCTTTAATTTGAACGAAGTTGTATGCAATCTTCCATGCACTATACAACAATATAATCTGTCACACAACAGGCTAGATGCAGGCGTTATCTGACCTCATTTTATATAAAATATCCCAATAATTGGTGCCAAATTCAGCATTCCCTTTATGTGCATTAGAAAGCACATATAATTCAATGTTTCTTTTTATCTGTGTACTGATTTGAAGCCATAAACTATTATAGGAGACTTTTCCTTCTTCCAATAAACAGCTCTTTTTAATTTAAGAACTTCAAATCTGCTAGCCTATTTGAAGTTTTTTCCGTCTTTGAAATTTGGACCGAAAACAATTCACAGCAAATAAAGACTGTATTCGGAAAAAAAATGAACACATTAATTGGCTCGTAACTTTTAAGCGTGTGGGTTTAAAGATTTAAAACAATCTGTCAAGTGATTATCGAGAAGGCATTGGAACAAGAACAGAATAGACCCGCCAAAAACATATTGAATTATTTAATCCGACTGCGTCCCACCGATGAATCGGAAAACACCTGGGATTCCATCATTTGACGGTGTTCCGGGTTGTCAAAATCATTCAAAGAGACCCAGAAGAATCAGTGGTGGTCAAACAGGGACAGAAAATAGAAGACAGCCGATCTGGTGAAGGCGAGGTAGGTGTTGAATCTGTTCAAGTGTAGACCGAACCTTCCGAACCGTGATGTAGCGAAGAAGGCCGAGGTTTCGGCCTCCGCAACTACAAGATCTTCCTGAACCAAACCAGAATGACAAACAAAACACGGTACTCAAAACCCCCTGTCAGAAAGCTGTACCGAGAGTGACTAACGAAACCGAGGTGTGCCGAGCTAGACAACCAAGCTTACGTCAAAGCAATTGTCGGGGCAGTTTTACGATGCCACATCACGGTTTGCCGTTGCTAAGGAGATAAAGAAGAAGAAGGTAGTCAAATTCGCCAAAAAGTTCTTGGTTTGACAAACCATATGTAGGTTTTTTTTTGTTGGGGCGTAGAACCACTGCGTCCAATGAGTTGAACTTTTGTGGTATGTGGGGGTTAAAAGATGAGCCTGCCATTTCTCACGGGTACCAGGAATGGGCAAATCAACCAAGAAGAGTGCCTCCAGAAGCGCACGCTGTCTATCCTTTGGTCTCACGGGGGCAAGACGCTTATTTGGCCGGATTTGGCATCCTGCCATTTCATGCAACTGGCGTTAGATTTGTACCACAAGACTTCAACCCACTGAACCTGCCGAAATTTCGTCCGGTTTAGAAGTTTTGAGCTATCATAAAGGCTAAAACTCGAGCTTGGAAATTGTACCAGCAGGTTTTGACGAAATACTAAGGATGCCTGCTCATCGACGATGAAACCTACGTCAAAATGGACTTCGGACAGCTTCCTAGCCAAAAACTCTAAATAGCAATGGCACGAGGAGATGTTCCTGCGAAGTTTAAGTTTGCTTTTATGGACAAATTGCCAAAAAACTGATGACTTGGCAAGGGATATGCAGCTGCGGAGCAAAGACCAAAGTGTTCGTGACGAATAAGACGATGGACTCGAAGCTGTACAAAGAAGAATGCCTCAAAAACCACCTACTACCTTTCATTAAAGCCCATAAAGGTCCCGTGAAGTTTTGGACAGATTTGGCAAGTTGCCACTACCACCGGGAAGTCATCCAGTGGTACCGCGATAATAACGTAGATTTCATCAATAAAAACATAAATCCACCCAACTGCCCACAGTTCTGGCACATCGAGAGATTTTGGGTAATAATGAAGCGGAAGCTTAAGAAAAGTGAAAAAACGGCTCGGGACGCGACTCAGATGATCGAATTTTCATATGAAACGAAAAGAAATGATTTGTATTGATATATTTTTCCTTAAAGAACAGTAAATTAACTTTGTTCTGATGTATTAAACTTATTTGTACGTCAATCGGTTACCGAGATACAGATGATTTAAATGGACGAATCAAGGTTGTACTGTGGTAAATGTTTCATCATGTTCCTGTATGAGGGACGATGACGTATTGTAGGCCCGTAAGCAGATACATTTACTCACAACCCAAAGCACGACTCTAGTATTGGGAATCATAAATCTTTGACAGTGGTTTGTTCACACTTCTATAGAGAACAACTGGTGTAAGATTGATCAAATTATTCGATGGCGCTCAGAAATTACGTCAAGTGGAACTCGAAAGAAGACAAAATATTGTACACAAACACCTGGAAAATTCAAAGTGATCCGCTTCCAAGCTGATTGAACTGCTGAAGATGCCGAAAATAACAGTTTGTCGAGTGCTCAAAAGCTCTAGGTATACAAGGTATACAATGGTATGGTATACAAGGAAACCCTGTGTGTGGAAAGGAATCAGCGGACCTACGGAACAAACTGGAACCACGGGTCGTCAGGTGCGCAGCAAGGTGCCGAGCTACGCTAAAGCTAACCTCGGTCTTTCAATCCGAGATGTGTCCAGAAGGTACAACGCCAACTTTCAAACGGCACGGAACATCCCTGCCAGGGAAGAATACAAGACGTACAAAGCCAGTAAACATCCGAACCGGCATATGAAGCAGAGTTCCGTGGCCAAAAAGCGTGCAAGGGTCTTGTACGGCCGTGCTTTGAAGCACGAGGGCTGCAATTTGATTAATGACGAAACATACATCAAACTTGATTTTAAGCAGCTTCCAAGTCAAAAGTTTTAGACCGCGACTGGACGTTCGGATGTGCCGGGAAGATTCAACTTCGTGTTTGTCGACAAGTTTACGAAGAAGGCTATGATTAGGCAAGCGATTTGCAGTTGTGGCCTGAAAACGGAACCATTCGTCACAACCTCGACGATAACATTACAAGTTTACATCGAACAATGCCTAAAAAAAGCGTGTGTTGCCGTTCATCCGCAAGCATAGGGGCAAAGTCATATTTTGGCCCGATTTGGCCAAATGCTCCTATTCCAAGGTGCTCCTGGAGTGCTATGTTGCCAACAAGATCGGTTTTGTTCCCAAGCTAATGAATCCTCCGAATTGTCCGTTTAGACCAATCGAAAAATACTGGGCAATGTCAAAGCAGCTACTTCAACGAAGCGGCGGAGCAGTCAAGGACATCCAGCAAATCCGTACAAAATGGAAGAAATGCGCTGATTCCGTGTCCGTTTCCACTGTACGAGAGCTGATGGGCTCAATCATGAGGAAGGTTAGAGATTTCGTTCGAACTGGAGAAATTCAATTATCACTTCTAAAATTTAAATAAAAGTACTGTAAAGCAACCATTAATGGACTTTTTAAACTTATTGAATCATGAATTTCAGGTCGTTTTGTGCGTATCAATTAACTATTAGTCAGCCTTTAGCTAGAGAGAAGAGCCCGTCCTTTATTCGCGAAATATTAACAATAGGAAGGTGGCAGACCGACTCTTTCTACCCAAATCACTTCCACTGGGTGCTCTGATGGTCACTCGCTTCATCAAAACATAGGGTGTTTTATTAATATATGAAAAATTCAGAGAAATTACCTTGAACCTAGAGATTAGAATATTTATTAATTTTTTGAAGAATATCTACATTGAATCCGAACTATCACCATCGACAGTGACAAAGGAGGATCATACAATTTCAGTGCTACCAATCTGTTTCTTAATAAGAAGTCAGCCCCACTATTGCCCAAAACCTTATGAGTGCGTTCAAGAGAACTGTACGGCCATTTGGTTATGAAAAAGAGGATTCAATAAACGAATGAAGCAGAAACCTAACCATAATGTTTCAATTCATTCCCTGAAAATTTGAAAAATCAAGCAATAAATGAATATTTGATTTTTGTGTGTCTCGTTGCTTAGCGATTACAGTCTTCAGAAACATATTAATGAATTATCAGTTACTTGATCCGCTTAGTGGCTGATTCGGCCTAGTGAACAACTCGGCCTAATGGAATGCGGATTAATTCTAAACCTTAATTTCAAGGCGAGAAGTATACAACTCATGAAAAATTATGACGTTTAAGCCGCCGAAGAGCATGTTTCGAAGAAGATTTGTATCTATCGTAGCCTCACGGCACAGATTACTTTAGAAAATAGGGTAAAAAGGACAGTTCTCACCGGAAACTGCAAATTTAGACTCCAACAAGTATTTTGACTGCAAGTACTTTAAAATTTGGTTATATGAACCTTCTGTAATGTGAGATTGAAATCTGGATCAATATGACCCGAAACTCCTTATTCGTAACTTTTTTTAACAGTTCTTCAGAAATGTAAATAAAAATATTTTGGGTTCGATGCAGAAACGTGACTTTCTAAGATTGAAAAATGGAAGAATAAAAAATAAATCACACGTATTTTAGAAAGTTATAGCATTTTGAAAATCCATTCCGAGTCATATTGACCCGGACACCTAAAGAAGTAACCGAAAAGTAACTCTAGGTTCCAAAAACTTGCTAATCAAACTTTTAGCAACTTAAGATTTACATTAAATTCCATATAACACTCTAAGCAGCAAACAAGCTGCTTAAGAGTTTCATGATCACTTCTTAGAACTAGGAATGGTACGACTCGTTCAATATTAGTTTGTTTCATTTTACACATTTTAAAAGCAACTAGAACATTCGAGAAACTGGAGACAAGCAGCCCTCAACGGAGTTTTATGGAGAAATATCGTGACGCAGGTGCGATCCTAATGAACGTTGAACCAGCATAGCAGTAAGTGTAAGTGGCAAGGCAAGCAGTATGTAAGTTAGTAAGTAAATAAGGTAGGGACCTTCAACCAAGAAATAGACTTGAACGAATATATAAAAAAAAACGATGACTACCTTTCTGAAATCACATAGTTGTCGTGCTGGTGGGTTTTGCATCCTGCCAGTACGGAAAATTGCTATGCTTCTCTCCCACCCCTCTCATATCCTCGTAGACTTTTTCCCATATTTTTTTTTAAATTTTGCATAGAGCGTAGAATTTCTTCAGATCTAAGAAAAGTCTACGTGTTTTATGAATAGCCCCTGCAACTTTGTGAAACAATATCTTGCTTCAACTTCGAGAGAGAGAGAGAGAGAGAGAGAGAGAGAGAGAGGGGGGGGGGGGGGGGGTTGTTGCTTTTCTATTTGACGTAAGACCAGCGGTGAGGCTAATGGCGAATTCAAGACATATGGACAAATAGAACTAACCCGAGCAAAAGCTCATACCATCATGTTTACACATTTTTATATTAGGTAAGCATTATTTGATCATTGAACTTGTCATCTAAAATGATAACAAACAAATACATATTGGATATCATAAAATTATATGATTTTATTCTCATTACACTATGGTCCAGATCACGAATTTACGAGGAAACATGCTCTCAGCGCCTAAACTTGAAACTTTACAGCAAAGTGATGTTCTACAACATGGTTTGTATTACTAAAGCCCATATTTTGATGATAATTAAAATTAGGGTGGTCCCTATTTTCACGGAAATACAAAAACTAACGTTTTTTATTTGCAGAAATAGACGTTAACATTCTTGGGCTAAGTTGTTGCGCAAAAAATTTCATGGAATTTTCAATTATAGAATTTTTTGATAGCTTAAAAATAAACCGATTTAGAGCAATTTTGCCCTCATCAGCTTAGGGTGTACCATAAAAAATGTGTTTTTTTGCCCTTACTTTTTTATTTCAATTCCCACCGTAAAGTTGTGTTCAGACGAGTTTGAGAACCTTTGAAGACGCGTACTTTGGTATACAAACTTTGCTCCAACCAATCAATAGTTATTGAAGTTTTTCTAAAAAACTACACCCTTTTCAAATGTTGATTTCTATGATTGGGGTGAACAAAAATAGAATTAAAGACGTCATTTGAAAGGACAATTTATATTGTTTAACAGGTGTGAAAACTAAAGATATCTTAAGAAAACTACATTTGAATCCGGGATGGTCTTAGAAGAAAAATTAATAACTATTGATTGGTTGAAGTTAGCGGCAAAATTATCGCATCAAAATACGCGCCTTTCAAAGTTCTACAACTCGTTTGAACACAATTTTACAATGGAAATTGAGATAAAAAAGTAAGGGCAAAAAAAACATTTTTTATGGTACACCCTAATTTGATGAGGGAAAATTGCTCTAAATCGGTCATTTTTTAACCTTCAAAAAATAGTGGTGAAACTTGAAATATAAACGAAGGCCCATTTCTTGATGTAGATTAAAATTAGGGTGGCCCCATTTTCACGGAAATACACAAACTAACTTTTTTATTTGCTGAAATAGACGTTTTCATTCTTGGGCAAGGTTGTAGCGCAAAAAAATCATGGAATTTCCATATATTATTTTTTTTCAGCTTGAAATTTGACCGATTTAGAGCAATTTTCCCTCATCAACTTAGGGTCTACCATAAAAAATGTTTTTTGCCCATACTTTTTTATTTCAATTTCCATTGTAAAATTGTGTTCAGACGAGTTGTAGAACTTTGAAAGGCGCGTATTTTGATATATTAATATTGCCGCTAACTTCACCCTATCAAAAATCGCAACACAACTTTACGGTGAGAATTGAAATACAAAAGTAAGGGCAAAACAACACATTTTTTTATGGAACACCCTTAGTTGATGAGGGAAAATTGCTCTAAATCGGTCAATTTTTAAGCTACAAAAAATTTTATATATGAAAATTCCATGAAATTTATTGCGCTACAACTTAGTCCAAGAATGTAAACGTCTGTTTCTGCAAATAAAAAAGTTATGTTTTGTATTTCCGTGAAAATGGGGAGCACTCTTATTTTAATTAACATCAAAAAATGGGCCTTAGTGATACAAACCATGTTGTAAAACATCACTTTGCTGTAAAGTTTCAAGTTTAGGCGCTGGGAGCATGTTTCCTCGTAAATTCGTGATTTGGACCATAGTGCATTGATACTTGTAGAATTTAGAAAATTAATGCATTAATTTATTCTAGTTTAATAAAAAAAATCGTAGCTGTTATAAGCTGTTTGATACCATTTCTCATGCTAATAACGGTAATAATACTTCTGATGAATTGTACAAACTCTTGTCCAAAACATCTGGGTATTATTCATAGTTAAACATTCGTCGAATAACGCAAAGCCTGTCCACGTTAAATTTCGGACACTTTTCTTTCAGTGCAAATTTTGAATTATTTCACGGATCGCTAAAACGTTTCACTTATATGACAGCTGAAACTCTCCACTTTATTTCGTGGTACAACATGTAAGCATTCATGTTACATTGGAAGTGGAACAAATCAAAAAGTATGCTCCCGACAAATGGACAAGACGGTGGTAGCCATTATTAAGAAAGATCTCAATCTTTCTTTGCAAAATGTGGCTCGCAAAGTTGGGAAGTCAAAATCAAACGTTCAAAATGTGAAGCAGAGGCTAGGATTGAAGGAATACAAAGTCAACTAGGTGCGCAACCTAGATGACAATCAAAATTTCACTGCAAAAAGTCGTGCTAAGGAGCTTTACACTAATGTTTTGCAAACATTTTCTTGTATCATAATGAACGACGAAACATACATCCTCGCAGACATCGAACAGCTTCTGGGTCTGGCTTTTTATACCGCAATGCAAAGGAATACCGTTGCCGAGTATTTCCGAACGAAGAAAGTGTCCAAATTCCCGAAGAGTATCTGATGTGGCAGGCCATATGTAGTTGTGGTCAAAAATCTAAAAGTTTCGTCTCTACCTTGTTAAAGGGTGTCCACGATGAAATTGCCACACTATGAAATTGCTCTAACTTTTTAACCGTTGGGTAGAATTTAATGAAAATTTGGGTGGATTTAGTTCATAGTGCATTATTTACATCCTGCAGGTTTTGAAGGCCTGTGATCAAAACTCGCGAAAATGGAGTCGAAAGAACACCTCGTGCGTGATAAAATCTTGCGCATTCATCACGAGAACAAGGATCTCTCGCATCGTTCCATCGCTAAAACTTTGGGAATCGCGAATTCCACGGTGTCGCGAGTGATTAAGTGGTTCGAGGAACGGTTGACCACCGATCGGAAGCCCAGAAGTGAAGGAAAAAGTATTCCGTACAACACCAAAAATCATAACCGCGTAGTTGGGGCCTTCAACCGAAATCCGAACGCCTTCGTTCGGGATGTGGCTAAGAAGCTGCACCTAAGCCGAAGTTTTGTCCAGAAGGCCAAAACTAAGGCTGGGCTTCGAACGTTCAAGGTACAAAAGGCCCCTAATCGCGACGAGAAGCAGAACAAGTCCACCGAAACCCGTGCCAGGAAGTTGTACCTCAACATGCTGACGAAAGTTGAATGCTGCATCATGGACGACGAAACATATGTGAAGGCCGACTTCAAACAGATCCCCGGCAACCTGTTTTTCACGGCCAAGGATAAGTTCAGCGTTCCGGAGCATGTCCGCACTCAGAAGATGTCCAAATTTGCGAAGAAATTCCTGGTTGGGCAAGCCATCTGCACGTGCGGGAAGCGGAGTGCACCTTTCATGACCCAGGACACGATGAACGGACAGGTGTACATAAAAGAGTGCCTCCAGAAGCGGCTGCTTCCTCTCCTGAAGGCCCACAACGTCCCAACAATCTTCTGGCCGGATTTGGCCTCATGCCACTACTCCAAGGACGTGCTGAAGTGGTATGCGGACAATAAGGTCAATTTCGTGCCGAAAATGTTCAACCCTCCCAACACTCCGGAGCTCCGCCCCATCGAGAAGTACTGGGCGATTATGAAGCAGCACCTTTTTAAACGACCTAAGGTAGTGAAGACAGTCGAGGAACTGAAGAAAGTAGTAAAATGGTAAAATGAGTAAACGAGTAAAATGGTAAAATGAAGTTTAATAGTTATTTCTCAATCCCTGAAAATTTGATGGCAATCGGATGAAAACTCGAATTTTGCGAATCAATTTTGTGTGTGGCAATTTCATCGTGGACACCCCTTATGCTGTTCCAGTTCTATGCATGTTCAGTTTTACAAGCTTTCGGAAAAGAAAGTTGTGCATTTAAGCTTGGCTATATACAGAAGAATTGTCTATTTCTGGTCACCAGCTCTACCATATCATCAGAAAGACCAGTACATCCAGGAGGGAATTCCTGATCTAACTCGTTCGTACATAATCAACAAACCAAACCCATGGTTCCGTGTAAACAAATACAAGTCTCGTGGATTGTGAGCAATTCTCCTTTCAGAACTTATCACAGAACTTTAATCTATTACAACGTATTGTCTATTAAGGAAATGATCATAACATAACTAAAATAAACTTCAAAAACCTTACACCCCGTTCGCACTGCAACCTATATTATGTGATATAGAGTATCTTGATATAAAATCAAGCTGAACAATGCTTTAGGTCCTAAGTAACATTGTAACAACTCTCTTCGTAGACTTTCTCTTTGCGTTCCTACGGCTATGTAAAAACATATACAAGTTTTTTAAACAAACAGTACGGTAATATAAAGAGTAATTGAGGATCCAATACGTCAAAAATATCAGCAAATCGTTTAATAGACAAAATTTTAACGAAAGAGAAAGTCGACGAAGAGAATCTCTCAATGTTACTTAGGACCTAATGCAAGCTGACTTGAAATGCCATACACGTTATATCCAGTGAAAGCTAGATGTATAGATGCTGATATCAAGATACTCTATATCACGTAATATAAGTTGTAGTGTGAACGCGGTATTACCGTGAAATTTTCAAACAATATCAAGTGCTGATAAAATAAGTAGGCCATATCGTGCATCGGTTTGTGAAGCTATGTGACAGATGTAGTGCCCAAACATTTTGTTTTGTAAAATTTAATAATCATTTGGTAAAGTCATGTTTAATTTAAATGAAAAAAATCAAGAATCCAAGCCGGAAAACTTTAACAATCACCCTTACTACGCATCACGTAACATTACAAAATTACCCATCCACAAATCGAAGGCCCGAAGCCGGCTACCAGCCCCCCACCTTAACGGTATCATCGTTCAGCCACAATTCGTGTGGAATAAGAAGTCGTAAGTGGCTATAATTGGAAGCGCTGCTGGCTCACAACGAAGACAACCGCGAAGACCACGTGCAAAGTGTGGAACCCGGTCAAGTGTGTATAGAACGAGGAAGAGAAGCAACGCAGAAGAAAAACGAAACTAGACTTCTGGTTCTGGCCAGGCGATCGCGAGAGTCCGGAATTCCAATAGCGTTCGATGGATGGATGTTCTCAGCCAACCCATTCGGATCAGAACGATATGGGAGAACCGGTTTTCCTAGTTTGGTTTCCGATGGAGTGCCACAGAGATGGATTCGATTTTCGTTTCGCTGCGTACGTTTCGTTCGATGGAAGCGTCGTTTGGTAGTCATGTTTTGGTTTGCGCAGGTAAGGTAGAGCGAGGAAATCTGAAAAGTCATACCGATTAATTAGGTTGTTTCAACTCAGGGTGATTCTAGGTTATTGTAGGAGCTCGTACTTAATATAATTTAGTTTGACGCGATAGAAATGGAAAATTTGAGTTTGATACAGTTGATTCTGAAGTTAATTTTTTTCTTCGTTATACAAAAAGGTGTAATGATAGCATTTCTCCAGAAGACAAGCAATCGGAATGTTTAGGTTACGGAACGGCTTAATCAGGAGTAACTGTTTTAATCAGTTGTTAGAAAATAGGTCTGAAATTCCTACATTTTCCAAATTATTTCACTTTTAATGATACGAACATACACAGATAAAAAGACACACTGATTTTTCTGCGTTATCTAATGCACATAAATGGAATGCTAGATTTGGCAGAAAATAATGGGATATTTCATGTAAATTTAAGCCAGATAACGCCTGAATCAAGCCTGTTGTATGAAAGATTGCAAACAATATCGTTGTTTACGCTCGTTTGACTTGGAACTACACGAGGGGAAATTTTACGCGCTTACTAAAATTAATTATTTTTTTCTGTGTAAGCTTTATTGATCGGGCTAATGATTCGATGAAAAATCATGATTGATCACCAACTATTTACTATCATTTGAAAAATTTAAAATACATAATCCAGAAAACCATCAGTTTCCTACCTGCTGAAGAAGTTCACTCAAATTTTGCCTCTGCGTATTTCGCATTTGTTCGCGTGTACCGGAGAGAATGACTTCATCAGCTCCTTCTAACATCTAGGTTTGTTGCCAGAATGTGATGTTGAACATATAATGAAATTTATTTCGTGTTTAGGTGATCTGAAATTACTATTTATTTCATTTTGCTTCCAGTCATTTGAGGTTGATCATGCTTATGTTTATATTATCCATCATCGGACACTATCATGACACTATGGCAACTTTTGCAATAAAAAATCTCTGTTGAGCGACAACTATGGCATCACTGATGCTTTGAAGAGAGCCCATGTTTTCTCTCTTTTTAACCATGGTTACAGTGCACCGGTATTGTAACGTGAAGCTTGCTGTCTCTTACATTTGTTTGTTTTTAAACGAAGCACCCCGTTTGTCGTCACAGTCGCTTTGTCTAACATTTCAGTGAGAGTAAATGAAATAATAAATGCACATTGCCATGTGGAAAACATTTTCATGATCGAAAAGCAATCCGCATGCTTGTAATAGGTCCTTCCAATCAGGAACTTTATTCCATGGCTACGAAATAGTCTGAGTCTAATGCTCGTTCCTGAACGAATGTTCCGATAGATCAGAAGTAATCAGATGGATCAACGTCTAAATATTGGCGTTTCTAATTATAGATTACATACAGCTTCATCAAATGTCCCGGGTGCTGAATAAACTGCTTCAAACCCGTCCCGTACCCTACAAGACGTTTGTTCTATGTACAAAAACCATGTTTATGAAGTGATTGGAAGCTAAATTTACGAAAATACATTTTAGTGAATTTATCATATGGATGATGCAAGGAAATTTAATATTTTGAAACATTCTCATTCATTTTTTAAATAACCTCTTTATTGATATGTACATAAATACTGGATACAAATTGAAGCAATTGCCATTCCATCTCTACAATTTTTGAGAGCTAAAAAAGCAGCTACGTCGTTTTATAATAACTGTACTCGAAAAAAATAACGTTGATGTTGCAACAAGGAACTCGCCAAATGTGGAGCGATACAGCAAACTCTTCCCTTCCGAGATAAGAAGCGTTAACTGGAGGAGTTGGAGTGCGAAGAAATGCAGCAGCTGTATCGTTATCAAGATATGCGCAAATTCTACAAGAAGCTCAACGCATACCGTATAGACTTCGTTCCGCGAGCCGAAATGTGCCGGGATAATGATGGAGCTATCTTGACGTATAAACGTGAGCTGATTGAAAGGTGGAAGCAGCACTACGATGAACACCTGAATAGCGCAGAGGCGGAAAACCGAGATAGCAGGAGGAATTGCGTCATTGGTATGGTAGACGAGGGAGGACGTGCCAGCTCTCACGATAAGAAACGTTAATGATGCTATCAAACAGCCTGAGAATAACAAGGCAGCTGGGAAGAATGGAATCGGAGCGGAACTTCTTAAATGAGCCCGGATAATTTGGCGACTTGTTTGCATCAATTGATAGTCAGGATCTGGGATACAGAAGAGCTACCGGAGGGGTGGAAAGAGGGAGTTATGTGATCACTATACAAAGAGGGAAACATTTTAGAATATGAGAACTAATTCACTATATCTCAACGCAGCCTACAATGTGCTGTCCCAGGTTATCTTCCGTCGTCTGTCGCCGCTAGATTTGTGGGAAGTTATCAAGTCGGTTTTGTGAACGGTCGATCGACGACTGACCAAATCGTTACGTTGCGGCAGATCTTCCAAAAGTGTGACTAATATCAAGTCTCTACACACCACCTATTCATCAACCTCAAGGCCGCATACGATACTATTGACCGTGAAGAGTTATGGAAGATTATGGACGAGAAAGTTTTTCCCGGAAAACTGACCAGAATGCTCAAGGCTACGATTTTCAATAAATCCAGCCAGTTCATCTGCCTCGCTGACAACGTGGACATTATCGGCAGAACATTCCAGGTGGTAGCTGATCAGTACACCAAGCTGAAACGTGAAGCGGAAAAGGTTGGATTACAGGTGAATTCATCGAAGACAAAATATCTACTGGCAGGAGGAACCAAGCTGGAGATCTCGCATAGGCTGAACTGTGACAATCGACGGAGACGAGTTCGTGTACCTCGGAGATGAGTTTGAGTACCTCGGATCATTGGTTACATCCAATAGTAACTGCAACAGAGAAATTTGGTCACGTATTATTACCGGAAGTCGTGCTTACTTTGGACTCCACAAGACCTTGAAGTCTGGTAAACATCACCTCGTGCAAAGTGTACCATGTACGGAAATATCGTGACGCAGTTGCGGTCCTAATAGGACGTTGGACCAGCACAAGTAAGTAACTCGAAAAAATATACACAATGATCAGCTTGTAACTTTTTAGCGTGTAGGTAAACATTGATGAAATTTTGACCGATACTAGATAAAACTGTAATGTTTATGTTGGCAAAACTCCACAATCTGTCAAGTGGTCACCCAGATGCCGTAGGAACAAGAGCAAATCCACACACAAAATGTGTGAGGCCGTGGAAAACTCAAGTGCGTCCCACAGATGTATCGGAAAACACCTGGGATTCGAACATATGACGGTGTCCTGGATGATGAAATCATTCTAAAATATTCAGATAACCCAGCACCAGAAAGCCAAAGACAGCTGATCCGGTTAATGCATGAAAAATGTATTGTATCTGTTCCAGCGTCGACCGAACTTTAAGATTCACGAACAATGGGCAAAGAAGGTGGAGGGTTCCTCCTGATTTGTTGAATAAACGATGAAACGTAAAAGCAGCCACGTCTACAAAGTTAGCAAGGCACCAAATCGGAACGATAAACAAAACACGGTTGCCAATACCCGCGCCAGGAAGCTACCGAAATCGAGGTGCGTCGTAATGGACGACGAGACTAACAACAAGGCAAACGCAAAAGCGGAGCAGTAGTTTAACGATACCCCGTCATGGTTGGATGTTCCTAAGGAGATAAGGAAGAAAAAGATGGCCAAATTCACCAAAATTTTCTTTGTTTGGCAGGCCATCTGTGGGTGTGGAGAGATGAGCTTGTACGAGGGGTACCATCATTGGGCAAATCTTCCGAGACGAGTGCCTCCAGATGCACCTGCTTCCTTTCTTGTGGTCTCACGGAAGCAAGACGCTATTTTGGCAGGATTTGGCATCCTGTCACTATGCGCGGCTGGTGTTAGACTGGTACAGGCAAAATAATGTTGTTTTTGTAGCAAAAGACTTCAACCCACCGAACCCAGCGAAATTTCGTCCCGATGACTACGATATTGGCCATCTTCGCTAAACTCCACAAAACACCTAAAATATTCGAGAACGAGCTGTCTTTGACGAAACAGTGCGTAAATGTGTCAAGAAAAAAGTCAGCCCAACTATTGCCCAAAACCTTATGATATTTCGCCATGAGAAATAATAAATGCTGAAATTTATCGGGTACTCGGGCCCTTTAATTTAGTACCTGAACGACAACAAAGATGACGCGGCGAAGAACCCGTTGCTGCTGAATAACAAGGTTAGGCACAAGGGAAAAGGCAAGGTCGATATTTGGTATAATTGTTGTATTTGACTCAAGATACAAAATATTCAGAAAACATTTGACTCAAGATAGTTTAGGCAATGATAGCTGTTGGTGCAATTGTTTGTATTTAGAAAATAGTTATATATGACATGTAGCAAAGGTTTTCTCCCAGTCGGGTATTATTAAACGACACTGAATAAGTCTTGAAGACTAAATACGCGTATCTGCCAAGATAAGCAAAAAAGTGGTTGAAATTAAAAGGAAAATACAAATCTTTTTTTATAAGTTTAAAATTCTTAGATTCCTCTTCGTATCTGGCCCGATCTGACCCCTGCCCATTTTTCCAGCTCAACTATACAGTGGATTTCTGATAACAAGATTGATTTACTTTGAAAAAATAAACAACCCACTGTCCGCAACTGCGGCCGATCGCACGCTACTGGGCAATCGTCAAGTGGAACCTGAAACGGCAGGTCACCATGTCAGACTTCAAGGAAAACTGGTCAGCAGCGTCCACGAATTGCACAAAAACCACTGCGCAGAACTTGATTGACGGTGCAAAAGCTAAAGTACGATCATATGACTGAAGTCAGAGATCTTAATAATTTGTTAGTTCAATTTATATTTTAACATGGTAAGCTGAAATACAATACATTGCTTTGAATATTTACGAATTGTCTTTTGTTTTATTTGAATTTTTGAATGTTTATAACTACTTTTCGATGCAATTCTTACGCAAGAATTATCATGACAGTACAGGGTCAGTGTTTTTTAACCCTTAGCTGTTCGACAAAAAAAAAACACCTTTAAAGTTTCTACACGGTACCTGGGTACCCACCAAATTCAAATGATTGTTGGCCGATTTTTATTCGTTTGGCCCCGTTAGATTAAAAAACTCATTTGCTTTATGGATATTATCAGCAATTGCCGTCTCGATTCATCTGGTTCCCGGAAATCGACTGTGATTGTTACGGTTCCAAAAGAAATAAAATCAGTCAATAATTGCCTGAGTTACAATCATTTGAATTTGGTGGGTACTCGAGTACCCTGATGAACACTTAAGAGGGCAAAACAATCGAAGTCCCTCCTTCAGCCTCCTTGCTACTATACAAAATCAGTTTA
Source organism: Aedes japonicus (assembly GCA_034211315.2). NCBI lineage: Eukaryota > Metazoa > Arthropoda > Insecta > Diptera > Culicidae > Aedes > Aedes japonicus. The sequence goes on along the minus strand of JASCZW010000194.1, from coordinate 223,501 downwards.
TGCAAAAAGTCGGGTTTAAAATTTTACTAAGATGTTACGGAATTTCAGCTTCAGTCATTTTTTCACTACCATGTCGTAGAACGTTTATATAAAGGCACTAACATCAGGTGTGATACTGGCCCCAATTCACTCTTAGACTTCCTACTTTTAATCTGGGGAAAACGACTAATAGTAAACTTTTCAATTTTGTGGCAATTTATGTTGTTGTTTATCCATTTGTTATATGGAACAAATAACCAAAATACCTGATTTGCTCATCGTATAATATCTGAATGTAATTGCACCATTTGAGAAAGGGGTGAATGTTTTGATCAGGGTAGTCATCTGATTTCAAAATGCGGCACACAGTTACAGAAAAGTGTGACTTAAAACTGACGATGACAAGCATGTATATTGAAGATAAGACGCGGAGGGCCCGCTTGGAAAACATCATTTGAAGCAGTAGAATGGACCTTTCCATGTGATTTGTATCAGTAGTAGTGTTTGATGAGTGATATACAATATCATAATAACTTTGAAGGATTCGGTGCTGTTTATTAAATCTGGTGTTTAAATCAACAGTAAACATTACATTAATTTTGTTTTGAAGTACCATTTACTTCATTTTGTAAGGAAACACTACCAGCATGTTCTGGTTGGAATTCTTCCAACTAGACACTGCACCGTCCCACCATGCAAAACCTGTACAGGCTTTGGGTGAGGACAATTTTCCGGATTTGATTCGTCAAATGAATAGTCTGCCTCTTCACCTGATTTAAATCCTCTTGACTTCTATGCATGGGGCTACATGCTGGGCAAACTGGGGAATACCAAAGGGCTAACCGTGGAAACGTGTAAAAAACGTTTGGTGAAAATATGAAATTATATGGCTCCAGATATCGTGGGTACCAGCTGAGACGCTTTTCAGCCCCGCATGCGACCGGCAATCAAGGCAAAGGGAGAAAGGTTTGAACTGAAATAAAATAAGACAAAGGTTAAAGATATGCCAAACATTGATAATTAAAATCCATGCAAGCTTCTCATCTTTATGACCATATGCTTCAGTGACAGTAATTTCCACTCACCCTGTAAATGACTTCTTTTAAACTCGAATTAATGTTTGCTCTGGCAGGGATTGGATTATTTACAGACTACTCATCTTAGAAGCTGAATTTCAGAATATAATGAGCTAGATTATTTCTTTAAGTTTGGGTCAGAGTGTACTGCTCTAACCATCACATCTTATGCATGAGACGTGCATATTTACAGCACTACTCAAAACACTAATTGTTTTGACCAATTTTTCATTCGAGCAAACGTGGCAAAACAACCATTAGTCCAACCTCCCAACCCGTGTCCATTATCGGTTCTGAGGGAAGACGTATTTCTTCGCATAGAATTCGCATCGGCATCCGCAGAAATGAATGTACGAGAAACCTTTGATTTATGTTCCAGTTTGCTTCCGTCGTCACACTACACTGACCGCCCTCCCTTGCATGGCAATATGGAATTGCTCGGGAAGAAAGAAAGAAAACGAAGAAGAAGAAAAAAACATGACATCAAACATGAGCAAATCGTTACTTCGAGCAAACATTTTCATTTAAGCTGCCTCTGATTGAAATTCCGAGGAATGGAATCGGCACAGGGAAGCTTTGACATGTGGCTTACAGAGAAAACTCTGTTTGCATTGAAAAGAAAACGAGCAGGAAAATGAATGGAATAAGCATTTTTCCGGAAGTTGAAAGTTCATTCCAGTGAAGCTTTCGGTGACAGCGTCATACTTGGTTACGAGAAACCACACGAAATTGACCTATATCACCCAACAACGGCAACCGTTTCGAATATCTGGAACATTCCCGCAGCAAAGTCCAAAACTGGGTCAAGTCCGTGTCGAAAAGCCGAGTTACAAAATCCAGCGCACAGGAACTAGGTAGGTCACTGTCGACCGGCTTCCTGGAAAAAGCTACATAGCATTTCCCTACACCGACAATGCACCGCACGATCTATAGGCGGAGCCACTCCTGCAGTGGAACCATTCCGGGACCCCGGAAGCCGGGAAAATATAATAAAACAGATTGCGGATGTGACAATCATATGCACTTACAGCATCACTTTGTGGCAGCATCAGAGGCAGCAGGGCCGTTTACAACAATGTGTGAAAGAGCGCACGAATTGCAGCAGCAGGATGCTCGCTTGCAGGGCTCTGAGGCGTCATTTTTGTCACCGTCCGAACCGGATGGTGGAATGGCGATGGAGGAACACCGGTACAGTACATTGTAGGCAACACCAGAGGAATTGCGTATGGTGGAACAAGTTGGTCTCCCCTGGCCACTGGACTCGGATTGTGTTGGTGTTTGTGGCCGCATGCGCAGTTCAATCGCGGTCGGTCGGTCGGTCGGCTGTTTGTGCGAATCGTGCCGTTGGTTAAGGTCAAGTTACTGTCCTTTGCAGTGAGCGGGGGGACGCAATGTAGGCTTCCGGTATCCATCCAACTCAGCTGCTGTGCATTGACCAGAAATAGATTGAAGGTGCTGCTTACATATTTACATAAAACATTAACCAGGATTGGTTGGGAAAACTCCTTTGCTGGTGGGTGGTCTTTTTGATTACTCCAGATCGTGTTACTGTGGCGCACAATGGTACGGAAAATACGAAGTTCCGCCGAAACCAAATCCATACATGATTTTTATTTTTTATTTTTTTTTCTTGTTGAATGATAAGTATTAACTTCCAAATTATGATATTTTATTGCTTTCCAGTAATACTAGACAAAATTGCGGAGAGGTTAAGACTTCAGCATTTATTTACTAATGGGCAATTCTGCGGCGAATTCGGAGGAACGATCAACTTTGAATGAGACAAACTTTGCCCATTTATTTGAAATGGGAAGAGATGTATTGTTAATCCATCTTGGTACTCTTGTGAATTGAGACAAATTTTGATCGGGGGCTATGTGTGTTATGTAAACCTTTCTTTGAATTCCCACCCAGCTTTCCATCCGTTAAATTGCTATAAACTATTAACGCTATTAACCTCGAGATGGCCGCGAGTAATCGGTTCTATCCCCTAACTTGAGGTTAGTTTTTTAGTTTAAAAATAAAAAAATTTGGCTCTGTAAAGATGATTCGATTGAGTCTGTACAAATAAATGATTTATTTAAAAAAAAACCACCAGCGTAGGATTTTTTAACCTTATTTTTCGGGAAATACTGAGAAAACAAACTAAAGTTTCACAGCGATTGTGGGAATTTCAAAAATTTATGTAGTGGTGTGAATAGACGCATCAAATTTTATTGATTTTTAAGGCTATTTTCAATAAAAATGCAACGAACAGTCGGGAAAAGTTCAATATATTTTGCAAACATGACATTTTCATAAGAACGTTGTGATTATCCATCTGCATGCGAAAAATTTCACAATAAACATCAAATTTCAGCTTCAATTTTGGTTGAAGTCGGTGTCATTTTTTTTATAAAAATCATATTCAAGAAAATTGTGAAAGATACAGATCATAGAATAACTTTTTCATTTCGTAGCATGGCCGGGAGGGTTTCGTTGACTAAGCACTATGGACAAAATGTCGAATTGACATAATGCCGAATGGACAAAATGCCGAATAGACTAAATGTCGAAAAGACAGCATGTCGAATGGACACAATGTCGGATGAACAAAATATCAAGTTGACCCAATGTCGAATGGACAAAATGTCGAATGAACGAAATGTCGAATGGACAAAATATTGAATGAAAAAAATATCGAATTGACAAAATGTCCAATGGACAAAATGTCGAATGGACAATATGTCAAATGGACAAAATGTCGAATGGAAAAAATGTTGAATGAACGAAATATCAAATGAACAAAATGTTGAATAGACAAAATGCCAAATTAACAAAATGTAGAATTGACAAAATGTTCAATGGACAAAATATCGTTAAGATAAAATGTACAATTGACAAAATGTCGAATGGACAAAATATCGACTGGACAATATGTCCAATGCACAAAATGTCGAATGAAATTTTTTTCGAAAGAACCAAATATCGAATGCACAAAATGTCCAAAGGACAGAATGTCCCATGGACAAAATGTCCAATAGACAAAATATCGCATGGACTAGATGTCCGATGGACAAAATGTTGAATGGACAAAATTGTGAATGGACAAAATGTCGAATGGAAAAAATTTCGAATGGACCAAATGTCGAATGGACCAAATGTCGAATGGACAAAATGTCGAATGGACAAAATGTCCAATAGGCAAAATGTCGAATGGACGAAATGTCCAATCTACAAAATGTCTAATGGACAAAATAGTGAATGGACAAAATGTCACATGGACAAAATATCAAATTGACATAATGCCAAATGGACAAAGTGTCCAAAAGAAAAAATGTCGAATGGACAAAATATCGAATTCATAAAATGTTCAATGGACAAAATGTCACATGAACAATATGTCGAATGGACCAATTGTCGAATTAACAAACTTTCGAATGGACAAAATGTCGAATGGAAAAAATGTGCGATGGACAAAATAACGAATTGATAATATGTCCGAAGGACAAAATGTCGAATGGACAAATTGTCTAATGGACAAAATGTCGAAAGAACAAAATTTCAAATGGACAAAATGTCGCATTGATAAAACGTCGAATGGACAATATATTGAATGAACCAAATGTCGACTGGACAAAATATCGAATATATAGTCGAATGGACAAAATTAACTTAGTCAAAGTAACTGGCAGTGGCCGTGTGACGACACATGCGTTAAACAAAAACCATAATTGTCCAAATCACAGTGAAACCTCAGATTTGACAGCCACTTGTGCGCTTGTGTTCAGAAATTCATGTGTGACAAAAAAGAGACGGAGAGCAGGAGGGCAGGTTTCTTTCTTTTTTATACTCTTATTGTGAAAAGTGAGGTTCACTCGGTTTCGGGTGTCTAGTGTTCGATGAACACGAGATCACACTACCATTTATTAAAGGCTTACGCTGAAGCATTTTCGACGGCAGCCATGACTTCAAAATTTAGAATTGATATAACTTTTACTTTTATAATTTTTACTAGATATTGAAAATTTTATCACATCAGTTTGTATGCATAGTTGCTGTGAGCAATCTGATGGAGTTCAATTCGATGTTCCGTCACTAACAATCGAAATTTATCAATTTGAAATAGAAACAGTCTCATATACTTAGTGAGAGCGGAGATAAAAGATAGGAAAAAATACATGAAGCAGCAATTCCCCTTAAGTTTGCCCCGTTCACTATTGTATTCGATGAACCAAAAGGTAATGTTCGATTTATTTCAATTTGTGCGGAATCGATATTCCACGATTAGAGATGTTAGTCGATCACAGCCCCATGGGGTGTAGGCCAAATCATGTGACAGCCACTCGCTGCCATAATCTCCCGACAGCATCGAAGTAGGCTAGCAACCAACCCTAGCAAAGGAAAATAATAAGCTGGCATCATATTAGTAACAAGTTCTGTTATCCCAGGTATCTTTTTGATCTCCGATGTTAACGCATAACAAATTTTGTTACCACCATTGGCTTATTATGCTATCATATGTTATCATTTTCAACTTACAATTTTTGACGAACGTTACCAATTGAATGCCAAATTATTCAACAAGCATATTAAAACAACAAAATATACTCTTTTCAAAACCTTTATTAAGAGATATCAGCGTAAGAATTTGATTTCGAATTGATAACATAATTTGAAAAATATTTCAAAGAAATTTCTTTCAAAACAGGATTTGTTAATAAGATCTTCTCAGTGATTATAAAATAAGCTATTATTATGATATTCTACTAGTATTTTTTGTTATTCATTATGTTATTTTGGCTGTTTATTCAGCCTCATTGATAACACATTAACTTATCAAGCAATGATAACTTGGTATTAGCATTTGTTATCAATTTGGTATGATCCTTTGCTCGGGAATTCAGCCCGTCCTTCTACTTCTCTGATGGTCAACACTACGGTAGGTACCGGTACCGGTACCGGTACCTACTGACTCGGTAGGTACCTCCAGTTCCAAATGTTTCGGTAGCACATGGAAGCTAAAGCTAATTGTAGTTCCCGTAGTAAACGCGCACTGTTCATTAAGTGCCTACTTTAACTTTAAGACTCAAGAAAATACAGTATTTGGAATTGCACACTGTACATATTCAGTACAATCACATCAAGAAAGAGAAAGGTATGTAATTGAAAAATAAAACCTGTCTGTCTGTCGAACCCTTATAGACTCGAAGACAACTGAACCGATTGGCGTGAAAATTTGTATTCAGGGGTTTTTAGGACAGGAAAAGGTTCTTATGGTGGTTTGACAGGAAAAGGTTCTTATGGTGGTCTGGAGAGAGGGGCTTCCATGCAATTGAAGCACAAATTCCTGAATAACTCAAGAACTAATCAAGCAAATTGAACCAAATTTGGCATGTAGAGATTTTTAAAGGCGAGAAATGTTTCAATGGTGGGTTGATACCTCTCCTCTCTCTGGAGGGGGGATCCCATGCAAACGAAACACAAATTTCAGCATAACTCAAAAACTTATCCGGGAACTCCGTCCTCTGGAAGGGGATGTTTGCTTAACTCGAGAACTAATCAAGCAAATGGAACCAAATTTGGCATGTGGAAGTTTTTTGGAGGCAAGAAATGTTTCTATGGTAGTTGAGACTCAACCCCCTCTTGAAAGAAAGGGGCCCCTCATGCAAATGAAACACAAATATCTGCATAACTCTATAACTTTTCAAGCAATTTAAACCACATTTGGCATGTGGGGGTTTTTGGAGGCAGGATTTCTTCTCATTAAACAATGGACTCACTAAACAACTCACACATGCCAGGATTGTTTTAGTGGTTCCATAATCAAAGGTGTATCTACGGCAATGATTATATTGAATGACAAATCATTTGCTGCACGAAGTGGTGTTGCAGAATCATTTAAATTCTCATATCACTGGGCTCACAATTTTAAGGTCAGGTACAGAAACTCAAGATTTGCGGGGAAATTCTTTCCAGTGGTTCTGGGAGCATTGCTAGTTTTCTAGCAATTTCACGAGAAAAGTCGATTTCACGACAAAAGTCAGTGCCGTAAGCTTACAGCTCAAATGATTTTGGCTTATTTTACAAAATCTTTCCATCTGAATCACTCGTTGGCTCAAGTGAGAAGAATGCTCCAGGCCGAAAAGTTATCAAACAGTGTGTAACTTGTATGCCCTGTAGTAATGTGACAGGCGACCACAAGCTACGAATCGTGATCATTGGAAAATCACGCAATCATAGAGGTTAGCTTAGCTTGACTGACTGCACGTATGAATGGTTGCTCCTCCGTGATTGATCAGAATCAGTGAAATTGCTAGAATCAACTGAATGCCGCTGGGAGTAACCGGCCATTCTCACTGGACACGTTTCAGTGACTCAATTTCTTCAATAATCAAAAACGGCGCCAGCCACGTCCTTGCAATCAGATGGGAATAAGGAAGGAAAGTTAGTGTGACCTTTGCTGTTCAGGGACCGTGTTTACCTCTGGATCCCCACAAACGTCACAGGAAGGAGGTTTTTCTATGTTAGTAGGGTAGGGCTCGATGGATTAGGATTTACCTTGATAAGTGATGTGATCATATATTATAGTTTTTTCAGGGGACAAAAAGGATAACAATTACCTGATTTGCACCGCGTTTTTGAGAGCATTTACCACCTCTCAATTGTTTTAAAATCCTTTGCAGAGTCCGACTTATTGGCGTTCTGCTTCTTCCAAGGTATCTAAATGTTGCCTATCCAAACCCGCCATTTTGCCCCATATGGCATTGCAGGTGAACGAAAGTGGCATCGTACCTCGAACTTAACTCCTCCAACCCATCAACATCGTCGCTACCTCTTCGTTATCTTCAGAATATCGCCCTGCTCCAGTGAATGTTTGATCAACCTGTCTACCAAACTCAACTTTCGGAATCGCTCCAAGACTTGGAAAAATCTCTCCGGACACTTCGGATACGAGGTTTCCGCCACGGATCAGTTCCATTACCAACATGGAATTACTGTAGATACAGTTCCAGTTAAGTCCCTCCCCTGGATTTGAGCAAAAATAAGGCAAAGTTTGTATTTTTTTGTGGAAGAATGAAAAGGCGTACGAACTTCTGGTTTTGACGATTAAATTCAATTATTATTCAAGATTTAAAATAAATAAAAAAATTGAGAAATTCAAATGGCGGCTACAAAATGGCGATTTCTTGAAACCATGTTTTTCAATCTAACTTCAAGCCCCGGGCTTGTACTATTAATCCGATTCCCTCCATCAAATAACTGTTTGAAAGGTTATAATTTTTTGTACGGCTTGAATTGGCAGTAATAATTAATTATTTATAATTTTTAACACGGTTGAAATGAAAAAAAGTAGAGAAAAATTAAACTCTTCAGTTCAAATGATCACTATGCAATGAGTTTATGTTTTGTCTGAAATTTAGTTCAAGTCGTAGAAGATTTTATTATCTTTCAGAAATGATAACTAGATTTGATTTTTGTCCACTACAAGAGGCTGCAGGCTTGAAGTTGTCGCCCCATGTTTTGCGCGCAGAGGCTTACGGAAATCGCCATTTTGAATTTTCACAATTTTTTTATCTCTTTAAAGTTTTCAAAAATAATCAAATTGATTCGCTAAAACCGAAAGTTCGTACGCCTTTTCAATCTCCCACAAAATAAACACAAACTTTTCCTTATTTTTGCCCAAATCCAAGGGAGGGTCCCCTTAAGGGTCAAACTTGAATTACTCCGATAATAATTGTTTTGTAATATCGGAAAACACAGCGGAAAAAAATGCACGTCAAAATTGTTACAAACACCGCCTATTCCAACGAAAATCACGCAATCCCAGGACATTTAAAAACGTTTAAGTGCCTGTCATATATATTGCCTCCAAAAACGGCTGCATAACTCGTGTTTTGTTCCAGAGATGGTTCCATCAGGACTTTGTGCCATCAGTACGTCAATTTTCAGCTGAACATTGTATTCCACCTAATGCAAAGTTGCTGGTGGATAATTGCTCTGCGCATCATCTAAATGATGAACATAAAAGTGATGACGAAAATGACCGTTGTACACTTTTTGCCTCCTAATGTGACAGCCATGATCCAGCCCATGGACCAAACCGTTAGGGGGATAAATTGAATTATTTGTTTAAAAAAACATCGAAATAAAAAAAATTCATCCCCAAGGAGGTCACTTTTCACCCCACCTATTATAATTATTCGTTCTTCACCAATGGGTAGAACAACCCCCTAAAGATGTCTTTTGAAATATGTCAACTATTTTGTAGACATTTGAGTATTTTTTCAAAACATTTTGCATCGAAAGAGTGAGGAAGGAGATATAAATTCAAAAGTAACATTGCTAAAACCATCCAGTTTTATCAAAGTTTTATGAACGCCACTGAAAATCAATTTGGTCTTATTATGGTACCACGAGGGCCAAAATGTTTCAAATTTAAGTCAGGTTTACGAGTTTCTATGGCTTCTTTACAACGATCTTGAAGCCTTGTCTTCTAAAATTCTATTTACTCCTATTAAAGGTTTTATTTTGACTTTATGAACTCGTGGAATGCTGTTTTGAAATGCTTCTGAGGATTCATTCATATTTTCTTATTATGGTCAGTTAGAAAGGATTTTGAAACCATTTTGCCTCCAGCCAGTGATGTCTATATAGTCAGAGTGGTAAAGAGATATTTTAATTCTTCCACACACTCTTCTTACCTCCACGAGAGCTCTCATCTCTTGTTAATATTCACCACCGTGTTTGCATGCGGGTAGCGCATGTGAGTGAAAAAAAAGATTTTTTTCACACACTTGATCGCTCTAGAGTGAGAAGAAGAGCTATCCAATTCACAGGAGCGAATGCAGATAAATCCGCTGACGCGTGCGCCCCAGTGAGCTCACTGGCGTGGGCTCTTCTGCTAATAAACAGCAGTGATTGCAAATTCGCTTTAACGCTACATAACAACGGGAATAAAGAATGTTTCTTCTCATTTCCTTTTTTCGAATATTTCCTACAATTCAGACGACATTTTCACTATCAATCGCACCAGCGAATCACAGAAAGAGCACTGGCGTGTCCTCAAACAATTGTACGTGGCAGAGATTGTGCAGGCGAGAACACGTGGACGAAGACAGATGAGAGCACGTGAGAGCGGCCGTTTAAAAAAGTGAGCGATTCACTCACTCCACGCCATTCCATCACAGCCGCACACTATCACTCTGTCTATTTACAACCGAATAAAAGAGCACTTTGCTTTATCTGCGGTGAGTTATGGTTGTATCCTCTGTGAAGGTATAAATCTCACGCGCCGGCGTAACATTAGTGCTGGTCATATGCTGGTTTTGATGGCAGCCAATATGTTTTATGAAGGTTCTCAAGCGGTCGTAACAAGTGGCAAACTTTCAAAATCTGTATGGCCTTATAAAGGTTTTATTAATTTGTTTTCACAACCGTCTATACAGTGGGCCACTTTGTATACATTTCGACTTTGCATAGAGGAGGTGTTGGTGGACAAAACAGTTTTGAACAGTTTAGTTTTATCAACAAAGCCGAGAAAAGTGCTCCCAGCCATCTATATAAATAAAATGAGTTGGGATTTCCTTGTCACGATTTAACTCGCGAGCGAAAAGACCGATCGGCGTGAAATTTTGTATGCAGAGATTTTTGGGGCCGGAGAAATGAATCTTATGATGGTTTGAGACCCTCCCTTCACTGGAAAGGGGGCTCCCATACAAATGAAACACAAATTTCTACACAACTCGAGAACTAATCAAGCAAAAGAAACCAAATTTAGCATGTGTGAGTTTTTGAAGGCATAAAAGGTTTTTATGGTAGCTTGAGAACCCTCCCCATCATAAAAGGGGGGGCTCCCATACAAATAAAACACAATATTCTGCATAACTCGGGAACTAATCAAGCAAACGGAACGAAATTTAGCATTTGGTGGTTTTTTAAAACAAAAAATGTTTTTATCTTGGTTTGAGACCCCTTCCCATCCTAAAAGAGGGGGGGGGGCTCTGATTCAAATGAAATACACTATTCTGCATGACTCGAGAACTAATCAAGCAAATGGAACCAAATTTAGTATGTGGTGGTTTTTGAAGACAAAAAATTATTCTATGTTGATTTGAGACCCCTCCCTTTTCTGAAAGGGGGGGGAACCTATTCAAATGAAACGCAAATTCTTGCATAACTCGAGAACTAATAAGAGAAATGGATTAAAATTTCGCATGTGGAAGTTTTTGAAGGAGGGAAATGTTTCTATGGTGATTTGGGACTCTTCCGTCATATGAGGAGGAAGGGGGGAGGGGGTGCTCTCAAACAAATGGAACCCAAATTTCTGCATAACTCGAGAAATAATCAAGCAAATGGAACCAAATTAGGAATGGACGAGTTTTTTAAGGCATGAAATGTTTTTATGGTGGTTCAAAGCCCCTCCTCCCTCTAAAAAGGGGGGCTCTCATACAAATGAAAAAATATTCAACCAAACATGAGAACTATCCCTACCGCTATGCAAATTTGTATGCAGGGGTTTTTGGGTCCGGGAATGGATCTTATTATAGTTCGACACCCCTCTCGCCTCTAGAAAGGGGGGCTCCCATGCAAATGAAAAACTATTTTCTGCATAACTCAAGAACTAATCAAACAAATGGAACCAAATATGGCATGTGAAGGTTTTGTAGGCAAGAAATGATTCTACGGTGGTTTGAGACCCCAAGCAAAAGAAAAAAAAATTAGCATGTGTGAGGTTTTAAAGGCAAGAAAGGTTTCTGTGATGGTTTCGGATTCCTCTTCGCCCTGAAAGGGGGGGCTCCTATACAAATGAAATACAATATTCTGTATAACTCGATAACTTATCAAGCAAATGGAACCAAATTTGGCATGTGGAATTTTTTGAAGGAGATACATATTCCTATGGTGGTTTAAGACCACTTTGCCCTCTTAATGAGGGGGGTCCCATAGATATGAAACGCAATTTTCGGCATAACTCGTGAACTAATAAAGCAAATGGAATCAAATTTGGCATGTGGATTTTTTTGAAGGTCAGACATATTTCTATGGTGGTTTGAGACCCATTTGCCCTCTGAAAGGGGGGGGGGGGTTCCAATACAAATGAAACGCAATTTTCTGCATAACTCGAGAACTATTCAAGTAAATTAAACCACATTTGGCATGTGAAAGTTATTGGAAACATGATTTTTATTTATATTAAAATGTATTTCTGTCTGACTGTCTGTCTGACCGATCCGAGTGAAAATACGTATGCAGGTATTTTTGGGGCTGGGGAAGGTTCTTATGATTGTTTGAGACCGCTTCCCCTTCTGGCTCGCATACAAATGAAACACAAATTTCTGCATAGCTTGAGAACTAATCAAGCAAATGGAATCAAAAATGGTATGCGGGGGTTTTTGAATGCAAGAAAATAGGAATTTTAATAGTTTACATCGAACGAAAATAAGAATCACTGTGTAAATAAACTGCCAGCTAGTTGACGTAGACAGCGTTTGAACCACTTGAATTCGCTTCATTTCCGCATCTTCGAAATTGTGCAACGATTTCTCTCACTTTTCCAATTCCTTACATCAATATCCATCCCTACTCAATCAACTCGCTGGAGAAAACATGCTCACCATATGCTTCCACTCTGCATAGCCTCTTGCAAGCCGAAAGGAATTCCAGCGAACACTTAAAATGAAACGCAAATTCATCGCCCCCCGGAACGCCTTGGCGACATAAATCCCGCGCAGTTTCCGGCCTCCCTTCGGCACCCCGAACACCGCCGCCGCCAAGACGCGACTTGAACAAGGTGCACTGCAGTCGCAGATCGCAGAGAACGCCAACGCATCCGCCGTCCGGGAAAGATTGATTTGCATCCGCTTTTGGCACGCCTCGGAAGTTTTATTTTTCGGGTAAACAATGGCCGGAAGGATAGGTCAGGACGACACGCTCGGAGGTGGGTAGAGCTGACAGGCGCGACAGGGTGTTGACCTACTTTCATCGGCTTTCATGACGATGACGTTGCCGTTGCTGATGATGGCGATGATGACGATTCGCGCAGTTAGCAACAAGACACACTCCGAGGGGAACAAGATGATAGGAGTATGGGAGGGGGATCCTTACAGATTGTTGCATGGCCGCTAGGATGGATTATGTCCTAGTACACGCACACAACACAGGTCCGGTCCGGTTTGGTAGTCTTGGTTGATGCCATGTGGCACATTGTACAACTACCGTTACATTTCCCGATGGCTGGATATGTAATAAAATCCGAAGGGGGATTCGAACCTCAAAACCCGCACTGCCGCGGATTGTGCTGTGTATGTCAAGTTCAGAACAGCCATGTGTTAGGATCCGTATTGAGGTTAGGGTTTTGGGAGCAGTGTCACTGGGGCAGGGATGGCGTGAACTCGCTTGCTGGGCTGGCTGGTGGTCGAGTTTATCGATTTCGGGCCTGGGTTGAGTTTGGCAAAAAGTGACCATTCCGTTCAACACCGCAGCAGCCACCCTCGGAAGCATTGGCCGGCCCTCTCCTGTCCGAAGGAGGAACCAGCATCGTATGGGCGAGTGGAACCGATGTAACTTGAAGCGGAAACAGCGATTGTCGGGTGATTTATAGGACATTTGGGAAATTGATTTTGTGAATCGTGTTTGGGTGAGTGGTTAAATCAATCGACCATATCGTTGGGTAATGGCCTCAGCCAATCGAATGCTATTTATAGAGGGGGAAATAACACTTGGTCAATCGACCAACTTTGGTCTCTCCAGTTTGATTTTTTCAGCTTATCGCATGCTAGCTTATTGCCGGGATTAATTAATGAGCTCTGTAGCTCTTCCACAATTGTTTGGTTGAGAGTTGTTAATGCTTGCGTCTTTTTCAGGGAGAGCTCATATGGCATAAGGTCGTTTGGCATACAGTCGTTTAGCATAAAGTCATTCGGCATAACAATAATTTGAGCTAAGTGATCATTTGGCATTATAACGTTTGGAATAACGCCGTTTGGCATAATGACCATTTGGCAAAACATTCTTGAAATAATTCAGAATCCAAGTGGTCGTTTGGCATAGGTTTTAATCCATTGTAATATTTTTTTCTTTTTAAATAAGCTGTTTTTTCAAAATATGGCATTCTTAGGTTTCAGGGTTAAAATTGATATTTGAAAATCAAATGTTATCTTCTCCGATGTTGAACAGTGAATTTTAGGGATTGACTAAAAGTATTTATTGCTTAGTTATATTTGTCATCACTCATTTGAACCGAATGAATCGTATTTGTCACAAATAGGCCAATGTGGGAAGTATTGTAATCTCCCTTAAAAGGAAACAAAACTGTATTAATGAGACTGTTTTTTAAAATGTTCTTTTAATACTAAATAATTTACTTTTCTCTGAAATTTGAATTTATGTGCCAAAAACATAATATCGCATGAAATTGGTATCATAAATTGATTAGAAATTTATCTAATTTTCTAGTATTTATGAAAAATGTTTTTGATGAAACGTTAATTTACAGATGTTCAATCCCAATAATCTTTCTCAAACTTTTTGATGCCAATGCTAAAAGACCTTTATACCAATTGAATTTTGAATGTCAAATACGGAAATAAATCACTTTGCTTTGAATCAACAAAATATTTTGTTTTAGGACTCGTTTCAAATTCTTGAGAACCATATAGCTCACCACTAGTATTCAAGTTATTAAAAGTTGACTCACTTCATATTTACATTTTTGACTTCTATCTCTACATGGTTGATTTCAAGCTTTTCCGGGTTGATTACCTTCATATTCAAGTAATTCCTATTCAGGTGCAACTCTAATTCTTTTCTGGAGATGAATTAGTCTTAAAATTCAGCTACATTTAAGTAATCTAAAAATGTTGATATTCGATTCACTTCGTTTTCAAGTCATGTCACCCTTTTAAGGACTGACTTAAGTTCTATGTTAAGTGATTTTTTGAGTTGTGGTAAATGTGTAGAACGAAAATATATGAAGGGAAGAGACTCGCGAGAAGACAATGTTAGCCTCCTAGCACGAGTTCCGATCGACGGTGATGAAATTGAGGTAGTAGACGAATTCGTGTATCTGGGCTCATTGGTGACCGCTGATAACGACACCAGCAGATAGCTGCAAAGATGCATTATGGCTGGCAATCATGCTTACTCTAGACTCCGAAGAACACTAAGATCGAACAAAGTTCGACGAACTACAAAAATGACCATCTACAAGACATTAATTAGACCGGTAGTTCTCTATGGCTACGAAACATGGACATTGCTAGTGGAGGACCAACGCGGTGTCTTTGAACGGAAGGTGCTGCGTACGATCTATGGTAGAGTGCAGATGGAAAGAACCACGAATTGCTTCGGTTGCTGGGAAAACCTCCGATCGTACATACCGCTAAAATCGGCATTTACGATGGGCTGGGCATGCCGTAAGCATGTCGGACGACAACCCAGTCAAAATGATTGTTGAAAACGAATCGACGAGCCCAAGAAGAAAGTGCGCATCGAGCATGGAGGATCAATCAAGTAGAAGGCGACCTGCAGACTCTCCGCAGACATCGAGGCTGGCGAGGTACAGTAATGAACCGAATACAATGAAGACAAATTCTATGTACACTGAAGTTTTTTTCACGACGGTACTGGTACCGTGTAAAAAAAACCGCGTAAAAAACCGCGTTATTTCAAAAACCGACGTAAAAAAACCGCGTTATTTCAAAAACCGACGTAAAAAAGTCAATGAAATAAGAGTTATATTTCATATTCAAATTGAAAGGATATGGTCATAAAAATGTATTGGTGGTGGCAAAACAGTAACATTGGCCACCGGGAATCTGCACAAATGGATAGAGGTTGTCAATGTGTGAGCAACAGTCAGAGTAGTTATAGAGAGTTTTGTCTTCGGTAAAATTTCTCAGTGTGTCATTCGTCGTCTTTTGACATTATCATATTAGTTCCACAGTTCCAAATGAGGCGCTAGAGAAATGCAGTCCCTGGCTAATTTTCTCAGTATGTTGTTGGTCGTCTTTTGATATTTTTATATATGTTCCAAATTATGCCGCAGAGATGGCGCTGCAGTCTATCTTTTCCAAATGAGGCGCTAGAGAAATGCAGTCTTTGGCGAACTACTCAGTATGTCATTCGTCGTCATTGGACATTATCATATTAGTTCCACATCATGCCGCATAGATGGCACTGCAGTCTATATTTTCTAAATTAAACGCTAGAGAGTTGCCGTCTTCGGCAAAGTTTCCCAGTATGTATACTTTTTTTACACCTTAACAGGTCGACATAGTACCCAGGTATCCACAAAACTAAAATGCCTATATCTCCGGCAAATTTCAACCGATTTCAACAGATTTGGACTCCTTGGATTGAGAATTTCCTCTTCTTTCAAGTTATTATTATTGGACCATTGAGAGTGTTCGATCTGAATTCTAGAAAATCCGGATTTTCACGGGCATGTCCTGATGTAATGGTACTTATCGTGGATTTTGGTAGAAATCCAGCAATATGGGTATCAAACTTCTAAAATCTTCTTCAGCAGATTGACTTTTCTTGTTTTGAGTTCATCGGATGTATGATACTTCAAGTGGCCAGTCTGGAGGTTCACCAAGGGTCCGTGGCTGGTCATAGGCATTTTTCAATGGAACCACAACAATGTGTGTATCGAACTGCTTGAAATTTTCTCAAGCGTTTGTTCTTTGTAATCCTGAGTTCACCAGACAAGTAGCCCTTGGAGTGACCGTTTGTCCCTGAACCGGTCACTCCGAAACAGGGTCCCGTAAGGCCTCGAAAGGTCATAAACATTTTCTGAAGTGAACCCTTGCAATATGGGTATCAAAATTCATGAATTTTCTTCTGTAGGTTATTTGTCAAAGTACAGCAGAGGCCACCCTGGCTTGGTCAAATTGGTAAGGTAAGGTAACGTGTAGATGATATGGTGACGTGGTGCGAAAGCGCAAAGCCGATTAGATTCGATTATCGTATTTTCGATTATATAATTCGAGTAAGGCAGGTCAAGGACTAAGGAGTGACTCTCGAACACGTTCAGGCCACACTGCTATGATGTAGTAGTGAAGGCAAACCGGCAACTTGGATTTATTTCCAAAATATCTGAAGATTTCCGGGGCCCCCTGTATCTGAAATCATTGAATTGTTCGTTGGTGCGCTCAATATTGGAAAATAGTGTCGTTGTCTGGAGTCCTTATGGAGCTTAGACGAATATTTTTCTGGGGAATGGGTGGTCAGATCAAAGTCTACGTCGGAATGAAATATATCGTTTCAGGAGATGTAGCTTTCGCCAACAGAACTAAAATTGGTTCAAAGACGGCTCAGAAACCAATGTGACATTATTTGTAACGCACACACACATACATAAAAGTGACTCAACTCAAATTTGGTTGGTCTGTCTGCCCACTGAGTGTGCACAAGCCGGCGAAGGCAGGTTTCAGGTGCATCGAGAGCGGACATATGTCGTGGGAGTGCAAGGGCCGGGAAAATGTCTGATGTGTTCTGAGAAAACGGATGACAAGCACGTCATGGGAGACCCCAATTGCCCGGTCTACAATAGTAAACCTAGAAACTAATCACAGCGCAGGTAACCCAACTAAACCTGAACCACTGTGAAGCTGCTCAGCAATTGTTGCGTCAGGTAGTTCGTGAGTCGGCATCGGATATCGCCGTAAAATCCGACCCATACCCATGAGGTTTTGCCCACCTCAAACGAGGTCTTCGCGGTTGACCAGTTTTCACAAATAGATGATCGCATGACAACGAAGCTGGCTGGCCGAAATACGTTGGTAGTGGCCGGCGTCTTCAACGCCAGGGCGCTGGAGTAGGGGAGAGCTGCCTTATCAACCCTAAAGGCCAGATCCTGCTGGAGGCCCTGGCTAGACTTACCGTAATCTTGTCCAACGTAGGTATCAAAAGTACTTAACTGAGTGGAGTTGATCATTAACGTGAAGTTCTGCAGCCCTGGATCAACTGGAGGGCGGAGGACGGCTGGCCTAGGGATCACTTGGCGATTCGTTATAGTCTCGTTCACAATACAAGACAGCGTTCGGAGGGACGGGTACCCACTCCATTCGCACACCGAACAAACAAAGAAGAATTTAGGGAGACGCTTAAGTGGGAACGAAATATGAGTGAAAGCCAGGCCCGTGACAATCAAATCTTAGCGCTATTACCAGTATTGTACACGCAACAATGTCTAGGAAGGTTAAGCCTAGAGATGGGAGCTCAACGGTGTACTGATGGAAAGAGTCGATAGCTGACCTCCGTAAAGTTTGCCTTCACGCTAGGTGGAGGATGCAGAGCGTGGTCGGACGCAGAACAAACGTGCCGAGGAGGGCTAGTCACCGTGAGGGCTGCCCTAAGAAGAGAGACAAAGGCCATCAAACGAGCTTGCATCAAGGGCTTGTGTTTCAAAGCCATTATATGAACCCTGGGATGGTGGCGGCGTGCAACACCATGCTGGAGACGGCGGTTTGATTCCCGGTCTGCTCTAGGAATTTCTTCGCGAAGGACTCTGAACTGCAAGGGTATGATTGTTTTACACAGTCATACTTGTGCAAAAATGGTACCTGGCATCGAAAACGCTCCTGACTGTAGGAGTGCATTTAGAACACTGGGTTGAGAGCAAGCAATTGTAAAAGCAATCAGCAAAATTCTAAATAAGAAGAAGGATGAGTAACGGTCAAAATCGGGAACGTCGACTCCACCAAGCCATGACTCACAAGAGCTTCTGCAGGTCAGCACCATAGCGAGATTTTGGCGTCATGACCAGCGTTCAGTATCACCGACCATAACCATAGCGGTTGGCCGGCAAACACGCCGAAAATCAGAATGGCATAGGGAAGGCCGGGGATGAGACGAAAAATAATCTCATCGTGATAGGAAAGCCGCTCAATGTGCGCCAGTACCAGACGATATACCGAAACTGGCCATCGAGACTGGCTCCTGAAATGTTCAAGGTGGTAATGCAGATATGCCTGGACGAGGGCGTCTTCCCGGCCACCTGGAAATGCCAGGTCCTCGTATTGCTATCGAAGACAAGGGAGCCCTCATCAGAATATCGACAGATATGCCTGTTGGACACTACGGGTAAGGTGCTTGAGAGGGTAATCCTCATTAGTTTGAACTCATGTACCGTTCGTTCACTTCCAGAGCGCATGTGCAATCGGTGATGTTTCCGAGTTTTGAATAATTTACTTGTTACGTGGATCGAGCGCAAGTGCTTCCGTATAGACAAGTTGCGCATCTTTGAACTTTCCACTCTTAAACAGCTCGTTACCGTTCTCTTTGCGTTCTTCTAGCGGTTTGGCCTTGATTCGCATCGCTTTCGCCTTGTTGTGATCCGGATCGAATTGTAGGGCTCATTCAAAGTGCAACGGACTTTTATCCAAATTATCGCTATAGTAGAGCGTCAATCCACGTACATAGCTGGCATCTGCGTTGGTCGAATTAGACTGCATTATGCTGACGGCAATATCTCCGGCTTCATCGAAACGCTCCAAAAGTGCCAAGAATTCTGCTTTGAGCAATTTGTACTGTATGCTGGCAAGGGCCATCTCGATGGCATTATCACAGTGGTACACGCATGTTCGGTAGTCCTGTTTGTCGTAGCAATTGATAGCTTTCTCGTTGAGATCGCGTAGCTGCTACAGACTAATCAACTCTGGCTTCAGTGCTTGGTTGGATGGGTCCAACTCCAGGACTGTTTTGATGGCCTGCTCTGTACCAATTCAACGGTGGACGGCAGAGGTTGCACTCCAGCGGACTCCATTACTGTAGAGTGCACAGTGGTCACCCTTGACGCGAGAAACGCGTTCAATAGCGCCAGTTGGGAGGTTATTGCCCTTAGGCATCATCATAAAAGAGGACGTAGAGTTTTTCGAACAACGTGACACAAGAGGTATCCGGAAGACTATTCGAGCCGCATTTATGGTCAAATGGCAGAGGGAATGGAAGAGCTCAAACTAAGGTAGATGGACTCATCGACTAATTTTGGAGTAACCCAGCGTTACCGGTGGGTGACACCGTAAAGTAAACTTCCACTTGTGGCAGATCCCGTCGGGCAATGGCTGTATAAGAAAGGACAGGCCGAGTCCTCCGCGTGTCCCAAGTACGCGGATGTAGAGGAAACCGCACAACACGGGGTTTTCGCATGTACTCGCTTCGATGCGTCAAGGCCGCGATATTTTGAACACTGTAAGCACAGTGGCATCTCAGATTGCCCTGTAGCTCCAGAACAGATGGCATAATGACCAGCGGCAGGTCAGACGCAATGACGTCTTTATAAGGACCAAAATACGCACGCTTCACAAGGAGCGAAATTCCCTGAAAACCTACCGGAAACAAAAATGTCCGAAACGCAGTAAAATTTAGGCGGATTCCGTGAAAACTCGGGATCGGAAGCTGAACGACGTTTTAAACAAAATGACATGTGCATTATAATGGATGACGAGACGTACGGCAAATTTTACTAGAGTGCAGAAAAGGCGTTGGTTTGGCGAACAATTTGCCATGAAATCGACAACTTTTTTCACTACCGCAAACATGAACGTCGAAATGTACCGGAAGGATTGCCTTCAGAAACGAATTCTGTCACTAATCCGAAAACACAATGACACTTTTCGACACTGTTTTGGCCTGATTTGGCATCCTGCCACTATGGGCGTACCACCTTGAACTGGTACGAAGAGCAATGTCCAATATGTGAAAAAGGCTATTAATCCTCCAAATTGTCCGCAAATAATGCCTATTGAGAAATTTTGGGCTTAGATGAGAGGAAATCTGCGGAAGAAAGCAGGAGTAGCAGATGACGTCATCAAATTAAAAAAATAAGCGAAACCATCGACGGAATGGTTGTGCAAAACCTCATGAGGAACATCAAGAAGAAGGTGCGCAAGCTGGCCAGATCTACGAAAAATGGAATGAATACTGATGAAATGGGCTTTTTTGATGGTCAATAAACAATGAAAATGAATTTGAGTAGTAAAATAAATTAAACCTATTTAAATACAGCAATCTTGAGGTGTACTGATAATTAATGATACAGTCCTTATCGATGACGGAAAATTGGCTCTTATCGCTACTCGATTGTCAAGTCCCAGTGTTTGAACGTTTATGTAGGTTTAACTGAGTATTAATTCAGTTACACTCACCATAAATGGCCCATGTAATTGGGAGGAAATGCTTCTGCTCAATAAATGGCGTTTGAATTATATTTTTTTTCCACATTTCAGCATTTATAATGAACGTTTGAGCCGATTTATTTTATCTGAGCTATGCACGCCCATAGAAAGTTCAATAGTATTACGTCATCACTGGTTAGCTCAGCAATGTTAACATTATTTTTGCTTCCAATACTAGCAAGCTGTGCGTTGGGCCAGACCTTATATAGACGGCAGTGGGTCAGATGGACTAGCAATCTAATTCAGTGCTGAATAGTTTGACAAAGCGGGTGCTCAGTTTCATGGATGTTGTACCGAAAGATATGAGCCCATCAAACTTTCCAGAGCATTTTCTGATCGTAAAATATTGGGTCTTGCTGAATTGCAAACTTCGGAAGATCAAACAAGAGGTCAAGGACAAACAAAATGAATAGGAAACGGGGCAAAAAAATGAGAACAACTAACCGGACAAGACTGTACGATTAGGTGAAGGGCGTCAGAAGCAAATTTCAATCGCAAATGTTTCCGCATCATGACAAAACTATGTCGAACAACTGATAACGGATCTATTTCACTGTTCTTGATTTTTTTTTATACAAAAGGAGCTTAATTTTTATTTGCAATTGATCACTTAAAATTTTTTGAAACTTGGATTTTTAATCAACCCTTTTGAAAACTCCATTTTTTCGTGTATCACCCGTTAGTGAAATAGAAAAGCATCATCCTTCAAAATCCATAACTACTTATTCTTGATTTTGGATAATTGCTGTGATTCCACATCTTAATTACATTTCAGAAAGATATGCTGCAGAAATATTTCGAGAAAGTACAACCTCTTTTGGTAGGAAACTAGCATTGATCATTTCAATGCAACAAAATTCAGTTTAAAATACGCATGATTACGCAATACGCATGATTCGAACAATCAATAGATATGAGGTGGAATTACTAAAATAGATAATTTGACACTTGCCAATATGGCTGTTGTTGTGAATTGATAGTTACATGTGATTCAACCATTGAATAAGATTTTCTAATCCTCGATTGAATGATCCTAAATTAAACTTATCCTAAATTCTTAAACTACACTAATTCTGTCATCAGAAACAATCTGGTCGCAATTCCGTCGCAGAAAATCGTCGCACATTCGCAGCGCAACAACAACAACAATCATCTCCTCGGTGCAATCGCAACAATTGCAGCAACAGGGCTATCCGCAGTAATTATTTAGAAAAACTCAATAATCGAAATATAGAATAAGTCAGAAACTGTGTACTCACCATCGGATCCCTCGGCAAAGGACCCCTCCGATGGAATTTTAATCTCGATGGGCTCGTGCAGCGCCACTCCTCCTTCCGCTGACGATGAAGCCGACGTGGACGATGTCGAAGCCGTTCCGCTGCTGCTGCTGGTCGTCGTTGCTACTCCCAGTTCCTGGAGTTGAACCACTTCACCACCACCACAACCACCCCCTCCACCAATGTTCACATTTTCGGCACTGGGTGAACCCGAACTGCAAGAGGACGACGGATGCAGGTCAATCAAAGCGGCTGCCACCGTTTCGGACATCAATCCGGCGGACGGCCCGGGTTCAGACTCCAAGATGGAAACAGCAGCAGCAGTCGCGTCAAACGGGGACGACTCGTCCGTGTTGATGACGATGGTAGTGGTAGTGGTCGTCGTTCCGGAGGAACTCGATGCATTTCCCGATGAGCACGAAGTTGATTGAACGTGGTGATGTTGATTTTGGTGGAGTTGGCTTGGATGCTGCTGTTGCTGCTGCTGTATGGTGTGATGCTGTATGGAGTGAACCCCCGCTGGACTAGTTGTGGTGGTGGTGCTGATTAGGGGCTGGTTGGTGATGATAATTTTGGTAGAATGAATTGGTTGGGTCGATGCCATAACCTGTTGATGGTGCTGCTGCTGCTGCTGTTGTTGTTGTTGTTGATGGTGATGGTGTATGTGGTATGACGGTTGTTGATGATGATGCTGCTGCTGCTGCTGTTGTGGCTGTTGATGGACCATCTCGTACAGGGAAGAGGATGCATCCTGGACGGTTGGTGATGTTGTTATCAGGAGATTTCCGTTAAGATGAGTTGCACCACCCCCGCCGGACATGACACTGCCGCCCCCGCCGCCATCGCCGCCATTGATGTTAGTGTAGATGATGCTGGTCGGTTTGGAGGAAGAACTGGCCGTTGACGAGGCTTCTTCGTGCATGGTTACTTCACTGATTTTTCTACTGAATGTTCGCAATTTTACACTCAGCGAATCTTCTTCTTAGCTTCACAATTTAACGATAATAATTTATTCTTCTTCTGCTTTGATTTGAACACTTTGCTCTACGGTATTTTGTGGGGGGAGATTTTTCAAAATTTCGCTACGGATTTGGGTTGAACACTTTGGATCTTTGTACTAACGATTCGAGTACGCACGCGAGACACTTCTTAGTTAGCCCGATTCCATCAGGTAGCACTTGACTGAATGACAACGAGATTCTCAGGCTGCAGCGGCCGTAGCAACGCTGGCCAATGCCAATGGT
The DNA here is from genome assembly GCA_034211315.2 of Aedes japonicus. Classification (NCBI taxonomy): domain Eukaryota; kingdom Metazoa; phylum Arthropoda; class Insecta; order Diptera; family Culicidae; genus Aedes; species Aedes japonicus. Next base: position 199,763 of record JASCZW010000194.1, on the reverse strand, counting down.
GGTGCACTCCGAAAACCACCCAGATTGTCGGTCACCCGTTTTACACGGTCACACACAGACACATACGAGCACAAACGCTGGATGGATGCATCCAGTGCTAGCTGGTATGCAGGTCGTTCCCAAAATATGCGCACAGGAGAGGCTGTAACTTCCCGGGATGCAACAGGAACAGATGCAGCAGCAGCAGCAGCAAAACGAGGACAACTTCAGAGTGCAATATATAGTTCAAGGTCGAAGAAAAGAGCACAAGTGCAACCGATTGACGGTATATACACCGAAAATAGCTTGAGAAATTATACACCAGTAGCTCCGAGGTCCACTCGGGTTGAAATGGGCGAGGTGGGGGCAACTTTCCGGATGTAGGGGTGGTGTCAAAGACGTTATTCGATGTCACTCGACTGCTGGGTTGCAGCAACGGCAGCTGTAGCACTTTCGGGCCATTGTCGTCTTCGTTGCACATGCACACAAACTAATACTGCGACAATAGAACGGAAGGTGGCGCCTCCATTATTCTGGATTCATGGCCACAGTCACGGGAAAATAGAAACAGCACACAATTCGCACAATTGAGCCGGAAATTTCAGCACTATTTCCGAATGGCGATACACTCGCGCTACTGCATATACAAACGCGGGAGCAGTAGGAAGCAAAAATTCGCGAATGAAATTTAAAAAAAAAAGTAAACTCGAAACGCACACTACCGAAGACCCAATTCTACAAATTCGCAATAATAATCGCGAATTTCATTCTTACTGATCGTATTCTCCACTTCTTACACGCGCACCTATACATACGCACATGGGTTCCCCTTCGATTCACTTTTACAACACTGTGTTTGTATTTCTTCTAATTCGAAACCTGCAAAAAGTTGCAAAAGGAAAAGCAAAAAATTGCCTTCTTATTCCAGAACTTGAAATTTGATCGCGCCTGCCAATCCGTCGACTATAGAATCATCTGCCAATCGAATCTTCCACAAATCGTCACTTCCGCTATCTTCCCACATGTGAATCGTAGGTCAATCCCGGGCCTATTTACACTGAATTTTCGGGAATAATCAAAACCTCACTCAAATATAGGTCTTTAGGCCACTTACACTCGTTCTTGATTGTGCCTTTTTTCCTTCACTCTCACTGCACAAAACCCGAGAGGCAGACAGACGGACAGACACATCCGCACACACACACGCACACACTCACAAACCCTGGATCTCTATAGTGGCAGAGTCCCCCCACGACCACCACACGGGAGCAAGGCTTTTATCACAAGTTCACGTCCAAAACACTCTGGTCTCTGCTTAGAAGCGGCTTAGAACTCTTGCTGCTCACACTAGCGCGTGCTCTGTGGCGAACCAACACATGCTCACCAACCCACCGACCGACTAAACGGCAAAGACGACGACGACGACGACCACGAAAACAACGACAACGACGGAACCCCCCAAAATATTCGCTCTCGCTTACTTCTCGGTAACATCAACTGACATTGAATTCATAATCAACCTTCACCCTTCGCGGGTATCGTTAACTTCCTACAAACTGCCTCGAAAACACCAAACCAAAACACGTGAAATTACTGCCAGTTCAGACGCAGCAACCCGTTCATTTCTAACGAACCAACACTCACTTGGCAACACAGAATCAAAACATCTCACATTGCACGCGATGGTCTTGGCGCTCGAAGCACTGCAGCCCTACATTTCCCATTAATAACGACAACGGTGTTGGGATGTAAACATTCTCACTTTCTTCTGGCGAACGGTTCGAATAGGTACTGCCGGGATAGAACTATACACATCGCTGGCGAGAACATCAGCCGCCCACCAATACCAACGCAGCCATCGAAGCCAGCCGCCGAATCATATTCACGGCCAACCCCCGTTTCCCCACACCCAACCTAACCCAAACGCAACTCGTTCTCTTTCGACGATATTTTTTATTTTTTATTTGCGTTGTGAGCTCCCAGACTCATCGCGCGCATCCACAATCTCACATGGCGGAGGAAACCCCTCTTTTGCTTGGTTTTGTGTTTTTTTTTGTGTTTTCTGTATTTTGATTGTTGCTGCTTTTGCTGTTGACTGGCCGTTTCGGTTCCGATTCTTCAAAGGTGGTGCTTATGTTTTGCGAGGACGGAACTGATCGCTTTACGCTGCTATTTGAGCAATCCACAGCGATGTCAATTAGGCTGGGCTAAATTGGGAGACGGTGGTTTGGATTGTTCTTGAAGGTGCTGTTAGAATTCTAAAGTTTTTCAAATTCTGTTCTTTTCATTTCTATACTGGTTTGTGTTTGGTATACTGATCTTACGTGTTTGACCATTAGAACCCGAAGTAACAATACCAGTTGCAGTAGATTTTCTCGGATTTGAATCACACTTTGAGCCATTCTCATCAAGAACCTATTTGTTAAATCACAACTTTATGTTTAACGACACGAATGCACCCAGGTGTAAAGTAAATAAATTTAAAAAAAACAACTTTATGTGTCTGCTGAATTAGCTAATTTTTGGCGTGAAGAATTGCTTAGTTTTATATTACTTATATCTTCGTAGGTCTACGGAATGTTATGTCAGCCTAGCTACTTCATTCGGCATTTTTACCAAATATTTCATAAGCTCTGAGTTTATCGAAACTATCAATGCAATTTAGAACTTATGATCACTTTAAAGTGACACAATGGATCGGTTTTCTTTTTTTTTTTAGTCGCCTTGGCCTCTCTGGTTAAGCTGAAAAGATGGTCTGCATCATTTTGAAATTACCTGTAATTTCACTAAGTTGCCAACCAATGGATTATACACCGATTATGACTATGAATAAGTAGGGGAACGGGACGTTATGTAAGCCAAGATCCATCGTTTGACCTATTTACAAAATAGCTCATTAATCAACAAAATCATGTTTCTATAAGATGATCGATTGATCCAGAAGCGATTTCGACATTATTAATCAATTTACAGTTGGTTAGTTCCATGTAATATTTGATTTTCTTAACTTTTAAGACACCATGACTTTACTGGTTTAGCTGAACAGATTATCTCTACGAACTTCGTATGATAGACATTTGCTAAATTGAATTAAAAAATACAGAAAATAGTTATTAATTTAAAATAACTGTTCACGTTGGTAAAATAATAATGATCTAAGACGAAAACCGTAGACCAAATGTTACGGACATTTATTTTTTCTATGTTCCCTGTTATGGCCTGTTGTGTAAATAACGTAGTAAAAATGCTTAACGTAAGGAGTGTATCGAAAATAAGTTATCCACAAACTTTCTTTCAAATTATGTTGAAAACCGATGTGTTATTCATACAAAAAATTGATCCTTTATTGTACGAGGTCAAACTTGAACATAATGAAGACCGGATGAAATTTAACTTATTCCTTCACGAATTTTCGAACTTTGGATCGAATGCTCTTCATCAAGTTTCGGACAAGTGTTGCATCGCATTTTTTGGACGCTTGAGCCCAAATTTTTTTGAACTCCTGCATGTTCCCAGCTGCCTTACCAGTCTTCTTGAAGACCCTCTTCACGATTGCCCAGTAACGTTCGATGGGTTGAAGCTGAGGGCAATTTGGTGGATTGATATTTTGGCATAGTGAGCCGACGCTAAATCCGGCCAAAACAGTGGAGGTGTTCTATGCTTCTTATATAAAGGCAACAATCTCTTCTGGAGACACTCAGATCGATAGATTTCCGCATTTATAGTTCCGGTAGTGTAAAAAATGGTTGACTTCAAACCACAGGAACATATTGCTTGCCATACCGTTCGACCGAATTTCTCCACTTGAATCGACCTGTCCGCATCGCTCACACCCTCCCCAACGACGGCAGTAAAGTATTGTGGACCTGGAAGGGTTTATGAGTCCTCCTTTACATAGGTCTCATCGTCCATCAAAACGCATGCATGTGTCCAGAACCTTAATTTTCACTTCCTTTTCAATACGCGACATTTTGAAAACGCAGAATTTGAACCGCACAAACAAGTAAACAAAAGAAAGCTGACAGTCAAACGCACAGCATGCAGTGTTCAGAGCATAAAAAACCATCACAAATACATGCGTACAACGCAAATGTATGTGGATAGCTTATATTCGATACACTCCTTAGTCATTCTCTAAGTAGGGTATGTGTCCCTTGACTCAGCCTATTATGCAACCAGCGATCACATTTTTCATTATAACTCAAAAAGTTTCTAAGCTGTGAGCGAGATTCAACTAGTTATACACTTGCAAAGATAAGTTTGATAAGACATTTGGCAGTATGTTCACTAGAAGTTACACAACTATTTTTATAATGCCATAAACTTTCGAGGGATGTAGATTTAATGTCGGTCTATAAGCACCAAATTGGGTCTATTTGTGGATGCAACTCCGTCCCATGCGATGGATCTATAACTAAATGCAGTCTTTGTACGGTATTTTTTTTTAATTTTATGAATTAAGGCATTGTTGTTAAGCTGTACTGGATTTACCTAATACCACATTTCACAACACAAACTAAAGAAAAACTGCCTCGAAACACTTAAATGATGTTCATATATGATTTATCAGCCATTCAATAATAGAAACATTATAATTCACTATACAATGATTTTGTCTCTTCGATTTGTGTTTAGATGAGCCACTTGAATATAAACAACCGCAAATTCATGCATTTCTACTTGAAATTTTACCAATAACAACCTTTTTACTACGCTATTGATACAAGAGCCCATAGTTGGGAACATACAAAATAATATGTACCCAACATTGGGTCTTCGATTTTCTTGTACAATCATTGCTATTTTAGCTATGTGAACAGTTAGTCTGTAACGTGTAACTATTTTCTGCACATCCATACTGCATTAATTGCTTCATCGATTCAATTCAGCCCAATTTAGATCACTTGAAATCGTGTAGATCATCTGTTCAGAATAACCAGTGAAATCATGATGCCTCGAAAGTTCAAGAAATCGAAAATTACGTGGAAGTGAAGATGATTAATATTGTCTCAACTGCTTCGGTTTACATCTATCATACTAATAGCAACATGATTTTGTTGATTATCGCTAAATTAATGACACATTTGGTACATAGGCCGAATGAAGGAGCTAGGCTAACATTACATCCCCTTACCCTATCATTGCCAAAACCATCTAGTTTTATTAAGTTTGAATGTTTTAAGTTTTAAGTTTTTAAAAGATGGAGCGAGCGTGTCCATACAACATAGCTCTCGTCCTCATAAGTTCCTACCTCATGCTTCCACGGGTCAAGAGATGACAAAGACCGCCAGATGAGGGTTGCGTACTTAGCTGGTAGTGCAGCCTGGGCACTGTTGTCCTGTTGCAGGTTTGCTATCGAGCATGCTGATAAACCCGTAGAGTTCTGGAAAACGGTTCTCTGGACGGACGAAAAAAAAATCGAGCTTTTTAATCGGAAGCGGCGGGTTCGTGTGTGGTGCACATCGGGGCACGGGGCACGGCACGGATGTGTGTTGCACATCCAAGGCACGAAGATGCATGGAGAAATTTTTTTGATAGTTTGGATATGTTTTTCATGGAGTGGAGTGGGTAGCCTCGTGAAAATCGACGGAAGTAAAGATGGCAGATTCCTACATCCACATCCTGCGAGAAAATCTGGAGAATTCGCTGATCCAAACGGGTCTCGAAGAGAAGTTTGTATTTCAGCAGGACAACGGACCCAATGCATACTGCCAAGAGACCAAGTCTTTCTTCGGTCTTATCGGCTCCAATCGCTGGAATAGCCTCTACAAAGCCCGGACCTCAACCCCATAGCACCTAAGGAACCTGGTGGAGAGCATGCCGAAGCGCCGGTTTCTTGTCCAGAAGGGCAAAGGAGGACACATAAATTATTAAAATGCTTTTATTTTACTTAAATTTACCTTCCCGGGAGTCAAAATGAAGTTGTTTTTTTTCAACACTATTTTTTTTTTCTTCAAGTCGAACTCTTTTTTTTATTGTAATTCCATGAGCGAAACATGAAAAGAATATAAAAAATAATATACCAATAAAGACTACAGAGTGTTTACATTAATTTGAACCAAATAAATGAGAGAAATTCAAAAAATGATGAGGTGGGCACTTTATTTTGCCTATCAGTGTAGCTGCATCTTATAATTAGTAGAATATCATTATTATTTTCACTACGAAAAAACATGATTGCAGGTAGTGTAGATGTGTAGCTCTGTGTAGAATAAGGTCTTTTTCTATTAACAACCTATACTTGTGAGTGGCCCAAACAATATCCTAGTTGTGGGTTTAAATCGGTTCTCAAACACGATATTTTAACGTATTTTTGTATTCTGCTGAAATAAACCACTCAAACTTGTGAGTGGCACCAACAGCATCCCTACTGTTGGTTGTAATCGGTCCTCAAACTGGATGTTTTTAACGAATTCTTGTATTCCATTGAAATAAACCACCCACACTTGTGAGTGGTACCAACAGCATCAGCAGCTGATCTGGCAATAACGAAATAGCAACCTCGAGCGGTCAATCATGCTTATGCTGATGCTCATGCAAACTTCTATCAGAACATGCTTCTTACCCAAGAAATACTCGTTTTGTGTTTTAGTAACCTGGATAATTCTCATGATTAGTAGAAATATGTGCTTCATTCGTATGGGAGCCCCTCTTTCCAGAGGGTGTGAAGGGTCTCAAAACCCTAATTGTATGCTCTCAAAACCCCTCACATGCCAAATTTTGTTCCATTTGTTTGATTAGTTCTCGAGTTGTGCAGGAATTTGTGTTTCATTTGTATGAGGTGCGCCCCCTCTTCAAGAGTAGGGAGGGGTCTCAAACAATCATGAAAACCTTTCCAATCCTCAAAAACCCCTGCATACAAATTTTCACGCCGATAGGTTCAGTAGTTTCCGAGTCTGTAAGGGTCAGAAAAACAGAAAGGCCGACAAAAATTCATTATATATATATAGAAATCCTGCATCCCATTGATTGATTTGATTGATTAGTTCTTGATTTATGCCGAAATTTGTGTTTAATTTGTTTGTTCCCCATACATTATTTTACGACGATCGGTTCTGTAGTTTTCGAGTCTATAAGGTTCATACAGACAGACAGACAGAAATGAAGCCACCCGAAATCAATTTGGCTAAATTATTGGACAAGTTGTAGCAAAAAAGTGCGAATAGTGAACATGCATGAGATATTTGTTTTAGATAGTGGACTAAAAATATTCATTATAATCTTTTCCCTTTAATCAAAAACCCAAGCTATCTAACCTAACATATCCTAAAAACTTTCTATTTACCTGTAATGATCGAGTGCACCACCTAGCCAGTCAAGTTGGTGCACTCGATCATTCCTTGACCTACCCCGCATGGGGATGCTTGGCAAAAGATTGTGTTTCCTGTTTCGAAATACTACCTCACAATGCCCTCCGCTCAATTTCAAACTACTTCTATTCAATTTTCACAGCCTGCCGTGAGCTAACGGAACTATCAATACTTTCTCTTAACAACTTTGTTCTAGCAAAAAAATGCTGTCTACTCCTAGGGCCTCATGGTGATGAGAAATTATTTCCTTCTCAAAACAACATCATCACAGATCGTTACTCCGCGTATGGGAGAATACAAGGAAAGAACAATATCAAGTGTCTAAATTATTTGCTAATTACTCGTTTACTAAGAATGCAAGTAGCAACAACACGCACAGCTTGCTCAAATTTGTAACAAACGTTGGTTTGAAAAGTTATGCTTGATTTTTCTGTTGATATAATATAACATAACATAATTAAATTAAAGGTTGGTTAAGTGGAATCAAACCATAATCTATAAACCATCAAAATTAAAAATGTATGTTTGTTAAAAGCTAACCACTTATTATTTGAACAATCATTAAACAAAATTCTATTGAAACGGTGGCCAATAGATGTTCTAAAAATTCATTTTCGTAAATTAGCTTTCACTCGTTCCGTAAACATGGATTTTGCACATAGAATAAAGGATAAAAAAAAGTTTTATAACTGCGTTGTAATAAATGAAAGAGAGCGAGACCGAAGAGAATCTCTCAATGTTAGATTCACCCTAATGCAAAAAAAACCCGAGATGTGATAATAAATGTGTTATTTTATACAGGAATACTGTCCGTCTGAAGATCTCCAGGTTTAATCTTTAAATCTTTTACAGCAGTCGTATAAGTTTCTAATATCAATTATTTTTGCGTCAATGAACTTACAATAACATAAAATGTCCAATCCAAAAAAATGCCTCAGAAAACGAAAATTGCCGTATGGAACGATGTATGATATTTTATGCAAACAAATATGATTTTGATAAGATTTTCCTATGAATTTGTCTTAGTAAAATCTTGCGTTGAAGTTATCTTGCGCTGGTTCAAAGCGAGTTCTTATAGCAAAAACCATGAAGTATTGTTATGTTTTTTTTCTATATATCATGGAAAACATCAAACATCATAATATATCGACTCTCTTGGTTTGAAGCTGACTTTTATCTTTGAAGCTGCGACTATATCTAGGAGGCGTTTTCTTTACCCTTTTTGAAACTTTGATTGTATTTTGTACCGAACCAGTCGGTTTCAATGCCAATAATAAAATCATGATAAGCATCGAATAACAAACCCAATATGAAAAAGATATATTGATTTCCAAACCCAAGACATTTTCCTCCCCTAATTGCTATCCAACTGAGTAAACCCTTTCGGCAGCGCTTGCTTTGCCTTCTGTATTTGCGCTGAAGCCGTTGTCTCAACCGCAGCCGCCGATCGGTCGGTCTCCATCAGCACCACCACCACCATCAACCGTCAGACTGTTCGACCGTGCTGCGTCGTGTTTGTCACGGCCGTTCATTCGCGAGGCATTTCCGCGTCTCACGAGTCTACGGCAGTGATGTCAGATTTCTCTTCGGTCGGTGTGGGAGAATGATTTTTATTGAAAGAGATAAGTCTGGGGGTTGACGTTTTGAGCGGTCGCTCGTCGGCATAACAAGTAAAAAATCCGTAAAATTTTCGCAGAAATAAATTAGAGTTGCTTAGAATATGCGAACGATAATATATTTAGAGCTACGAGTATTTCCTTAGATCTGGCCTCACTGGTCCTTTGGTTTGTAGATGTAGCCCACCACCACCAAGATCAGCAATTTTGCTCGTCTCATAGGCAGGTTCCCTAACAACTTATCTACCTACGAGCGCGAACCAGAGAGGATGCGAATGGAATACTTGAACCAGCGATGGCATAGTGGCGTTTTATCTTTTGCGCAATTCATAATTCGTCGCTGGTGTGCTGCTGGCTGTGGCAATGATGCGTAGATTTGTGTTTATTTACGCTCACCACTCATCATCATCATCATCACGAAATGTCGACGGCCGTCGGGCTCTGGGTGGCGCTCGTGGTGACTGCACTTGAACTTATCTGCTCAAGTCGGAAGGAAGGCGAGGTGAATTTGATGGATCATTCTGCTAGGAGGATAGCTACTAATTCTATTATGGCGATGAATTAATTGGCGGATGGTGTTTAGACTACATTTATAGGGGGGGAAGAATAGTTGAGATTTGGATCGAAACGGAATTGAACAAATGTGTGTGATGGAACAACCGTTCTGCGCGTTTTTTTTGTAAACAACCGAAAAACTTAAGCTTGAAAATTACGGGTTGGACAGCGGTTTGTGTTCAAAGGAAGAAATAATTAGTAACTGGTCGGAGCTGGGGAAATATGAATAATCGAAACATAAATCATCATAAATGGTTCTTGGGGTTGATGCAATGCAATCGGTTTGAAGTCCGGAAATCTGGATTGGTGACTCATTGACCACCATTTAGTCTAGCGGTCTTGGGATATTAATAGATCGGTTTATTCGGTAGTGTTTGTATTTACAGGTAGCTCTGTTATAAAATTCAAAAGGAATTCAATGCAAATGCAGAAGTTTGGTATGAAGGATAACTATTTTTAGGTTGGGTTGTGCAATTAAGGAATTATTGTAGTTGTAACAGTTCAAGTTAATTATTATTTATGCTCAAAGAGTGCTGAAAAATGACCCCCCCCCCTTTATGGTGCCTGTTTCCACAAATCCACACTATATGGCTTTGTATCATTGTTTTATTTTTATTTGACTGTATAATTCATTGTTGTTCTACTGGTGATTTTATTTTTCATTCGTAATTTTTTATTCGAATTGCATTCAAGTTTTGATACATTTTTTTCTTGGGAAAATCACTTTTATTACCCATTATAGTGTCCCATAAGATCAATACACTTGGTTTAATGATATTTCAACTTTGATGTCCGATCACGGAAGTGAATTTTTGGAAGGCCTGCAAAATACTCCTATACGACTACTGTAACCGCTTCGTTCGATGAAAAGTGCTTTCCAAGAAGGAATTTTTCTGGTGTTGCTGCACATTTTCACGTCCTGTGTGTGGATCGCCTTCAACGGTTCTATGGCCACGCTTAGACTCCAAAACCTATCGATGAACGATTGGAAATAAAAGGGTAGACTTTTTTAATACTTTCACCATCTTTGCTTGGATTTCAGTAGCCGATAAACCATCCAAACCATCCAAAGTATTTAATCACTGCACGATATTTCCATTGTTAAAAAATACACGGACACGTCCACTTCAAATGGCTTGTGAAGAAGGAATGAATTGACAGATCGAAATGAAATTTTGAGTACGTATTTTTGTTCTTCAACTGTTCCGTAGATGTCGCTTTCAACGCTTTTTGACTAACCTAGTAATATTATTTGTTCAAGCTTAATTCTTGATCCACGACCAATGGAGCATTACGAAAAAAAATGTGTGTAATGATAGATTGGTAAATTGATAATATAAGTCAAAACGAATATTTTAGCTTCAGAAACTTATTTAACGTGGAGTCTAAAATAAATCAAATACAATAGAACGTTTACACCAAAAATTTCGTATCCATGTGAACGATATTAGTAATGGAAACAAGTTCTAAAGCGTGCATTCAAAAAAAGTGACTAAATGTTCCGATTTTTCATGCGATTGCCGTGCCACCTGACGGGCGGTCCACCATTTAGTAGCCAATATATACTAATTGTCTTTATATGCACTGTGAAAATTTGACAGTTCCTTCAGTTTGCTTACGGCAGCTATGGCGAGAACAATTTTTATCTATGGTTTGTTCGTACCGCCTGCTCTATCCGAAAATAAAAAAAAAACTATCGGCCATCGTGGCCCATTTCATATCGGCTAGATACGTTCGCGGATCATCCACAAGATTCCAACACTTCTGGAAAAGGGAGAGTCCACCGAGCGGAAGCCTGGTTCCGTCCGTCCAACCGTTTTAAGCGACCGGAGGGTTTAACAGAAGCTCAAACGGAAGATGGAAGGTGAGGTGGCCACTTCTTTCCGTGCGTTGGGCCGGGAGGTCGGTGCGACCGGCCAAACGGTCAGGAAGTATTTGGCTAAAATGGACATCTACATGCGGAAGCGTCAGTCCAAGAAACAACGGCTGAAGATTCTGGCCAAAGAGATCTTTCCAGCGAAGTGGAATATGTTGAAGCCTGCTTTCTTTCCTAACGTGTCCCAGCACCGCCGAATCGAGAACTTCTAGGCCATCGTGAATAGGAGAGTATATTCAAATAATTTCGTCCCAAAAACGACAGATGCTTCGATCAAAAAGGCGACCAAGAAACTGAAGAATATGCCTACAAGCTTCTTTATCCGCTATGGCCGAAGTTCCCTCTAACTGCCGCAGGGAGTAAGAGCATTTTTGTGAAGTTTTTAATTTCTTAATGAATGAAATGCAATTTGATTTGTTCAAATATCTTTTTGCGTTCTTTTTCACCATCCCACTATGGTACAAATTGCCAAATTTCGCGACAAAAATCGATAACTGGACAACCATTAACTTCAAACATATGAAGTTTTTGGATGATTTAATCTTAAATATGAAATCTATCTTTTTGATTCCTTGGTGACAAGGGACTTTAATGTTCCTTATAAAAGTTCAAACTTTTTATTTTCATGATTTAGAGGAATTTTGCTCGGACGGAATTGTAGCAAATTTGGAATAATGAAACGTTGTTAAAGAAACTTAACTTCTATAAATGTTTTTTTTCTTCAAATTTTTCTTAGGGTGGGACTTAAAACAACCATTTTTTTTTTGCGCTTATTTATTTTTATTTCAATTTGAATCCGAAAACTTTTTTGGAATGACTTTAAGGGCATACAAGAACGTACATTTATGCCCTTGAAGCAGTTACAAGATAGTTGTATAAAAAAAAGCGATTGAGGTTCAAGTCCTAAAAAGTTGATTTTTAGTTTAAATATCTTAATCACTTATTTGAAAATATTTGCAAACACGAAATACGTGAACTGAACGACAAACTTCCATCTACAAGCCCTATGCAAAATCGTTTATCCCCTTTTGTCACTTTGTGGAGAAAAACTCATTTTAAAATTGGTATTTTTCCCTTTTTTTGTGCATAATTTTCGATCTGCAATATCTACAATTATCATCAAAGCGCGTAACAACGAGAGATTTGTATGAAAATGTATTTTATATATGTATGTAAACCCATCTCCATTTATTTTTTAACATTTATGTCAGAGAAAAACAGACATACCACATTGAAAAATTTACACTACTAACACACCTGCGCCATACCCTATGTGCGTCATCTGTGGTGATACTTCCAACTAAGAAACATCTGAATTTACCGTTTAAAGCGTAATCTTTAAAGAAACTGCATGAGTTATGTCTGTTTGCCTGTGTTGACATATTCACAAAAGGGGGGGGGGGCGGCGTAGTGGTTAGCATCCATACCTCTCACGCCATAGTCACGAGTTCGAATCTCACCTCCGGACAAGTTACGAAAATACCCAAGAGGTATTTGGGTGATTACGACGGAAGATGAACCAGCCCAAGGCTAAAAATCTCGATAATAAAGAAAAAAACAAATTCAAAAATTATTTATTTATATATAACAATCTTAGAGCAGATACTTTTTTCCTAGATCTCACCCTAAGAAAAGTTAGAAAAACTTTTTTAAACCGATACGTAGATGAGAGTGTGTTTTGAGTAAAGTTTCATTAAATTAAATTATCTACAGTTCTCTAGAAGCAAACATTTTTCTTAATCAGAAGAATAAAAAGCTAGAATTTTGAATAGTAAAATTAAAGGGCCACCACTCAAACCGAGAGATTCTTATTTTTAAGATTAAATCTTCCAAAGACATCATAAGTCTAAAGGTAATGGTTATAGAATTATCGATATTTGTCACGGAAGTTGGCTACTCGTACCATATTGCATCCATCCGAAAATAGTCGCTTTTAAAGATTTTGTTAATAAAACTTGTGATCATGAATAAGCAAGATATTTTCTTCTTATTCCGTTATAATTGCACACCCTTTCAAAGATATGAGACAGACTAAAACAATAGCTTGACAACTTATCATTGCTCAAATGAGCCTAGCTTTTTCTTCTACTCAACGTACAGGGTGAGTGGTAATTCCTGTCGGTGTTGTAAATGTGTGTGTGAAGCATTTCCACTTTAAATTTTGGACACTTTTATTTCAGCGTAGATTTTGAATTGTTTAATGAATCACTGAAAAGTTTTACTTTTATGACAACTGAAATTCTCGTCTTTATTTGGTTGTACAACATGTTTATATTCGTGTAACAAACAGTAAAATGGCGTCGAAACAAGTGAAAGTGCGTAAACGCATTTTGTACGAATGGCAGCAAAATCCGAATTTATCGGTACGCGGTCTTGCCAAGAAGGTAAAACTATCGAAATGTACCGTGTTCTGTGTTCGCAAATCATTTGATCAGCGCTCGGATGGATGGACGTGGAATAAATCGTAGAGTATGCTCCCGACAAATGGACGATAAGGTAGTAACCATTATTGAAAAAAAATCCCAATCTTTTTGTGCGCAATGTGGCTCGCAAAGTTGGGGAGTCAAAATCATACGTACAAAAAGTGAAGCAGAGGCAAAGACTGGAGGCGTACTAAGTGAAAAGGGTGCCCAACCGTGATGACAAGCAAAATTTCCCTGCAAAAAGTCGTGCTATGGAGCTCTACAACTATTTTTTGGGAACATTTTCTTGTATCATAATGGACGTACATAATACGTACTCGAAGACTTTAAACAGCTTCCGGGTCTGACTTTTTATACCACAATGCAAAGGAACGTTCCGGACAAAGAAGGTTTCCAAGTTTCCGAAGAATCATTTGATTTGGCATGCCATTTGTACTTGTTGTCGAAAATCTAAAAGTTTCCTCTCTCCCGGTACAATCAATAAGATATGTACGAGAAAAAATGTCCGCAAAAGCTTTGTTTTGGCCTGATTTGGCCTCTAGTCACTATGCGAAATCCGTCCTGGAATGGTATAAGGTACAAGAGCTCAAATACGTGCCAAAAACAACCAATCCATCAAACTGTCCAGAACTTCGCCCAATAGAGAAGCACTGGACACTAGTTAAGCGGAAACTCATCGAAACTAAGAAGAAAGCAAATGGTAACAATGTCTTCAAGAGAAGATGGAAAATCGTCACAGCGAACGTATCTGAAGATACCGTACGGAACCTGATGGCGCGTGTACCACAGAAAGTTCGAAAATTTCACCGAAAGCAGGATTAACGTCATGTGTTTCTTATGTAGATATAACTCTATTATTGTGAAATAAACTGAATTACTTGAATTACTTGTGATTTTATTATGCTTCTATTTTTTTGGTGTCCGAAATTGAACGTGGACCGGCTTTACATTCGCTTTTCCAGGTCTGTTACCTTTTCCATAATTTTGTTTTTCTAAGCATAATTTCCATCGTTTGAGGTTGGCGTTTATTCAAAAAAGAAGAAAGTGCGAAAGTAAGAGGTTGATGGTCGGTAATAATTTTCAATTTGGTGCTGTTAAGGTAGTTTCTACACCTTTGTAGGCGTTTCGTCGTCGATCATTACATATACATTTTGAAAACCTCGTGAGAACTTCTCTATATAACTTCCAAGCGTAAGTTTTGGCCATTTGGTTCTGTTTCGGTGTCCGGTTTAGCTGCTGCTAGCACGATAAGTGCCATAATATTTGAGTAGAAGGAAGGCTTTTTTGGAATTGTATTTTTATGGAAATGTTGCCATCAGTGAGTAATGGGTTCGAACTAAATGTTCTCAATACTTTCCAATGCAGTTCTCTACTGTAATTTCCACTACGATAATTTCTACGAGCATTTCAAAGTTCACGAAAGCGCTTGAACCCATTGCACACGGTAAATTCAACAAATTCAACAGTTTCACAGGTTTACAGCCTGATCACGATGGATTTCCAACGTGGGTATCCAAAATTAGTTTCCTTTATTCGGTTTACATCTTTCTCATTTTTTTTAATTCTTAATGAATCGTTACAAAACTTTTACCACTGACAGAGGAGATCATCCCAAATAATCAATAAACATTTGAGAATGCACCACTCAGAGCGTTGTAGAAAAAATCAGCAGGGTGTCCAAATTTTTAGTGAGTTGAGCTTTACAGCTGGCACCGTATTATCGGTCACATCCTGATCCAAGAGTCCTGAATTTCGTATGATTGACCTCAAGACCTTTCAGTCAAGCTACCGATCAACAGTTACAGCACGACGTTTGATTTGAACCTTCCTTACCATGCCTTTGAAGTCATGGAACCGCTTGAGAACATTTCTCACGGTTCCATAACTTCAAGGGAATCCTTGGTTCTAATTCGACCATTAGGGGCATTGCTATAGGGAAAAATATGTCCGGATTCTAAGTGGACCAGGCTTTAGGTGTGGTCCTAAAGAATAGAATAATAACTTCATAAGTTGGGAATATAGAAATGTGTGTGTGCTACTTCCAATTGACTGAACTAGTAAATGTTTAGTTATTTATATGACGTTTTTGAATTTGTTCTTCAATATCACCACAGAACACAGACATCCAAGCTGGAGTGCCCTCCGTTTGTAATTTTTTTCCGTTTGTAAAATTGCAGTTCGTTCCTGTTAGTCTTGGTGAATTGTATGTTGGTGGCACTACATGCGCGCCTTGAGAGTTGATAGTGGTTGACTGTCTGTCAATTTAAGTTTGGCGAAACATTGATTTGGCGGAGCTGATGTTCTAACAACGGTTTGTTTTGAAAAAAAAAAACAGTAAATTGAAGAAAAAAATGTTTGAGCCTGAATGTCTGTTCTCTGTGGTATAACATAAGATAAGAAGACGAGAGATTGATTTCCCATGTAATAGGGTAAGGGGATGTAATGTTAGCCTAGCTCCTTCATTCGGCCTATGTACCAAATGTGTCATTAATTTAGCGATAATCAACAGAATCATGTTGCTATTAGGATGACCGATGTAATCCGAAGCAATTGAGACAATATAAATCATCTTATAGTTGTTCACTTCCGCCTAATTTTCGATTTTTCGAACGTTTTCGGCATCTTGATTTCACTGGTTAAGCTGAACAGATGATATACACGATCTTCAAGTGATCTAAATTTGGCTTAATTGAATCGATAAAGCGAAAAATGGAGTCTGGATGTGCAGAAGATGCAGTTATACGTTACAAACTTACTGTTCACATAGCTAAAATAGCTAGAAGAGAGAATCGTAGACCCAATGTTGGGGACATATTTTTTTGTATGTTCCCAATTATGGCCTGTTGTATCAAGAACGTAGTAAAAAGGTTGTTATTGGTAAAATTTCAATTGAAAATGCACGAATTTGTGGTTGTTTATATTCAAGTGGCTCATCAAAATCATTGTATAGTGAATTATAATGTTTTCATTATTGAATGGCTGATAAATCATATATGAACACCGCTTAGGTGTTTCGAGGCAGTTTTACTTTAGTTTGTTTTGTAAAATGTTGTATTACGTAAATCGAGTCCAGCTTACAATGCCTTAATTCATAAAATGAGAAAAAAAACCGTACAAAGACAACCGTACCCAATTTGGTGCTTATAGACCAACAATAAATCCACATCCCTCGAATGTTTCTGACTTAATAAAAAGTGTTGTGTAACTTTTTGTGATACATACTACTATAACTAGTTGAATCTCGCTTACAGCTTAAAAACTTTATGAGTTATAATAAAAAATGTGATCGATGGTTACATAATAGGCTGAGTCAAGGGACACATACCATATAACCTATAACGGAAATTGCACACATAAGCAATCAGATGCATGTATTCTTTACTTTCGTTACGAATACATTATATAGCCGTGACATAAAAACGGATATCAATGAATTTTCTAATGAATCTAACTGTCTAAACACATATTGTTCGCCATATTTTGTAACTAAAGGATGGAATGGTTAAAACCTTGGTTAAAACTTTGTTGACTCAAATATGACGTCGTTTTTTTCGTTCATTTAAAAAAAAAACTTTAACACCCCTCATTATGTAAACACTTACACGGAATGTTGACTCTATTTTGTTTTGGCCATTTTCTATTCAACTGATTCAAAATGGCTTCTAAGAAAGAAGAGCAGCGTTTAAAAATTTCGCATGCGTATATGCCAAAATCAAAGTATTCCAATACCGACTTGGCAAAATCACTTAATATTGCCAAATCGACCGTGACGAAGGTTATAAAAGTGTTTGTAGGACGTCTGACGACTGCCAGAAAGCCGGAATGAGGAAGTAACCGAAACCAGGAAGCCACAGTGACCGAAACAATAGTGGCCAGCATTTTCAAACGCAATCCTTACCTTCTATCAGAGTTATCGGAAACAAATAGGGAAAGTTATAGCATGTGGGCCAAATACCTTGCTTAATGAAATAGCTTTTTCTCTTCAAGGAATAATCCATTGTAAATAAATTGTAAATAGTAGATATAAAAATCCTTCAATATTATCCCTAGTATTAATTAACTGTAAGATTTGTTGTTGTTCACAGCTGTTCACTTATATATGTTCACTATTTATGCTAGTAACTGTTCATGAAACAAGAGTGGACATTTATATAACTGGTTCACTACACGCATATATATCAAAATCTCGCATGCAAGTTATTCATCCGAGTCGATTCATTGGTCTGATTCACGAACTTCGACGACCATCAAGTCTAACTACGGGGAAGTACTTATGCAAATTCAGTTACGAATGGGAAAGAGATAGCCAGACCTGGGCATCTATGAAAGAAGGAGATGGCAGTCGTCATCGGTTACGAATGTAACATTTGAGGACCGGGTTCATAAGGTCGTTGTACTTTTTGAGGTTCAACAACCTCTGGTCACGAACATGACTACCACTCGCAACCTATCTGAGGATTACAAGAGCTACACTTTAGCAATTTGATCTGGACCGTGGATAGGAACGTGAGTGCGAGCTAGTTGTTCCGTGTGGTCGCAAATCCATTGTGGTACGTTAAATGACGGTAGAAGTCTTAAGTGTTTAGATTTACGTTAGTTTTCCCTTCTTAGACTAGTTAGGTAGTTATCGGAGGTGCGGTAATAAGTCGTGTGTTTTCCGTTAAGAAAGAAGGTAATTTGTTTAGAGTGTGTCCTTAAAATTGTGTGTATTTATAAGTCTCGAACAGCCGTTCGACGGTTTCTTGTAAGAAATTCCAGAGCGAGTCTCGAACCTACGCTATAGCGCCACCACGCAGCCGACACCACCAGCCAACCCAATCGACCACCGAGCACTGTCCATCTAAAGTCTAATCTAATCTCCATCTTCATTAAGACTAAAGTGTCAGTTGTAGATTAATAATAAATAAATAAATAAATAAATAAATAAATCTAGGCCAGGAAAACTTCCCGGATTGCGGAGTTATTCCGAATCGCGGAGGGGGACTGCACCGCCTATCTTGCGTCCCGCGGGAAATCCGATTCCGTCGTCACCATTTTGTCGTCGACGAGCCAAGGACAAGCGCCGCCATTCCGTCTTGCATTGTCTGGTAGACAACCGTCGTTCAGCCGGCCGCCATTGACCGGTGCGACCTATTTCGCGCTGCAACCGCAAACGCCATTCGCCGGTAGGGACCGGTATTGCAGATCGGTACCGTAAGTACATGGGCATGTAAGAAAATTGAGACACACATGAAAAACAAGTTAGACTAGCTAGAAGCCAGAAATCCGCACAGCCCAGAAGACAGGACTAGAAGGGAAGAAAAAGGGAAAACCCTGAAACTAAAATGAACCTAGGTTAAACATAAATTCCGAACTCAAATAGACGTGATCTTGTAAGTTATCTGTATCTAAAAGAAGGGTGTTCCGGCGGTCCGCCATGTTATTCGTGAATTTTAAGCACTAAGATTTTTACCGTCGTTCGATTAGTTTTCCGTTCGTTTAGTTATTCTTTTCCGTTGTTTTCTCCAAGTCTGGACTGCTTGGGAATCTCAGTTTCCGTTTCCATTGAAGCGCGAAGGGGAGAATCGTGTAAGTGAGCTCTGCCTGTGATGAAATAGGCGGCGTATACACGAGTTGATTTGTGCCTAATCGAACGACGGTCTTCTCTCGCTACACTCATAACCGATGGTGGAGTCATCTTTACGCGGAACGCGGGAGTACTTTATTAGAACGTTCAGCGACGCTAGATCTTGTCTCATTCTCTACTGAATTTGTATGAGAAACCTGCCCTGAGGTTAGGATTTCTTGCCGGGCAACCCAACAGACAAGTCGCCCTCTTCGGAAGTGGCGCTTAAGCCACTTGTTAAGGAATTCTAGGGGTTAGAGAACCCGTAGCCGCACGCGGCGTGCTACAAAGTCCCACACAAAAGTACAAAGAGCAAAGAAACGAGCTGTCAAATAAGGTTACAGAGTGAAGAAACTGTCAACATATAAGGTAACAGTGACACCAAATCGAAATGATAAGCAAAACACAACAGCCAAAGGACGAGCACGTAAGTTGTAAAAAAGTTTGTTGTCGAAGATTGATTGCGTCGTAATGGACGATGAAACATATGTCAAGGCTGATTTCGAGCAACTCTCAGGTCAAGAGTTTTATACGGCTGCCGGAAAAGCAGTGGTTCATGATTAGTTTAAGCAGACAAAAATGTCAAAACTCCCGATAAAATACTTGGTTTGGCAGGCGATTTGCACCTGCGATCAATATATTTATGTCAAGCAATGCTTGCAAAAACGCTTATTGCCTTTTTTGAAGAAACATAATTGTTCCGTGCTGTTTTGGTCAGACCTTGCTTCTTGCTACTTTGGAAAAGTGGCTCAGGAATGGTAAACCAGAATTGTATATAAAGGGTGATACGGTCAAAATTTGGTCAAGGGAAAACGCGTGTGAATCGGTGAAATCGTTTATTTAAAAAATCAAATTAAATTTCTTTTTCAAGTTCAATTAGTATAAAATTCAGGAAAAATATTCAGTTAGGCTTCCGCTTTTCCAAATCCGAATTGCCGGGCCTTACGTTTGACCCCTGGCATCAGATTTTGTACAGCCACCTTGTCCACCTTCTTCGCCGCAGAAAGCCAGTTTGCCTTGAACTGCTGCTCGTCCTTAGCAGTTTTTTTGGTCTTCTTTAGGTTCCGCTTGACAATAGCCCAGTATTTCTCAATTGGGCGGAGCTCTGGCGTGTTGGGAGGGTTCTTGTGCTTGGGAACCACCTGCACGTTGTTGGCGGCGTACCACTCCATGGCCTTTTTACCGTAATGGCAAGATGCCAAATCCGGCCAAAACAGTGCGGAACAACCGTGTTTCTTCAGGAAAGGCAGCAGACGTTTATTCAAACACTCTTTCACGTAAATTTCTTGGTTGACAGTCCCGGAAGCTATGAAAATGCTGCTTTTCAAGCCACAGGTACAGATGGCTTGCCAAACCAGATATTTCTATGCGAACTTTGACAGTTTCGTGTGCTTGAAAATATCTGCTACCTTTCCCCTTCCTTTTGCCGTATAAAACTCCTGTCCCGGAAGCTGCTTGTAGTTGGCTTTGACGTAGGTTTCGGCGTCCATTACCACGCAGTCAAACTTCGTCAGCATCGTCGTGTACAGCCTCCGGGATCGCGCTTTGGCCGTCGTATTTTGTTTATCATCGCGATTTGGAGTCACTACCTTCTTCTAAGTCGATAGTCCGGCTCGTTTTTTGGCTCGATGCACGGTTGTAGACGATACACCCAGCTTATTTGCGGCATCTCGGAGAGATAGGTTAGGGTTTCGCTTGAAACTACCGGCAACTCTCTTTGTCGTCTCAGCGGCTTCCGGTTTTCGATTTCCCCCCGATCCAGACTTCCTGGCTGTCGACAAACGTTCCCCAAACACTTTAATTACATTTGTAACGGTTGATTTGGCAACTTTTAGCGATTTTGCCAACTTTGCGTGCGAGTAGCTCGGATTTTCGCGATGCGCGAGCAAAATTTTGATACGCTGCTCTTCTTGCTTGGATGGCATTTTGACAACTGAAGAGTGAATTCCAAAATCAAAATAGGAGCAACATTCTACACACACACACCTTCAAAATGAGGGGTGTTCAGGTTTTTTAAATGCAAAATTGAAAGAAATACGTCAAGTTGATATTGACCATATTTTGACCGTATCGCCCTTTAAATCGTACCCAACGAGAAAAACTCGCCGGAACTGCACCCAATTGAAAAATATTGGCCAATCGTTAAAAACCTCAAGAGAACTAAAAATACAGCTGGAAGTGAAAAAACAGTTCAAGTCAAATTGACCTTCAGCAACAAATAAGGTGGATATAACAGCGGTACAAAACTTGATGGAAGGTGTGCGACAGTTTGAATTTGGAAATTTGAAAGCCTCATCAAATAGTTTTCCTGTCTTTTGTAGACGACCAAATTCAAAAAGCAATAAAGATTGATCATTTATATAATAAACTTATCAGTGTGCACTTAATCACGTTTGACCCATTTTTGGCCGTTCCACCCTTTACCTTTTCGGAAAGAACATTTTTACAAAAGGAATTCGACGCTTTCCTTTCATCCGATTCGCCCACCCCCAGCTGGAGAGAAACGCAAACAAATTGTGAACGGATGAAGTTGCCTCATCATCGCTTATGAAATCGCTGAACACTCTCCCACTTTCACTCTCTTGTCCCCACGTCTACGTTTCCTCCGCAAACGTGCACTCACATTGCAATACAGACGATTCCACAAACAACCGCTGGACTTGGGGTGTTGTGGGTCGGGGAGAAAGAAAACAGAACGGAACAGAGGGGAAGAAAAGAATGAATGGAAAACAGCCGTCATCGCTGCCCACGATCGGTCCCATCCACAGCGGGAACGGCGGGGCAGGACAGACGTAGAAAGAAAGGCGGTCGCTTCGAAGGAGTTTGGATGTGTGTCAGTGTGTTTTGCAGCGCTTGCATTCTCCTTTCGCCACTCTTGGCATTCAGCGGATCAAGAGGTGCATAAGAAGTTGGAGCGGCTGGAGTTGAAATACGGACATAAAAGGCATACTCCAGAAGCGAATGGTTGATAATAGCTGCTAAATGACTCAACGACACTAACAAAGAGTTTGTTCGAAAAGCGTTTTCTTATCTGGTCTTTGTGATGGAAGATTTGGTTTGATTGAGATCTTGTATAAGGATCTAAGCATGCTTTGATTTTTATTCAAGAAATGTTAAATGTACACAACAAAATCATTTTCACAAACGCTGTCAAAAGAACGAAACAAATGAATATTCAAATATAACGTTCTTGCATTGCATGGGAAAAGTACGAAGAACTTCGATAATTTTGTTTGAAAACAAATGATGCGACTCGCTAGTGCCTACCGTTGAATGCATGCTTGACAGTTCTACTTTTTCGACTGCTTTTGCAAACCAAAAAAAGACGCAATCGTGGGGAGGAAGAGGTTTCATCGTTATTATTCGTTTTTAATGTTTCTAATTGGTGAATTGATGCTCTCCAATTCAGAAGAGCTGCCACAGAATCCGTGGGTCAAAGCTCTAGGCTTAGGTTATCCGTGTAGAAAGTAGAGAGGTAAATAAAAATAAATTCAAACTCTTCGATCAGAAGTGTGTGACGCTTATACATTTTTTTTCGAGGTAAACACATTATTTTTGAAGCCAAAACAGCAACCCAATATTTTCGGGTACGATAGACGAGGAGCAGCGATTGGCCGGTCCGCCTGAAATTCTGTTCGTGTATTGTACGTGTTTGGTCTGAATTTGTCTTTAATATAGCTAGTTCGATGTTTTGTGTTGAATTTTTTTATATTGAAATTTCACATTATTATGTATTGTATTGTATGTAAGTGTAAGTTCTAGAAAATGAGAGTTATTTGACGATTGGACTCGGCTCTAGGGCTAGCTAGGCAATGAATTTCATTAAACAGCTAACTTGGCTTTTGACCACTGCCTGATACTGTCGTTTCTGTGTCGTCCACATTTTCATTGTTTCGTCCACCTGAGTGCTGTGAATCGCCTGTTTTCCAAGGCCATAGAATCGACCCTTGATCCTCAGCTTGCAAATTCGCGCATTGATCGGCAACCATCCAATCACGCGTTGACGCATTTTGCCCAGCACTACAAAGCCGGTGCCCAGATCATTTGTAGTACCACAGGTCTGGTAAAAACTACCCGCTCGATGCCCGCTTTTCCATACCTTCTGCCCTGTCCAACAAACCTCCTGCAGTGCAACGACTACAAAGTAACGTCATTGAAATTCATCGTAGATTATCCAGGTCGCCTAGGTCTTTGCCGATTGTTCCGGTCCATATTAACTTGGGTATTATTTGTAACATTGATTTTTTAAGGCCGACTTGTTTTGCCTTCCCGAACTCCTTGTCTCAGCGGAGGGTCATCGTGCACAGCAATGTTTAGAGTCCCACACTGGCACGAGGACGATGATCAGCCGATCCTATTTTATACCTGCAGGTACGCGAAGTTCTTATGGTAGGCATTGTCCAGCCATTTACCAACCTAGATCAAGCTTTATGGAGTGATTGAAGAAGATGAGCTTGACGTGGCAAATGACAACTGAAATGTTAGAGGATATGTTCGATGAAACGCGCTGTCTTATTCGAAATAAGCTTCGACAAATTAATCCTCCAAAGCCCGTTTCGTCAGAAGTTGTAGCTCCTACTTCGCAACCATCACAACTTCGTCTACTTTGTCAATCAATTCACTCGTTGGGACTGGCTTCACGAACACTCGAGCATATCAATACGTTCTGAACACTGCAGTAGGGTTAGTCGAAGATGCCTACTGAAACTCCACCGACTGCAGAATTTTGTTCTGCAGATTCTGAGATCAAATGCGCAAGTTACCATTGCAGATCTGGGACACCACGAATGATCAAGAATAAGGGCAGAGCAACGATTCGCTCTACCTCCACGTCTGATACATCGTTCAATTTAGAGTTTTTGTTTATGAAAACTGATTTACCAATACGGTAATTCCAGGTAGATCCCGAGCGAATCTCAGGAGAATATGTACTGGTGTTTGTTCAATCAATCGCAGCGCAACGATATGCTGTTGGGAACCCAAGTATTTAAGAAGCTATTCACTGATCGAACCTCACTGTATTTGATCTGATCTGTAACTGATCAGGAAGCAGAGCAATCTTTTGTGAACCATTGTGAAGTTGTGACAAACGAAGTACTGAGAGAGCAGATCAGCAAATTCCTGGAGACAGCAGTTACTGAATCTCAGGAAATGACCGGAGTTAAACAAGCAGCCGAACAAAGCTTTGCGGACACTTGCCGGAATCTTCTCGATGGTATGAAGTTGAACTTCCAGTAAAGGAGAGCATCCGGGAGCTAGGTGACAGTGAAACTATGGCATTGCGCAGTTTTGTACAGGTTGCGAGGAGGTTAATTCGCAACAAGAACGTTTAGGAGCAGTATCGAGCATGTATGGAAGACTACCTCGAGCAAGGTCACATGATCAAGATGAATCAGGCAGTTGATGGCGCTGACTTCATGCCACATCATGCGATGTTCAACCCGGCAATCATAGCAACTAAAACTCGAATTGTGTATGATGCGTCGGCAGTCACAACAACAGGATCCTGCATAACAGATCACATTTATGTTAGTTCGTTGAACCAAAGATTACTCGCTGACACTGGGCTATACTTTCGAATCCCGAAAATTGCATTCACTGCTGACATCACGCCTATGTTCAGGCAGATTCTCATCAGGTCACGTGATCTCAAATTTTATGGCGTTCACATTCGAACGCTCTATTGGAGATGTACCAGTAAGCAACGGTCACTGGCTTCGTGGACGAGAAGACAACTTGAATCTTAGAGTTAACCTGGCAACCCCGCAATGATGTGTTCCTGACCAAGCTAAACGAGATCCAATTCCACAACGGCCAACCAACGGAACAATCCGTTTATTCGGATACTGTGAAACTGTACGATCCACTGGGCTTGTTTGGTCCGCTGATCTTTGCTGCTAAAGTTTGACTTCAAAAGCTATGGCAGCTAAAAGTGAAATGGAATGATGTCTTGATCACCGGGGCTGAAAATCTCGATAATAAAGGAAAAAAAACAGTGCCATAAACGCGTCTCGACTCCGTGAGACCGCAGAGGGGCAGCAGGCACTTCTCGAGACACTCGTCTCAGTAGATTTCCCCATTCCCTGTTATGATTAGGTTACGAAGGATACTTTGATCGAACAAACTTCACCGAACTACATGGTTTACCATGTAACGTTTGCATTAAAAAAAATGGACAAAAATGGACGCACTGACAAAACTACTCATGCAGCATCAATCATAGTAACCCATGAGTCAACAGACAAAATTTGACAGCTCTATCAGTCGAAGTCTAACCGTGATGGCAAAAACAGTGAAGCAACTCCGTTCAGAAGTGTGCGCGTTCAAAGAACGGCACCCCACCGCGTCGAAAACGGAAATCGTGCGGCACTTTGTGGACGCCGAATACGCCCGTACCGGCATCGAGAACATCTTGGCACTATCAGACAACAATCAGAGAATCGAAAGAAAGCCAGGGGCCACATTTTGGATCTCGAAACGAACGACTTTTTGTACGAACGCTTGTGAGAAAAAGTTCTTCGTTTCGAGTTCCAAAATACGGCCCCAGGTTCCGGACGGCCGAAGACCCGGAGCGACAAGAAGTTCTAAAGGATGCTGAAGAGGAAGACCGAGGGAAAACTGGCTACATTGCTGCGTGCGCTTGGCCGGGAGGTCGGTTCAACCGGCCAAACTGTGAAAAAGTACCTGGCAAACATGAACATACATGTCAGTAAGCGGAAGCCGCGTCCACTGGTCTCGGAGCTGCAGGCAATGACGCAGCGGTAGCGGCTGAATAAGATGGTCAACTCGATTTGATGGTGGACTAGACCTATCTCACCCTGGATGGCAACAACTGGCAGGGCACTTCGTATTTTACTTCCACCACGAAGGAAGTGAGCTCCGAGGTGAAGTTCATTTCACGCACCAAGTTTCCCAAGAAGGTGCTGCTGTAGCTGACAGTCAGCAAGAAGGGTATGTCAAAGCCGCTCTTCTTTCACTCCGGACTGGCCGTGAACGGGGAAATTTATTTTACGAAATGCCTGCCGGGTGTTGCGTCGTTCATCAAGAATTACCATAAGGGCTAAGACGCGGTGTTCTGGCCGGATCTGGCGTCGGCCTACTACTCGAAGCGATTGTTGGAAATGGTGGATCGGCTGAATATCGGCAAACCCGCCCAACGAGAATTTCTGGGCCAACCTGAAGCGTAAGATCTGCTCCAACAATTTTATCACAAATAATCTACTGTGGAGTGCAGATGAAAGTTGGATCGTACACATGTCTAAAACCGATCAACTATGGTGGGCTGGGCATGCCGTAAGAATGTTGGATGACATCCCAGTAAATGAGTGTATTATTCTGCTTTGCAATACCTCATCCGAAGAAATTGTAGACCAGGGGATTTTGATACCTAGCTAAGTACTAAGTATTTTCAAGATGATAATGTTGAGAGGCAGATTAGGATTCTACCAGTTCCGTTGTCCAACCTTTGATTAAAATTCCTGACTCTAACGTTCAATCACCCGAAAAACTATTCAATTCACCCGAAAAACTATTCAAAAACTTTGAAACTTGAAAAACCGAGTGGATCGAAACCAAAGCCAGCAGTGCGTAATTTGAAGCGTAAAAAGTTATCATATGATTAGATGGCGCTTCTCTCGAACAGCACCGAAATCGTTTGCGAACCCACGGAACTTAAAAAAACTAAAAATTGGGCCACTATTCAAGGTAAATCGACCAACTCGTTGCTGGAGACGTTATGGGCTGAAAACTGCCTTGCATAAGAAATATTCGATGGCTTTGGGGAACTGACCGATTTGAGCAGGCCTATGAAGAGAAAATAATTTTCAGAATGTCTCAAGAGCAGCTGATAGTCCTCGTCAGATGAGCCATACAACTTGCCCATCATCGGAGCCGAAGATCCTGCATCAAATTGCCCAACAGCAATCGGCAAATACCTACCATCACTGACCCTTCCTTTTGCTCCAAGGTTGACATACGTAAATTTGAATTCAGCATCCATCATAGCCATTAAAATGATGCTGAACTGCTTTTTACTTTTAAATAAACACTGACGCTTTTTGCAAGGGCTTTTATAGTAACATGCTCACCGTTTATCAGTCACTCCTCTTCTAAATAATATAAGAATTTTCAATAAACCTGACATTTCAACTTCATTTCATTTTTGCTGCTCTAAGAACCGGTACATACGAATAGTTTGAAACCACAAAGCAATGAATTCAACCGACTCCTCTGCACTTCTCTGAAGAACTTCCCTGAACTTCTCAGAAGAATTTCTTCTCTGAAAAACTTCCCCGAAGATCTCTGAAAAACATCCCTGAAGTTCTCTGCAGAATTCTTCTGCAGTTCTCTGAAGAGCTTCCCAGAAAATATCTGCATAATTTCACCGATGTTTTCTGGAGAACTTCCCTGGAGTTCTCAGGAGAACATCTCCGAAGTTCTCTGAAGAACTGCCCTGAACTTCCATACAAAACTACCCTGGATTTCTGTGAAGAACTGTGAAGAACTTTCCTATAGTTCCGCTGAAGAACTTCCCTAAAATTCCTCCGAAGAACTTCCCTGAAATTACTTTCCTGAAATTCTGTGAATAAATTTCCCAAACTTCTCTGAAGAATTATCTAAAGTTCTCAGAAGAACTTCCCTGAAATCTTCAGGAGAACTTCCCTATGTTTTTCTTTAGAACTTCCCTGATCTGATCTAATCTAATCTAATCTAAAATCTAATCTCCCCTGAACTTCTATGAAAAATTTTGCTGAACTAGTCATCTGGATCTTCATAACCCTACATTTTGGCAGATTAGCAGATTAGCAAATTCCCTAGCCTTCAAGACGAGCAATCCACAGTGTTGTCCAGACTCTGTGAGTTTTTCGTTTTATCCGCCTTTTCAATATGGGAACGTCCATTGATTACGTCTCGCTGAAAGTGACTTTTTATAACCCCCCCCCCCCCCCCTGGTTACGTTTTTTGTGTGGTCTTTCAAATGTTTTTGTATGGATCGTCACGTTTTCCCAAACCCCCCCTACCACGTGACATAATTAATGGACCTTCCCTATGATGTAAGCAGCAACTGCAGCAATTTTTCATTCTCTGTCCATTGCTACCGAACGTGCTTATCATTACTTCCAAAATTTATTTTTTAAAAGCTCGCAACTAAATATATGCGACAAAAAAATCAATCGGTGTGTACACCGAAAAACATTCAGTGATAGCGACACCTTTACTATCTATATGTTAGAATCTCAAGATCATTGTTACATCCAGTTAATCTATATGTTCCATTAAATGTTTATTAAAGGGTAAATTATTGTGAGTAAACATTCTGAAAATTTAAGCAAAACTGGTTCAATGGGTATTGTTTAAACAATCTGTCAAGTTTCAAACCTTTCTTACTTCTAGTAAACCGTTATCGATCCAATTTCTACTAGAAGAAGAATTGAGTTATTCTTCAATACAAAACATAATAAAATTTCGGCTCCGTGAAGATAACACGAATGATACTTCCCAATAAATGACATATAGAGAAATAATTGGTCGAAGCTCATCGTCAAGTAAAGAACCAAGCGTTAGCCCCCTGTGCATATGCAACACTCTTGTCGGCACTTTCGGACGGAACGTTACTCACACAGAAAAGCGTAACAGTCATTACACTTAAAGCTAATGGTAAAATATTTATTGCAAATAAACGATAACACTCTGTTTTTCTTACTTTTGCCCCGAGCGGAATAAATATCGATTGTTTTTATCGCCCCGAAACACACATGCAACATTAACACATTTCACACTCAGGCCTTGCCCTTGGCGGCATCGATCATATTCCTGGAGATGATCATTCGCTGAATCTGTGACGTTCCCTCGTAGATCTGATAGATCTTGGCATCGCGCATCAATTTCTCCACCGGGTATTCCGTGTTGAAACCGTTGCCTCCGAAGATCTGCACCGCATCCGAAGCAACCTTGTTGGCCATGTCGGCGGCATAGCACTTGGCAATCGACGCGTAGTAGCTATTCCTTCGGCCCTGATCTACCTCCCAAGCGGATTTCATCGTAATCAGGCGGGCTGTTTCCACTCCAATTGCCATATCGGCCAACATGAAGGACACGGCTTGATGGGCAGCGATTGGAACTCCGAATGTCTTACGTTCCAGCGAGTATTTTAGGGCTTCGTCGAGAGCACGCTGTGCCAGACCAACGGCTCCGGCAGCCACCGGTGGGCGGGTTTTGTCGAAGGTTCCCATGGCAATTTTAAATCCATCTCCTTCCTTGAGCAGTACGTTCTCCATTGGTACTCGCACATCTTCGAATGTGATTCCTCGAGTGTCGGATGCACGCTGCCCCATGTTCTGCTCTTTGCGACCGGGAGTCAGTCCAGGGGTGTCTCGCTCAACGATGAATCCGGTGAATGCCTTTGAAGCGGGGCATTTGGGATCCGGGTTGGTGCGGGCCAGCACAAAGTACCAGTTGGCAACGCCTCCGTTGGTGATCCACATTTTCTGGCCGTTGATGACGTATTCATTGCCTTTCTTCTCGGCCCGAGTTTTAACTCCGTTGACATCGGATCCGGCACCGGGTTCCGTCACGCAGTAAGCTGCCACTAGCGGTTCCTCTAGCAGACGACCCAAGTACTTTTTCTTCTGTGCCTCATTACCGGCCAGGATGACGGGAGTTTGCTGAAAATGGGCAAGAAGTAGTCAGGTAGGCTGTTTTGGGTTGAAGGTTGTGAAATTTACTTACGCCAAGACCGCTGGCTTCGAGGGCGGTCATGATGCCAGTGCATCCGTAGGCCAGTTCTTCTGCAATCAGGCAGCTGGTGATGATGGACATGTCAGTGCCACCTGTAATCGAAGGAAATGTTTGTTTGGATTTTATTTATATCGTATAATAAAATTTTACATAAATTTTTAGTTTGATTCGATGAATAAGTTTGAAAACATATAATGCCATTAATGAACTACTCAATACTCCCAAAACTTCCTAAATAATGATCACTAGAAAACAGTTCTTCCAGGACGGCTAAAAGAAACGTATGTTCTCAATGTTTGGAGGACCGACCCAGGACAGGATCAAAGGCCGCAAATCCTGGGTGGTCTTCCTGCGATTGGCTGACACCGATAAACAAACCACAGCAATGAATAATATTCAAGGGAGATATTTGAACCTAAACAATCGGCATGGACCAAGGCTACGGGTGAGGACTAACGGTTGGAAATTGGGGACCTGGAACTCAACGAAGCCCGCAAAGTTTCGTGCTTAAATGTGTTGGGTTTAGAATGGGAGTACGGACGATGGTGAGGTGACCGAAAGGTGGAGGTACCCCTTCGATAGATATCTGAATAGAGTACAGGAAGAGGACCAACTGGGAAGCTTCACCCCCGTACTAAGTGTAGCATATTCAAGACGCTTTTAGACCGGTAGTTTACTACTCGCATGAGACGTGGACAATGCTCGAGAAGGATTGGCAAGCACTCAGAGCAACCGGCAGCTCAGGGATACCGGCATTCGATTTCTTGGACTTTTTTTCTCACGTAAAATAACGTTGAGTTTAAGTGTCTTCTCTTTGGTCATGTTTTTGTATGGTCTTATATATTGACATATTTCCAATTTATAGGAGATAAAGGGCAAAATCGAACAATTCCTGACATATTTTTGGAAAGGGGTTGTCGCTGATGGATTTCCCAGAATGTTTTACCTAAGATTCACTATTTTCCATATGCTGAAAACCCGTTTCTGAATGGCGTCTATTATTTTGTTCGGAATAAGCCATTGGGCAGTGGTGCGCAGCGAGTTAGCTGGTTACACCACGAGGAGCAAGATCTAGGAAGTGTTCAGGACATTCGATGAACTGAAGACAATTAACCCTTCAGCTTAGTCAACCCCCAATGAACAGAGTTACGTGGCGAAACATTGCGGTGTGGTCCATAGAGAACGTTGACATATCCTTCATTGTTTCAATACCTAATAAGTATTCATTACAGTCACTTATAGAGCAGTCTTGAGCAACAAATTTACTGAGCGACTTCTAAGTGAGAAGAGATCGTTTCGTAAGAACGAGTCGGTGGAGGTTTGAACCATTCTTAATTACGTTATCTCACCCATATTTCGTTCCTAATCTTGGTTGAATTGATTCGATCATTACATAACAATCTGTGAAACGAAACAAAGACTTCTTCATCAATCAACTTTCAATAAGGTTCTAGAGCTCTTAAACCATATCAATACAGCAGATCTTTGTTGTAAAAATCCGACTAAGCCAAACCCTCATGTGCAGTGAATCTCAACATTACCGTTCGTTGTTATCACAAACAGCTCTCATAACATCGCAGAGGCAAATAATCAATAATGCCCACGTTTACAGTATTTTGACAGTCAGATAACGTCCAGACGAGTGCACTGAGAGCAATGAAGGCACGAGAAATAAGATAACTATGAATGCTGGTGCCCAAACAAGATAAGCGTGAACTTTGAATAACTAAGCAATTAATTTTGTAATTCCAAAGACAGCAACTGCTCGCGAGAAAAAAAAGTCCAGTTAGCAAATACTGCAAATGTAAATCAATGTTATAATGTGCTAATGTTATATAATAAAACTAACTTTGAAAATGCATATATAACTAATTTCAACCACCTCCCATCGCTTCCGACTTGATCGAGGCAGACTTCATGTGTGAACAGGCTGCCACATCAACGTTCGAAACTGCCCGAATCAAATGGACAGATTGTAATAATCACTTGATGAAGCGATGGTGGATCTTGCTCTGATATTTCCATATGTAGCAAGTAGTAAAATTATGTTGTTTTGAGAAGGAAATAATTTCTCATCACCATGAGGCTCTAGGAGTAGACAGCATTTTTTTTGCTAGAACAAAGTTGTGAAGAGAAAGTATTGATAGTTCCGTTAGCTCACGGCAGGCTGTGAAAATTGAATAGAAGAAGTTTGAAATTGAGCGGAGGGCATTGTGAGGTAGTATTCCGAAACAGGAAACACAGACTTTTGCCAAGCGTCCCCATGCGGGGTAGGTCAAGGCGTGATCGAATACACCACCTTGACTGGCAAAAATCTGTGCACTTGATCGTGCTCATATAGTACCGATAGCTTTTTTAATAGTTCTAACGAACTGTCTACTTGTACTCCCAAATCCCCTACATGGGAGAGAAACTATTCCCGCTCCTTTTGGGTTTATTTTTGGCATACGACTTCTGCTTTACCTAGTAGTAAAATGTCTCTTCTTGAATTGACAGCCGGTTTGGGAATGCTGATTTTGCGAAAAAAGAGATCGATCGAAAATTTACACAAAGTTTATGTACACTGATGAAAAAAGACTATCGAAGTTCATAAATTATACCTTATGAAGCAAGAGACGAACTAGCCCAGGAGGCTAAAAGTCTCTTTAATAAAGAAAAAAAAAAAAAAAACCTTATGAAGCATCGCAAATGCAGGTTGGTTAGACTTCATAAGATTATTATGTCATTCATAAGGGAATTTTATGACTCTTTTACTTACTCATAATGATTTTTTCATGTGTATCTTATAAGTTCCACAAATGAACCTTATGATTTTCTAAATCCTCTTGAAAAAAATCAACCACAATGGCGCAAATCATAATAAAATCTTGCGCACGAGGTAAGCCTTTTTACGTTAATTTTAACCATCAAATTTATCCTAAATGGTGGATCCTGTATCACCATATTATATCGAAACAATCCAAAAACTATATCAAAACAGTTCGTACTAGGCTGCCTGAAAAGTCCCTTTAATTTCCTACAGATGGCATTGGTAATCACCAATGTGAACCATTTTCTATGCGTTTCACTCGAAAAAATCCGAGTTTTGAATTTTGGGAACATACTATTTTCTACGCAAGAATACGGCTGCCGAAAGCAAAGCCAACCTGGATTAATATTTTCCAGACTCTGCTCCGTTGATTCAAATGATTCCTAAGTGGTTTGATGATTTTCGTTGTGGCCGTACGAGCACCGTTAACGCACCGCGTTCTGGACGCCCAAATGAAGTCACTACAACAGAGAACGTCGATAAAATTCATGATTTAGTATTGGAGGATCCAAAAGTGAAATTGAGAGAACTAGTTTAGGCTTTAGGCATTTCAATGGAACGAGTTGGCAACATCATGCATTCCGTTTTGGGAAGAAGCTCTGCGCGCGATGGGTGCCGCGTTTGCTTACAATGGACCAAAAACGCATTCGTGTTACAACCTCTCAGGAGAATTTGGGCAAGTTTACACGTAATCCGATGGAGTTTGTGCGCCGATGCATAATCATGGATGAAACTTCCATTACTACACACCGGAGTCATCGCAGCAGGCAAAACAGTGGGTTTCACCCGGTGGAAGTGCTCCGAAGCGCCCGATAACGCAACAATCGGTGGGAAAGGCCTCTGTGTTTTGGGATGCGCAAGATGTAATATTCATCGACTATCTTGAAAAAGGTAAAACCATAACAGGCGCATACTATGCCGCGTTATTGAATCGTTTAAAAGATGAAGACCAGAAAAAACGGCCGCATTTGCAGAGAAAAAGTGTGCTCTATCATCACGACAATGCGCCTGCTCATTCATCCTCAATTGCTCAAGTAAAATTGAATTAAATTCGGTATCACTTCGTTCCCCATCCACCGTATTCGCCAGACTTTCCCCCAGTGACTTCTATTTGTTCCCAAACCTGAAGAGATGGCCATCGGTAAGCGATTTTACTCAAACGATGAGCTCATAGCTTAAACCGCTGGCAATTTTGAAGGACTTCCGAAGAAACACTATTCGGATGGGATAACAATAAAATAGAAAATCGCTGGACTCGCTGTATCAAACTAAAAGGAGAGTATGTTCAGAAATAAAACCGAATTTGGCAAAAAAAATGTTTTCATGTTTGATATTTAAGGGATTTTTCAGGCAACCTAGCTGGTTAGTTACGCTTTTGCTAGAGTCGTTAAAACTTTCCAAAATTGATTCATATTTCTACTACTATAAAGCTGTTTTGTTCATCCTGCAGAAAACCGTGTTTTTGTCACCAAAACATTTTTGACGGATGCATACTGAAACACAGACTTCGTGTTTTTTATAGCGGTGACTAAAATGTAGTTTAATTATTTCAATATATTGTCAATACTTCAAGGATTTTAAGTTTGTTTTACAAATGAAGAATTTCTTGATCTCATAAATTTAATTATTATAAAAAATAAACCCATCGTCCTAAAAAAACCATTTTAAAATGCAAATCAATTCCTTGTGGCACACAGTTTCATAAGGTTTATGAATGAGCTTCTTAAGATTTTTTGAATTTGTGTAGTTCCTTCAAATTTTGCTCCATCTTTCTAAAATTATGAGAAGTGGTGGAGTACTTAAATGATATAAAATATATTTATGCCTTAAAACATTTGATTGTACTTCTCTAAACAAACTGCTTAGAAATTTTGAAAACATTTGACTTTTCTTCGCTTATCTTAAGTTCAAGTAGGGTACGGAACGGCTTAATCAGAGGTCACTATTTTAATCAGTTGTTAGGAAATAGGTTTGAAACACCTACATTTTCCAAATTATTTCACTTTTAATTAAACTGAGGTTTTTTTAGCACGGTTTTTTTTTACACGGTTTGTTTTCGGCGATAACTCCAGAACAGAACAACTTATGGACCTTATTCAAATCACATTTTACATTTTGGGCCAAAAGTAATAATATTACAGTTTTTCAAAAAAATCCCAATTTTTGGTGTAAATACTCAAAATTTTAGAAACTGTATTTTGACCATTGCGTGGCAAGGTAACGCATACAAAAAAAATCGAAGCAATATAAAATGTTGAAGCATGTGAATTTACCAACTCTATTTAGTCTTTTTTTACACGGTTTCATACTAAAAGTGGACCGTATCCCCCGTGCAAAAAAAACCTTTGTGTATATGATCATAAGCTCTTTCTATCGGGCTTATTATTCGATGCATAAATCTTGATTGATAACCAATTTTTTACTGTCATTTTGAAGATTTAAAGTACATCATCTCGAAAATCATCAGTTTCTTACCAGCTGAAGAAGTTCGCACAAATTTTGCCTTTGTGTATTTTGCATTTGTTCGCGGGTACCGGAAGAGCATGTCTTCATCAGCTCTCTCTCTCTCACACAGCTAGGCTTGTTGCCAGAATGTGATGGTGGACATTGAGTTAAATTAATTACATATTAAAATAATCTAAAATCACTTTTGATTTCATGTTTCTTTCAGTCGTGAGAGGTTGATCTTTGCTTATGATTATATTGTCCATCATCTGGTACTACACAGATAAAAATAAACATTGAATTTTCTGCGTTATCTAATGCACATAAAGGGAACGCTAGATTTTGCAGAAAATAATGGGATAGTTAATGTAAATTTAAGCCAGATAACACCTGAATGTTAGCCAAATAACGCCTGTTGTATGAAAGATTGCGAACAATTTCGTTGTTTACGCATCGTTTGGCTTGGAATTAAACGTGGGAAAATTTTACGTGCTTGTTAAAATTAATTATTTTTTTCTGTGTATCATATGCAATAAAAAAAATGTATCGGAGCTGTCCAATATTACCCAACGATAAATCGACACAAAATTTTCATTAGGGCCTAACTGACAAACGTAAACAATGGCTTCTTCCGTAAATTTCTCGTGGCACAAGAGCTACCCATGTAAGCCTCCAATTCTATCGGATAGGTGAACACTTCCTCTTCGAAATGATCGTGGTGGATTGATTAGGCGAGTTTTCAATAACGAGAAATTTAAGGAAGAAGCCATTGTTTATGTTTGTCAGTTAGGCCTTAATGAAAAATTTGTGTCGAAATAATGCTTCGCTGTTGAGCGGCAGTTATGGCATCACTGTTGCTTTTGAGAGAGTCCATGCTAGTAGGTCATGGCATGCTAGTAGACGAGTTTGTGATCGTTGCAATCGACATGTTTTGGTTGATTGTTTTCGAGAGCGGATGCACTCCCGCTGCACTTTACTCAATTTTTGAGTACAATTGTATGCTATCTCTTTTTCTCTCACGGAAATGTTACTCAATTTTCGTTAAAAAGTGGATCAACTCAATTTTTGAGTAGATCCACTTTTTACGAAAATTGAGTAACATTTCTGTGAGAGAACAAGAGATAGCATACAATTGTACTCAAAAATTGAGTAAAGTGCTGCGAGAGTGTGGGTAATACGAAGGAGCGGGTTGAGTAAATTGACGTTTGCAGCAAATCGTGAATCGTGGTTTGCTTTCGCACACATGTACGGAATCGCACTCATACAATATTTTTAGTTTATGTACAGATTATGGAGCTTAAGAAAACATTGTTTTGATCGGAAATCAATCCACATGCTTTTAAAAAGTCCCTGCCATTGGGAACTTTATTCCATGGCTATGAAATTTTCTGAGTCTAATGCTCGTTGCTGAATGTATGTGCCAATAGACCAGAAGAAAGCAGAGGGATTAATGTCTAAAGATTGGCAGTTATGATTATAGATTACATACAGTTTCATCAAATGTCTCAGGTGCTGAACAATTTGCTTAAAACCCGTCCCGTAGCATCATAATAACAAATAGGTTATTAGTAATTCCCATGTAAAAACAATTGCAGAAACACATTTACATAATATGCTAGTTTAAGAAATGTCAAACGAACAGCAGTTAACAAAGATGGTGAAGATTGTTGTGATTGTGAAAATTATAAAAAATGCTTATGAGGAGAATTTGCACAACTCATAGTCAAAAAATGACAATCGTTTTTGGCCAAATTGGTTACTTAAAAATGTCAAAAATCTAAAGATTGCTAATGCCCAGAACGCCTAACAAAATATCACATGTGAGGCAGCTTTTACTTTTAGTTTTAGTGTTGCATAATTTATGCGCCATTCTAAAGATTAAAAAATATCAACAGAAAACTCTCTTATATTTTGCAATTTTGTAGCATTTCTGTTGGAATTACAAAAAATCATCATGGTGGATTAGACACATGGTCTATACTGTCGATTAAAAGTATTTTAAAAATATAAAAAAATGTCTAGATTATCTAGATTTCTTACTCAAAATGTATCATCAAAATCATCGACAAAAAAAAACGTAGCTTTCGAAATTTTTAGTGATAACTGTAATTATAGTTTCAACCAAAATACATCTTGAGAACAGTCTTATAACATACTCATGATGGTCCATTGCAAATTATTTGAGTTAGTTATTATATCATCATAATAACCATATTAGAGCATCTCTAAAACTTTTTATGCGACCTAAAAGATGTTATAAAAATCTTGGTTAATTGCTCTGTTTTGGTCATATTTGAGTCGAAAATTTAGTCATATGTTCTATAAAATACATGAGTCATTATGAAAGGCAAATGTTTTTCGACAACATCCTCTCAAGTTTTATAGGGAAGCGGAACCTATTCTCACCATAGTACATATAGCCATCAAACATTGAAGCCATCCAACTTCAAACGTAAAAAGATGTTTAATTTCTAGAATAAATGGACGCAGTAACCAAGAATATATAATTCTGGCAAATAAAATTGGGTCTTGAATATAATTAAAAGCTACAAAAACGTTTCGGAGACTTAAATTTCGTAAAAATAATGAGCAATCAGATTTTCAACACAATTGTTTACCTTTGAACTACAAATTCGGCGTATTGATCTAACCGTACTAGGGAATATACTCGAGCCAGACTCCAAATTTTCTCTTTAATTGCACTATATCCTTACACATTTTCGGTGCGTAATTGCACAAACCATAAAAATCACACTTCACTTATTACACTAGCCACACTAGAATCTACGAATACGTGATAAAATACTAGAAAACTATGGGATTAATTTTTACAATAATATAAATACGCTTGCACCTATTCTGAACCGTGTTTACAATCGACGTAATCGCTTGATGTTGCACTGCTCACATACTGTATAGCATAAAACATCAACGCTAGTGTGCGTGTTCAATCATTCATAGAGCATTCTATGCCCAGCGTTATGGTGAGTCTTGTTGTCAATATTCTCATGGGAGAATAACAAACAACCCCTTTCATATTGTCTTGGTTATATGCATGCTACCCAACACACGTGAAGTGCTGTCAAATGATCTACTTCATTTTTAGGTATAGTAGTGAAGAGCGTTAACTTGTTTGTATTTTTTTCTTGATTAAAATCAGTACGATTAACATATGTACACAGATGGGATTAATGTTTTTCGTCATATTATTAATATAGGTTCATAGCAGTTTCAACTTTTCCGTATTAAATTGGAAGAAAATTATCAGAATCGAATGTTTTGTGTGTTGCTAAACGATTAACGGTAAATGGACGAATAAATTGTGAATAACTTGTGTACTCAGTGTTCGGTATTCAGTGCATATTCACCGATTTCCACTGTAGGTCTGCTTATTGAGCTCAATATAGGTACCGCTTCCCTATGACAAAATATGTTTTTTATTTTATTCTTGTGTAACAAAATTTCAAGATAACTGACCAAAATGATGTTTTTGGTGTTACTTGGGATGATCCTGTTATTTCATGAGGATACCCAATTTGCTGTGAATGTAGTACTATTGAAGAATGTTAATTTTCACATTTTCAAAAACTCCTTGATTATCTTTTAAGTGTCTTGATTTTCTACGCATTTATTTAGCTGAGAGATTGTTTTTTTCTATCTTATTAATATCTTTTCATAGCTAGCTAACTTTGCAATGTATTAACCTACAATCTTTTTCTTCACAGATTCTTCTCTTTAAGTCTGATAAAACGTAAGCAAAACCCTTGAACTTCATCGATTCCCAGCCTATTGAGGTCACAAATCTTTAGTTATGTTTGAAGATGTTCAGTCCAGTTCGCTGAACTTTTATTTGTTAACTGGTCATAGTTTTTTGATAGTAAATAATTTTAAATATCATATATTTTGGAACACAAAAAAAGATTGTGAATAGTAAAACAGTCCTTAAAGATTCTACACCTAAAATAAAATAGCAAGATTGTAAAGCAATGTCGCATAATTTTGTTTCATTTCTCGTAATGGATCGCAACTTGCAGAAAAGAAATTAACATTGGTCGTGGGCAAAAAAGCAACACATCAATTCGCTTTGAAAACTTTAATTCAATCTTTAGACTTCTAGTAGAATTAATTGCGGGAGATCAGATTGATGTAGGAACATCTCCACCATGACAATTCAAATCAGGCTTTTCACAAATCCATAAATTTCTAGGACAAAATACAAAAACAACATTGTAGCAATACTTCTAACACGTTCTGAGCAAAATTGTTAAACAAAACTCCCATACTCCCGATACTTACCAATATCAGCCGGAATATGATTGTTCATCAGACCCAGTTCCCAGGCCTTGCGGATGATGGGCCACGGGTACTCGCCGGTCTTGTCGTACTGAGCCGCCACCGGAATGATTTCCTCGCGGACAAACTTCTTGGTCATGTCGACGATTTCGGTCTGCTCATCGGTCAGCGCGAAGCACGGTCCCATCGAGGAACCCTCGACGGCGGGAGCTGCTTTCGAAGACAGGGCAC
This sequence comes from Aedes japonicus, assembly GCA_034211315.2. Lineage (NCBI taxonomy): Eukaryota > Metazoa > Arthropoda > Insecta > Diptera > Culicidae > Aedes > Aedes japonicus. The sequence continues at coordinate 159,884 of JASCZW010000194.1, read as the reverse complement.
GGCATGCCGGACGAACGGCTGATTTGATTAGCTGTGCGGAACAGAGAGATTATATTGATACGTTAGGTAAAAAAAATAATAAGTAGGTAAATAAATATCATCAATTATTCCATGCGGATGAAAACCGTGGCACGAGCCAGTTCAATCCATGATGAGGTAGGCAACTTTCCTTATCAGCAATAAGCAGGGTAGACAAAGTCTGAAGTATCAATAATAGATAAGCAGCACGTCCCGTGAAGCGTAAAAAAAATGTTACCGAAAACAGGCTCAATCGCTTTGATACCAGTTATACCTGGGTGGGATTTGCAGAAATTTAATTGAATAGCATTTGATTGCAAATTGATTTTACAATAAATTGAATTCGAAAACTTTCCGGGTAAGATAAGGGCAACGAAGTTCCAAATTCCAATAGAGTAAAATTTAATAACTAGGTCAGTATTTCAAACTGTTGATAACACGAAAGTAAATTCGACCACCAGTGGACTATCAAAACAAGTTTCCCCGTGTCATCCATTTTGCAACATCACTCTCTGCCTCTTCTCTTCGCTTCGAGATAGCGGGTTCAATGTCCAAAGTCCACGAAACGACTGTCTACGTTTAGAGGCAATCCACCATATAGCTGTGCAATATCTTCAAGAAACATATTTCACTTTTATAATCTAACTTACCTGAGACAGAGCAGCCATTGTAACGTGATGTTGAACTACAAAGAATGCGTGGAAATCCTCCGACAAATATGGACTTAAATTATTGAATCAAAGTTCGACTCTTACTATTATCACAACGTAATCGCCGGAGTACGACTAGCTCGAGCAAAGTATTACCGATGAATAAATGTCGTGGGCTAAGATTTGTTCACCGACAAATAAACACGTCAGGAGAGGAAAGTTGTGTTCGTGTCGTGGGAAACATAAATAGTAACTTGTGGTATATATGGATGTACGCGGATGCTTGCATGAATCTCGATACTTACAGTGAGGCAGATCGCACACCGTCACGGTAGAAATGGTTGCTGCATTCATGACAGGGTGAGCTTTGTTGTATGGGAGTTTGCCTGGTTGAAAACATAGATGGCGTTAGCGAGGGCATTGTGTGCAAGGCATTCTTATTGGATTGTCTAGAAAAGCGATTCCAATTAGCAAATAGCGGTTAATTTTCTACAGTCTGTATCAACACTGGCATGCGGGTCAGATGGTTCATCACAAGGAATCAAAATAAATCGTTCAGTTCAAAGTCCTTGATGATCTGTTCAATCCAATCGGTATAGAAAGCACAGCAGATCGAGTAAAAAGCCTCCTTTGTGGTATCATCGCGCTTCTAGTAGAATTTAAAAGAATTTGCTCGCATTTACTAGCGATAATTTGAAATTATTTTTTTATTTCTAAAAGTGATTAAATGAAGTGTTAATTTTAAATTCTCCTAGTGTCCCAATCCCAATCAATCATCGAGAGTTTCGGATCCAAGCATTTCTGATGCAACTACCCCGATATATATGTTCGACTTCTTACGAAGATGTTTATCGAAATCTGAAACCCCTAAATTCGTCAGGTGTTTTAGGCAATCATCCTTTCACAAATGTTCAAGGATCACCATCATCGAGATTTCAACTGATTGCAGGATTACATTATCAGAAATTCCGTGCTTTGACTGGAAGATTTACTTTGTTGATAGAGGCAATACTTAGCTTAAGAAGTAAAGAAGTGACTCCGCACTTTGGCCATTAAGATGCCAACAATCATTAATTCTGAAACAATCTGAAATTTCGAAATCTGGAATTATTTGGATCGTTTGAGGCTACATGACAAGGAACAGCAGATGTATTGCATCATTTGTCTCAGGTACAATGGCAGGTTCTTGCATGCTTAACTTGCAAGGAGAGCCAAAAAGTGACAATTTCATTTGATAATTATCAAATGAGAACAGTCACGTTTCATCAGCTTCTTGACGGATCGTTCAGATCCCACTATAACCAAAGCTCCATTTGATGCAAAGCCCAAAAACCTTTTTTTGTATTCGATCTGGAACTTTTTATTAATTGCGAAAATATGTATAGGTTTGCACACTGCAAGTTTATATTAAAACTAACAAAAAATCACGTTTGAAATAACACAATCACGAACATTATTCCAACTTCCCAAAATTCCTCTGAAAAAATGCATAAAAATAATTTTAAATTAGCAGAACAGTATTTTTGTAGAAATCACTGAAAGAAATTTTGCCAAAATTTGTGAAGCTCTAGCGAACTTTAAAACAATCACTTCTCCAACAGAATACCTGAAAAAAATATTGAAGTAATATCTGGAGAACTATATGTAAGAATCTTTCCAGACATCCTACACAATATTTGGAAAATAATTGTAACACATTGCGAAATTTTTAGAGTTATGAATTAAATAGATCAGGTACTAGAATTCATGCACGAATTTCTTCTAAGAATTGAAAATTCAAATCACAAACAGATTTCTCCAACAAATCACAGAACAAAAATTTTTTTTTCAAGAATTACTTCAAAAATAACCGTATAGTTTTTATGTATTTATTTCAGATGTCCTCCAAGGATTCCTTTGAAACAAAACTTTACAAGATCAGGGGTTCCTCCAAACATCTAATCACCAGAAAGTTAAAATAAAACTGCAGATGTGATGCCCGAAGAAACTCCTGAAAGAATCCCTGAAGGAATGCCTACAAACGTCTGAAGAATACCTATAGAAACGCATGAAAGAATATGTAAAGGAATGTCGGAGAACCTTAGAGAAATTCTGTAAAATTTTCTTAAAAAATTATAGAGAAATTATTTCGGGGTACACATTCAAACTGACTTTCAGACTGTGATCTGTCATTGTTGTGTCAGTTTAAATTGATTTATTTTGCTTTATGGGCTTAAAACAGCACACTGAAAGTAGTTTTGTTAAAAAGTTACATCCTAAACTGTACTCATACTTTGAATATGAGGTTTTTGAGTGGACAAGCGATTGTCGATAATCTTAAAAATCTTGTTTTTACTCAAAGATCTGTAATCTTTACATACAGATATCTGTATTAAAAAATAATAATAAAATAAATCTGTGTCAATCTAGATAAATCTGTGCATGTGGCAACCCTGTTACCATGAGGCAGCAAGAGTGGACAGTTATGTTTGCTAGAATTAAAGACATGAAGAGGTTGAAAGTTCCGTCAGTGTGCGGTAGGTAGGAAATTGAACAGATGTTTTTTTTATTGGAAAATTGAGCAAAAAGGCATGGGTAAAGTAGTATTCGAACCAAGGACGGCACCCTTTGCCTAACATCCCACTGCGGGGTAGGTCGAGGTACGGACGAATCCGCCACCTGAACAGGCAAAAGTAACGTGTTAGTACGCGCTCATGTACTACTGATGGCTTTGTGATAGTTATTCTAGCGATATACCCCAGTAGCACATATGTTGCCATTCGGTTGAGGTAACATAAATATGACTTGCTAAGTCATAATCAAGTAACTACAACTAATAGAAGTCGTAGTGTGCTACTTGGGTACTGTACGCACTCTGTTTTGATGCGCACACGGGAAAGGAACTCTCTCCTTTTTATGGGTTTGTTTTGATTCGCAACGTCTGAAATCATTCAAGTTTTTCTCGTCATCTCTCACGTAGAGACCTTGGAGAAAAACACCGTGAAGCGTTGCGATACTGATCCCAACCAGTATGATTAATGGTTACCACCATTTATGGATTTTACATACTCTAATTGTTATGTTTTTGTACAGAATCGCCACGTCGCGATTCGCCGGGAAAATCGAGTTGATCATCTTATTCAGCCGCTGCCGCTGCGTCATTGCCTGCAGCTCCAAAACCAGTGGACGCGACTTCCGCTTCCTGTCATGTATGTTCATGTTTGCCAGGTACTTTTTACTTACACGCAGCCACTTGTAGCCACTTTTCCCTCGGTCTTCCTCTTCAGCATCCGTTGGAGCTTCTTGTCGTTCAGGGTCGTCGGCCGTCCGGAAACAGGCTTCTTTTCGATGCTCTGATTGTTGTCAAAAAGTGCCAAGATATTGTAGATGTCGGAACGGGCGTATTCGGCATCCACAAAGGGTCACACGATGTCCGTTTTCGTCGCGGTGGGGTTCTGTTCTTTGAACGCGAACAGTTCTGAACGGAGTTGCTTCACTGTTTTTGCCATCACGGTTAGAGTTCGACTGATAGAGCTGTCGAATTTTGTCGCTGACTCATGGGTTACTATGATTGATGTTGCATGGGTAGTTTTGTCAGTGCGGGTGAAGGTAAACCCATGAAAAATCGGCAATTTTTGTTCATTTGTTCACTTGGCCAGACAACTCGTAGACCAGTTCTGGAGGCGATGGGTCTTGGAATACCTCCGTCCATTGCCAAATGAATTGAATGGTCTGATGAAGCGGAAGCAGTCAAAGTGAATGATCTGCTAGTAATAGTGAACAACAACCAGCGCAACAGATGGACTAGGTGACGTGTCCTGCCAGTGTGCAAGGGAAACGAAGGACGTATTCATCAAGCGTTGGTGCAAACAACGGGTGGAGTTTTTCGGCGTCCTGTCTCGAAACTGGCAATGCTGAAAGTGCAAGCTGGTGGTAACGTTGAATCAGCAGCTGAACCGGAAGAATTTTGCGGGTCGGAGGATGTTGCCAACAATTCGGTCAACACTGGAAGCACGGGTTGTACGTTCTACACAGGGATCTGGCAACCTTATCTTAATTACAAGCGTTTGACAGCATGCAACATTTTGCGAGCTTCATTTGAATAAGGTTCTCTTGACGTTTGTAACTACGGGTACGAACACCACAATTTTTAACAAGCAATTTTAACAAACGGGAGCCTGTGTGAGTGTACATCACTGAGGCTATAGTTCAGATTTGTTGGAGTCAGGATACTAGGATGACCAGATTGAAAGTAAGATTGAAATCAGTATTGTTATATTTTGACCAGTTTTACAAACTCGACACACAACAACTGCGGAGAATCGAGCTCCGAAAAATTTTAAAAATACTTATTGTTGAAATTTTATGAACTTTGAGCATTAGATACATTGAAGTACACCTTACCTTACCAATCAGACCAAGGCCAGCGTGGAGAGTCCGCAAGTCGCCTTCTACTTGATCGATCCTCCTTGCTCGTTGCGCGCCTCTTCTTCTTGTACCCGTAGGTTCGTTTTCGAAAACCATTTTAACAGGGCTGTCGTCCGACATTTTTACGACATGCCCAGCCCATCGTAGTCGACCGATTTTAGCGATGTGTATGATGAGAGGTTCGCCCTGCAACTGATGCAATTCGTGAATCATTGCCTCCTCCACGTTCCGTCTCCCATCTGCACTCCACCGTGGATCTAACGCAGCACCTTCCGTTCAAAGACACCGCGCCCACTAGCAATGTCCATGTTTCGTGGCAGTGGAGAACTACCGGTCTAGTTAATGTCTTTTGATGGTCAACTTTGTAGTTCGGCGAACTTTGTTCGATCTTAGCGTCTTTCGGAGTCCAAAGTAGGCACCGTTGCTAGCCATAATGCGCCTTTGTATTTCTCTGCTCGTGTCGTTATAGCCGGTCACCAATGAACCCAGATGCACGAACTCGTCTACTACCTCGATTTCATCACCGCCGATCTGAAACCGTGCTAGGAGGCTAACATTGTCTTCTCGTGATTCTTTTCCCTTCATGTATTTTGCCAGCTTCAGCCTTAAGTCTGATGTACGTTTCCGCCATCGTTTTAAAAGTTCCGTGCTACGATATCAAGGTCGTCGGCGAAGCCAAACAGTTGGACTTACTTCCCGAAGATCGTGCCACTCGTGTCTATCCCAGATCTTCGAATCACACCCTTCAATGCAATGTTAAACAACAAACACGGACAATCCATCACCTTGCAGTAACCCTTATCTAGTTCATTTATTTTGGAGGCTCAATTGCATTAGCTCTACGGAACCGAAAATTCATTGTTTTTTAACATAACGAGTGATTTAATACTAGGGTTAGTAGGATTGCCGTAACCCTCTTCGAGATTCGAAGGGACTGGAGAGTGTTCCTGATGCTTGGACGACGCACATCACTCGGTCCATCGTTGCTTTGACCAACCGCGTCAGTTTTTCCGGAAGTTAATCACCGGGGTTAATCACCACCCAACCCGTAAGGGATGGTCTTCTCATTGCCCATCAAATATGAAACTGACAGATGATCACTGTACCAATTTTGACGTTGTCATCACTCTCTATTACAGGCAATTTACTTTCGACGTGAAAACATGGCTTTATTTTTCTGTCATTGCTTATTCAAAAAAAAAGTAGGTCTACTGTTCTAAAACCAGTTTTATTGGAATGAAAATTAGTAAGAAACTTCAAGACTTTGAATTTATAATCTTCATTATTTGTTAAAAGGTTTATCACAGACTAGAAAAAACTGCATTCTTAACATTAAATCATAGCATGATTGAACACTATCACAGTCTTTTAGAAACCATCACATCAATAAAGCTCCTCATTTCTCCTATCTTCTTGCACCCTATGCTCCACATAGCGCTGAACACCATCGAGAATCCACAGTTCGAAACCACACATCGCTGTTGAATAAATCAGTAATTCCTAGAATTATTTTCCCTTCCAGGTAAGACACATGAATACACAGCTCTTACCTGCCATCGCCATGAGTAGTAAGGTTGCAGTATTTTCTGCCTCAACTACCTTCTGGCTGGTATCTCCATTGATTTGACTAATCCTTAATGCAATAGTTTCGTAAGTCCACCGAACTGTCAGAATCAAACTCCGGATTATCATGAATACCCGGCAGATCTGGATGTAAGCGGGAATAGTCTACAAGTTCAGAAATTCGTTTATCATCAAACGTCGATCATCCGTTAAGTAGCAAAAGCTTACCTCATCGATGCCAATTTTCACGAAAATCGCGAAAGTTATCGACATTGCGCAGATCATCATATTGATCGCCATGGATAGAAGGTTAGTTGTACCTGAAATGAAAGCATTCATAAGCATACTTCGAAGAAAAAAATAAACAAAACTTGAGATAACTTACCATTTCCACAAAAGTAGTCCACGCAAATGCTGTCATTTTTGACGAGATTTTTGAAGAAGTAAATTGCACCGCCCGTCGACGCCAGCAGCCAAACCACAGCGTATGCGAATCCGATTCGTCGGAATGAATTTATATCCATTAACAAAGTGCCAGCACGGGCGGCCCTCACTGCTGAGATGCTGCTGGATACGAGTCAGTGAACGGTGTGATATCTGTGAGATGAATGGAGGCTCGAGCGGGGATGCAGATCTCTTTTCTGCAACTCGAAAGTGAATGTGGGATTGTTAGAACTTGGCGGGAAATCCTATCGGCTGTGAGCGTCGAAGCGAAGTTGTTGCCCTAGGTGGTGGATTCTCATCTTCCATGTGGAAACACGTGGCTTATGGTTTTATTCAATTGAGAAGAAATTTTGTAATCGGATATCTCATTTGGGTCATTTGAAAATAGTGATGGTAATCTTTTCAGCTTACCCCTGTAAAGTGATTACTAGCAAATAGTTAAGGAAATCGAGAATCTCACGAGTTCGGAATTGGCTTAGTAGGTGGCGCTAACTGGTATGCAAAATATTTGTACTAATTGATTCCAACTTGGACTATTTCGAAATCCTGGCCATATCGAAAGTTACTGTCATTAACAAATTTATTCAGTAGGTCAAGGTCTTTCAGCTGGCGAATAGTAGTTCAGTACGCGGCGCTATTGTACATAATATATTGTACAAGCTGTATTTCAAGATCCTGGCCACCTAGGAAGATGGCGACTTGGACAAAGTTGTACAGTTGGTCACTTGGAGGCCGTAACTCGATGTCTGACGCCATTTTGGCGTGCGGTTCTAGAAAAACTGGGAATATAGACTGTTCCAGAAAGTATAAGCACACTTTCAAAATAACAAATAATAACTTTATTTGGCAAATCATATTTGTATTTTTGTTTTATATGATATTTTACTCTCGTTTATTCAAAATATTTAATCATAGCCAAGACTCCTAATTTTTCCTCGAACATAAGCCATTAGCTTCTCCACAGTGGTACTTCCTGTCGTGATTTTCGGTGGTTTGATCTCTAGATGCACTGGATTGATGATCTTCCATGGTGAGTGAATAAAGACGGATGACCAGGCTGCGAGATAACTCTAAAAGCCACAGCTGGTTGCTGCTATTCTTGGTGTCGGCTGAATTTCTACCACGCGGTTGGTTGGCGGGAGTAGCAAACGACCAAGCTGCGGGACAACTCTGAAACCCACAACTGGTCGCTGCTATTTCGCTATCGGTGATTTTCTACCACGCGGTCGGGTGGCTGCTGTTTGCGCTGTCGGCTGATTTTCTTCCACGCGGTCGGTTGATCTTCTACCACGCGGTCGGGTAGCTGCGTTCTCGCTGTCGGCTGAATTTAACCACGCGTCGGTTGACGGTTTCTGCTGTTCTTGCTGTTGGCTGCTGGTTTGCTTCGCGCTTCGGGTTTGATAAGGTATAACCGTTCGTTATGCCGTTCGTTTGATGAATGAGCTACATGGCGCGGTCCTGTTCCTTTTATAACCGCGATGATCTCGTTGCGCGTCGCGCTTTTTGCTGATTGGTTGATGACCTGCGCGAATCACGTGTTGATGTATTTTGGCGCGAATGTAGCACTTCTAATTGGCTGCACATTTTTTTTTTTAGTTCTGATGCGGGTGTCCATTAACATCGAGATTAATATGAAGATAATGTACATGTACAAACTTTTATATATATTTTTAATTATTATTATTGTTTTCAGAGTGTAATTTCGTCGAGATAAAGTCTTTCAAATAACTAAACCAAAATATTAAATTTTTTTTTTTTTGATTTTATTTTATTTCTTATATTTCCTCGCTGTTATCTACACTTCCCACCATTTTGACCACTTTTAGCAAATCTTTTTTAAATGTTAGGATGTCGTCCGCTGGTTTTATGAATTTTCGAAGCTTTGCTTAGGTTAAAGCCCAAAAAGTCTCGATTAGCCGTGCCTTCGGGCAGTTCAGCGGATTCATGTCTTTCGGCACGAAACATACATTTTGACTTTTGTACCATTCTAAAGTGTCCTTTGCGTAATGACATGATGCCAAATCAGGCCAAAACACTACTTGACCTTCGTGCTGCCTGATCATCTGCAATAATCGCTTCTGGAGACATTCCTCAACGTATTTCTGAGTGTTCATAGTCTTCGTTGTGATGTATGGACTAGATGTTTTACCACACTCGCATATTGCCTGCCAAACTATAACCTTCTTGCCGAATTTTTCAGTAAAAATTGCCTTTTCCGTTTTGGGGAAGTCTTTGTCTTCGCTTACAGTATAGAACTGTGGTCCGGGAAGCGTTTTGTAATCTAGTTTCACATACGTCTCATCGTCCATTATTATACACCCAGAATTTCTACACAATAACGAATCGTAGAGTTTGCGGGCCCGTGGTTTCACGGCAGCGGGCTGTTTTGGGTTCCTTTTGTGTTTTTTCTGCTTCGGGAATGTTTTTAGCCCAAGTCTTTCTTTCGATGACCGATTCCATTTTGGAACTCAAGATGGTGGTTTACACATTTAAAAATTATTCACGGGCTCGGTTAAACATTTATCTGAATTCACTCGACATTTTCATATTTAACTCATCACTCGGCAAAAAATTGAACGATGCCGAGTCTCAGCATCACTTGAAACTGAAATATCGGGTTACTTCATTCTCTGAATGGAGATTGATTCTCGGTAACACTAGGAGCCGAACACAAATGTTAACCAAATTTCAACAGACTGCAGTGCTGTAAACCGAGGTTCGGCTTTTTATCTGTCAACCACCATGTGCCATATTGTTTTCATCCGCAAGAGGGTGATGCTACACTGCACGAAGTTTTTTTTAGTAAAGACGGAAAAAATGAGACACGCAAAAATTATCACTAAAAATTCATTTTAAATCGGATACTTCTCAAATATTTAGGGATTAGTTAACTATATATCAGCTATGTTTTAAGATATTTTATTTATTGAATTTCCTCCCCCAAGCTGAATGCCCGTACATTTCTCTTAACACTGCTTTTGAGATCTTGGGCGAGCCTTTGTCCATCTTCCTTACACAATTTCTCTCAGTTTTTCTTCAATGCTTCATCGGTTTTGAATGTTTTTCCCCTTTTCTTCAACTTCTTCTTCATTATCGCCCAAAACTTTTCGATCGGACGAAGTTCTGGTGTATTTGGCGGGTTCGCCTCCTTTGGGACCACATTAACGCCCTTCGCTTTGTACCAATCCATTACAGGCTTGGCGTAATGGCACGAAGCGAGATCCGGCCAGAACAGCGTGGGACCACAGTGAGAGCCTTCCGCCTTGATATTTGGCTCGTCGTCCATGACGAGACAGCCTGGTTTGACCAGCCATTCACGGTACAGCTTCCGCGCACGCAATTTGGCCATCGTGTTTTGCTTGTCAGTCCGATTTGGCGCCATCCTGACCCTAAAAACACGTAGCCCAGCCCGCTTCATGGTCTGCTGGACGAACCACTTCGACGAATTGACATTTTTGGTCACGTCTTGGGTGGAAAGGTTCGGGTTATTCTTAAAATATTGCCTTATCTTCCGCGCCTTCTCTGGGTATTCCGTTTTCGGTTTTCGGCCGCTTCCAGCGCGCCGCTTGATGGTCTTCGTCTCCTGGAACATCTTCACAATGCGGAACACGGTGGAATTGTGGATTCCAAGCCTTTTGCCGATCCATCTGTGCGACTGACCAGGATTATCGATCACCGCGCCCAAGATTTGCTGGCGTATTTCTTCTTGTTTCATATGCATCTTGAAACTTACTTGACAGATCGCGCTAAAATTTTGCATAAACATAACACTCTAAGCTAGAATTGCCCAAAATTTTATTAATTTTTACCTACGCGATAAAAAGTTACATCCAAAACAAAGTGTAGCATTTTTTCCGAGTCCAATCTTTAGGTACATATTAATTCACTTATCTGTTCCATTTTAGCTTGCAGAGTCGAGCATAAAATGTTTCTTCTGTAGAAAAAAAGCTGGGGGCTATGTGGAAGACATTTATACACAATTTAACCGAAATCTCGGTTAACCTGATTTCTGTTTGTTTCGAATTTTAACCAATATACCAGTTTGCTCATGCCGAAATTTTCAGCTAACTCTTATATGAGTCTTCAGTTTGACTCAAACCGAGATTATCGGCTAACATATAAAAGCCGAGATCGAAACCGAGAGGTCGGCTGTGAGGATCTCGGTTTCAGAAAGCCGAGACCCTACAACATCGATATTTTTGTTTATCGAAATCAGCGAAAATGGCTGTAAATCCATGATTGAATCCAAGATGGCGGTTCTGATCTCGAAAAAATGGGAAATACTGTCAAATACCCTGTTATATGGATATTTTTGGAACGCAAATGGTGTCTTAATGCCAAAACTCAATGTCCGACTCCATTTAGGAATCCAACATGGCGGCTTCAACTCCGCAAAGAGTGGAAAATATTGTCAGAAAACATGCAGTATGGATTATATTTGATCAAGACTTCCGTATGAAGACTGAGAATCGCGTTATATAAAAATACAACTTTCATATTAGGTACATATTAATATATTTAGGTTGTAATGTATTTTTCTCTCTCATGGACATGATACATAAAAATTAAGGTTAATTTTGGATACCCAAGTTTTTCTGCAATTGCAGAAGGACAACAATCTACAGAGATATAATTTTTAGTAGAATGGTTATTATCAGTTCATGTTATACTTTATATATTCATTATTTTTAAATTTATTATTTTATATGATAATGCATATTGATTATATTTTTATCATTATCTTTATCATTTTTGTCAACACTTGTGTTTTCATGATTTTATGTTAACATAAACATAATTTTATTGATTTTATGAACCAATAGTTATTATGTTTTATATGATCATTTCAATCCGTTCTGCTTCCTTTTATGATTAACAAGTATCTAGTGCCTCAAATCCGTTTGGGCGTCCTAGTTGATTTGTCATTTGTCTTCACAGGCTAGACAGTTGAAGTTACTAATTTTAACAAATTTAGTCACTTTAAACAAATTTGACCAGCATTTTGACATTTATTGTTAACACAGAGTGCGCTTGGTAATATTTTGTTGAAATGTCCTGGCGCATGTTATTGCTACATAGAACCAGCAGAAAGAAAATCACCATTTTCGAAATTCGACATGCAAGCCCAAGTAACATTGCCAAAGCCATACAGCTTTATGAGGTTTTATTAAAGTTTTATGAAAGCCACTAGAAATCAATTTGATTTTATTGTAGCAACAAGAGGGACCAATAGGTTTCAAAGTTTAGCCAGGTTTATGAGAACCTACATAGCTTCTTTACAACAATCTTAAAACCTTGTCTTCTAAAGTTCATTTTACTCCTATCAAAGGTTTTATTTTGACTTAATGAACTCGTAAAATGCTCTTTTGAAATGCCGTTTAAGGGCTTATTCATATTGTATTATTATGATTAGTTGAAAAAGCATTTTAAAACTTCTTTGTCTCCAGTAAACGCATTGAACGGCATATTGGCGATGAGAGAAGTAACCAAATGACCAAGCAGTTTTATAATAGCGATTGCGAAGATGAATTGGCTTTTGAAATGTAAGAAATGATTGACATGTGGAAATACACCAAATTTTAAAAGTAATGCAAATGAACTGTAGATAGGTGACCAATTTTGGCATTCTGTTAGATAACCATATGGAACTCCATCAATTTTCAGGAAATCCATGAATAACTTATCGAATATATTTGTTTCAATTTAGTTTTTGTTGTTGTAAACTCGCATAATTTCCGAAGCGCATTAATTTTCCATAAAAATAAATGAACATATAAAAAACTCAATTTGTTTTGGATATTTTGCTATCAAATAAAATCGCCCACAACACTAGAGCTATTTTCTTAGATATTATTTACTGTTCAATGAATCAGAAGAGCAGAGAATCGAAGAAAGCAGTACAGCAAAATCCAACCACGATATCACCGTGCAGTTTGACAGCTGTGGCCATTTGGCCCTATACTGACTTTTATGCGAGTCAATAGGTTTTATGAAGGTTCTCAAGTGGTCATAACATCTTTCACTAGAACATTTTCAAAATCTTCATGGTCTTGTAAAGATTTTATACATTTGTTCACACAATCGTCTATAGAGTGGGCCACTTTGTACACATTTTGGCTTTAAAGATGCATGGAGGAGGTGTTGGTGGACAAAAAAGTTTTGAATGTAGTTTTATCAACAAAGCCGGGAGGAGTGCTATACGGCTGGAATAAAACTAAAATTGTTACTTGGGAGGTGTTCAATTCGAACACATTTTCCAGTCCAGACTACCCTTTTTGCCGAATCAAATGGCATACCCTCTTTGTTTACTTATTTCCTTATTATATTCTATATTTGATTTCAAACATTTCAATGCTGGGGTAGGAGGGTGCACCAGGGCATCATTGAAGTTGGAATTGGACAATGGAGTTAATGTTTCTGCTTACGGATCTGCCCAACCCTTTTTGACCCTACATACAGCAGTATGTTGGATATGGAACCGTAACAAAGCACTACCTTTCTGTTAAGTGGAACCGCATGCCGGGCAAGGCCCACAGTAGGATGGTGGCTTCCTACATACATACAATTTTCTGTAACCATCCAAGTCTATCAACACTATTTTTGCACATACTCTTTTGGAATCGTAGTCGTGATCCAAGATGTGGAACTACTATGGCAAACTGGCATCTAATAAAAAAACGAATAAGGCCGGCAAAATTTCAGCATAATCGTAAATAGTCGATCAGGATCAATACCGGGAGATTCTTCGAACGGCTCGCACAGGATCTTTTTCCATCATTAGATTAAACAAAAAAATTTAACCCGACCACGTTGGATTTGGGGTGTCCAAAATTAACTTCCATGTGTCATGACTTTTTTTTTAAATTTAGATGAATCGAAACAAAACAAAACAAAACACTGAGTGAGGAGAGATCCGCAAACAATCGGCTGCCAAACATTCCAGAGCCGACCACTAGGAGCGCTATAAAATAATAAGTAGTGCGTCCAGATTTCAGGGGATCGAGATTTGCATATTGCATTTCTTTACATGAAGCCTGTCCATGTTGAATTACGAACACTTTTCTTTCAGTGTAGATTTTGAATTATTTCATGGATCAATAAAACGTTTCAGTCGAAACTCTCCACTTAATGTCGTGGTACAACATGTTTACATTTTTGCTACAATCAGTAACATGGCGTCGAATAAAATGGACATAATCAAACGCATTTTCTACGATCGACAGCAAAATCAGAACTTATCGGTACGACTTAAACTACCGAAAAGGACCATGTTTTGCGATTGCAAATCATTTGACCAGCGCTTGACTGTTGATTGGAAGGTTGGAACAAATCGAAAAGTATGCTCCACACAAATGGACAAGAAAGTGGAAATAATGGCTACATTATTGAGAATAGCCCAATCTTTCTGTGCGAAATATGGCTCGCAGTCTAGGGAAGTCAAAATCATACGTACAAAAAGTGAAGCAAATGCAAGACCTGTAGGCGTACAGAGTGAAAAAGGTGCCTAACCGCGATGACAAGCAAAATGTCACTGAAAAAAGTCGTGAAGAGCTTTACACTGATTTGTTGCAAACATTTTCTTGTATCATAACGTTTGCATTAAAAAAATGGACAAAAATTGCCGATTTTTCATGGGTTTACCTGTACCCGCACTGACGAAACTACCCATGCAGCAGCAATCATAGTAACCCATGAGTCAGCAGACAAAATTTGACAGCTCTATCAGTCGAACTCTAACCGTGCTGGCAAAACAGTGAAACAACTCCGTGCAGACGTGTGCGCGTTCAAGGAATGGCACCTCGACGCGTCAAAAACGAACATCGTGCGGTTCTTTCTTCTTCTTCTTTAGCATTTCAAGCTTATTGCTTTCACAATTAGCTTATTGCTTGCTCTCAACTTGTGTTCTAGATGCACTTCCATAGTTATTAATTGAGAGCTTTCGATGCCAGGTACCATTTTTGCATTAGAATGATTGTGTGGCAAGTACAATCATACGCTATGCCCAGGGAGTCGAGAAATTTTCCGAAACGAAAAATTCCTAGACTAGACCGGGAATCGAACCCAGCCACCTCCAGCATGGTGTTGCTTTGTAGCTGCGCCTTTACTGACTGAGCTAAGGGAGGACCCGGCTCTTTGTTGACGCCAAATACGGCCGTTCCGGCATCTGCAACATCTTGGCACTGTTAGACAACAATAAGAGCATCAAAAGAAAGCCCGGTTCTGGACGGCCGACGACCCTGAGCGACCAAAAGCTCCAAAGGATGCTGAAGAGGAAGACTGTGGGAAAAACGGCTTCATCGCTGCGTGTGCTTGGCCGGAAGGTCGTTTCAATCGGTCAAACAGTGAAAAAGTACCTGGCGAACATGAACATACATGTCAGGAAGCGGAAGTCACGTCCACTGGTTTCAGAGCTGCAGGCAATGACGCAGCGGCAGCGACTGAATAAGATGGTCAACTCGATTTTCCCGGTGAATTGCGACGTGGCGGTGGCAATGGATGACGAGACCTATCGCACCCTGGATGGCAACGACTGGCAGGGTACTTCGTATTTTATTTCCCCCACGAGGTGAAGTTCATTTCACACACCATGTTCCTCAAGAAGGTGCTGCTGTGGCTGACAATCAGCGAGAAGGGGATGTCAAAGCCGCTGTTCTTCCGCTCCGGACTGGCCGTGAACGGGGAAATTTATAGTACGAAATGCCTGCCGGAAGTTGCGTCGTACATCAAGAAATAAGGGCAAAGACGCGGTGTTCTGGCCGGATCTGGCGTTGGCTCACTACTTGATGCGATCGTTGGAAGAGATGGAGCGGCAGAATATCGATGTGGTACCCAAGTTGGCGAACCCGCCCAACGTTCCCCAGCTGCGTCCTATCGAGAATTTCTGGGCCAACCTGAAGGGAAGGAATTGACAAATGAAACGAAGAAAGAACTCAAAAACATGCCTACACGCATGTTTTCGTCCGCCACGGCAAATGATCCAGTTAACTGCCGGAAGGCCGCTCGTAAGGGCGTAGAATTTGTTTACAAGTAAGCTTAAATGATTACCTTCCATGGGAAATTTATCAAAAGCAATTATCTGTCTTAGCCTTTTTATCACCATCCGAAAAAAGTCCATTTTTATTAATGCAAACATTAATGGACGATGAAACATACGTTCTCGAAGACTTTAAACAGCTTCCGGGTCTTGTTTTTTATACCGCAATGCAAAGCAACGCCATTGCCAAGCATTTCCTGAAAAAGAAGGTGTCCAAATTTTCGAAGCCGTATTTGATTTGGCAGGCCATATGTAGCTGTGGTCGAAAATCTTGAAGTTTCGTCTCTACCGGCAATAAAAATGTGTACGAGAAAGAATGTCTGCAAAAGTGGTTGCTACCGTTTATCAGAAGCCACGACCCTCCTGTTCGGTTTTGGCCTGATTTGGGTACAAGAGGTCAAATACGTGCCAAAAACAACCACTCTACCAAACTGTCCAGAACTTTGCCCAATAGAGAAGTACTGGGCTTTAGTTAAGCGGAAACTCTTTGAATCTAAGAAGATAGCAAATGCTGCCGATAATTTCATGAGAAGATGAATAATCGTCGCGGCGGGCGTATATGAGAATACCGTACGGAACCTGATGGCGGGTGTGCCACAGAAAGTTCGAGAATTTTACAGAAAGAAGGATTAACATCTTAATCAACTCCTTCTAATGTAGATATAACTCTTTTATTGTGTAATAAACAATCAGTTTTGTTGAATAATGTGGAAATTTATTTTGCTGGTGACTTAAATTACACGTAGACAGGCCTTAGAATACGACAAATGATCGAATTGGATGTTTTTTTTTTCTTATTTAATATTATTTTCCTGTTTTGACCACCGAGGAAAAGATTCTTTTGTAAAATGGCATCTTTTCACTTTTAAATCTGTGATATTGATCTAAAACAAAAACTTTTTAGGAAAGTAACTTAAACTTTATTAAAGTATCGCATAACAACTGAACTCCGTGTACTATGCTTTTACTGAAGGGTTGCATTATTAATGAATAACTTTATTTTATTGAACGCATTGTTTAGTTTAAAATAAGAAAAAATAGAACATAAACTAAATTGAGACTTGATTCTTCAATAACGTTTATTAAAATGATGGAAAGTTATTCAGTGTGTTTGTATTATTTGTGAAACGTATGGTCATTTTTATTTACGTTAAGGATATTACTTGTAATTTTCTTTAATACATCATATTGTTTTGAACTGCTAGTTTTTAATTCATATAATATAGCGATTGCTGAATGATTCCCGTTAAAGAACAACAATGAGATCGAAGCAGTTTTAGTTGTATCAAAATGTATCAGAATTTTTTTAAACTTTTTGGGGGACTTGGAACTTACGCCTCGTCAGCGCCCTCATCTTCGATGAGTTTCTGCTCTGTCAGTCGCTGAATACCGTTTAAAATCCACAGCTCCAAACCGGTGATGACTAATGCAAGTATCGATCGTCGATTCCAAGAACAAACAAGCATAGTTACAGCTGAATGCAATACTATTTCAAAATTCCAAAATGATCTCACCTGTGGTTCCAACGAATAGCCCCAGAGTGATGTATTCGCCATTTCTCACTTTTGATGAGGCGTCTCCATGAATACGCACAGACTCCAGTATAACATACTGGTAGCTCCACAAGACCATCATCGTGAGGTTTCGAAGAATCGCAAACACTCGGTAAATTCGGATGTACGATGCTTTTCCCTAAGGACCAAATCAAATTATATCAGTAGTTCACAATAGTATTTCGTTACGTACCTCATCGATTCCTCCTTTCACGAATGCGACAAATATCGTTGACAGAATGAATACGAGCAAACAGGTTGCTACGATTCCAGTGCTGATGGGGTCTGAAAAATGAAAATTCATAAAAACGCCCTGTCGAGTCTTGCCAGTTGAAGCTTGATTTACCATCGTGGCACAAGATGTTACCGCAGAACGGTTTTCCAACGACAATGTGAAGAAAGAAGTAGATAACTCCAAGAGCGGAAAACATCCAGCAAAATCCAATGTACACCAAAGCGATTATCCGAAACGAACCGACATCCATTTTCACGAGGTTATCGATAAACTTTCAAGGGTGAGGAGCAAAACGAACCGCTCGGACAGCTATTTACGACTGATTGAGATCTGGTGAAGAACGAGCTGTCCAGAGTATAGTGAATTACAACTGCATTTTTCATCTCAAACGTGGGCATCGGATTACCGCATCCAGCGGGGAAAACCACTATCGTGCCGCTCATCGTGAGCGCGAGACAAAACGAGTTGATATTTCGATGCAGACGTTCCGGTTCCCCATTCATAGGCCCAAGTTGAATGAATGCGAAATGATGAATGACCGAACTTCATTAGTTAGTCTGCGGGCATAATTTTTTTGTATTCATTCCGGATTCTGTGTTGAATTTCTCACTCCGCAGTGAGAAGGAGATGTCACGGAGTTCACTATAATAATTGCATAGTGAGGAAACGTACAATTTTAACCAGCATTCGTTGATCATCTCAATAATTTTGAAACTAAGGTGAACTGGATATGTCCAGCGAAAATAGTGAAAGAGGCTGAAATTCACCTTAATAAAGCTAAAAATAAATACATTGGCTCAATCGTCTATTACTCGTCCATCATCAAACATAGCCGAATTAATCTGCTGTGTCAACGGTGTCAATAAATATATAATCGTTTGGTACGATACATTGGTTCAAGAGCCGTAATAAGATATCTTCATAAGTCAAATTCATGATAGTACTTACCCCCTTTGTTTCGATAAACATAAGGTGCGCTCCCACCAAATCCCAATGTGTTAATGTGGGCCAGGTAATATTGTGTGTTTTCGGCCAAACGAAATCAGTGGCCATGTTTGGAAATAAGAAGAGGGGTTGGAATTAAGAATAAATCCTAACATTTTGTTTACCCCACATTTTATTCAAAACAACGCAAAATGAAATGAAAAATACGTACATAAGGATTAATTTGGTGACGAATGGTTCCGTTTCCAGGCTACAACTGCAGATCGCTTGCCAAATCATGGCCTTCTTCCTGAACATGTTGGCAAATATGAACTTGAATTTTTCCGGTACATTCCCACGGCCAGTCGCGATGTAAAACATTAGACCGGAAAGCTGCTTAAAATCGAGTTTGGCGCATGTTTCGCTAAAGCTCAAAGTGCAGCCCTTGTGCTTCGTCAAAACACGGTGGTACAAGAGCCTTGTACGGGTTTTGGACACGGAATTCTGCTTCATGGGCCGGTTCAGAAGTTAAGTAGCTTTGTACGGCTTGTCCCATTCTCTGGCAGGGAAGTTCCGCACCGTTTGAAAGTTAGCGTTGTACCTTCTGGCTACATCTCGGATCGAAAGATTGGGGTCCGCTTATTCCTTTCCACACTCAAAGGTTCCTTGTAGGTTTTGAACACTAGACAAACTGTTGTTTACGGCTTCTTCAGCGCTTTAGCCAGCGGGGAACCAGACCACTCCGGATTTCCAGGTGTTTGAGCACAATATTTTTTTCTTCTTTCGAGTTCCATTTGACGTTACTTCTGAACGCGATCGACTACTTTGATTAAACTTATACCAGTTGCTCTCTATAGAAGTGTAAACAAACCATTGTCATAGATTTTCGATGCTCAACACTAGAAATTTCTATAAACAAAAAAGGCAAATGCTTGAAGAATGGTAATCCAGAGATCGGTGGACACAATTATAGCGATGAGGACAACAGTGAAACCCAGAGAAACAGATCCTGTTGATTTGTGCGACGAATTGCGATCACGGGCTTTAATCTTTCAAATTGAACATGCCACGATAAACCCACTGTTTGGAATTTGTTTGGAAATGTTCCTGACAATGCGTTACCTAAAGACGCATGAACTTTAGGAAAAACACCTCTTTTTAGAAAGATCGCAGAAGATGACCGTTTGGGAGGCATATATTGGCACTGTGGCCTTAAGCGGATTCTTTCACAACACGATCAACGAGCGCAACTAATTTCACCAGCATGACGAAGCTGTGAATATTCATCGCTTTTTTTACAAGTATCCATTAAGTTCACTATACGTTACAACTATGTTACTTATTGACCAATCATATCAATGTTCTATTGATTTAGTTGTAACTTGATAACAACATATATGATACAAAAAATGTTTATAGAAAATTTTGTTGCATATATGTTTTTGAAACGTCAGGATATCGCATTGGTATGTGGAAAATAAGTTGCTAACACGAATTAGGCAACGTAAAAAAATACATATAGATAACTTATATGAAACTGTTAGAAAACTGTAACGTTATTGCATCGTTCAATTTTATATCTGTGCAACAGTTGAATTATTTGGATTTAAAGAGCTTTGAGCAAACACTGCCGGCCAACTGTGTCATGCATATGATTTTCCAAATGGTCATGCATATAATAGGGGGTTTTAATTTTAAAAAATACATTATTTTTTCCAACTGTATCGATGATGGGCGTTCTTCCTAACACAAAAATATTTTTTATGAATCTCAACTATTTTTTCTCGATTTTTAAACATTTAAACATTTTTATTTGTACAAAGCGACATGCAGTTTTACAAAGTGACATTTATGCAAAGTGACAGCACTTAATTTTAAGTTACAGGGGCTCCCATTATGACATATATGTCAATTTTTGTATGCTAGAAATTAATGGTTGGTTCGTTGGTTTAGGTGGTCTGTTTTTTTGTAGCATGTTTCATGGTGAATTAGGGTGGTGTTGTCTTGCAATTTTAAATTGTGTTTTTCAATAGTTTCGCTTGTCAAAATTAAAAAATAAGTTAATTGGCGATGAATTATATTTATTATCGAACAATGTTAAAAAAAAATCCACATACCCCTATAATACCCTATTTTCTGAAGAAAAAAAATAAACGAAAAAGCTTTTGGTTTCCCTTAGAAAAATCTCGAAAATTTTTACTCATCCCTAAGTTGTTTTTTCTTTTTTTTTTTATTAAGAGTAAAAATTGAATCAAAAAAACTTTTTGTCCTAGTTTTGATTACCGTGATCATAAAAGTTTGTTTGGTAACTCGGCAATCCAATTTGTGAAATTTCGAAATAGCGAGCGCAACTTTTCGAGACTTTGTACGGTAGCGAGCTGCCACTTGATAAATTTTTTTCTCTGCAAAATGCTCAATCCTGATTTAAAAAACGAAATGAAAACTTATGGTACCAATAAAAATACTAAGTGTCGTAGGAAACGGACCTCTTTCATATAATGCCAAGTGGAAGACAATATCAACATATCTAAGTATATCATCAAATGTTTCTAAATGTCAACGAAAATATTTATATATTTTCTAGAATAAAAAACTTCTAAAGCTGAACAGTGTTTTTTCCATTGATACTTTTGATTCTCCAGCTACGAGAACAAAATGAACTTATCACAAAGTATTAAGAAATATTCAGCATAGTTGTCCAAGCCATAAAAAACACAATGTGCTCCAAAACAACCCAATGCTAAGTTATTTTGGAGTTAGAAAAAAATTGATCTACTCCGATTCGTCTAATTGGAAAATTATCGACAAATATCGGTTGCCATACTTTTCTAGCTGCCATGTCTTTCTCCGTAATTCAGGAAATTTGAATCGGGGGTGATTCTGAAAAAAATAATGTGAAGTTTGTGTTCGTATAGTTTGCGGTGGTAAATATTTGAACTTAACAAAAGTGAACATTTTTTCGCCAATACCATGAATTTTATTATTTTTCTGTGGAACGAACAGCCTTTGCTAAAGCGAAAATGATCCTTATCGTCTTCATTCAAATAAATGACCTTGAAACAGCTTAAAACTAATGCTGTATTATTCTTCAACGATAGAGTACCGGTAAACGGGGTGGCTTGCAACAATTTGGGGATGACTTGCAGCACACGAAAATGTTTTAAAAAACAAACATTGAGTAGATTTACAAATTACAGACATATCGAGGTAATCAATTACCTCCACCAATTACCTGATTGCTCCAGATATACATGAAAAGCTGCAAATGGTAGAGGTTACCCAATTTAAGAGACTGCCAACTTTACTATCTATTATCCTATTAGTGTTTATTGATCCAAGCAACTAGTCTATGACATATTATGAAGAAGGTTGGAACGAAAATAAATTCATTTGTGTATGTTAAAATACTTCGATCCAGCGGTTTACACCAGCGGCCATGTGAAATCAATTTCCATTTAAATGCACGATTTATTGACTCGTTTTATTCTTTTATAAATCAATGAATTCATATGAATTTACTAAAATATGAAGAGAGTTGTTGTATCGGAATTTGAACCAGTAATTGTTTATTTATTTCTACTCAACAATATTCTATATTAATTTTATTTTCAATGCTTCAAGAAGTAAATATTCAGATAATCCATCAGGCGCATACATTTTTCTCGAAGTACATGTGAATATTGAACCATAAATCCGAAAGCGTTTCAAAAGTCACTCTACGGAAGATTATTTTAGACGCCAACAGTGATGTCCATATCCTCAGTGTGGTAGAGAGAGCATTTGAATTTTTCAACACACTCTTCCTACCTCAACGAGAGCACTTCTCTCTTGTTTATATTTACCCCAGTGTTTGCATGCGGGTAGCGCATGTGAGATCGCTCTAGAGTGAGAAGAAGAGCTCTCAAATTCACAGAAGCGAATGCAGATAAATTCTCGGTCGCGTGCGCCCCAGTGGGCTCTTCTGCTAATATGCAGCAGTGATAGCAAATTCGCTTTGACGCTACATAACAAAGGAAGAAAGGATAATGTTTCTTCCCGCTTCCTTTTTTCGGACATTTTCTGCAACTCCGACGATGTTTTAACTTTCAATCGCACCAGCGAATCACAGAGAGAGCACTGGTGCGTACTCGCCCCGGAGTACGCGGCAGTGATCGCACGCGAGAGCACGTGGGCGAAGACAGATGAGAGCACGTGAGTGTGATCGTTTAAAAGAGAGTGTGGTTCACTCACTCCAGGTAATCCCATCACAGGCGCACACTTTCACTCTGTCTATTTTTCACCGAATAAAAGAGCACTTTGCTTTAACTGAGGTGAGTTATGGTTGTATCTTTTTGTGAAGGTACAAATCTCAAGCACCGGCGTAACATTAGTGCGAAAGGCCATCTCAGAACGCTAACTTTATTTTGAAAGATAATATCCTTCATGGATACATCGAAAAAAAAAGATTGTTTCAAGTCCGTAGCGTACAAAACATAAAGTTCAATGAAACAAAATAAAACTTAAACTGCATCTTATTCGCAACAAAGTTTAGATTGAAATGAAACACAAACTCACTTAAAATAATCTTGCTTCACTCTCTTTTTATATTACGTTTTTGAAAAAGAAAAATGTTTTATTAGAGCAATTATATCATGTCATTTGCAACATCTGCTGTAATAAGTTGCCAAATGCAACGAAATTGCAACGTTATGTGAAAGTTGAATTGTATGTTTTACCCTTCTAAGATAGAAAAAAAAATCAAATTTAAAATTAATGATTCTCCATGTTAAGCCATCTAATTTAGATGCGGTTTTTGCAATAGATCACAAAATTGGTTATTCCGAAAATGTTCGTTGTTTAGGCTTGGAATCCTGGGGCGAATCAGGGCGAATATCGAATCATGAAGTTCGATATGTCACAAGCCAGGTATGGAGAAGATTTGAATATGGTCACTTCTCGGGACGAACTCGGATCCCGCAGGGCTTCGTTTAGTGGCCAGTTTGGTCAGAAATCCTCAAAATGTCCTCTGATGACCTAGTTTTGCTAAACCATGAAGTTTGGTAAGCTACATGCCATATTTCGCATCTGATAATACTTACCCCAACCTTGGAATCCGAAACTACGGATATTTTCGAAATTACCAGTGCAGATACACAAACAAGGATAATATTAGTATCAGAATTGAGAATCAGATTGAGTATCAGATATTTTAAATTTGAATTTTACTATCTCAGAGGGGTTGGGGACGAGATCCATTTTCAGGGAGCGCTGGTATGTCCGAGGTTAACAAGCTGAACAGAAGTGAACCTAGTATAATTCCCTGTGGAACGCCAGCGGTGATCTTGTGTGCATTGAAAACTGCAACACGTTGCGAAACACGGAATGTCCTGTCTGACAGATAGTTTTTTATTATCTTCACCAAAAACATTGGACGATTGCATCGTTTTAGCTTGAACACCAGGCCATCATCGGGTCCTCCCTTAGCTCAGTCAGTAAAGGCGCAGCTACAAAGCACCACCATGCTGGAGGTGGCTGGGTTCGATTACAGGTCTGGTCTAGGAATTTTTCGTTAAGGAAAATTTCTCGACTCCCTGGGCATAGCGTATGATTGTGCTTGTCACACAATCATACTAATGCAAAAATGGTAATGGCAATTAGAACACTAAGTTGTGAGTAAGCAATAAGCTAATTGTGAAAGCGGCCATCATGCCACACGTAATCAAAGGCTTACTTGATATCTAGAAGTGCTATGATAGACAATTTCGAAACAAACTTGTTCCGCCTGAGGATGTTAATGGCTCGTTTAAGTTGGTGAACTGTTGGGCGACCACGTCTGCAGAAAGTGAAGGCCCTAGACATTCTGGGCATTAAACGAAATTGGACGCGTCGTTATCCAGGGATCGAATATCATCAGGTCAACCGAAACAAGCTGCGTGTTGCTGCGCTTACGTATTAAATTGCAAACAAAATGGCTAGCGATGTAGATTTTAATACGGAGTATTACGTTTACATCCCATCTCGAGATGTGGAGATAGATAGTGTAGTTTCTGCAGCAAGTCTAACGTGTGAAAACGTAGTGAAAGGTAAGGGGTGCCTTCCAAATTCTGTATCGGCTACCATTGATATTTTGGAATAGTAATGCAAACAATTTCATGCAGCAACAATGGTGGATGGAAGAAAGACGTATTCTTCCCCTTTTCCCCAAAAGTACCAACATGTCAATTGCAGTAGAATAATTTTCTCTGATGGGTTGTGCATTGGTGGATCCACTGGTTTCGGTGTCAAACAAAAACTCATCTGCCTTCCGAAAACTTCAGGAACTTTGTTTCGTTTATGTTGCTGAGCTGGCAGCAATCAATTTCGCATTGGGGATAATTTTCGACATGCCCAAAGACCATTATTTCATCTTTTCGGAGAGTCTCAGTTCTCTCCGGTCGATGAAAACAGTGAAGCACTCATCTTACTTTATTTGAAGAATTATTACGCAGATGCATGCATTGGTCGAAAGATCATTTAAGATTACCTTTGTATGGATCCCCTCACATTGCTCAATTCCAGGCAATGAGAAGGCGGACTCTTTCGCAAAGGTGGGCGCACAAGATTTTTGAAAGAAGAATTTCAAATGATGATTTTTTCGTATTAGTACGTCCGAGTTCTCTTCAAAGTTGGTAAAACGATTTGACAAGTAGTTCTCTAGGCGATGGTTACATTCCATTATTCAAAATGTTTCGTCGAGATCGTGGTTCAAAGGTCTGGATGTAAGTCGGGGTTTTATTCGTGTGATGTCTAGACTTATGTCCAACCACTACTTGCTAAAGGCATATCTCTACAGAATTAACCTCGTTGATAGTAATATATGTAGGTGCAAAAGCAGTTATGATGACATCGATCACGCAGTTTGGTTTTGCCCCGATAATGATTCCCCCAGAGCAAGACCCTTCCACGAGGTAAGATATGTTTTAGGAATGTGTGATCTTCCCTACATGCAAGCGATCTACGAATTCCTTTGTTTGTCTGACCTTAATGTGTAACGTCATCACACCCTCAATTCCAGTAAATTTCCCACCATTGTGTCCCAGAGATCTTCTTGTCGTCCTGTCCAGCAAGCTATTCGTAAACCATCAACGGTTCAGCTCCTGAAAGGGGCTATAGTAACCGAGGACTTGATGAAAACCACAACCATGGGCATCATAGATTAACTGAATTAATCTACCCCTATTGTAAACAACACATTTAAATATTGGCTCCGCAAAGTGTAACACACGTCTGAGCCTCATAAATAAACGAATTAAAAGAAATATATTTGAGCACGTCGGCAGATCGTTTTCTCAAACAGTTTAAATGAGAAAGCTGAAGAGGAAGGATCTTTCCCAGGTTTGTTGATGGTGATGATTTTGGCTGACTTCTAACACGAGGGAAAGTAGCCAAGTCGCAGGCATTGGTTGAAAATCAACGCCGGATGATCGTTGAACTGAGGGCACAATTGCATGAGCTCCATGTTCATGATGCTGTCGAAAACTGTGGCCTTCATATTCTTTGAGGTTTTCTCATACGTTATTTATACGTTAACAATTCGTCAGCTGAGATCTCCAACTCTTCAGCGAAGTCGTTGGGACTTAGATGGATGTTGTTTGCAAGCTCCCTAACGGCAGCTCCGTGCGGATTTGTTCGAGATTGTGGGAGTTTACGATTTTTTTATCTACTTAATATCGATGCTGTCATCAACTTGTTGTCGGGACCTCTCCAATCTGGCGCAATGGTAGTTCCGTCTAAGGATCGGATGCCGGTTGACCGCGGAGCCAACTTCGGCCACCACTATCCGAGCTGAGCTCCTGGTGTACTACCGGCTGGCCGATGTTGTTTCCCATGTTGGTGAGGAAGATCCCAAGTAGCACATTTGTTGCCATTCGGTTAAGATAACATAAATATGACTTGCTAAGTCATAATCAAGTTACTACAACTAATAATAATCGTAGTGTCGACTGTCGAATGGACCCGGAATCTGCTCAACCGGGCCCAGGATGGTGTAATGGCCCTCTTCCAGGTCCTCCTGTAGAATGATGCCGTTTCGGTTGCACCGGGTGTTCCCCCAGGTCGTGTACCACGTTCATGTCCCCACGATTATAAACTGCCCCTGCCTCCGAGTTAGTTTGCGGATGTCATTTTGTAGGACTGTTCTTGTTTCGTTAGCCGACAGCTGATTCGGCTTTGAGCTGTTCCTCCTTCGTGCGGCAGGAACGTAGTTGGTGGTACAGTTCTTTGAAGATCTCCATCATTTGCTCCAAGTTGTAGAACTGTCCATCGACGGGTGGTGAAGCTACTGCAATCCGAAATGCACTAGCCTGGAGGAGATCCGGCGTTGAGGCAGCGGGAACGGTGATTTAGTTGAATCGGCGGTTGATTTGGCACTTGATACCGGAGCATCGGGAAGTTCTCCTCGTCCATTCGAGGTGGCGAACGGCGTTGATCAGGCCGAGACTTGGTGGAAACTCCCCACGTTCGGCGACAGGTTGGCCTAATTTGGTAGGGCACAATTCTTGGTTGTGAGCGCTCCGGAACACTTGCCACATCGCGGTTTCATGTGGCAGTTTCGGATTCCGCGGTCGAACTCAAGGCAGTTGCCTGCAGCGCTAAGTCGTGCTGCTTCAGGCGATACCAGTCCCTTTCGACAATAATGTTGAAGAGAACACGTGTTTTCATCAGGTCCACCATCGTGACGGAACCCTTCTCCAGGTGTACCAGATAGAGCTGGTCCCGATGATTTTCCAGTTGCTGTCGTGTGATGGGGAACACCTTTTGTGGTTTCGACAACTCAGCGGCTTGCTGTCGGATGCATCGTAAGTGTAAAATTCGTGTTTCTTTGCGACTAGCTGAGCACATAATTGTTGTGCCCGTACTGCACAGCGTGTACTACGGATTAATTTCACTGGCAGCTCAGCCCTAAGTGCAGCGATGTCCCTAGACGTAGTGAACAGTGGCGGAATCTTCACCTTTTTTGGTATCTCCTGTACCGGGAGCGCAGTGAACCGATTGCTCGCAGCCACTTGGAGCTGCTCGGTTTCGGTATGGTTTCGGGAGCTTATGGCGCCGCCACGGATGACACCACTGTTAATTTTTACGACCCATTGTCACGGCAATAGGCCGAGCAGGAAAGCTTGCACAACTTTTAAGCGCTTCCTTCTGGCTTGCCATCACTAATAAATAAACAAGCGCAAGCGATAATTCACGAGCCGGACTCGCAATCGCGAGAAATCTGAAGAGGAAGAAAACGAGGGAAAAACTTCGTATTGAGAGAGCGAAAACCCCGAACGTACGTGTCACTTGGCGATACTGCTGATACTGCTACTGCCGCCCCCACGGTAGTCCAACGAGAGTTATTAGCGTTTGAAAAAAACTGTCATTTTAGTGTCCATGTCCTTATTTTTCAAAATTTTGAAATTACACGCGAACACGAGAACAAATGTAGTCCTACGTTGAAAACTTTCCAATGAACGACGATAGCTCATCTATAGATCGTAAATTTTTTCTATGCGAGCAGTGTTTTCAAATAAAAGTACTGTTGATATCCGGTACCACGGTGATTTCAATCTAAAAATAGGATACACATTCATGTTAATGATCTCTGTTTCGCGACTTAGTGGCGTATAAAGACCATTCTAAACATAGTTTTCACTGTTTCTTTATTTCGAACACAATTTATCATTACAGAGACGTACAGTAAACAATTTGGCACCGACTTGCAGCGTATCGACTTCAAGCCTGTACATACACCACTTCCGGAATTCTTTTCTTCCTCTCCTCTGGAACGCCTTCGATTAAGTACCGCTGAACGCCGTTGAGAACCCATAGCTCTAACACAGTGATTGCTAAATTAAAACAAATTGGGAAATTTAGCTTCAAGTCATCTCGTCACCTCACCTACAGGAAACTCACATGCCATGCCGAAAAACATAAACATTATGGCCAACACTACCCCCGACGAAGCGTCCCCTTCGTTTTGGCCAATTTCGCGTGAAACGTCCCAACAGGTCCACAAAATGAATAGCGAAAGTGTTCTCACCACGACAAACACTTTGTTGACACGAACGGAGCAGATTTTTCGCTAAAACAAAATTGAATCATTGAATGACAGCTCCAGCAGTAATCAACTTCAAACCTACCTCATCGATGCCATCCTTCAGCAAACCGGCAAACATGGCAGACAGTATGCCGATCTTCAAGCTGACGCCCAGAATTATGATGTTCTTCGTTCCTTGAAGATGTCAACATTTTAAAGTCATTATCAATCAACGTGAGCTTTGCTAGCTTACCATCGGGACAGGAGAAATCTCGACACGCCGGCTTTGCCTCCATCAACCGGTAGAGACAGAAAGCCGCTCCAAACCCCGCAATCGTACAGCATAGAATTACATAAATCGAACCGATCCGGCGAAACGAATTCACGTCCATTTTAGCCCCGATTTGCGGACAACTGGTTTTCGTCGCGCACTGACTCATCGCGAATGTAGTGGAGACTGTTTGTATTGGCACAACGCGACTGCGGCACATTAGCTTGGTTGTCGATTATTCGGTCGCTTGTTTACAATCTGCGTCAAGCTGCGGATGAATGCAAATGCTTTTGGCTCGTCGCAGCACGTGGAGTTGTTTAGCTAAGACACGGGTGTTGGTATGGGTAAGTGCATTTTAATTCATACCGTACGAATGAAGGCAGGTGCAGTGTTTGATGGTGTGGCATACTTAGGCATCTACGTAACAACAGTGAACGCTTAATCAAAACTCAATACTATTTGATGCAATTGTGTGACAACACAGTCTACGGAGGAATAACCCGCGAAAAACGATACCCTTAGCTTGTCAAAGGCTGTCTGTTCGGGGTTTGACAGCCTTGCCAGTACGAAGAATGTATACAGACTTGTTGCGGATATTTCGAGGAGAATGTGGTGTCAGGTGAAGCATTCTTGAAGAAAGAAGTAACATTTCCCATAATATATTTTGTTGATGAACAATCGGCAGCAAATGTGGCTTACGTCAGCGTAACAAAAATACATAGTTTCATGAAGAAGCTAGAAAAAAAGTTCGTTAAAATAAATCCATGAGACCAATTTTCTTTAACGTCTTATTAGGCCTTAGCCAGGTTCATATATGACCACAGAAGAAAAATGACTGTGCAAAATAATAGAGTAAATGAGTACATGAAATACAAATTTCCTCATCAATTCTTCTATGTGAATAAAACCGATTTAGAGCTTGGTTTAGAGCCTATGATGATCTAGAAAATCCTCAATATGAAAATGTTCAAAAAGAAAAAAATAAATGCCTTCTTAATAGTGTAAAGCGTTGTTTTAGAATATGGTACAAATTCATAGGTATTAATCAATTTTCGTTGATAAAAGTTGAATATTTTTTTATCTCTCTGGGAGGTTCTTGGTTACCCAAAATGTACTTGAGCTCAGAACTTCAGATCTACGTTTGTAACAGTTGCTATTTGGATTATATTAGGCTACGAAATGTATTCAAACATATTGAATGAACGTTTTGGAAGGTCAGTAGTCATTATTTGATAATTTTGTGATGCTCTAGGTAATTCAAAGTGTTTCAGAGTTCAGAATTTATGATCCACAGTAGTGACTTTAGGTTTTTGAACTATTTAAAGCTTCGCAACGTTTTCAACCATATTAAAATGAAAAAAAAATAATATTATGAGATAAACTGGGATGATCAGGGTTATCCAAACTGTCCTTGAGTTCAGAACATATGATCATAACATACAATAGGTTTTTGGAGTATGCAAAGGGACAAAATGTTATTAAAAATATTCAGTGAAAAGTGTGGAAGGTCAACACTCATAATGCGCCAAGTATGGGATATTCTAGGTATGATGTATGATGTATGATATGTACTACCACCCATTGTAGCACGGAAACTACGTCCGACAGCAATAGGCTCTCCTCTCTGTTAGACTTGATCAAGCTTTAATAACCACTGATTATCCTAGTCATGCCATTGTATGAAGGGATATAAAGAATCTCCTTCCAACAACAAGACTGAACAATTGGTCACAAGAGCAAGCTATCTAACATGAGGATGCCCCAATGGGCGGGGAGAAGAGCCCGCCCTCTATTCACAAACTGTTAGCAATGGGGAGTTGGCATTTCCACTCTCCCCATCCAGAGTGCTTCAATCGGGTGCCCTGATGGTCCCTTCCGTTCCCATGAAATATTTTTATAATAGTGTATATATTTATGTAAATGAAAAATAATACAATCATTCATATCTATTATATACGATCTCCATTCGGTTGATCCTGAAATGCAAGAAATTTAGTCAAGTGGTTTAGTGTAGAGTTCCGTGGTTCGCGCTTGAGCGCGTTTTCGTTCGTATTCACTGATGGCAGCATTTCACCAAATTTTTTGTGGTATCCTGATCCTAATTTGTGGTATCCTGAAAAAGTTTGTTAAATTTTACAGAACTAACATTTATACATTTTAATTTACTGTTGCCATGGTCACTATTTGCGGCTTGATGTTGATTTTATAACATGAATCCGCTTTTATTTTTGCTGGCCTAATAGTTATTGCTCCTGTGTTGGGAAAGCAGGGAAGATTTAATTGACAGAGAGTTAAAGACAAATTGACATAAAAAACAATAAGCAATGGTTAAATCATCTATGAAGTAAAATCGATAAAACAATATCATCAAATATAATGATATTGTGAGTTATGGTACAGTAATGCCAAAAATTGAACTGTAACATCAGACACTAGCCGAATGGCATACAGCGCTGCACGAATCAAACCAGCTCAGATTTGGAAGAAGGTCTATTCGCAAACAGGAAATGAAAAACACATTAGGTAATAAGTACAAAATCCTACCATAGATTCCGTTGCAGCTTCTTTTAATCAAGGTACTAAATACTTCTCAATCATAATGATAATTCGACATACAGGACAAAATAATTAAAATTATATATAACCTTTAAGGTGAAATTGTAAAAAACAAATATTTATGTTAGAATATAAATCACGAAAACACAAGTAATGATTAAAATGATAATAATGATGATAAAGATGATAGAGATGAATGATAATGGCTATGAATAAACAATGTCCTATAAGATAAAATATATAGTGAAGGTATATTGTAATATGAACTGAAAATTACATGTGTGCCGACTGCTGTTTTGTTGCAATTGTAGACTAACAGAAAATTTAGGCAATGTATGACCGCCATGAAAAAAAAAAGAATTTTAAATTTTAAATTATTTTATAAGGACCTGAAAAATATGAGAATGGAAAATTATGATATGATTTACCGGTCGCACCCCCTCACTTCGCTATTGTCGGATTGACAACATTGCCCAGGCTACGCCAACCAGCGTCTCCATGTTTCAGCTGGCAGTCTTTTGTGATCATATGACTCGTGGAGGCGTGAGGTAGGCACTTGTGAGGACCAGAGGTCGGTCGCACCCTCCTTAGAAATTGTCAACTCACCATTTGAAGCCCCGCCAAGTATGGGATATTCTAGGTCATAGAAACTATCCTTGATTTCAAAACATAAGATCTACAGTTTGAAACAGCAGTTTTTTTTTGGGCTAAATAGGTAGACGATATGTATTCAAAAATATTTAATGAATCTTCTAGAAAGTTAACAATCATTATTTTATAACTTTATGATCCTCTATAACCTGTCTTTTATAACTCTAGATCCTCTATAACCTGACCAGGCTCAGAGCTTAAGCTCTACAGTTGTAACAGTATTTTTTAGGCGAGACATTAGATTGGATTTCTTTATTAGAGAGATTTTCCACCACTCTTTAGACAATACAAAGTTACAAGTTCAAACATATTCAATTGATATTCATAAAGGTCAAAACACACCATAAAGTAAAATGATATGTTCATGGTTATCCAAACTATCCTTGAGATCAGAGCAAAAGCCCTACAGTTCATAACACCAAAAAGTCCTTTTATCAACATGCAACCCGAGGTTCATAAGAAGGATATTTTAAATTTTCAACATTATAATTGATTAAGACCTGTACTTGAAAATAAGCACCAGACAAAAGTGTTCGCCAAAAATTTTAAGTTGGATTTTCTTGAAACTTTCAGGGAATGAACTAATACATATGGATTATGTTTCGGCATAATAAATTTATTCAATTTCCTTTCCATCGCTCAAAGCCAGCACCTTTCCCTTAAGACCCCTCATTACATTTTGTGCAATAGTGGAGCCGACCTTTTGGTCACTTTTATCCATTCTTTCTTCAACTCCAGCTTTTTTTTAAACACCTTGGATGATTTTCGAACTTTGTGAACTAATAGGAAGTTTGATATTCCAAGATACTGCAGGACTTAAACACTGGAAGTTTGCTAAACGTGTCTTGAGATATCTGCAAGAGACCAAAAGTCTCAAACTTGTGAATAAAACAGAGAAACTAACACCACCATTGCACAGTGGGCAAGAACCGATGAAAACTAAGGAAAAAATCTGTATCTTTTGTCGCGGCTTGCAAACAAAGCCATTTTCGCTTGGAAATTGTCTGGGAAATTGGAACTAATGGACTAATGGAACTAATTTCAATCACCGCATGGTTGGGGAGTCAAAGAGCTTATTTTACCCCACTTTCCCTTATATTATTGAATAATTTATAGATATTTTTGCACGGAGAGACTCAAAATGTACAAAATAGTGAATCCTAGAGGGTTTGAGCTGTTTAGTGGAATACCTGTAACTAGAAATTACAAGAAAATTAGTATCTTCCATTTAATTCCAACTACCTTTGCTTATCTTCGACAGATACGCGTATTTCGTCTACAATGTGCAGACTTCTTCTGGCACTGAAGAAGTCTGCACATTGTAGACGAAATACGCGTGGGGTAAAATCAGCCATATCTTCGTTCACAGAGCCGTGTTGGGGTGGAAACAACCTCTCTTCGATTTTCCAGGAAATTTCACATTGGACTAGCTCTATTTTTTTGATCTTGAGCAACTTCGTGCAAAGTTGTCTATAAGTTATTCAAGAATATAAGGGGAAGTGGGGTTAAATAAGCTCTGTAACTCCACAACCATATCCGTGCGATGATTTAAACCAGTTCATTCGATTCTCCAGATAATGGCCTTGTTTACAAGCCACGCTTAAAAGCGACAAAAGTTACAGATTTTTTCCTTACTTTTCATCAGCTCTTGCCTACTGTGCATTGGTTGGATTCGTGGATACTGATTATGCCAGTGACGAAATGGATTGAAAATGTGTGTCAAGATTCTTGCTCAAAATGTACAGTAGCATGGTCGTCCAGAAGCAAAGAACAGTAGCATTGTCAACTACGAAAGCAGAGTATATTGCAATGAGCAGTCATGTAAGCGAGGTTAAGTGGCTTTCGGATTCGTCTGAAGCAACAACAAATTTTCCAGTTTCTGTTTTTAAGATAACCAAGGAGCGAGATTGACGGGACGTGCTTTTTTTTCTCGCTGTCATTTTCACAGTTGTTTCTATTATGTTCAAATAAATAAGATAGATTTAATTAATGGTGATTTCGTGTGTTAAAATGTGCTGTGAATTGTTAAACTAACAATTATAAAGAAAATGTGTGGAATAAACGTTAGATGCGTATTGCTCGTTGCTGGTTGCCTGATAGCCTGCCTGCTTTATGGAATGGATACGGGACTGAATGGAGTTCAGCTAAGTACTTTTTAATATTTTTGGAACTAGAAGAGTTGTAGCTCCCGTAGTGGATGTTACACCACTTTCCTAACCATTTTACTGTAAACTGGTGCTCTTCTACGACCACTCCATTCCTTCCTTTGAGCGGTCAGATGCTCCTTGAGGGTTCTTGTCTCCCGAGACACAGTTGTATTTGCAATTCCTAGCATTTGGGTGATCCATCGGTGGGACCGCTCTGGATTTTGATTGTAGGTGCACAATTTTTTTCACGGTTTGTTTCTGACTTCGACGACTTTACTGGAACTGTTGTATGCATAGCTATGAGCTCAGGTACAAACAATACATTACGAATAAGATATTCAAATTTCAGGTTTTTTACTCATACAGTTAAACTTCTTTGCTGATGCTATATATTGTTCAAAATTTAGGTATTTGCAGATTTCGGTTATGTACAATTTCAGGTTAATGGGGTCATACAAATATGTAAGATTTCTATGATATTTGACTTGACATGATACAGAGCGTGTGAACCAGTGTGTCCACGCATCCTTCCTCACATGTAGATTCGCGGATTGCATTGGGGTTAAGGTCTATTCGTTTGATTCCAGCTCGTTCTAAGAAATCTTCTTTTCAGATGATGCAGACAGAAAAATAATTGGACATAATCTAGCCCAGTGACCAACCAGTGGGTGCCAGATAAATGTTGTACAAACATCTACAAACATCTATAACCTAATATTTCTAGATCTTAATGGTTAGTAGTATTGCAGTTCCAACGGCTGAAGTATTTCGATGAGAGGGTGATCAAATAAGTTGCAGATAAAAATTATCTAATAATTACTTGTCTTTCTCATATTATATTATTAAATACTTTATTAACTAACTATTCAAACATTTAATTATGATAATATAATATAACCATTGAAGAACCTATGAGATAGACTACAAATGATAATAGGGGTGCAATGAAACAGAACAGCACATCGACATTTTAGATATAGTATATCTAAAATGTCAATGTGCTGTTCCTTTACATGATGTATAATTTCAGATCATCCATAAAAAAAAATATCTCGTGGCTACGATACATTTTCCAAACATTCAGGTTCATAATGGATATGCAAATACTTCTTCAATTGCAGCAGAACAACAATCTGCAGACATGTGTAGTTGTTATTATCATTTTACATTATAATATTCCTGCTGTAAATTGTATATACTATTCCATATGAAACTGCATATTGATTTTACATTTATATTATTATCATGCCATTTTTACCATTTCTCGGATTTTTAGGATTCATTTCAATATTATTTTATTATTCTTACCTCGGAGCGTATGGTACGGTATGTCCACGCATCCTTCATCCCCTGTAGATTCACAAAATGTTTTGGGGTTCAAATGTATTCATTTGAATCCAAACCATTTTAAAGAATCATCTTTTGCGGTTAATGCAACTCAGTAGGCCTGGCCGCTTTGACGCTAGTATCATGTCTCTGATATGCTGCAAGCATCAATATTGACAAAAAAAATAATTGGGCCTAATCAAACCCAATTATTTCCAGGATGCTTTCTCGTACTGGCTGTGGTTGTATTAGATTAGATTAGATTAGATTAGATTAGATTAAGATAACCAAGGAGCGACTTTTATGGCCCAAAAAGAAAGAAATCAAGAGACGTGAAGTTTCATTAAGGCTTATAGGCGTGAAGTTTCATGTTGCTCGAGATGCTGTTTGCAGATGGGCGAGTACAACTTGTCTACCTTCCAGCTCAAGAACAACAAACCGATCTTCTTACTAAGTCATTTCCTGCTGAATCTTTCACCAGATTAAGAAGAGAAATTGGGAAGGGTGTTGAGGAAATGACAGCAGTCAGTTGATTCCTTGATGGTTAGCGCCTAGCAACCTTATTAACCAGAAGTCCCTAGTTTCCACCATCATAGCAACATTCTGTCTTTATTTCTCAATTTGTACATACACTTATGTTGCGGTGCTGCTATTCGTCATACAAGCTCCTCTTCCTTCTCCAGGGCTGGCAGATTCTCACCCGGTTCCTGTGTGTTGCGCAACATCTATAAATACATCAGGTAAGGTACAGTCATACCTCGATATAACGTAACTTTTTTTCCCCTTTTTTTTGTAGTTAATTGTTAGCGTGATTTATCTAACTGTATATTTTTGCTATTAAATTATTTATAAATCTGTCCAGGCTTAATCGAATCAACTTCACAGAGCCAAGTTTTCATATTTATATACATCAGGAATCTTAGAAATAAAGTTATCCATTCTTAGAACTAAAGATGTCCATTCTTTTGATCCGGTCCATTTGAAATAAACAGCCCTAATACACTTCGAGTGTCCTTCAACCTATTGCCAAACTATAAAATAAACCGCTAGCTATTTTGACATTTCAAGTCCATCGGTTGCCACATCTGAAGTGCAATTGAAATAAGATTGTACTAAGATGGGAAGTACGATTGAAGTGAGAAAAGGGACTAGGCTACTTCAATAGTACTTCAATTGTACTAGGCTCCGGTATCTGGGAAGGTTTGGTAAAAAGTTGCTTGCGATGTTGCGTGCAAGGCTTCAACATGGCTTGTATATGCCGTCAAACTGTTTTCTGTTTTCTGAAGATTGTTTGTTTTTGTGCATGTAGTAGGAAGCTAGCTGTTAAAAAATATATAAAAAAAATTAAAAAAATTGAAGAAACAATAAAAATTAAAATAAAAATTTATTAGAAGATTTTATTAAAACCAGCAAAGTTTTATTAAAACCAGCATCAGAGACTAATTTTCTCCAACTTTTCAGGTAAAAAAAAATATGTATCGTCCCGAGTATAGTCTTACATCATAAAGATAGCAATTTGAAAACTTATTTTGATATAAACTTCAAATCAAAATTAAAATTTGACTTCACTTCACAATTGGCAAATTTGATATCAATTTTAGTTTCGATCTTGCTGTAGTCTTGCGTTCACTTTTCTTTGAGAAAAGTAACATTGTTTTCATAGTCTTGTCAAGTTTTCAAGTAGAATACTCATTTGGCCATCAACAGGATAAAATGTACAGCATATTTACTTTTCAATTTGCTCTCACTGATAGCAGGGTCAGTTTTAAAGTTGATGTTACATTTTTGCTATCAATTTTGATCTGTTTTGATAACCGTTTAAACTACCAAAACGACAGCACCTGAGTAATCGGTGTTATCGAAAATTTCACAACATCATGTTGAGTTTTCAATTTGATCTCAAACGCTTCTCGGGGTTCTACTCTCATAGAACGAAATGAACGAAACCACAAGAAAAATATTGTAAACGTTGTGACCACACTGCATGTGTAGTGGGAATGATATCCCGAACCGTTTATGCGGGAAAACGCTCATACATCCTTCGTTTAATTTGAATATGCGATCAGAGTTGCTTGAAATGCATTCATTGCTTGATTACCATGGCGACACATACGTCAAGCATCCAAACACACATGCATACAGTTCGAAGCCTGCGTTCCGCATGCGCATTCTGCATTGTGTTCATTTCGCTTCCGATACACGGGTTCATTAGACTAATCAGCTGGTCGTCTGTTATTATTTTTAATTGCAATCAACAGGTTCGCAAGAATATAACAAGTCAATCATTTCAATCAATTCAATGCATCAAAACAATGCGCAAATAATTATCATTTTATTTTATCGTCACCAAGCGATAAACCGAAAACAATTATTATACGTCATATACAAGAGTAGAATTGCAACCAATGAGCAAGATATTCATGATACGTATCGTTTCATTCCTGGCCACAGATGTTTATGGACCCATATGTGATCAGAAATAAGCGGTCCTCATAGTATGTCACGTACCTTTCTAAGCTCTGTCGGCTAGGATGCATACAATTACAGAAAAAAAATGATTATGCTGGAGGTGGCTGTGTTAGTCTTCCGATTCCGGCCGTTTTTTGGAAATGGAAATTCCAGAACATTCAGTTTGGATGTACTTGTCTAAATTGATAACCGTGGAAATCTTTCATGCTAAGTTGACTGCTACGAGTAAGTAAAGTAATATGCTGCTGAAAATCTCTATGAAATACCTAGACAGGATAAGAATAAATTAGATGATAAGAAGGGGGTGGGAAGGCAAACATTGTGGCAATTATAGCCAGCAACAACATATATTGCGCAATATTATAAAAGCCTCCACGCTATCTAACACCGAGTCACGCTGCTCCATCATAGCTCCTATGCATTACGAAAATCCCTATTCCCGCGTACTTCCACATGGAGCTAATTGAAAACTGGTATTACCTTCCCAAGAATATGGATTTTCCCCCCCGGCAATAATTCTTCTCCGGCGACCGCATCCGAACCATTACTTAGTGACTTCATTCACTCACTCAACCAGTCAGTGTAGCTCGTAAAGTTCATCCACATATCGGACAGTCTCACCGCAGCAGCCGCTCTTGCCAGTACGATCCCAACTCAGCGGCCGGCCACAAACATGGACGTGAACTCGTTCCGCAGGATCGGCTACATTTACGCCGTCGTTTGCTTTCTCTGTTCTGTGATGGGAGCAATCTACTCCTTCGCGAACATCATGGACGTAAAAACTATTTGCCTTCAGTACTTTTGTGAAGTTGGTAAGTGAAAGTTTGACCGAACAATGACGTTGAGAAGCTTTACTGTTGAAAAATTTCCACAGGATTTGAAAACCTGCTAATATCGGTAATCAGCATGATTGTGTGTCTACTCTCTGCAACCTTCTGCATCTTTATCAAACTGGGAATTGAAGAGGTAAGAATGAACGATACTTTAACGTGAAATCACAATCGATAGTTGCATAATTTCTCCAACAGGGTGAGTCAGGCTACATCCATATCAGTCGGACGTTCATGCTGTTGCGAAGCATGGTTCTGACGATCCGTTTGACGTGGGAAAGTGTCTCGTTAATGATCGCAGAAATCAATGAAGATGTAACACCGGAGGTTGTGCGATTTCAAAATATCAAAACAATTCTACTCATTGCAGTAACAGGTTAGTTCTCGAAGGGGGTGTATTTCTTGTTGTCAATATGATCAACATTTTCAACATTTTCCCAAACAGCCGCTACCGGTTTTGAAATATGGATTCTCGATGGTGTACAGAAATACACTCTCCAAAGGCTGCAAGAGGATTTTGTCAGCAGCAGGACATGATCAATTTTACTTTTATCAAGACAGCTGAAAAAGTACAACGTAACCAGGAACAAGACTGATAAACGCTCCTTTTAGTAGTAAGCCATGAATAAACATGTATTGAAAACATAAATTTAGTAAGACTTAACTAGTGGTGTTAACGAGGTGTTGTGAAAATAAGAAACAGAATATTTCAATTTTACAAAACATTTCCTTTCGATTTTGAAACAAGATTGAAGGCAAAATAATAGTGACTTTTTCGGTCACCAGTTGACAGTTCGCTCCCATGATCACATTGTTAATGAAATCCTTCTCGTATTAAATTATTTGAAAACAGTTTTCAACAGTTTCGACTCCATTAGCAACGCAGATAACAAAAAAGACCATTTACCTGTATAAGATAATTCACAGGTTATATAATTGACGAAAGGATGGAATTGATTTCCCTTCATTCGAATCTCTAATCGGGCAGTAAGTAAGGAAGATTTTGACTCTGTTAGTTCCAGCTTAGATAACTATCTGTTTGAACTTTTGACGAAAGACTGTTCGGTTATCCGTTTAAAGCTGAGTTGTAAATGAAGCACAGTGCTTTTCCGCGATGTACTTTTTATAACTGATGTGTCACTTGGGTTGATGCCGTCAATTGTCCACTCCACTGCCTATACAACCATGGAGAATTGTCCACTGATATACCATGAACTTGTTTTGCTTATATCTACATCTTTGTCGAACACAGCATTTCCGAATCGCAAATATCGACGGCGTGAGGTTGTTCCATTCGATTTCCATTTGCCACTGTTACGAATATAGATCCTAACTTCTGAACTAAAAGACAGTTTAGGTGACCAAGAACATCCCAAGATATCTCATTTTATCTGTTCAGCTTCCATAAGGCTTACTCAATTTTCTCAAACACATATTGAATTTTAGAGGGTTTGAGCTGTTTAGTGGAATACCTGTAACTTGAAATGAGAAGAAAAATTAGTATTTTCCATTTAATTCCAACTACCTTTGCTTATCTTGACAGATACGCGTATTTCGTCTACAATGTGCAGTCTTCTTCAGTGTCTCGTACTAAGTCGAGTTATTAGTACGAGTCACTGACGAAGTCTGCACATTGTAGACGAAATACGCGTATCTGTCAAGATAAGCAAAGGTAGTTGGAATTAAATGGAAAATACTATTTTTTCTTCTCATTTCTAGAAACACATATTGTTAATTTGTTTAGTGCAGTTTCAGTTTCAGTTTTGAACTCCAAGACATATTGGATAACCTAGAACATCGAAAGACTATCTAATAAGTTCTCTTGTTCTTCCAAAATATTCAATGATTATGTTTCGATACATATCGTAGCTTTGTATAGCCCAGAAAGCGTTTGTTATAACTTTAGGTCTTATGTTCTGAATTCAATGATAGTTGGATAGTTTAGATGATCTAGAACATGCCATATTACTTTATAATGTTTGTGTATCTTTAAAAATATCAACTAAATATGTTTGAATATATAATGTAATTTTGTGTCGCCTTAGCACAGATTCAGCGGTGGTCTATTTTTGGATCAACTTTATACTTGATTTGAACCAGCAAAATATGAATAAAACAAGCTTAAATAGATCAACTTTGCCTTCCCCGCATCAATTGTATTTCTTTTTATTGAACCTACCAACACCTTTCATCCTGTCAATTATTCAACATCAGAGATCAGAATTTTTTTTCAGAGATCGCAGATTTTTTACAAACTTTTTCCCATGGATTGCACAGTGGGCAAGAACTGATGAAAACTAAGGAAAAAATCTGTAACTTTTGTCGTTTTTAAGCGCGGCTTGTAAACAAGGCTATTTTCGCTTGGAAATTGTTTGGAAAATCGATTGGAACTTGTTTCAATCACCACACGGATAAAGTTGTGGAGTTATAGAGATTATTTTACCCCACTTCCCCTTATATTCTTGAATAATTTATACACAACTTTGCACGGAGAGGCTCAAGATAAACCAAATAGGACTATTCCAATGTAAAATTTCCTGGAAAGTCAAAAAGAGGTTGTTTCAACCTCCGCACGGCTCTGTGAATGAAGATATGGCTAGTTTTGCCATACTTCCTCTTATATTATTGAATAATTTATAAATATCTTTGATCAGAGTGGCTCAAGATCAACAAGATTGGACTAGTCCAATGTGAAACCTCCTGGAGAACCCAGAGGCTCGAGAAACTTTCCAATAGTTCAGGGAACATCCCAGAAGCGCAGGGTAATTAAGTTTTAAGAAGAACCTAAACTTTTTACTACTCTATAATTTTTCGTACCGAACCAAAACGTGAATCAAAAAAACAACCACACCAACTTATTAAAAAACTAGCAAATGGACCAACTTTCCAGATTTTTTTTTATTTCTCGAAAATTATTAACATATTTGTGGTACTCTGCTATTTATCATGAAATAAGGTGTGGCCCATTTTGAATTGGAACAAACATTTTTGATTTTGTCAGCGACCCTAGTGGTTGGATTTGTAAACTATGACATTTCATGTGTTCCCTATAACAATAACAACATCAGAAGTTTTTTTTTGCGTTGCAGTTCGAACGTGTTTAAGAGAAATACAAAATGAAGGAAGAAAAATAACTGTGCGCAATCTTTTTGAAAACCCTTCGTGGTCTGGGCCAAAACTTGCTTAAGTGTTATGTTTTCCCCGAAATACCGTTTGGCGTGTTTTGAAAAAGTACAGAGAAACTTTGTCGACGGGTCGGAAGCCTCAAAGCCTCGGGCGGGTACTGTCAACCGTCAACTGAGGAACAAAGTCATGAAGAACATTAAGGCTTTGACAACCCCAACATGTCAGACCGCGATTTGTCCAAAAAGTTTCGCGCCGCACGCAGTGCCGTGCAACGGATTCGTCTTCGGAAAGGCTTCAAGCCATACCGTGCCTGTAGACAACCAAATAGGGATCAAAATCAGACAAATGTGGCCAGAATCCGTGCCAGAAAACAGTATGAACTGTATGATTGACCAAATTCAATGGCTCCTCATGGATGAAGCAACCTATGTAAAGGCCGATTTCAAACAGCTACCAGGACAAAAAATTTACTTGGCTACGCCTCGGGGAGATGTGCCTACCACATTCAAGTTTGTGTTTGCAGATAAATTTGCACGTAAATACATGATTTGGCAAGGCATCTGTAGCTGGGGTAGAAAGACCAAGGTATGCCAAAACGATGGATGAGAATAATGTGCGCCGGTTGATAAAACGTATTCCGTGATGTCCTTGGGTACGAAAGTGACTTCGTTGGTTTCGTATCACTCTAGGACAATATTAGAATAGTGGCACGACGCTAGATTCGGCCAGAAAACTGTAGGGCCCTCATGTTGCTTAATCAGAGGTAGGAAACACTTCTGTAGATACTCCTTGAGGTCGATCTCCCCGTTTACAATCCCGGTAGTCACGAATGGCGTACTCCGTTTGACACATGAGCAGATTGCTTGCCAAATCATGTGTTTCTTCGCAAACTTTGAAAGTTTTTGCTTCGTTACTTCCTCCGGAACATCAAACTTGTGCTGGACGGTGAAGAACAGTAGGAAGCTGCCGGAAGCCCGCCTTGACGTAAGTCTCATCATCAATGATGAACCAATAAGGCTTCGTCAGCATCTGGGCCTGCGACTTTCCCACCGTATTTTGCCGTTCGTCACAATTTGGAGCCCTCTGCACTTTTTACGTATGAAGCTCCTCCCGGTCCTTGGCTCTCTGAACGAAAGACTTGGACAGATTTAACTTTTTGGCAACATCCCTGATCCTAGTAGCACACTTGTTGTCATTCGGTTGAGATAACATAAATATGACTTGCTAAGTCATAATCAAGTTACTTCAACTAATTATGGCCGTAGTGTGCTACTTGGGGACCGACGGATTGGGATTCCGTTTAATCGCTTCCACGATACGCTTATGATCTTGTTCATTACATCTATTACATCCATTCTGACCGCATTTCTCCTTCCGTTCGATGCTCAGAGATTCGTAGTAACGTTTAATTCCGATTTGTTTTCTGATGTCCCGATAAGGAAGTTGAGGATTTTTCAAGTGCATGCGCAAAATCAATTCGCGACGTTGCTTTCCGGGCCATTTTTTTTCAATTTTTGAAAAACTGACAGCGATGAAAATACAAAAAAACAAAAAAATACTCTTAACTAATTAGAAAATGAGAAGAAAGATCAGAAATTTCTATTTAATTACAACTCCCTTTATTGCTTATCTTGACTGATACACGACACTGAAGAAGTCTGCACATGGTAGACGAAAAACGCGTATCTTTCAAGACAATCAAAGGTAGTTGGAATGAAATGGTAATTACTAATCTTTCTTCTCATTTTCTAGTAACAGGTATTCCACTTAAAAGCTCATGCTGAAGAAGATTCACTCTTTAATAATTCTACCCAAATATTCAAGAGAAAATAGCCAATGGGTTATTTTCAACAGCGTGTTTTCCGTGATGCAATTTGATGTGGGACACCCTTTGGAACGATGTCACAATATATGCTCGAGAAGAACCGTATGGTAAACCACAAGCAGAAGCGTAAAACGGAAGAGAAATAGGAAGAAATAAGAGTGATGCGAAAGCCTGTTATGGCTAGTGCTGATATATAAGGAATGTATCGAAAATAATTTATCTACATTTTTTTTCAATCATATGAAGAAATGATATTTCATTCATACAAATAGATGAT
Source organism: Aedes japonicus (assembly GCA_034211315.2). Classification (NCBI taxonomy): domain Eukaryota; kingdom Metazoa; phylum Arthropoda; class Insecta; order Diptera; family Culicidae; genus Aedes; species Aedes japonicus. The sequence continues at coordinate 115,542 of JASCZW010000194.1, read as the reverse complement.
TCTTTATGGTACGGGATTAAACTTGAACATTGTGAAGGCCGGATGAAATTCATATTATTACCTAATGATTTGGCGAATTTTTGTTCGAACTCTTTTCATCAAGTTCCGAAAAAGTGTTTCATCAATTTTTTCGGGCGTCTTAGCCCATTTTTTTTGGAACTCCTGCATATTCTCAGGTGCTTTACCAGTCATTTTGAAAACACTCTTCACAATCACCCAATAGCGTTCGATGGACCGATACTGAGGGCAATTTGGCAAATTGATGTTTTTCTCACTGAAATCTATACCTTTTTCCGTGAGCCAATTGAGAGTTGTTTTGGTAGAATGCACCGACGCTAATTCCGTCCAAAACAGTGGAGGAGTACTTTGCTTCTGATATAAAGGCAGCAATCGCTTCTGCAGACACTTAGATCGATAGATTTCGACATTGATTGTTTCGATAGTATACAAAATGGTAGACTTCATACCACAGGAACATATTGCTTGCCTTACCAGCACTTTTCGACCAAACTTCTCCAATTAAATCGACCTGTCTGCATCGTTTACGTCCTCCTCTACGTGTTATATCAGCGGCTGGATAGCCATGACGAAAATGAATGTATTTTTTGGCTCAGGAAGTACTAACTAACACACCGGTCCGAAGCTTCATGATTCGCCCATAATAACGTAACTCACACCAACACACCCTAAGATATTGTGTCAAAATAACAAAGCGAATCAAAACAAAAACAATGATACTAGTACCGAAAGGTACCAAAAAGCGTAAGAGTGTTTTGCAAGGTGCAGACCGCTAGGTGTACTTTGGACATAGGGGTTTCACAATAGTGAACCATTTTTAAATCGCTAGTTTCATATTAATTGTTGGTAATATTGTGGACCTGGAAGGTTTTTTGCGTTCTTTTTGACAAAGGTCATGGCGTCCATAAAAAACATTAGTGGTGGGTTATATCAGGGATACAACTGCAAGATGCACGTAGGACCGCGTTGGTTTATAGTAATAATGGGATCGTTCAATTTATACGCATCATTACACATATGGTTGATTAGAAAGTTAATGAAATAGTTATATAATTTTGCTTTGGAACGTCTTATGAATTTGGCTCCATACTGCACTTTCGTGATCCTCATAGCATGGTCCAGTTTTCAACGCTTGTATATAGCACGCGAGGCGAACTGAAATTATTTCATAAGGAATGAATGGCCAGTTTTCAGTAGCCGAAATTTTATCATTGCATTGGGTAGACATGGAAACTGGTAATCGTCTGATTGATCGGTCTTGCATGACTGTGTCTCTCATACCATAACCGGGCGGACTGTGGCGGGTTGGCCAAGCCTTATCCGAACCACCCCCTGAACCTGAGAGCTCGTGTCGAAAACTGAAATCATTTCGGTTCATCTCGCGTTCTATATAATAGCGTTGATAGCATAGCCCTGAATGAAGAGCATGACAATACAGTACGAAGAAAAATTCTAAAGAGGTCCCCTCTAGCGTCAGTAATAAAATCAGACACCGACTAATTTTTCTATCTGAGAGGTGTGGCTATTTCTGTATTCATCAATGGAAATAAAAAGAAGAAGACAAATTGAACCATATGTTACCCGTTTTTGAGGACCCGGATAGGGAAAAAAAACGTATTTTCAACCAGTTCATACAGAGATTTGTATGGGAGCAAAAGTAAGTCATTTTTAAGCAAAACATTGAACTACTATTACTAATAGTGCTTAGTTGTTATTACAATGCAAATATGTTGTAAGATTTATGATCAAATGGTTTAAATCCTTGAGTTTAGTTGAACGAGAGTTATTAGCGTTCAAAAACCTTTCACTTTAGCGTAACGCTCTCATTTTTCAAATTTTCGAAATGACACCCTGTATAGACACTAGGTTAGTAGTCTTACATTAATACATGCAGCCGGGCACTGCAATACTCGTTTATACAAATTGGTTAATTTTTGTAGATCTTCACGTTGTTACGTTGAATCATTCCGACGCTGGTTCCCGCTCTATTGGCTAAATCCAATATCTACATTGATATATTCTCCGAATTAGAGCTACCACTTTCCAATCCAGTTAAGCTTTGGAAGATTCGGGTTCTCTGCCTTCTGGGTTCATCCAAAGAACAGTCAGTGTACCATAAACTTGGTTATGGCGGATTTTACACTCGCGTGATGAATGCCAAAGCGCTTCGCCAATTGTCGCATAGTTACATTCTTTTCATGTAGCCATGCGTCTGAAAACTCAACGTTCACATCTTTTTCAATGCGCGACATTTTGAATTATGACGAATACATTAAAACCATCACAAACACATAACGCAAATGTACGTGGATAGCTTATTTTCAATACATTCTTTATCTTCAATATACACAGAAAACAAACCTTCAAGTAATAACTACAATTTTACCCGACTATGCCTATGTTCAAAACTACCATGAAATTTTGGTTAAATTTACTACGTTTATGGTACAACCTTCAACATTTCAAGCTGAACAATGCATTAGGTCCTTAGTAACATTGAAAGATTCTCTTCGTCGATTTTCTCTTTCGTTAATAGTTCTATTAAACGATTTGCTAATGTTTTTGACGTATTGGATCGTTAAATACTCTTTATATTACCGTACTGTATATTGAAAATACATGAACATATTTTTACAGAGCCGTAGGAATGCAAAGAGAAAGTCGACAAAGAGAGCCTCCCAATGTTACTTAGGACTTAATGCATTGTTCAGCTTGATTTTTGCTATATTTGACAGACATCATATTAATATCAACGACACCATGGTTGATCTTATCGCACGCATGGTAAATTCAAACGCATTTATAGTCAGGTAAAAATAGTTGGTGTTTGCGCTTAAATTAACCCTCAACTACGGTTTTTTTTGCGTGTATATAAAAATGAATTTCTGTCTGTCTGACTCAAGGGGCGTCTCATATGAATTCGATCAAATATATTTAATAAAGCATACTCGAATTATTCGAAGACACTGCATCAAATTCAATTCGTTGCACATTACTGCACAGAACATGCGACGCAGCAGTCGTGTTAGCAACGACTCGACCTTTATCAACGTCAGACGTCAGTTCAAGGTTAAATTTTTAACTGTACCGTCCTGCATGGAGATTTAAACTCGTCGCTATGAGTCGAATCTAACGTCGGAAATCAATTCCACTGTGTTCCGTTGATTTGTGGTTAATTGCGGCAGTTCATTTAGCTGTGAGTAATTATCGACGAGCTCGATTCCTGTAGTCACAAATTCGAGTGCAGAATTTCGGGTATCATTTAGGTACGTGCTTGAAACTCCAGTGTCGTCACTATGAGACGCATCTGACTCAGGATCAGAAGATTTTTTCATAGGGTAAACGTTCAGTTCTGATCTTTCTTTGGCAACTCTATCTAACGTTTTACCATGTTTCTATGCGATAGTCAATATGATGTTCGCTCTTCTGACTCGCTCTCCAAATTGCTTCATCGTAAGCTGTATCACCCATGCCGGTTGAAGATCTTAGCTGGCGAAATAAGTCTGCAGCTGCTTGACTAGACAGGCTCAAGCAGCGTTGCCAAGTATATTTTGACAATGTCAGGAAGTATATGAAATAAAAATCAGGATAAAATCAGGATTGTAATTTTGTGTGTAAGAAACTGACATTCATAAAAATACTGTTTATTAAAAACCAAAGAGCTTACATAACATATTTTTATCTCTTTCAGTTTTATAAATATTATAGTTTGATGTACTTTTTGCGAAAACTTAAGGCTTCCGGCTTCTTCTTTGTTCAGATCCACATAATTATTTGTCCTCTCATCGTGTCTTGTCCCAATCTATTACTCATTTTCGTTTTGTTTTGATAAAATTGTGAGATTAATTGTTCCACTGATGCTGAGGAGTGGGGTTGGATCAACAAACTTGGTATGAACTCTCGCACAAGTGGAAAAGCCAATGTGCCTTCTGATCTTTTGATCGACAATATGATACCCCTTAAATCTACAACATCTTTGGCAAGACCAACTATTTCAGCAAAGAAATTAACAGAATCAGGCAGAGAAAAAAATTATAAAACCAGAAATCACTCAAAGAGTGCCGAGGCGAAATGAATCAACTCGTAGGTCCGTGTAGTTCTTGTATGTTTTTGGTAGAAAAGCGGGTCAGAATAGATTTTTTATTGAATGATTTATGACAACTCCATTCCATTCCAACTAGCAAAAGCTTTGACAGAACTCTCTTATTTCGATTAAAACTAATTGTTCTGATAAAAATTACGAAAATCAGGAAAAATCAGGATTTTTTTTTATCAAAATCTGGAAAAAATTGGTTGCCATTGCGAGCAGATAACCAAGAAAATGTAATTGACCGTGCTACTAGATCGATCGAGGAAATCGAGATTATTCACTTTGACGAGACTGCAATCTGATTCACCCCTAGTGTGACACCCCTGGGTCTAACCCTTATAGACTCGAAAACTACTGGACCGATCAGCGCGAAATTTTCAGGAGAGGTTTTTGGAGCCGAAAAAGGTTCTTATGATAGAAAGAGACCCCTCCTATGAAAGGGGGGGCACCCATACTTTATTTTACTGGTTGGGTATGTACTAGATTAGATTAGATTAGAACACTTTTTATTAAGTTCCCGACAAGTGTTTCATTACAGTTTTTGGACGCCATAGCCCAAATTTGTATGAACTTCTGCATATTCTCAGCTGTTTTACCAGTCTTTTTGAAGACTCTCTTTACAATCTGAATAGCGTTTACTTTTCCGTGAGCCAATTGAGAGTTGTTTTGGGGTAATGCGTGGGCGCTAAATGCTGCCAAAACAGTGGAGGGGTACTATGATTCTGATATAAAGGCAGCAACCCCTTCGGCAGACACTCAGATCGATAGATTTCCACATTGGTTGCTCCGTTAGTGTAAAAAGTGTAGTGTGTAGACTTCACACCGCAGGAACATATTGCCTGCCATACCAGCACTTTTCGATGAAACTTCTCTATTTGAATCGACCTGTTATGCATCCTTCCTACGACGGCAGTGTAAACAATAGGACCTGGAAGGGGTTTTGAGTACTCTTTGACATGGGTTTCGCCGTCCATTAAAATACATGCATCGGGTCGCTGCAAAACTTGCAAATTTCCGGGCCCTTGTTGCTTCTGTACTTCTGCACTTTGTTTGGTGATTCTCTGCTGCTTGTAGGTCTTCAGGTTGTTCCGGTTTTTGATACGTTGAATTATTCTGACGCTGATGGCCACTTTATTGGCCAAACCAGTTGGAAGATCCGGGTTTTCTGCCTCTTCCTGACAGTTCATCATAAGAACAGTGTTCCCTAAACTTGGTTATGATGGATTTTACACTCGCATGATGAATACCAAACTTTTCGCTTACTGTCGCAAAGTTACACTCTTTTCATGTAGCCATGTGTCCAAAAACTTAATTTTCACGTTTTTTTTAATGCTTGATTTTGAAAACGAAGAGGCTCGCAAACAAGTAAACAATCACAAATACACGCGTAGAACTCAAATGTACGTGGATAGTTTTTTCTTCAATTCCTTCCTCAGTATACTATAAAGTAGAATTTTATTAATTCGATGACATCAATTTTTCCATATCAACAAGGAATCCTGCGTCAACTTAGCATCCTTTTTTTTTGTATTTTGCCTCGATGTCCTCCATTTTATATATAGCAAATGTTTTCGTTCTCAATTATAATGTTTGTAAGAATGATGAGAAGATAAAGTTTAGTTTTCCCATAGAAACTTCAAAGTGCCAGTGTAGTTCGATTTCGCAACCAATTGATTCCAACTTTGGGAGAAGATCAATTAAACCCTCAGATAGCTTTTGGTAAAAAGATAGCGCACTTGAACCGTAACTGACCCATTTTGCGCCCTCTTACCCTATTGAATACCAATGTAGCTGTTTGAACGATCTCTCCAAATTAATTTCATGGATGGATTCTAGATACGTTACCACTTCTCTATTGCTCGAATGATGCTTCTCCATCAGCAATAAATTCAACGCAAAAAGGCTCCGACGTTGATCGCAAGGGCCATGCTTCATTTCAATTAATACGTCTATGTAATGGTGCCAAGAAATTTAATTCGTAGGCATTTTGTCTCTCTTTCATCAACGTTTAATTAGTTTTTGAATGCATAACTACTCTTGGAAAGCAAAGTAACTGCTAAACGAGGTGTTCAACGGGCTAAAGTTAGAACCGTGAGGAGCGGATCCTATCCCATGGCATAGCATTGATCACCAAATTTGTCAGATTTACTCGTTCAACACGTGAATATTAAATTGTACAGCATGACAAGAAACGGTGCAACGACCATTTCGGATTCAACACCTCACGTTTTCCGTTCCCGGTGCAGCGCTGCAGTCAGTCGTTGGCAATCGAAGATCGTGGCCGGGTACGAAAAATTCCGGACTGCAACGCGTCATGTCAATAAACAATTAATCACGCTTCCCGACCGAACACGTGGAGCTTTGCCAATTTCGGTTGACATGTTTTTTTTTTTCGTCGAACGAACGAAGAACGCTGGGCGATTTCGATGTCAGGTCGGTTGACTGCGAGGGTAGGGATAAGGGATGTTCATCGGTGCGAAAAGATTGATCATACTGACCTGGGGGTGCTGACAGGGAAAGGTTTGTTCGGTTGCTTGGATTCGGTAGGATTGGGGTCGGTTTTTGGTGAAAAATTGGACAAAATTGGTTGGAAATTTACTGCTTCGGCTTTGGCGCCGATTTTCTCAAACAGATGATGCTGTCAATGATTAATATCGCACAGGAATGAGAATTTACGATCTGCGTGTTCCATATCGCCTTGTGTTACTTAAGATGCGTGCGGTCCGGAAACAAATACCCGTCGTAAATCAAGGCGATGAGATGTGTCAGAAGTCGCGAGATAAATTCCTCAAAGAGTCTCGTTCCACTGAGGCGTCATCCCGAACAGGTGTCGCCTCGATCGTGTGGTTAGTGACCTACTCCCTCCATGACATCCCCCGCAAAACGCCACTGACCGGTGCCAGTGTCACGCAAATATTTTCTCCATATTATCTACCGGGTACTAAAAGATGAAATACGCGGAAAACAGCTCACGCGATGCCACTAAATCAAAAATCCATGTCCAGGGATATTTACATTCGCCCGATGTCCCGATATTCGTAAATAGCCCCAACCAAACAGCTGCATCCATTCGGAGCCAATTTCTGTCTTCCCGCGCGCGCTATTCCGAAGCCGTCGTTTTTATACATTGATCATTGACTTACTATTTGTCGTAAGAAGGTGGTGGAGGGGGTGGGGGATGAGGGCAGAGGGCGGCGGCATGATGGCGATCGCACGGCAGAAGTGTCGTCGAGAGTCCACGCGCAAGTGGACATGACGATGGACGCTTTGGACACGATCGCTCCTTCGGCGGCGTTACAACAACTTCTGCTTCTACGGCGGTGGCAGTGGCAGTTAGACTGACTGCAGTAGTCACACGGAAATATGGAGGAAAATTCGTTCCACAGGATCGGCGGTAATTATGTAATTATCTGCAAGGTTCTATCCATTTTCGGAGCTGTCTACTACTTCAATCAACTGATCGAGAGAAAACCCATCTGCGTCGATGTTTCGTGTTCTGACAGTGAGTTTCATTGTTTATTGTTCTTTTTTTGCCATCAGTCAATGTGAGTAACAATTTGTTTTCAGGTACGAAAAATGTCATCACTTTGACTATCAACATGATCATTTGCATACTGTCATCGCTGCTGGTGGGATTCGTCAAAACTGGCATTAAGGAGGTAGGTCGCTCGCGATGACTGCTGAGCCAATTCCCAATTGATGATCCTTTTTCTTCCTTCTTTGTTATCAGACGAAGATTTCCTACATTCGAACGTACCGGGTGTTCATGCTGATTAGGAATCTCATCCTGCTCGCTCTGTGGACATTTGAAATCCTGATCCGGAAACCATTGAAACACCACGAAGAAGAAGACGAAAAGTTCGCCCAGTACATGGCCTTGACGTTGTTCGTTAGCCTGCTAGGTAAGATTAATGAATCGGAAGTTCGAATGACCGGAGTGGCTGAGCGGTGTTTTTTTTTCCATTTTCATCAACAGTCATTACCGGCGTGGAGTTGTTGATTCTCCGCGGTGTTCAGTGTTTGACGGAGCAGAAGCTAGCCGAAGAAAGAAGCTGTCTGGGTGCGTAGCATTTGCGGCGTGAAGTGTGCGTTTTACAATTGAAAGGATGGTGAAATTGGGCGCGTGAAATGTGTGAGACGCAATTCAGTGCCCAGATTGTCTATGAGAAATCAGTATCAGTTTGAGTGTTCTTTGTGATGGATGGAGGAATCCAGAACAACCTCTTGTGGTCAGTGATCCAGGTGATTTGGTTTTATTGGAAATTCTGTAACTGATGCAGCTTTGTTAGATTGTGTTCATCGGGACAGGCACGCGTTGGAAGTGAAAGATAAGTCTGAAACGAAACAGTATTGGCTTAATCCTAGTTGGAGTTCGACGTGAAAACAAACTGTTTATGTGAGTTACCACTTATTGGCAATGAAACACTCGAGTTTACGGTTATTGCGAATCTGATGGGGAAAAGATAATTGGTATAGTAGCTCTACACATGTGCTCTCAAATTTATTAATGTGATAACGAGAAAACATCGTTTGAATAGCAAATAGAGGGTGTTCAGATAATTTGTTTTATAAACATGACAGATTAAATAAACCCGTTTGATTAAATGACTTATGAAACTACCGAAGTTCCTTTTTTTAAGTGTCATGCTAAACAAGTTCCCGTATTAAATGTTAACATTTTCTGAATATCCCCTGTTATATTCTTTCAACAACCAACTGATTCTACCTAAACCGAAATATACGCGTGTATCGAAGATATTTTGAACTACTTCCTAAGGCCTCTACTCGAGAAAAATGCACCAGATAAGAGTGTTCGCCAAAAATTATTTTCTTGAAACTTTTAAGGAATGAACTAATACATATGGATTATATTTTGGCAGAATTACTTTATTCAATTTTTCTTTCCATCGCTGAAGGCCCGCACCCTTCTCTTAAGACCCCTCATTACATTTTGTGCAATGGTGGAGCCGACCTTTTTGGTCACATTCATCCATTCTTTCTTCAACTCCAGCTCGTTCTTATACACCTTGGACGGTTTTCGAACTTCGGCCTTCATTATGGCCCAAAATTTTTCCACCGGAATCTCTGGCCAAAATAATGTCTCACCTCCGTGGGACCACAGGAAGGGCAACAGACGCTTCTGGGGACTCAGTGCGGTAAATTTCGCTGTTGATGGTACCCGCTGTGACGTACAGTTTACTCAGTACGGCATTGGCATATGGCCTGCCAGAGCAAATATCTTTTGGTGAATTTGTCCACGTTCTTCCTTCCGGAGCTTCAAACCGTGATTTAGCAACGTAGAACTCCAGCCCCGGTATCAGCTTTGCGTCTGCCTTGATGTAGGTTTCGTCATCCATAACCAATCACATCGGTTTCGTTAACCACTCTCGATACAGCTTCCTTGCGCGGGATTTGGCCGCCGTGTTTTGTTGATCACGCCGGTTCGTTGCCTTGCGGACCTTCATAGTTTGCTGAACGAACCTGGCGAAAAACTTTGCCTTCAGAGCCGCTTCTTGAATCGAAAGGTTCGGATTACACTTGAAACAATCCAACACCTTCCGGGCCTTCACAAGGCCAACTGTCTTCGATTTTCTTCCCCTTCCAGCCCGGCGCTCGGTCGTCTGGGACTTCTTATACGAGTTTACCACCCGAGACACAGTTGTATGGGTGATTCCAGTTGTCTTCCGTTCCATCTCATGCTCGCAGTCGGATTTTCATGACGGCGCTCAAAATTCTCCGGCGATTCACTTCTTGTTTCGATGACATCTCAATAACCACTGAACCAATTTTTATGACATTTTGCACAAGTAAACAATTCACTTGTTATACTCAGATTTTCATCAATTTTTACCGACGAACAAAAAAGTTACACACAGTTAAAAATTGTCCATTTTTTCGAGTACAGGCTAGATTCATCAAATGGAGCGACATCCATTTCCACTTCCAAGGGATCCTCACCCTACTATCTGTTTTCAGCAACAATCTCAAGGGGTTTTCAACAGCATAGATTTTGTCATTTACTTGTCACTTCCCCCAAAGTAACTCTGAGTACTAAGTGATTACAAAGATTAATGTGATTACTGTTGATTACTTATGAATACTCATAATTATTCGTGATTACTCATGATTACTAACGATAACTTGATAATAAGTCATGCTTACTTGCATGATTCTTGATTACTTTCCTTAAATTGGATATTGCTACCCAAAAATAGGCTTATTTTCAAGACTATTTAGGTTGTATTAATTCACGGTTTTAGTTGAAACCCTACACAGAGACGAATTTGATTGTCAATTTTACCATTATTGGGGGTTAGGATAACTATTGCAGTATAGTGATTTTAAACCGACTATGATCATGGTCAAAACGACCATTAAAAATAGTTGATCCAATATTTGCCATAATGTCGGAATAGTCCTTGTTACCATGATCATAGTCAAAAAATGCCAAGAAGGTGGTGAATTCCACCATTTTCATGGTTATTGTAACCATTATATGCTAAAGTCATCCTGACCATGATATATGTAATTGTCGATATAACGATAGAATCGTTTTCTGTGTATGTATGCGGGTTAATCAAGCAACGTAAACAAATGTAAATATGTCAACACAGGCGAAGAGGCATGATACTGGTAGTTTCTTCAACGATTACACCTTAGTTTCTTAGTTGGAAGTACCGCAACAGATACGCGGATACGCAACAGTGTTTTATAGTGCCTTCATGCGGAAATCTACTGATTCCATCCCTGCAACACAGTACGCCTTTATCGACACGAAATATACCAGCTACCAATCTACCCGACAAGACGACCAAGAACATTGCCCCGTATTGATTGGAAACAAACCATCCGACAAGAAGAAGCAAGGTCGGGAGGATATTGCCAGTCAACGCTCCAAAGCAACAAGTTCCAGAATGTCCAGTAAAGAGAAACGGTTACAGGTAGAGTTACAAATCCTAGACAAAGAAAGGAAGCTACAGGAAGAAGAACAAGAGAAGAAACGTGAGTTCCTACAGAAGAAATACAACCTGCTAAGGTAGATGGCCGAGGAATCAAAGACGATGATGAAGGTGAAGAACTGGAGGAAGATGATCAAGCGCTGCACAACAAGGTGGTGCACAACCAATGGATGCAAGGCATGCCACAAGCCGAGCCAAACGAAATTCAGCATGGAGAATCACAGCATCAGCAGCGGCTTCCGGAACCTACGGTGCAATATTATCTACCGCCACCTCAACCTGCGATACAACGACATCAGCTGCCACCGCAACCCATGATGCAGCAATATCAGCTGCTGCCTCAACCCGCGATGTATCGATATCAGCTGCCGGTACCAGTGCGATCAGCACGCTGCCTCAACCTGCGATACGAATCAGCTACCGCGCGATGCAGCATAATCACCGCTGCCGCCTGCAGGCAGCAACACCAACTGCCGCCTCAACCCGCGACTGCAACGATATCGAGATACCACCACAGGTACAGCAACCATATAATGTGCTGTCTCAACACGCATTGAATCAAAATTCGCTACCCAACCAGCCAGTACATGAATTGGAACCATCAAGGTTTGGTGAAGGTACCCAGCTTCCTTCAAAGATCGAAAACATCGGATTAAATGCCTTTGGTCAAACTACGGTGGAAAATGATGGAAACAACTTGTCCCGTAGCCAAGTAACCGCCCGCCAGGCAGTATCACGAGATTTTCCCTGTTTCAGTGGTACTCCCGAGGAATGGCCATTGTTTTACTCGACCTTCCTCACAACAACCACCATGTGTGGCTACACCCACGAGGAGAATCTGGTGCGCCTTCAGAAACGCCTAAAAGGAGTCAGTCAAGTGTAGGTTAATGCATCCGACAAACGTACCAGGAATCAACCTACTTTGAAAATGCTGTACGGTAATCCCGAAGTGATTGTACACAACTTTATTGCAGAGATAAAGGCCACTCCTCCACCGAAATCAGATAGGTTGGACACACTAATCGAGTTCTCCGTGAATGTTCAGAACTTATGTGCCACCATAGAGGCCTGCCAGTTAAACGAATACTCGTACAACGTTGTGTTCCTTCGCGAACTCATAGACAAGCTGCCTTCAGCGTTCAAGGTCGACTGGGCCAAACATCGACGAGCTCTCCCGAGTGTCAATCTTACTACCTTCTCTATATGGTTGCACGATATCGCTGAGACTGTTTGCCCAGTTGCTACACTACTGGGTCTGGAGTCTAAAGCAACTAATGGTAAGAATAGTCCGCTCTACCTGTACGCGCATACCGAAGAAGAACCGGATACCCGGCGGAACAATGCGAATCAGGTTGTTAAGTCGGCCCCACCGACAACAAAAGCCTGTGTGGTGTGTAAAAGTAGCTGTCCCGGCGTTGACAAGTGCACGCGGTTTGCTGAACTTAGCTATAATTCTAAATGGGCGACTGTGAAGGAATTCGGACTTTGTAGGAAGTGCCTAAAGAAGCACAGAGCCTCGTGTAAATCTCAACAGGTTTGCGGGAAGAACGGCTGTCAATTCAAGCACCTTCAGTTGCTTTATAGCAACCAACGAGAGAACGCTACATCGACTAGTATACCGCAAAAGGAACCGACATCGGCAGCTGCTGCTCAGAACACAACAAAGCGAGAGTGTAATACGGACCCCAGAAAGCTGTGAAAACTCATGCATTCCTGGACGACGGATCGTCACTTACGTTGATGGATGCTGATCTCGCTACCGAACTGCAACTAAGCGGAAACCCGGAACCTCTATGTCTCCGTTGGACAAGCAACAAGAGTCGTTTGGAGAACGAGTCGATGCGGCTGAACTTCGAGATCTCTGGCACAGGTACCGTCTACCAGAGGTGCATACAGTCTCCAATCTAGATCTGTTTCACCAGTCCGTCGACGCGAAGAAATTAGCAGAGTACCTGCCAGCCCATACCTGCGAGGCATTCCGGTAGAATCTTATCAGGAGGTTCAACCCCGTTTACTCCTCGGTATCGACAACGCCAACCTGACGCTCCCGTTGAAAGGAAAGGAAGGGGGCTTGTGCCAGCCAATCGCCACAAAAACACGGTTGGGCTGGATCATACACGGTGGCACAGAAACAAGCGAAGTGATCGTTGGTCATCACAGTTTTCAAAGTTGTTCCTGCGGTGGGACGTATGGTGATTAACTCCAGAATGCGGTGGGCGAATATTTCTCGTTCGAAGGCATAGGCAATTCCAAACCTAAACACTCCCTTGTGTCAACCGAGGACCAGCGCGCCGAAGATATCCTCAAGACTATCAAACAAGATGAAAGTGGATACTACGTATGCAATTTGCTGTGGTAGTATGACAATTTCCACCCTCCGAACAGCAAACCCATGTTTGGCTTGGTGGCGTCCAACGGTTTGAAAATGCCGCCTGTTTTCATTGATGCTGGAGTTAAAATCAATACCGAAGTGTATATCGGTATTTTAAAGGACCAAGTGCTTCCCTGGGTGAAGGCCAACTTCTCCGAGGACCAAACCGTTGTCCTACAGCAGGATGGAGCGCCGTGTCACACGTCCAATCGAACCCAACAATGGTTGAACGATAACATGAAGTTTTGGCCGAATAGTAGTCCAGATCTTAATCCGTTGGATTATTCGATTTGGGCATATGTTAAAGCATGAGCCTGCAAAACATCACACACTAGTATGAAAACCCTGAAGTCAACCATATGGTAGTCAATGTCGGAGGACTACGTCAGAAAGGCATGCTCTGGCTTCCAGCGTCGGATCGAGGATTTTATTTATAAAAATGGAGGACACATTGAAAAAATTTGTTTAATAGGATAACTGCACTCGAAAATGTTGATATTATTGCTTAAATTAGTTGAAAATGGGATTTGAAAGAAATTGAACAAATTTTCGCATAATTTTCTGCCGCACCCTGTATTTAATGTTTGCTTCAAAATCATGATTTCGATGGCATAATCTTCGTGATATTTCATGCCCAAGATTGTTTTAGGTCGAAAATAAACCATGGACAGGCCTGGTCATCGGTCGCCTTCAGAATGTCCACCGGAGAAACCTGTAACGTGGATTATTCAATTTTCGTACCCAAAACAGTCTTCGTGATGTTTCATGCTCATGATTATTTTAGGTCGAAAATAAACAATTGAACAGCTTGGTCATTGGTGGCCCTCAAAATGTCTTCCGGAGATACCCGTATTATATAACAAATCAAATTTCATATCAAAACTATTAGTTCGACGGCTCAACCTTCGTGATTTTTCATGCTTATGACGACGTTATCACTGAAATGGATCACTAACCACCCTGGTCCTCTAGGGTCTCCAGATTGTCCCTCGAATAAACCCGTATTACAAAAGAATTAATTTTTAACACCAAAACCTAGCGTTTGAATGCTCTATCTTCGTGATTATCGAGCACATCCGTTAGCGTATTTACTTTGAAACTTGAAAATACCCGAAATCACGTGAGATTTGGCGCGAAATTGCTTGCGGTTTTGTTTTCGTTTGACGGTTTGATATTTACACCGTGAATAAAGATAACCGAAGTATTCATGTAAATAATACTATGTCTGGGTAGAAATACTCAATTTAAGGGAAGTTATCAAGAATCACGCATGTAATCGTAAATAATCGTTAAGTAATCATGATTAACCATGAGTAACCATAAGTAATCATCAATAATCACAATAATCTTTGTAATCACTGAGTACTCAGACTTTGGGGAAAGTGACAAGTAGTCAAAGCTGTTGGAAACTCCTTGATAGATAGTGTCTGAAGCTTGGTCTGAATTAGTGTACTGTAAGGCGCGTCAGATGCGCTATAAAGCACATTACTTCTGACATTATATATATCTTATGTAAAATCGAAAGTAATTTAATTCAGTTTCCAACTGTTTACTGGTTTGCTTACCATTAACTATTTATGAATACGTATGATTTCTTGTGATTACTTATGATTACTAATGATTACTTATGATTACTCCTGATTATTGTGACTACTTACGATTCTATGATAACGTTGCGGAAATAAAAGTAATCTCTGATTACTTGTCACTTCAAAATTTTTTGGAAAGCCCTTGACTAATTTCGCCCAAGGCTTCTCTAGAAAAAGCCAACCCCCCCGCGCCAATGTACTCATCCACCATAAAACCATAAACCAAATTAACTTCCCACTGACGGGTTTATGCCTCTGGACAGACGTGTGAAGATTGCACTCCGATCAAATCGTCGTTCCTTCCAAACTCCGACGCCCTCCCGCCCCTCCCCGTTACGCGGTAGGACTAACAAGTGAATTTTCCCTAACTAGCTGCTCAGACGTCAGCAGCTCACACACCGCTTGGAATGTGTTCAAATTCACAGGGAGCAGTATTTTTATTATGCTTCTTCAAATCGATTTGGCAGTTTGCGAGTGGCAATCCAATGGGTCAGTTCGAACATGAGAAAAATATGATACTGTAGCAGTCAGTCCTGGCCAGGTTCAAAATCCAAAAATAAGATTTTATTGGACAGGTTTTATTTGGATCCATTCCATTCGTTTCTAGAAAATCCACATACAAACTTGATTGGCATCAAATTGAAATTGTTAGGGAACAAGTGGGAATGGTTGAGAATTGCCACCTTAGCTTTAGAATAAACCTGAAAACACAGATGAACTTTATTTTAACACAATGGAGATAAAGCATCTTAATGCACATGCACGACCACTCTGCTTCGCTCATAGGTGAGTTGTACATGATTCAAAATTTAAAACTTTTAAAACATTACTGGTAAAAATTACCAGTTCTGTTTTCAAAAACTGTAATTGGAAATTGATTTCCTTTACATGTGGTCTTTAGAGAGTGTAAAAACAGAGATTCCACATCGTTAGAACCATTCTGTGCTATTGCACAGTGGTCCAGCATGCGGATTTAGCTGGAAAGATACATTTTCAGTTTGAAAAGTTTGAAGTTTTGGAGCCAAATTATCTTCCACAAAGTTGTTTCCAATATCAAGGCGCTTCTTTTGGTTTAAATAAAAACTAGAGTGATCCTCATTTTCAGAGAAATCGAAAATCAAACTTTTGATTTGCAGAGATATAGGCATACATATTTCGGAAAAATTATAGAATAAAAAGTTTCAAGCAACTTTGATGGAAGAATTTTTTCTGTACCTTTTGATATGACCAAGTTAGAGCATTTTTTCCATCGTTGCTTAGGGTGTCCCTATAAAATCAGTTATTTTGCTGTTATTTTTTTATTTCCAATTTTCCAGCAAAGTTGTCCTTGCATTGATTCATGAACAATAATAATTACAACTTTTGGTGTGCTGACATTGTCTCTATCGTATGTCAAACAAAAGTGATTATGGTTTTTGTAAATAAAATATGCCTCTCTCAAATGCTGGTTTTTCTAGTTGAAGCATACCAAATAAATATTTCTTAACAGTATTTGAAAGGTTTTTTATTATTGCATATTATGTCTTTAAACTGGAGGTAGGTTATTTTTTTGAATTGAGTAAAACACATTTGAAAAGAGCGAAGATATTATAAGAAAATCATTTACTACTCGATAACGGTAAGAGACATCAGCAAGATTTACACGTCAAAACTTTTATCTGTTCAAGTTATAAAAATCATCTAGAGAAAACGTTGCTGAAAAATTTGAAATCAATAAGTTAGAGCAAAAACCTATTTTTTCTGTTGGGACACCGTAGAAAATGCTCTAATTTGGTCATATCAAAAGGCACACAAAAAAATTTACCATCAAAGTTGCTTGAAATTCTTTATTCTACAACTTTTTCGAATAATATATGCAATTATTTCTGCAAACAAAATAGTCAGATTTCGATTTCTCTGAAAATACGGACCACCCTAGTTTTCATTCACACCAATAGAAGCGCCTTGTAATTATAAACAACTTAGGCTGAAAATGTATCTTTCCAGCTGAATTCGCATTCTGAATCACTGTGCATTGCCACTATAAGATATCAGGCGGACGAAAATCGGAAAAGTGACCTTCACCAAAACTTTTTTCAATTTTTTTATCAGAAGTAAACATATAAATTAACTAGAAATTAGAAGAAGAATTAGTATCTTCCATTTAATTCCAACTACCTTTGCTTATCTTCGACAGATACGCGTATTTCGTCTACAATGTGCAGACTTCTTCAGACTTCTTCAGTGTCTCGTACTCGTACTCTCAGTACTCGAAGTCGAGTTATTAGTACGAGACACTGAAGAAGTCTGCACATTGTAGACGAAATACGCGTATCTGTCGAAGATAAGCAAAGGTAGTTGGAATTAAATGGAAGATACTAATTCTTCTTCTAATTTCTAGTTACAGGTATTCCACTAAACAGCTCAAACCCTCTAGGATTCATATAAATTAAGAAAACTTCAAAGTTTCAAGCCTCTAGAACTTTTCATTCCTGAGATATTAGATGTCAAAGTTGTAAGTTAGCGAAAAAACGTACTTTTTGCCGAAAAAATACGCTTTATCTCAAGTTAAATGTTGACCTGTTTTTATGAGATAACCCCTAGCTTACTATACATGATTGAAAAGGAAAAAAAACTAGCTTTAAAAAATAATGATACGATAGGTTGTCATTCAGAAATAAAATCAAAAAAATCTTTAAGAGAAGAAAAAACATTAAAAAATTAGAAATTTCAACTTTGTTGATCAGCAACTTTTTCCCCCCGCATATCCCCGCATAACCCAGCAGCTCTGAATCAAGTGTGGGATGTATAATAACAAATTACGAAGGAAAACTCTGCGCAAACTTGCGCCATTTTGAAATCAGGTGGTTTAAAAATATGACCACTTTGGTGAAATTCCATTATTTTAGGTTGATGAAAACGTATTTACTTTTCTGGGTGATTTTGGTAATTTCTCGCGATGGTTTAACCAAAATAAATTATAAATTAACACTTTACAGAAAATTTCGACCATTTTTTGAAAAGGGCTGAACCATTTTTAAATTCAAAATTATTAAAAATATGTTTAAAACAGTTTCTGCTATAATTGGGTATAAATAATAAAATCAATATTATTATCATCGCATACAAGGGCTTCTTCATGTTAACATGTTTTCCAATGTAAGTCTAAGGTTTACGTTCTTTTTGTTATTTTTTCTTGTTTTTGAATAATGTGTTTCCTGAATTTTTGCTGGTGTTGCTTTATTAATTTTCGTAAATTCGTTAATTCGTACCTACGTGTATGTGGACCTTGCTGCCATCGAATCGCTTAGGTACTCAATGTTTGAGGCTCATGGTAAGTACCTAGAGTACGATTTATTACCAGGAGTGGTATTTATACTGACAGTGTATTATTTGAAATCCCATAAACTACGGTTGAGTGCAAGTGTAGAAATGGATAATAGAGTTATAATTTCGTTGTTTGATTCTTAATTGACGCATAATGTGAATGTTGAAAGAGCTTTTAATTTTATTTGTGAAAACTATCCTATATCGGATGAAAAACGTGAACGTCTCCAGGATAAACTCTATAGGACCGCTTGTAAATACAAGCCAAAGTGGAATGAAGCTCAACGAAAACAGGAAAGATTCGAAGCATATTCTCGGGATTGGATAAATGGAGACTTCGGCATTGCGGAGTTCATCGAACAATAACAAGATGCTCCTTCAACCTCGGCGTCATCTGCAAAGCGTGGGAGACCCTCAAAACCTTTTGCTGACCTGAGCGAAAGAGGAAAACGACGTGTCATTGACAACGAATGCTTGGATCCCAAAGTAGACAGCATCGAAAAGGTTCTAGTAATGGCGAGAAGGACAGCTTACAATAGGAAAGAGATAAATTTAGTTAAAGTCATCGGCCTTATTCTAAGAAATCGAGGAGATTCTAGAAAAATGTTGTCGCAATTAACTGATCAACGTGGATTGATGTCACCCGAGGAAGCTTTTAGTTTTTTCATCGAAGCTGGATTTAGTCGATTCCAATACGAACTAATACACAGAGACTCACCGTCACGATTTCCACCTTACGGCGTCATCGGGGAGGTAAAAAAGAAATGCGCACCTCCCAACGAGTTCATCGAAGCAACCGCTTCAAAAATTAGAGTAAAACTGCAGGCGCTTCTGGACAATACAGTGCATCGAATCGTGAAAATAATCGACGCAGAGCTGAACGAGTACATGGATTCTAACGAGCTGGATAGTGCTGAACTAATTCTATTATGTAGTTGGGTTTGGATGGCTCAATCGGGTATTCTCAGTACCACCAGAAGCTGCCAGAAGGATGTCAGAATGATTCTGATGTATTTTCATCAACACTTACTCCAATTCAGTTATTCATGCATAATGATCGAAAATGATTATGTGGTTCAATGCTATGCCTCAAAGTATTCGATTTTGTAGGCCCATCATCCTTGAATTTATCAAAGAGAGTAAGGAGGTAATTCTTGCCACAAAAAATGACATTGAAAAAGAAATGAATGAATTGACGCCAGTGAAGGTCGAGATTTTAAATGACAAAATAATTCTTGTTGATTTTGATTTTGTACTTAGCATGATAGATGGAAAAGTCCTCACGTATATTACAGGAAGTTCATCAATGCAAAATTGCCCAATCTGTGGAGCAAAGCCTAATGTAATGAACAGTAAAGAAAAGTTTGAAGAAGGGTTTTTAACAAACGAAGATGCTTTATATTACGGTATATCTCCGCTTCATGCTTGGATTCGATTTTTCGAATGCCTTTTGCATATTGCATATAGAATGGATTTTAAAAAATGGCAGGTTTCACAGGTATGGAAATCGCCCATAGTGCACAGGTCGCCTCCTACTTGATCGATCCACCTTGCTCGTTGCGCGCCTCTTCTTCTTGTACCTGTCGATTCGTTTTCGAGAACCATTTTCACAGGACTGTCGTCCGACATTCTTACGACATGCCTAGCCCATCGCAGTCGACCGATTTAGCGATGTGAACGATTGGAGGTTCTCCCAGCAACTGATGCAATTCGTGGTTCTTTCGCATCCTCCACGTTCCTGTCTTCCATCTGCACTCCACCATAGATTGTACGCAGCACCTTCCGTCCAAAGACTCTAAAGGCGCGTTGGTCTTCCACTAGCAATGTCCATGTTTCGTGGCCGTAGAGAACTACCGGTCTTCTTTATGTCTTGTAGATGGTCAACTTTGTGATTCGGCGAACTTTGTTCGATCTCAGCGTCCTTCGGAGTCCAAAGTAGGCACGATTGCCAGTCATAATGCGCCTTTGTATTTCTCTGCTGGTGTCATTATCGGCGGTCACCAATGAGCTCAGATACACGAATTCGTCTACTACCTTGATTTCATCAGCGTCGATTTGAACTCGTTGTAGGAGGCTAACATTGTCTTCTCGTGAGCCTCTTCCCTTCATGTATTTTGTTTTCAACGCATTAATCACAAGCCCAATCCTACCAGCTTCAGCCTTAAGTCTGATGTACGTTTCCGCCATCGGTTCATTTGGTGATTGAATCAATAATTAATAGCACCGTTTTGCCTTCCAAGCCAAAAAAATCTATACAACTTGGCCATTTTGAGACAATTCTTTCCTTGGGAACACTACGCCCAAGATCAAACACTTCACATTGCTTAAAATAATGCTCAACGTCATTTTGCATTCCTTTCCACCAAAATAAACCTCTTGCTAACATTTTACCTATTACAATACCATCATGATTGGTGTGCAACATCTTTAGTACAACTCATTGCAAAATCTTCGGAATAATCAATCGATCACCGTAAAACAAGCACTTTCTTGACAGCTCAACGTAATTTTATACTCTAAAAGTCATCTCTGCAGAGTTTTCATATCCAAATTAAAATCAAAAAGTTATAGCAAAAAACAACTTTTTGCCCCCTAAGGAAAGTTAGAAAAACTGTTATAAAACGATACGTAGATGAGATAGAAGTTAAATTTGTTTAGTAAAGTTTCATTAAATTAAAATACCTTCAATCCTGTAGAAGCAAAAAATCCTCCAAATCATAAGAATAAAAAGTTACCTAGTCACCACCCAAACCAAAAGATAGATCTTATTTTTAAATTTAAATCTCCCGAAAACATCATCTGTCTAAAGTTAATGGCTTTCGAGTTATCGATTTTTGTCGTGAAATTTGTCCATTCGTTCCAAAGTGCACATGACTGAAAACAGCGTGAAACATTTTACTTAAAAAAATTGAATTGTTGGCGTTGCTTGTTTTATTCAATCGAATTGGTACTCAAATCGTGTCTGTTATTAAATCGAAATATATTTGATTTATTTATTCAAGCTAAGGAGTCTTTTCATCGCATTAGGAATCTCACGAATACGAAAGAAACACCATCCAAACAATATATTTATCGTCATGCGCGAAGAACTGTTCGTTTAAACTGGGGTAACAGTTGGCATTTTTGCTATACTCATGGGTAGCTCAACGAAACTCTTGATTCTGGCTAAAACCCAAAGTTCACCAAGTACGCATCCTAAAAAAGGCACACCAAAATAATTCCGAATTCATCCACATATTAAACAAGTCTCAAAACAAACGTACCTATATACAAGAGAACGGCCACGATCAACGTCACCACATGTCCGCTGGCAGCATTGGAGTTGTCAACAATCACTATCAGCTGGTTGATGACCATGTAGAACAATCCACAAACGCTGCGAAACAGAACGAAAATCCTGTAGACGATGATGTACTCTAGTTTCTCCTTAAACAAAAAATAGCAGAAAAAAAGTTCAAAAACAATCAAAACATGGTACAAACAACACACAACGACCATACCTGCCGGATGCCAATCGCCAGCATAATCGCGAACGCGAAGCAAAACAGAGCAAAGATCGACTTTAGCGCCAGCACCGTGTTATTTTCATACTCTGCAAAAAAAGGCACACAAACACACGCGTGCAGACGAGAAAAAGCAAAGATTTAGTCAGTGATCGATGGAAAAATTCATGTAAGGCCACCAATCGACCCACCACTTCCGAACGAATTGAGACACCGAATCGCGACACTGATGGCAACGATAATGTTGAGCACTGCGTACACGTAGCCGACCACTTTGAACAGTTTGCCCTGCGGCATGTTGGAAAGTCTAGCAGTTGTCGTCGGTCGTTTGGACGGAAGTGAAATTCTGATACAACTGCAGCCTCTGACAGACGACGACGACGACGACGGCCGCAATGACGATGCTTGTGTTGTGTCCCTGAGTAAATATTTGTTTGACACAGTACGTGCATGACAAGGATTACTACTTTTCACGAGTGTGTCACTTCATAGGTGGACGAAATGCGCCGATGACGTCATATCGCGAAAACCTACCGCGTTGATTTGCGCCTCCCGGGGACAGGGATTGAAAACATGCGCTTCAAATGGGGAAGATTGTTTTGCATGCGCATGCGAATATTGTCACAATGCGGTCAACATAATATGGTGGTCGTGTTTTCAAAGGGATGTTTTATTTATTACTAGCTGAACCCGGTGCGAGCCTTGCCACGCCTGCAACTAAATGAATAAACATTTAAAAGAACTGGCGCATTTATATATTTTTTTTTTCGGAATGAATTTGGATAAAATATTTTCGTTTACTAATATGAGTTATTTCAGCAAAAAAAGAGAAGGTTTTCGTTTTCAATTTTACCCGGGAGTTAATCGGTAGTTTATACCGTTTTTTTTGTCTGTGTAGAATCGTTTCGTAGGCAAAACATTTATCTCCAAACGAAGACGTGTCCTGTCTGTTTGAACGTAATTTTCTCTTCCATAACCTTAGATTAACTTCTTGTGCATAATGTAGCATAATGAGAGTAACTCAAGCATCCCCCATTCTTGACTAAGAAGGGGTTCAATCTTCTATGCTACATGCTGCCTACCCGAGAAATACTTATTTTGTGTATTAGTTGCATGGATAATAGACCTTTCTCGTCAGACCTAACCCCCATTTTTTATATTTTCCCTCTAAAGGCAATGAACTTCTTATAACGTTAGCGTTAATAACTTTTTTTTTCTATGCACTCCTCATTTTGTTACAATTTTTTGAAAGCTAAAATTTGTTCCACATTTTATGGTGTATATAACCATGTGGAACAAATATGAGGAAATTTGGCAGCTCTGTAAAGTTGTGAACTTATATTCACCACGAAATTTAAAACTTTTTCTGGCAACAATGTGGTACTTTGTTTTTATATATACGTATACGCAACGAAACGTCAAGTCAAGCTAATTAACAAACTGTCGGAAGTTTACTTGCAATGTAAGTTAGAAGTCTTTTGAGGTAAGAGTGAAATTCATCGTTTCCGTTTGTTTTAGACCGTAGTTGAAGCCAGTGGAGAAGGAAAAACAAGGGAAGATCAAGTTAACAAGCTAGAACCACCGGTGCTGCAGCTGAATGAAGTCCAGGTCAAGTACTCGGATGACAAGGTTATAGTCAAGTTGGTCAATCTGAGCGCGAATCTCGACTCCAGGATCTGCATTGTAAGATATTTCCTTAAAGCTAAAATTCTGATACCTCAACTTATCTTATTATCCGTTTTTATTTCAGGTCTGCGTGAACGGTGCCGGTAAGACCATGCTGTTGAATATTGATAGCCGCATTGATTCTGCCAGCAACACGTCGACTAGTTGGACAAGAACGTCAACTGTGTGGAACTGGTTTCCCACGATGAGCGACCTATTCGGATGATTTGCAAAGATTCGGGCTTCAGGAATACATCGTTCGGTTTGAGTATTTCTTGTTTGACAATAACCAACATCTTCTTCACATACGGAAGCTTTGCGTTGCCGTTTTCTCATGGCTCCAAAAATTTGAATATTGATCCTGAAAAATAGGAGGATTTCGTTAACCTGAGGACCTAAGTGAAGTATTCAAAGAACCTACCTCTCATTTCTGTGACAAAGGCACGGGATTCATCTGGTTTTTGCAGCCCAGCTCAAGTAAGCTGTTTGGTTCTAGTCATGCAGTTCTGATCATTATCAGCGCTTTTCGTACGGCTTCGTAATCGAAATCAAGGAAACAAATGGTAAACAAAGTCTATTTTTTTGTAGAAGTCGTCGGAGGAGCATTGTGTAGCAGCTCTGTCCGGATGGATTTTCAGTAGTTTAATTTCTCAAACGATACTATCTATTCCGCCAAGCAGTAGAATGTGGTAGTTTTTGTTCCTTGATTTCACCTAAACTTATTAGGCTACCGAGATGAAGCGGATGAGATCTTAGATGAGGAGATTTCGCTTTCCTGTTGGAGTGCAACTGAAATAGTTTTCGACATATATATAATAGTAATTTAGAAGACGTGGCCTTTTCACGTAGGATTGACACCTTGTTACTAAATTTTCCGGTGGAGGGGCTGAGTAAGTAAACTACCGCTGTTTCACACAAGCAGTAACATCTGCTTATGGGATTTCTCCATAGGAGTGAAGAGCTAATAAGTTAACGTGAAACTCACCACAGAAGACAAACATCAGATTGGGGAAAAGAGGGCATAATGGGTATTCACCAAAGGGCGCATATGGGGTGAAGTGGTCATTTAACAGTTTTTTATTGTTTTTCAATAGTTACAGGCTACAAAAAACATAGGTTCCAAAGAAAGCTTTACTCTATAGATTGAAGGATGTCTGATAAGCCAATAAAAAAAAATCATAAGAAAGGTCTATTCTGATGTTTGGTTCAAGTTGCTGTTTCTTTTGTTTGAGAGAGCCCCCTCTCTCCAGAGTAGACGGGTATCGAACCACCTAAGAAAAAAATTCTGCCTTCAAAATTCCCCACATGCCAAATTTGGTTCCATTTGCTTGATTAATTCTCGCATTAATTATGCAGAAATTGGTGTTTTATTTGCATGGCACCCCCCTTCATACGGGGGAGGAGTCGCGATCCATCATGAGAATCTTGTCCGGCGCCATATCCCATACACATTTTCATAACAGTAGGGATAATTTTCACGTTTGGTTTAAATTTGTGTTTCATTTGTATGAGAGCCATCGATTCCTGATAGGGGAGTTGTCTTGAACCATCATAGAAATAATTCTTGTCTCTAAAAACCCCCACATGGCAAATTTGGTACAATTTGTTTGATTAATTCTCGAGTAATGCTGAAATTTGTGTTTCATTTATATAAAAAACCCCTCTTCCAGAAGGGGGAGGAATGTTGAACTATCATGAGGTCCTCTCCTGGCTCCAAGAACCCCTGCATATAAATTTGAATAGCTGTAGGGATAGTTCTCAGGTTTGGTTGAAATTTGTGCTACGTATGTACGGGATCCCCCTTTCCAGAAAGAAAAGGGGTCTCGAACCACCATAAAAACATTTCTTACTTCCAAAAACCCCCACATGCCAAATTTGATACCATTTGTATGGGAGCCCCCACCTCCTCCCTTTTAGTAGGCAAAGAAGTCTCAATCCACGATAAAAACATTTCTCTCCTTCAAAAACCTTAACATGCCAAATTTGATTCCATTTGCTTGATAAGTTCTCGAGTTATGCAGAAATTTGTGCTTCACTTGTATGGAAGCTCCACGTTTGAGAAAAGGAAGGGGCTTCAAGTCTCCTAAGAAACATTTTTTACGTTCATAAACCTTCACCTGCTAAATTTGGTTCCGTTTGCTTGATTTGTTCTCGAGTTATGCAGAAATTTGTAATTCATTTGTATGGGCCCTCTCTTTTTAAGAGAAGAGGAGTCTCAAACCACCATAGATACATTTTTGTCTTAAAAAACCTCCACCTGCCAAATTTGCTTACCTTTGCTTAGTTATTCCTAAAATTATGCAAAAACTTATGTTTCATTTATATGGAAGCCAACCCTAACCCTAACCCCCCGCTCTGTTCAGAGGACATACGGGTTTTAAACCATCATTGAAACATTTCTTGCCCCCATTTGCTGGGGTTCCATTTACTTGATTAGTTCTCGAGTTATTCAGACATTTGTGTTTCATTCGTATGAGAGAGTCCCCAGCTTTCAGCAAGGGGAGAGGTCTCGAGTCTCCTTACAAACATTTCTTGCCTTCAGAAACCACTGCCTGCCAAATTTGGTTCCATTTGCTTGATTGGTTCTCGAGTTATGCATAAGTTTGTGTTTTATTTGTATGGAAGCCCCCCTTCACAGAGATAGGAGGGGTCTCTCACTATCATAAGAACCTTCCCCGGCCCCAAAAATCCCTGCATACATATTTTCACTCCTATCGGTCAGACAGAAATTTATTTTAATATATATAAAAATCTTGCGTCCAATAACCCCCGCATGCCAAATGTGGTTTCATTTACTTGAATAGTTCTCGAGTTATGCAGAAATTTGTGTTTCATTTGTTTGAGAGCCCCCTCCTCTCCTCCAGAAGGTGTAAGGGTCTCAACTCACATTTCTCTCCATCAAAAACCTCCACATGCCAAATTTGGTTCCATTTGCTGGATTAGTTCTCGACTTATGCAAAAAATTGTGTTTCATTTGTATGGGAGATCCCCCCCTCCACTTTTAGAAGGCGGAGGGGTCTAAAATCATCATAGAAACATTTCTCTCCTTCAAAAACTTCCATATGGTGGCGAACCAGCCCAGGAGGCTGAAAGCCACTTTAATAAAGACACAAACAAAAAACTTCCGTATGCCAAATTTGGTTCCATTTTCTTGATTAATTCTCGAGTTATGCATAAATTTGTGTTTCATTTGTATGGCAGCCCCCCCCCCCCCCTTAAGATGTGGAGGGGTCTCAAAGCAACATAGAAACATTTTTTGTCTTCAAAAACCACCACATGCTGAATTTAGTTCCGTTTACTTGATTAGTTCCCGTGTTATGCAGAATATTGTGTTTAATTTGTATGGGAGCCCCCATCTTTTAGGACGGGGGGGGGGGGGGGTAGGGGGTTCTCAAGCAACCAAAGAAGTCTTTCTTGCCTTCAAAAATCACACATGCTAAATGTGGTTTCTTTTGCTTGATTCGCTCTCGAGTTATATAGATAT
The DNA here is from genome assembly GCA_034211315.2 of Aedes japonicus. NCBI lineage: Eukaryota > Metazoa > Arthropoda > Insecta > Diptera > Culicidae > Aedes > Aedes japonicus. The sequence goes on along the minus strand of JASCZW010000194.1, from coordinate 88,557 downwards.
TAGTGTTTCATTTATATGGGGGCGCCCCTTTCCAGGGAAGAGGGGGTCTTTAATCATCATAAGAACCTTTCCTGGCCCCAAAAATCACTGCATACAAAATTTCACGCCAATCGGTTCAGTAGTTTTCGAGTCTATTAGGTTCAGACAGACAGACAGACAGATATCCATTTTTATATATCTATCCAAACACCTATCGGCATATGCTTCTTACGCGTGAAACACACATTTTGTGTTTTAGTTGCATGGATAATTTGAGGTTTGAGAGCCCTCCTTCCCTCTCTCCAGAGGGAAGGTGTCTCGAACCACCTAAGAAAAAAATCCTGCCTAAAAATCCCCACATGCCAAAGTTGGTTCCATTTGAAGAACTCCAATTCCAAAAACTCGAGGTTTGTAGAAATGTGTGTTTCATTTGTATGGAAGTCTCCCCCTTCCAGGCGGGGAAGGAGCTTCGAACCATCATAATAACCTTCTCCGGCCTCAACAACCTCTACATATAAGTTTTCATAACATTAGGTATGATTCTCATGTTTGGTTGACATTTGTGTCTAATTTTCATGAGAGCCCACCCATTCCAGAGAGGGGACGAGTCTCAATCCTCCTTAGAAACATATCTTGGTTCCGAAAACCCCCACATCCCAAATGTGTTTCATTGGTGTGGGAACACCCCTTCCAGATCTCAAGTGATTACATTTTACATTCGCAACAACTTTACCTAAGACGGCACCTCTTTTAAGCTTAATTTAACAAATATAGAGTGCAGTGCCATCTCTGTAGCAAATATGATAATGTAAAATTACTACATTTTATATTCTAAACAAATTTTCCGAAGACGGTAGCTCTGTAGAGCTTCATTTGGCAAAGAAAGACGATTCGTTACGCACTGAGAAACTTTGCTGAATATGCCATTTCTCTACAATGAGTCTGGAATGTTTTATATGCATTTCTGTTAACACATAACGACTGTTCCAGAAAGTATAAGCACACCTTATTTTAACGGTCTCTTTGAATATAATGAAATATTCCAACATGTTTTGGCTGCGTCCCTTTGTTTGTATCAACAAAGTGCAAAGTTTTGTGTTGCCTATCAAAATGCGCGGTCTTACTTCCGGAACAACGAAAAAGTCTTGTGCACAAATGGTGCACAGTGAGCGGACTCTCCTTGAGAAAATTGGCCAAGGAAGAGGGTGGAAGCAACAATCAATATGCAACTAGCGATTTGAAATTGGTTCACTGTTGTAGAACCCCTTGGTGCGAAATACACCTTGAAGCCAGCACCTTGCTATACATATTTGCGCCTTTGTTTTGATTTGCTGTGTTATTTTGACAGAATATTTGAGAGTGTGTTCATGTGAGTTCATTATTAGGGGCACATTATTAAGCTTGGGACCGAGCTTGGGACCGATGTGCTAGTACTGACTGAGCCAAGAAAAAATCGTATTTGTTCGGGACCTACTGGTCTTAGAGTTAGTCTATGGTGTAAGCGTCGGAGCGGTACGATCTGCGATTCGAATATATAGAGAACAGTGTACGTTTGAAGATGCCCCGATAAAAAGATCAGGGATGCCTACAAGCGAATACCAGCGACTTCCGTTCGGGATGTTGCGAAAACTATTCAAGTAACCACGAGGCTATAATACCATGCATATATGAGGCATATGCATTACGTCTAGTGCATCATTGAAGTTCGATTCAAGTTGAAAAGGGCCCCACTAAGATCGAACTAATGCTCCATCTTTTGTAATGCCATAAGGCATTGCTAAAGTAGCATTATTGCATTGGTAATGCATCACTACTTTTTCAAGCTTATCTAACGCTTTATTACTTGACAACTTTTTAATTGATGCGATCCCGTATTACCGATATTGGTTTTGGGTTGAATAAGTGCAATAATATAATGCTTGTGGTTAGTTGGGTAGGGACTTCGTCGAGTAACGTCATGCGTGTCAAAGAAAGACTTAGGCTAAAAACATATCGGAAGCAGAAAAAAACCCAAAACAGGCCGCCTACGTGAAACCACGGGCCCGCAAACTCTACGATTCGTTATTGTGTAGAAAGTCTGGGTGTATAATAATGGACGATGAAACGTATGTGAAACTAGATTACAAAACGGTTACCGGACCACAATTCTATCATAGACTAACTCTAAGACCAGTAGGTCCCATACAAATACGATTTTTTTCTTGGCTCAGTCAGTACTAGCACATCGGTCCCAAGCTCAATAATGCGCCCCTAATAATGAACTCACACGAACACACTCTCAAATATTCTGTCAAAATAACACAGCAAATCAAAACAAAGGCGCAAATATGTACAGCAAGGTGCTGGCATCAAGGTGAACTTCGGACCAAGGGGTTCTACAACAGTGAACCAATTTCAAATCGCTAGTTGCATATTGATTGTTGATTCTATACTGTATGCGAAGACAAAGACATCCCCGAAACGGAGAAGGCAATTTTTACCGAAAAATTCGGTAAGAAGGTTATGGTTTGGCAGGCAATATGCGAGTGTGGTAAAACATCTAGTCCGTAGATCACAAAGGAGACGATGAACACTCAGAAATACGTTAAGGAATGTCTCCAGAAGCGATTATTGCCGATGATCAGGCAGCACGAAGGTTAAGTAGTGTTTTGGCCTGATTTGGCGTCATGTCATTACGCAAAGGACACTTTAGCACTTTAAAAAGACATGAATCCGCGGAACTGACCGGAGGCACGGCCAATCGAGACTTTTTGGGCTTGAACCAAAGCAAAGCTTCGAAAATTCATAAAACCAGCGGACGACATCCAAAAATTTAAAAAAGTGGTCAAAATGGTGGGAAGTACCCCTGTGCATAAGCTAATGGGTCATGTTCGAGGAAAAGTTAGGAGTCTTGGCTATGATTAAATATTTTGATTAAACGAGAGTAAAATATCAAATAAAACAAAAATACAAATTTGATCTGCCAAATAAAAACTAAAATAAATATGACTCTGTTGTTATTTTGAAAGTGTTCTTATACTTTCTGTAACAGTCAATAGCAACTAAAACTTCCTTCCCTTTGTAGCAGATTCCCGGAAAATAACACTGGCTGAGCCAAGTAAAAAATCCTTTTTGTATGGGACCTACTAGTCTTAGAGATAGTCTATGGTTGAAATCCGGGTCAACGGCACTAATGTTATGTGTCACCTATTTCTACAGCCACCTTGAACTGATTTTAAAAAAAAATGTTTAAAATGAAGAATCCCGTAAAATATTAAAAGTCAGACAATTTCAGTCCGATTTGCTTCAAAATTAAAAAAATAGCTTACATTGAAGTTGCGCCATGGGTCAGAATTGACCCTAATACCAACAATCAATATGCAACTAGCGATTTGAAATTGGTTCACTGTTGTAGAACCCCTTGGTCCAAATTACACCTTGAAGCCAGCACCTTGTTAACCATATTTGCGCCTTTGTTTTGATTTGCTGTTATTTTGACAGAAAATTTGAGAGTGTGTTCATTATTAGGGGCCATTATTAAGCTTGGGACCGATGTGCTAGTACTGACTGAGCCAAGAAAAAAAATCGTCTATGCTAATACCTTCGGAAGTTAAATTTCAGTTTTTCGTAACGAGGGTCGAGAAAACGGACTTATCGGCGTAATGGTATTCACGGTAGTAGAAAACGAGGAAGTGTCATTGCAATGAATTCTGTATATACTTCTATTTTGGGTTTATCACTAAAACCTTGAATTAAATCAAATCGTTCGTCCATCATTCCGATTCAAGATGCTAACTCAATGGTGCCTAGATTTTAATGGTGTCCGAAATAGTTGCAAAAGCTAAAAATCAAATCTCTTTCTTTACGTGGTCAATTACATGTTTGTTCCCTTCAGGGGTCATCGAAGTAAAAGAGAGACAGACCGCGGCATTTTTGAAAGATCAAATCATAGCGGTGATCCGAAGCTACGGTTTTTCGATTCAGTCTACCTACTTCATTGCAATACGGCGGTAACTTTATTTGAAAAATGAAGTATACACGAATCAAACTAGAACAAACAGCATGAAAACAGATCGAAAGTGGTTCTATAGATTTTGATATGGGATATGCTCGAATAGAAAGAGCTTGATTTTCGTTCGATATTGATAGTGAACATCTTCATCGTCGCTTGACAATTATCAATTGAAGATGACTTTGCCGGGCCCTGATTACAATGGTCGTATCGAGTGGCATGACTTATCATGGAATTCAAACGAATAGTCACCTTCACCAAGTGACAAACGTCACTTCAACTCTCTTTCTTATATGGTTCAATTTCGAAACAAACTAAGCTCCCTAAAAGAAAATTCTAGACCTGATTGCCCGAGCAGGAGACACATATGAATACCTTATTTTGATTTTTAAACTGGCCTTGACAAATTAAAGAGCTCAGATTAGGAGGTAAAATACCTAAGAATTGCAAGCAAAATATCTCTCCAATAACAAAACTGGTTATTTTGGATACCTCTGAATACCTGAGAGGTACTATTTTGGTATTGTCTTACCTTAATTTGGTATTTATAAAACTAGTTATTAAAGGATTTTTTTCTGTGTAATATCAAACATTTCAGGCAAACTGAGCTGAATCTATTATTTTGCATATTTTATATTATGAATGTGCTTATTATATCGTTTAATAAATTTCATTCTTATCGTTTCACTTTAGAATAATAATCATTTGGTAGTGTTTAGTTTCAGAGAGACTAATCCTTCGTCTTTTAAGGCGTTGACTTAATATTTTAAGCATCATTTATACATTACATACATGCATTCATCATTTATATTACCGCTTCGCGTTTTCAGAAGCACATAATTCGTACAAGCAAGCAGTAAACGCGCACAATCTTCTTATTTTAGAATTGCTTCTTTTTCATCGTCGTGTTAAGTGATGTTGACGTGACTTTCAGCCTCTTGGGTTGGTTCGTCACGCCCCGGGGAGACGACCTGGACCATCAACACATGGACCAAAGAGGTTTCGACATTCCTTCCAACGGACTGCGTGATTAGAGATGTTCCGTCTCGGAGCGGCTGGAATTGATACTAGGACCCACTGGGGTGAGAGGCAACCACGCTTAGCACAGCACCGCCGATGCCGTTTCTAGATATGCTGCAGCGGCCTAAGATTTACTCAAATGTATGACTTTGAAAAGGAACGCGAGTTGGGGGTCCAACGTAGGACTCTGAACAGTTTAAACTAAACTGCCCATTACAAACGACTAGATTAGGAACCAAACCCTACTGTGTGGTCTTGAAGGTGGAAATCGCTAGAACATAAATATCACCGGCGACATGGCCGACAATGTGATTTTTATAAGACACAAATCTTTGAAACTACAGCGATTGCACATGCCAAGCTTTAATCACATTTTGCCGCACTGCAGCAAACGAGTTATTGAAGTTTGGTAAAACCGTTGCAGTTATCTTAAAATGATTCCAACGACTTTCACCTTCAGAGAGATAGGCATAATTTTCGTTTGATTATAAAATGATCCTATCCTATATCGAATTCGTTTTTGAACCTAGGTTGGAACTAGTTCCAACCTGCGATTCCCGAACTTATTGTCAGTGCAAACCTCAATCCGATAGGAGTTACAAATAAAACCGTACCCACTGACGTTTAACACACAACAAGCCGACCCAATTTTGATACCCGATCCAGTTTGGAACTGGATCAAAAACGAATTCGCTGCTAGTTTTTGACATCCATCGGTTGTAACTCCACGCAAACCGTGTCTCCGCCGTTTGGAGCACATTTCTTCTTGTCCTCTGAATCACGCAGTCTTTGTCTTGTGTTACGCTCGATGCCGTTCAGTATGTACAGCTCCAAAGGTGTGATGACTAATACCGTTGAAAGAAAACAAAAACAAACCATAAATGAAGAGCACGATTCCAATAGGAAAGACCAATCACGTTCTCACCTGCCAGTACGAAAACAATGAGCAAAGCATTAGTAGTCACTTCGCGGCCTGTGTCGGCTTGTGCGTCTCCGTGAATGTGGTAGATGGTCAATTCGATGATTTCGTAAATCCACCTCACCGATAGAACGCAGTTGCGTCCCAGCATAAGTATCTTGTTGAAGGTAATATAGCCCGGTGCTTTCTATATAGACGGCAGCAAAAAGAAACCCACTGAGGAATGGATGAACTTACTTGTCTCGCATTGCATACTCACGTCACGGATTCCGACTTGAACGAAAACAACAACAAACGTAGAAAGAACGCAAGCGATCGTGCATAACGTAAGAAGCACTAAATTAACTAGGCCTGGAAATGGAAACAAATTGAACGATATTCATGTAACGATAAAGACCAATTTAGCAGACAAAGAAGACAGTCAATCGTAAAAATTTCATACATCTTCTTTGCACCCATTGATCAATCTCGATAAAATCTTAACAAGAACGACGTACGCAGCCTTTTTCTCACTCACCGTGTTCGCAGGAATTGACGCAGTGTTCTTCGTAGAGTGCTGTCACTTTTCGGAAGTATATTATTCCGGCGATGGCCAGGACGGAGAAGCAAATCACAACATAAACGGTAGCGATCACACGAAATAGCCTTGACTCCATGATTTTTTAGCGTTATTTAGAATGGAGCGATCCAACACTATACCGAGCTGCGCGACAGTGTGAAGCGGAGTGAAATGAACGGATGAGATCACGGCGCACTGCGGCGGATGAACAATATACACTCCTAGAAGCAAATTGAACGAAATGTGCCGAGTACCTTGAATGGATGTTTATTTGGTGTCTGGTGGTTGAACTCCTGCTTCTACTTGAAAGCAATGATAAAATCATCATTCGTTTAACCTAGTCCTAATACTGACACAAGGAAATTATCTGCCAAATTCATTCAGATTAAAAGATATCAAAATATGTTGACGTAATTTAAATGTTTCAATTTCATCATGCCGTTGGTGCTATTGTGTTTTGCGTGTATGCGCAGAGCGGGAGGAGTTGCTTCGGTCGTTCATGAAATGAATGCCGATTGAATGAGACGTGAGTGAGGAGGGCCAAATGAACGAATTGATTCACGATGTTCTTTCATTGCCTGGGGATAGGTTCTCTCAACGTTATTCGACAAATAATGACAGTTCATCCATTTTGGCGCCAACCCGAGGTTATTATCTTTGCACGGTCGTCTTCGTTTACTCGGTTTTGAGTATTTATAAAACAATTTCAAGAAAATAATTGATTGACATCACTAATATTTTTCTGATATTGAGTTTTATTTACCATGATACTGAGTTACGTCTACTCAAACTGCAACAAATATGAGTGTAATTCGATTTTGATTTAACAGCTACATCAATTGCTCACATTACGAAAATGGCTTTGGGTAATGCTCTGTGCTGCACAGAGAGGAATTTGATAGTCAATTTTACCATTATTGAGGGTTAGGATGACTATTGCAGCATAGTGATTTTGAACCGACTATGATCATGGTCAAAAATACCATTAAAATAGTTGATCCATAGTTAATTTGCCATAATGTCGGAAAAGCCCTTGTTACCATGATCATAGTCAAGAACGCCATGAACGTGGTGAATTCGTCCATTTTATTGTAACCATTATATGCAATAATCACCTTGACCATGATTTAATTGTCGGTATAACGATAGAATTTTTCACAGAGTGAGTTATAACTTAGTAAGGCCAAAGGTTTTTTTGACGATATTTTTCTTGTTGATGCTTCTGTTACCCTTGTATCAGATTGCAAATCCGTATTCTGAACACAGCAGTTGCTGAACCCAGTGTGATCACAAAAACTACGTCGGATTTCGTTTACTCGGTTTGTGCTTGTTATCATTATTGTTGCGATGATAAGAGACATCAGTTCCGTTTATTAAGTTGTTGTTTTGATTTTTTAGTTTTGGAAGGATCACAAACCAGCCGTCGGCTTTGTTTGTGTTGGTAAGCGAGCTGACAGCAATCTCTTAGATGGACTGTTTGCTAGATAAACCAACTTCGTATTTAGGATTGTGCATTTACGTACATAGATTTAACATCAAACCCTTTATAACGTTCAAACAAATAAAAAATGATCAGAGATAATAGAAATCATGGAGTTTATTTTTGCAAATGTGTTAGGGTGCAAACAGTCGTCATAATTTTTCAAAGGAGCGTCGTCATTTTAAACAATATTCGAAAGCATTTTTTTTAAATTTCTTGCAAAATCTAATTGGTGTAAATAAAATTATTTTCCTTGTGTTCCGGTTTTTAACAGAATAAACAAGTGACACGTGGCATGAACATGAGCATGATTGACCGTCCGAGGTTGCTATTCCGTTATTGCCAGCTGTAATTACACGGAGAACCGTTAGATGATGCGTGTGCCAGTGCTGTAAATTATCAGTTCGGCTCAATGTGATTCATTTCGACTATAACTCGTTCTTGAAGCTGATTTTCAAAACATTATTGTGTTTTAAAATTGCTGTGCCTGATTATTTTCTTAAATTAATCTCACAATGTATTGCTCTGACTCTAACCATAGCTATTCAAGCCTGAATCTCAGCGTGGAATGGAACTTCCACCCATAAACGTAAATTTCAAAGAAATCGTCAAATAACAATAAGTAACTAGTGTCAATATCGGGTGGCGTGTGACGAACGTCGGCATGATATTTTGATATACTAGCAGATGCCGCATCTTCCCCACATCATTGGGCACCTCGACTAAGTGAACTACAAACTAAGCTCAGTTTACCCATAATCGCAAAAAACAGTGCACATTCTTATATATGGGTAAAGTTGGCTCTACCCATGTTTAAGTAAATTTGTATTGAAAAAAAAAATGCTTTTTTTAACTTTAGTTGTTTCAAATTTATCAATATTTTCATTTCGTGTTAATCTAGGTGCTCCGACTAAGGAGTGTATCGAAAAGTAGTTATAAACTTCCAAATAATGAAATTAGGTATGAAACATGGTTAAAATTCAACATACTATTTCAGTTTGCCATAGCTTAACAGTATTTACAAAAGATCCAAACGGATAAATTAGTCATCATGTTCATGTCAGTAGAATGCCCGTACCTTTGATCTTAAAACTACCATCAAATTCTAAACAGTGACATCCTTCTTACACACTGTACCATCCATCTTAAATATACGCTTGACTATTGCCCAATAGCGTTCGATCGGTCGCAACTGGGGACAGTTTGGTGGGTCTGATGTCTTTTTCTACGAACTTGATGTTATTCTCCGTCAGCCACTGTTCTAGAGTGGATTTGACGTAATGTGAACCGATGCCAAGTCTGGCCAAAATCAGAGGCAGGGACTGGTGCTTTCTATACAATGGTAGCAACCTGTTCTTCAAACATTACTTATGATAACCAGCATTTATCGTTCCTTTGTATAGATAAATTGAAGAGACTGGTTAGCAAGGCAGGTCGCAAATCAAATGAGCACCTTCTGACCGAATTTCTCCATCGCAACAGCTCGTGATCTGCAGTTGGCAAACGTTCCCCAACAGATTTGGTATAAAACTGCGGTCCCGGTAGCAGGTTAGTCTTGCATCTTCTTTAACGTATGTTTTGTCATCCATCAATATGCACTGGTCAACATTGTCCAAATATTGGCACAGCTGTACAAGCTATTCGAGCCCTGATTTTGAGCTTCGAGTATTGCCTTGATTGTTGATCTTTGACACTTCCGAATTTTTGCAGTCGTCGAATAGATGCAGATTGTTCGTTGAATCATTCCATGATGCTGTCCAAATCAGTTGCAGACGATTAATCGGTGCTTTTGGCTAGAATCTGAAAGCACTGCTTAAGACCGAAATGCGTTGTATAGTTGCCGGTCGAGCATTATCTTGCAACTGGTAGGGAACACACTCGGTACCAAGTGTCGATGTTTCTTTTGTAACAATTCCGAGTGAATACAGCATTATCCAATGGTAACTCGAATGCACCGAATGATCAATTTTTGCCATGTAAACAAGCAAATGTCGCGCTACAACTGTTAACAAATGATATACAGCAATAAATTTATGCATGGTAAATGACGCTCATGATACCTACTTTGCGACATATGTACTAGTTATGTATTAGCCAATCTAATGTATTCACTCTGTTTATTGTATCGTACTACGTCGGTGCAGTCATAACAAACTCAATATAAGTGAAACACGTTCCTTCTCCCATGTAGCATCAGTATAACAAGTTATTGCACATCAATAGATAACTAAAAACAAACAAAACTAATTTTAACTGAGTACAAATGGAATCAATTATTGCACAAGAAGATAACAACGATTTTGGTCTGAAATTATAAATTATTCTGTTGCACAATCTGTTCGAAATTGAATGAATAGAATGAACCAAGAAGACAGTCCAAAGTCATCTCCAGAACCATTGATATTTGAATCCTTTTGTTGAGTTCTTAATTTATTAGCATCAGTTAATCTTCTTTAACAATAAAGACGAGATCTAGAAGGAGGTCCAATCAACAGTGATCTCATTCGATTGGCATGTATATTCAACAGCTCTGATCGAGTCGACAAACGTTACAGTCGGTACTGCTCGATAGCAGGTTAGTATTCATCACTTTTAAGTGTTTTTTTCCCTAGTAGCACAGCAACTAGACCATATTGGCACAGCATAAAGCATGACATTTTGGTTTGAATGCCTTGATTGTGATCTTTAAACTTAAATGTTTGGTCAAGTACCAGACCAGCTATAGGTTTTTGTGGGAATACTATAAGTGGAATTTTGGTAGCCTTGGGAGAAATCTTCCATTTTTGTAAATAAGAAGAGAAAATGTCTAAAATTTTCTACAGTCCCCTGCAAATGACACGAAGACTTCTTCCTTTAGCGAAAATGCCTGTGTCATCGGCAAACAAGGATTTCTGACAATCCTGAGACAAATCAGTGACGTCGGAAGTAACAATGTTATATAATATCGGCCCAAAAATGCTATCCTGAGGAACTCCAGCTCTAACAGGTAGGCGATCCTATTGGAAATTCTGATAATATACCAGCAGAGTTCTGCCAGTTAAATACTTTTGAATTAATATCATAATATAGAGCGGCAAATTAAAGTTTTTCAATTTAGCAATCACACCTTCATGCCAAACACTGTTGAATGAATGAATGCTTTTTCTATGTCTAATGGTACTGGTAGAAATGTAGGATTTACTCCTTGATGACTGTTGTGAACAGCCGAGGAATGAGTACCTGGTCGGGAACGTGAAACCCCAAAAATTGGATTTGGGATCCTTCACAGTACAGCTGTCCTTGGCTTGAGAAGAATCATCACAATGAATGCATTGGGCATCTATGTGACAATTTTTTGTCCCGTAACCCCGTCCCTAGCATTAACGGCACTGGGTGAGATGTTGATGAGATGATATCCTCCAGTGTTCCCACTTAACTCGGACATGGAGCATAAGGCTGGCTTTTTCCAATGCCTTAAGGTTATTCAGTTCATTTGATTTAAAATTAACTAAATAAAAATCGTAAAGCATCCTATTGTGAGAATCGCCAGGTTGGAATTAAATTTTCATTTTTATTACTTGAACTGATGTAACTCCAAGCAATTTAACTAGTTCTTGTTTGATCTCACCCTGGGATTCACCACGGGCCAGACCTTTTAAGACAACCTTTACAAGAGGTTCAGTTTTGGTGTCGTATGTGAAAAAATTAATGCCTCTTTGAGCAAGATACTGCAGGAGAAGTTCGAATCCGATAAAGGTTTCAACCAATACACGGCATTCTCCCCGACGACCAGTTTGAAAAGAAAATTTGGAATCTTTAACAAAATTCGTGAGTTCCTTACGGAGACCACGAAAATCGGAGGTTGCTACCACAATAAGGGGAACATTTTCTTTCCTTACATTGATTCGGGAATGTTATGATGAATTTTGACTGACTGATGAATCCTTCCCATCATCGGTGAGAATATCAAAATGATAACTCAAATCAATATCGTCAGAAGGGGAATCCAGAGATTGCCCCTTTCTTTTGCGTTTAGGCGCCATATTCTTCGAAACGAGTACCTATCAGATTCTATAAGAATCTGAAGGACCGAAGAAGAGTGTTAAATTAGGAATACAATAAACAATAAACCGAAGGGTCAAAGAGAATTTTTTCAATCCGATATCCAAGTCGGATTACCTGGCGCAGACAAGGATCGAAAAGGAAGAAGGGTGAAAATAAAATAAAAATTGCAGTTAATGTTGAGCACTGAATTTTGTTATAGCTAGCAAGAATACTTCCTTCATCAAAAAGAAAATAGAACCGCACGGCATGAGAGCTCGATGCGGACTGAAAAAAACCATACTTCAATTGATTCATTGCACCGAATGTATTAACCTCACTTTTTGACAGTTCAGGGAGTTTGTTTACAAGGTGTTAGAATTTGAACCGCTCAATCAAATATTTTCATTTGCTTTTTCCGCATTCTGCACGATTGGATTCAGGAAATGATAGTATAATAAGCACTAGTGTATGTTTTTCTGTAATTTTACTTCAATTTTAATGAATTTAGACTACAAAATCTCAAACCGATCTCGCCGAAAATATTCTAAGTCCACGTAAACCAGCTCCCTTAACTGTCAAAACTGCATTGATGACGCCATCGTGCAATGATCTATATGGGTAAGTACAAGGTAAGAATCAAAATCCCATTAATGGGTAAAATTTTACCCATTTCCCCAAAAAGGGAGTGAACCTATAGACACTGTATATAGACCGGACAACGCAAAATCATACAATCTGGTAACCCTGAAAAATGTCATAAATTTGAGCAACTGATCTGGCACCACTTGTATTTGTACAAACTTGAAGTAAACAGCGCAATAGGCTAAAAATAAGATTCGGTTTCGATGTTGGTAGTTTGTTTTGATTCCGTTTGAAGATTTTCATTAAAAAGCATAGCGAAAAGTGCCGTGTAAAAAATGCACATTTACTGAATATGGAAGTAGAAAATCCCTTATTTGTTCATAATTTGCTTTTGTCAAAACAATACTTGCTCCTTTAAAGTGAATAAAAGGTTGACAGTCCGTTTGGCTGCATTTTTTGACAGGTCGTTTGGCTGCATAAGACAACTGTTGTCCGGTCTATATACAGTGTCTATAAGTGAACCCATTAAATGCGTAAACTCAATTTACCCATTTATGGGTATATGACATGAATGTCAAAAAATGGGTATTTGTTTACCCATCTCTAAAAATTAAATTTTGTGGAAAATGGGTAAAACAATACGCATTATCAGATTTGAATTGCACTGAATATTTATTTGTTGAAGTTAATGTTACCCATGATAAATTTCTTTTGGGTGTGGTGTATTGCCCTGTACTGAGTTAGAAGTTTCTTTAGCAATCCTTTCTATTCAGTCAAATGCAGTTGGTTTGGATGGTGTGGATTTAAAGTTCATAAAGATTATCCTGCCCTTCATAATTGTTCCTATTACTTATATGTACTCAGTAGCAAAAAAATAAAGCCGAGCAAAATTTTGCTTTAAAAAAATGCCATATTCAACCTACTGTAACTTTGTCAATTATCAATATTTTTAGCTGTAACTTTTACCACACTATGAAACTATATGTATAGAACTTATGTGGTCGGAATTTTATGTTGATCAGGTTTATAAATTTTATGTTTTCATCACATATGTGAAAAAAGTCATTTTTGGACATACCAATTTCAAAAATCCGTATTTCTGTGAAAAATTTAGATAACATATTTTAAATTCCCCAATAGTCAAAAAATAATGTGGTCGAAATTTGAAATGTTTCCATCAAGTGGTTTGGACTACAGCTGGCGTCAAAGTAGACGCATCAACATGAGTATTTCCCTTTTTCACCCGATATTGACCGTGCTGAAATATCGGTGCAAAAAAAAAGCCGAGATGAATTCTTCTAATAATAGGGTGTGTGTTCCTTGACTCAGCCTATTATGCAACCATCGATTACATTTGTTATTATAACTCATAAAGTTTTTAAGCTGTAGCCGAGATTCAACTAGTAAAACACTTGTAAAAATAAGTTTAATAAGACATTTGGTAGAATGTATCACGAATAGTTACACAACTCTTGTTATAAAGTCAGAAACATTCGAATGATATGGATTTAATGTCGGTCTATTGGCGCCAAATTGGGTCTATTCATGGATGCAACTTCGTCCCATTCGATGGATTTATTACTAAATGCAGTCTTTGTACGGTTTTTTCTTCAAGTTTTATGAATTAAGGCATTGCTAGCTGTATTTCATTTACTTATTACAACATTCCACAAAACAAGCTCAAGTAAAACTACCTCGAAACACTTAAGTGATGTTCATGTATGATTTATTAGTCATTCAATAATGAAAACATTATAATTCACTATACAATGATTTTGTTCCTTCGGTTTGTGTTAAGATGAGGCACTTGAATATAAACAACCACAAACTCATGCATTTCTACTTGAAATTTTCCAATAACAACCTTTTTTCTACGTTATTGATACAACAGGCCATAGTTGGGAACATACAAAAACTTATGTCCCCAACATTGGGTCTACGATTTTCTCGTTTAATCATTGTTATTTCAGCAATGGGAACAGTTAGTTTGTAACGTGTAACTATTTTCTGCACATCCAGACTGCATTGTTTGCTTTATCGACTCAATTAAGCCAAATTTAGATCACTTAAAGATAGGTAGAGCATCTGTTCAGCTTAACCGGTGAAATCATGATGCCCCAAAAGTGCAAGAAATCGAAAATTACGCGAAAGTGAACAACTATAACATGATTGATATTGTCTCAATTGCTTTGGATATCATCGGTCATCGTAATAGCAACGTGATTTTGTTGATTATCGCTAAATTAATGACACATTTGGTACATAGGCCGAATGAAGGAGCTAGGCTAACATTACATCCCCTTACCCTACTTTATAACACTGTATACGTAGTTTTTTCAATCCAATTGATGCTGTATGCCATATTTTGAAGTTCTTCGTGGGTAACAGTAGTTATTTTGGATATTTCAGGCGTAACAAATCATGTGTCTTAATAAGATTTGATTTTAGTTTTAGAATTTTAATGTTTGTTTGAATTTTTATTATATATTTTTAATGTTTTTAGAGATTGCTCCTTTGTCTCAATGAAAAAGCGTGATGTTGTCTTGATTTTCTGACAAGATGTATAGGAAAGGCTTGCAAGATGGAACACGATCCGTTTTTTGCTCTTAACATGCATATTTTTAATTTTTTCGTGAATCCAAAGACATTTTTTGAAAGAAGAACTAAAAGGCTCCAACTTTGCCCAAAAAATTGGTTATTTATAGTCATAAAAAAAAAGTTATGGCGTATTTTCAAAACCCATCAAGAGTTGCAATTTCAAAAAATGGCTTGTAAGATGGAACACCATTCGGTTTTTGCTCGTAACATGAATAATTTTGATTTTTTCGAGGATCTTTCAAGTTGGCCCACGGAACTGATTATTTATAGCCATAAAAAAAAATTATGGCCGATTTTCGAAATCCATCGAAAATTGCAATTTCAAAAAATGTACTTTTATATTTTAATTTATTGTTCCAAACATAAAAAATATCATTCATATGTTTTAAAACGAAAAAAATGTGTTCCATCTTACAAACCTAACAGTGTTCCATATTACAAACATGACGCCATTAACACTAAACATCAAAAAGTTGTTTCACTTTACGATTTGTTTAGAAATGCCTTTGGATCATAAAAATACACCAAAAATGCTAGCCAACACAAATGTTAACCTTTTGATATCGATGGGAAATGTCCACTTACTAAGCACAAGACATAAGTGCTATTTTAATTATGCAAACATTGAAACCTGGAAGAACTGAATCAAATGAGTTTTGTTCAAGACGTCGACACTGTCGAGCTCTTCTATTAAGTAGAGCTTAATTGCACTGGTTCAATTTGTTTCGAGACCTTAGTTCTTGTTTCGATACTTTAATTCGTTATTTCGACACTTTAGTTCGTTGTTTCGACACTACTTAGTTCTGGTTTCGACACTTAGTTATTTGTTTCGACACTAGCAGTAGCCCGGAAATCTCTAAGACGCTCAAATATGGCTCCCAGAGCCTTTGGTCACACTCAAGTCCACAATTCGTCGGAATGTATGTCAAATTGTCACAAATGTTCTTCAAGCTAGGTCAATCTAGAATTTGAGTAGCACTCTCAGACACAAAGGGAACCGTAAGACGTTCGAATAGAGGTTGCGAATAAAACGTGATCTCGCCTTGACTAACTTTGTGAAACTAATGTATTTTCTTTTGTGCGCACAAATTTTATACATTTCATTATTTACATAAAACTATATACATCAAAGCTGGGAGAGAACTCCACATTTACATTTACTGACAAATGGTAATTGTATACATATTCGACATTTACATACTGCCGGCTCGGTCAACACACGGTCGATACTGACGACGACGACAACGATGATGATGTTGCTGATGTCTCGTTACCCACACGCTCGTCCCTGCGTCGATGACGATTAATCTTGTTATTCGTGACTGCGGTAGGGTAGGTTGGTTCATTGTTGGCCCAATTTACTTTGAACAAGTTTATTCACTTCAAAAGCAAATGAAAATTGAAGAATAGTAAAAAAAATGAGGTTAACACTTGTCAGCGCGATAGTGTTGTCGCTGTGAAGGTCAAAAGTGGCGCTATTCCATCTTACAAGCCTTTCCTCTAGAAAAAATGTGCAAAAAGTTGACATCCATGAGATTTTTTTTCAAATAGTAACGACTAAAAATTGTATGACACTCTTTACCCTTTAATCAAGAACACAACCTAGCTAACCTAACGTATCGAAAAAAAAAAATCTCTAACCTGTAATGGTAACTATTTGACGAGCATTGACTCCTTTTTTCCCCGCTAGCTGAAACTTGAAAAACTTAGTTCTAATCAATTTTCAGTTCTTGGAAATCAACAAACTGAATATTTAAATCAATGTGATAGCTTTTGGGAGCCATACTTCATGAAGAAATATATTTCATAGTTAACGGGTGGCAGCTAAAATTTTGGAATTTCTTTCTCAAGCTGTCAAAAAAAAGACAAACATAGTTGAAGAAGATCTGATTTATTCAAATAAAAGATACATTGTCCATTGTTGAAAAAAAATTAGTGAACATTTGAAAACGGTCCGTAATCGGATGTTCGGCGAAACTTCCGTTTGATGTCGGAACAGGAGCGTTGTACGGCCTCCATGTCAACTTTGCGAATGCATCTCTTGATTCTACCAATCAACTGTTTGCAATTCGTGGCTCTCCAGTTATTTTTGTACACCAAGGAACTCAAAACCCCGAAGAAATCTTCGATTGGGCGACACTGAGGCAGATTTGTCGGGTTGTGGTTTTTGGGTACAAATGGGATCGAATGGGTATTCAGGAACGATTGTGTTTTTATGGCGTAATGCGATCACGCTTTATCCGGCCAAAATACGTATTGTCCATCAGCATGATGTTTTTGTAGAAACGGGATAAAAATTTTCTTCAAACATTTGTTCTGGAACACATCTTGATTGATTGCCAAACCAGAGGGCTTGAACCATGGCTTAGAAACGCCTTTCTCGGAAATGGCAATGTACAGCATCACTTTCTGTTCAAACTTATGTTTAAACTTATATTTTATGTTCGGAGGTGTAGTAGAACTATCCGTTGAATAGTATCGATCGTTTCCGGGAATCTGCGTCTTCGAAAGAGGAAGTAGCTTTCGTCGTCCAAAACAAAACTTTTTCCGGAATAATTTTTACACAACCAACGGCATTGGGATTTCAGCGTTGAAATCTGTGCATCAGTATATTCCGGGGCTCGTGTCTTCTTTCGGCACTTTATTCCGACTCTTTTCAATGTTTTGCAGATGTACTGGTGAGAACAGTTGAACTTTTTTGCGGCATCCCGTTGGCTCAGTGAATCCTTGTTGTTGAAGGCACGAGAAAGAGAAGGATGTCCTTTTGCGTCCATAATTTTGGCTGGTCTTCCACTACCTTGCTTGAGAGCAGTTGATGGGGATCTTAGGATATGGTAAACAGTCGAAGTCGCAACATTTTCGCTTTTAAAATGTTGTACCGTATACGTTTTGCCGAGATTTCTGTGCAGTTCGTAGAACTGTACAACGCGCTCGCGAAATACTTCTTGTTTCGACGGCATTTAGAGCAAAACTGAGCAAGCATAAACAAAACAGAAAATACTATCAGAAAGAGGAGAGAAAGAGCTAATGCATACACACTCTTATATCTCTCTGAGCTCGTTTGTTGTTGAGCATAGAGGCCTTGAAAAAATTCCAAAATTTTAATTGCCACCCGTTAGAAAGTGTATAAACGGAAAATGTTTATTCAACTATTCATGATATGGGCCAAACCGGTAAATGTAACATCGCTAATCAATGTTTTTCTGTTTCACGGTACTGTAGCTTCGTGTTATTAAGAATACGTATTAATTATAACTTTTTGTTTGATTCAGTATTTACAAGTATTGTTTCCGTATCTACGATATTTTAATAGAGCATATGATACGATATTAGCCGGGCAAGACGAGACGGCGCGTATCCGTATTTCAGCATGGCAAAAGGTTGCAGTTGTCTTATCCTATTCGAAGATTTAATCCGTTTCTATAAGCATGAGCAAGATTATAAACATGATTGTTCGATCGTGGTTGCTATTTCGTTGCTGCCGAATTAGCTGTTATTACACAGAGAATGCGTGGGACTAGCATAACTCATCAATATATAAAAAATGGTATTCTCAAATTAAGTCAATAATTCAAGCAAAACAATGCATTAGGTCCTAAGTAACATTGAGAGATTCTCTTCGTCGACTTTCTATTTGGTTAATAGCTTGTCTATTAAACGATTTGCTGATGTTTTAAACGTATTGGATCCCTTACCACACGTTATACTACCGTACTGTATATTGAAAATAGTTAAACATGTTTTTACATAGCCGTAGGAACGCAAAGAGAAAGTCGACAAAGAGAGTCTCTCAATGTTACTTAGGACCTAATGCATTGTTTTGCTTGAATTGGCGCCTGCCACTAGAATATTGGCTAACATGATTGGGTTCTTTTTAGTAAACGATAAGCAGAATTCACGCGGCGTTTAGTAAAATATTTTAGGAGTACCGATTTTTGATTTGAACTTTTTTATATAAACAATAAGGATACTATTGGAACGATTCACAAAATGGAATAGTGTTTTACTTGCCCCAGGGTATGGTGGTACGGCGAGCATGGCAAACCAATATTATGGATTAAAATTAATTGTGATCCCCACCACCAGTCCACCCTGCCGGTAGTCCACCATATCTCACCAGGAAGCATTTTTGTTGTTTTTTTTTCTGTGCAACCTCGATCACTCGCATCGCCGAATTATAAATAACCGAAATAATACGAAACGTGCCAAGCCTGATAGCAAAATAGTTCGTAGTAAAGCATCGACACAACCGTTCACAGCCGATGCTCGAAGCAAACTCTTTTTTCGTAAACTTTTAATTTTTACAACTGTATCAAGAAAGTAGGAGCTTGTTAAGAACAATTTATGCGAATCAATTTTAAATTGCGAAATAGAATACATACTTAAGCACTCTTTTACTGTTTAGCATGACAATGGCATAAATCAAGAATAAGGTGAAAAGGTTCATTGACAGGAAGTTCAGCAATCAAATACATACCACAAAAAGTCGAGAACACGCGCATGAACCAAGAAGAAAGCTGCTATCAATTTCGATATTCATTACTTCTCATTCAAAATTTGATATTGAAGAATAGCAAATAGAACGCATACTTATTTGTTACTGAAGAATAAAATTACCTAAATTATTTGCTGATTAATCGTGAGCAACATTTTAGTACAAATATAACGGCTTGCTTACATTTGTGACTTACTTCGGTCCAAAAGTTATACTTGATTTTCCTGTTTAGATAATATCAGATAAAATAATTAAATTAGAGGTAAATTAAGAGGGTACAAATCATAAGCTATAAACCACTAAAACTCGAAATGTATGTTTGTTAAAAGCTAACCACTTATTTGAACAACCATAAAAAAATTGATCTATCGAAACGTTGTGAGTACGGAGAGTAAAAAACTGTGTTTTAGAGGTGTTATTTTGTCAATTTATTCTCGTAAATCACTCATTTCATCAACATGGATTTTGTTCATAAACAAAAGTGTCGTCTTTGTATAAAACATTTTTAATGGTTATCATATGCTATCATTAAACCTTCTTTAACAATGCACGAAATGAATTTTGTGAGGATCAACCAATTGCTACTTCCCTTCAATCGTACTAATACAATTTGGTATTACTGCTTGGGTGGGCTGGAATAATTGATTTATCAAAAAAAAAAAAAGTTAAAGCGCTATCGAGAGTTATAAGTTCACCATGAACAAGTGAGATCTTGCCATAAAAGTCCGAACCTCATGTCAGGAACATTAAATATGCTGAACAACTCTTCGTTGTTTGTGCTTTTTTTTAATATCATATCATAAAAAGGATCTGTCAGCCAATCCCGCATTCACCAGAGAGACGTTTCTTTTTTATTAATAAAAACATATTCTTAGCACCTTGTGTTGTTTTCGTACAATGAACGAATGTTCTCTCTGTGTCAACAAATGCTTCGTGTTTTTGACTGTTACACGGGTGGCATTAAATACGAAGGTAGCTATTCGAAAAGTACAATTCAATTTTGTTGCAGAAAACATCAAATAGAATTGTTAGTCTTACCTTCGATTTCGTAATAAAAGCGAAATATAATTTTCAGTGTGGGTGAGAGGAACGTGGAGGAAGAGTACATTTTCAGTACAAACTGTTAACAAACCCGGTGTTCGTATACAAAATTCAACTTGACTGTAAAGTGAATAAAGGGTGATACGGTTAAAATTTGGTCAAGGGAAAACGCGTGTAAATCGGTGAAATCGTTTATTTAAAAAATCAAATTAAATTTCTTTTTCAAGTTCAATTAGTATAAAATTCAGGAAAAATATTCAGTTAGGCTTCCGCTTTTCCAAATCCGAATTGCCGGGCCTTACGCTTGACCCCTGCCATCAGATTTTGTACAGGCA
Source organism: Aedes japonicus (assembly GCA_034211315.2). Taxonomy (NCBI): domain Eukaryota; kingdom Metazoa; phylum Arthropoda; class Insecta; order Diptera; family Culicidae; genus Aedes; species Aedes japonicus. Next base: position 67,535 of record JASCZW010000194.1, on the reverse strand, counting down.
CCTTGTCCACCTTCTTCGCCGCAGAAAGCCAGTTTGCCTTGAACTGCTGCTCGTCCTTAGCAGTTTTTTTGGTCTTCTTTAGGTTCCGCTTGACAATAGCCCAGTATTTCTCAATTGGGCGGAGCTCTGGCGTGTTGGGAGGGTTCTTGTCCTTAGGAACCACCTGCACGTTGTTGGCGGCGTACCACTCCATGGCCTTTTTACCGTAATGGTAAAATGCCAAATCCGGCCAAAACAGTACGGAACAACCGTGTTTCTTCAGGAAAGGCAGCAGACGTTTATTCAAACACTCTTTCACGTAAATTTCTTGGTTGACAGTCCCGGAAGCTATGAAAATGCTGCTTTTCAAGCCACAGGTACAGATGGCTTGCCAAACCAGATATTTCTTTGCGAACTTTGACAGTTTCGTGTGCTTGAAAATATCTGCTACCTTTCCCCTTCCTTTTGCCGTATAAAACTCCTGTCCCGGAAGCTGCTTGTAGTCGGCTTTGACGTAGCTTTCGTCGTCCATTACCACGCAGTCAAACTTCGTCAGCATCGTCGTGTACAGCCTTCGGGATCGCGCTTTGGCCGTCGTATTTTGTTTATCATCGCGATTTGGAGTCACTACCTTCTTGTAAGTCGATAGTCCGGCTCGTTTTTTGGCTCGATGCACGGTTGTAGACGATACACCCAGCTTATTTGCGGCATCTCGGAGAGATAGGTTAGGGTTTCGCTTGAAACTACCGGCAACTCTCTTTGTCGTCTCAGCGGCTTCCGGTTTTCGATTCCCCCCCGATCCAGACTTCCTGGCTGTCGACAAACGTTCCCCAAACACTTTAATTACATTTGTAACGGTTGATTTGGCAACTTTTAGCGATTTTGCCAACTTTGCGTGCGAGTAGCTCGGATTTTCGCGATGCGCGAGCAAAATTTTGATTCGCTGCTCTTCTTGCTTGGACGGCATTTTGACAACTGAAGAGTGAATTCCAAAATCAAAATAGGAGCAACATTCTACACACACACACCTTCAAAATGAGGGGTGTTCAGGTTTTTTAAATGCAAAATTGAAAGAAATACGTCAAGTTGATATTGACCAAATTTTGACCGTATCGCCCTTTATTTCGACACACTACAGTTCTCGCTAGATTTTGGCATAGTTCCTGTTTAATGCGGTTCGATTTTGAAGCATGTGAAAAATCGAAGGTTATTAAAACCCTTTTTGTTGTTTTCATTCCAGAACAAATTTAGAATAGTTTAATCTTGTTCCCAGAATCGGACGGGTATTGTGAAATACTGTGAGTGAGAGTAGAGAAGATAATCCAACCGTCGTTCAGGCGAATTGTCACAAAGTGAGAGCTTGATCCTCACTCCAATGAGTGGAACTTGAAAATGTCCCTGCTCTACTGGTCAACCAGGCGTTGAGTTGTCCTTGTTGAGTATTCAGTGTGTGCAACCACTGGTTGAAGACGATGTAATTCTCTCTCTCTTTCTCTCTCTCTCTCTCTCTCTCTCTAAAAAAGTTTGCCCTCCCCTATTTGAAATCCTGGCTACGTCTATGCTGGGCTGCCCTAGGATATTTTGATATTCATTGTGGTTTATTGAATTTCATTTCTGAAATTTCTAAGATGATATTGAAAAATAAATTTGTTTATTCTCGTTACGTTTGTTGTCACAAGCTTATCGTTTGCTAAACTTTTTGTCAAGACTGGTTTTCAGGCAATTCGCTACTATCTTCAGTTTCTGCGCTCTTGATATCATTTCTTTCCCTCACATACCGGAGGATTCCGTTTATCAGCCAAATTTCAAAGATGAATATTCCTAAAAAAATAAAAGCAATAAACAACATACATTTTGCAAACTACTCTTATTTTCTTTAACTTTGAGGCATACCTGTAAGTAGCACCACTATGATTATCAACGCAACCAAACCTTTTTCCATTTGCCGACGAATGATCATCACAGTCAGATATTCGATTACAGTGTAAATGATCATTATTGTATTGGTTAGAATTGTGAATACTTTGTTAACTTGGATAAGCTTCTGTTTATGCTAAAAGTATTGATTAAATTTCTGTAGGATCTGCGATTGACTGACCAGTTTGCAATACCTACTGAACCAATTCCGATTATCAAAAGAAGATTAAAAACGATGCACATAAACGTCAAGATCAATTTGAGGAATTCTGCAAAATCATGGATACCCCCTTCAATAGAACCAAAGTCAGTAGATATTTTCATTATACCGTATTAATCAGCACTAAATACCAATCTTCACAGAACATTTGACAGCTTCAAGTACCGAAAGAACAATCTTAACAGTCGCGAAAAAGTAGCCCAACGAACGAAACTTCTCAGTTTGTACCATTCTGCTTCTCGTTTCCAGGAATGCACCTCCCATACTAACGACACATCAGCTTCGTCAAGATGCATACAAACCGCTTCCACAAGTCTCGTACTGATCCTCATTAATCAACATCCAATCTCTAATGAATGAACGTTGTTCAACACCATTTCTTACAAGCTCATTTCTGCTGCAATAAATTCAACCACTGCTCAAAACACAATCGAGCCACCACAATCAGAAAACCCGCGCGTAAGATTTGTATCAAAATATTTTCCTATCCTAATCTAGTGACTAGTAGCTTCTAGTCGACTCACCCCGCGGCAATGAATAATCATGGCAAGTATTTTTACATACGGTGGATAATGATTCAACCCCTCGACACCATTCCTGCCAATACAAGTGACGTCCGGTCACTCTCCTCCCCAAGTGGAATGGATATCGTCTGAGATGGGAAATCGCGAGGCGAACGCGTGATGATTTCAAAACGAAAATAAAAACCATGAATAATCGCCGCGCACATCGGTCTTGGGTCCGCCTGAGCGCTTTCCACAAATGGAAATACATTTCTTCAAACCGCCGATTAATACTATTTTAAGTATAAAAATACCCGTCCGACATGAGGGTAAAAAACATCAGCCACAGTAAATTGGATGACTTGTTGACGATGATGATGCGTTCGAGTTTCTTTTTTCCGGACTTATGAGCTTGGTTCAAGTTTACATGGTTTTCCTTCTCCCGGCGAAAATAGCCCGACCCTGGCAAAGTGCTCTCACATCTATTGCCTCGACGACTCGAGATTGTTTGTCTCCTGGTGCAAAGGTTTCTGGTGCCACAAGGACTCCTCCCCATCCGTCCGATAAGCCGGCCAATGGATGCGACCTTGAAACCAATATCTCGCATCATTCATTATACGACGAATGCCTCCTCCGTGGAACCGGGCGGCCGGCATTGACATACGATTGTCGTCGTCGTCGTCGTCGAATCCAAGTCTAAGAAGATAATCCTCAGGTTTTACTTTTCGTTGGTTGCCTATTTCGAACGCGGTTGCTTTCTCAGCGTAGTTCAGCACACCTGAAAATAAATATGCTGCAATATTTTCAGATTTTCGCTACAAATACGCGTTGGCAAGCGTTGAGCATTCCTCCTGATAGCGGACTGAGACAGCGAGACAGAGAATTCGGATTCAATTTGTTAGTCGAAGTTGATGTTTAAAGCTGGTGGTGACACTATTTTCGCTGAAGCTGAAGACATGTGATCTTTTAGACTTCATTGCGATCTTATTTATGTTTGCAAACTTTCTTGTTTAAGTATCAAAGTCTAGCTATTCTACATTCAGTTCAATAATTCCAATCAAACAAGTTCTACACCCAAAATAAAAAAGCAAGATTGTAATGCAATTTCGCATGATTTGGTTTCATTTCTCGTAATGGATCGCAACTTGGAGAAAGAAAGCAACATTGGTCGTGGGCAAAAAAGCAACACATCAATTCGATTAGAAAAATTCAATGTGTGCGTGATGTTGTTCAGTTGATTAGTAGTAGTAAATTCAATGGCGCACAAAAAAAAAAAGATTACGATCCGCTACCGAGAGTCGAACCACGACCGTCAGCATGACGGCTCTTCACTGTAACCATCCAGTCACCACAACAAGTTGAGGTGAATGGAATAAAAGTCCTACAGTTTCTTCGGTTTTTGAGGCACTCAACGTTACAACAATGAAGCAAATTTCGGTCACACACACTTACATGGCTTCGTTTATTTCATAAACCGCATGGTGACTTGATGAGAGGGCGATAGGAGTGTGATGACGAGTGCAGATAAAAATAGATCACTTGACAGCGGAATAGCAACAGTGGAATATGGCGTAGCGGCGTTCTGTGCCATTGTCTCACCCATATTGAGAAGTTGTTGACGGTTGAACAAAAACCCAACGGTTGCTGCGATTGTCGAGGCACTAGGCACACAGCAATAACCACTTGCACACACTTGCATGGCTTTGTTTATACCATAAAAAGCTTTGTGGAACATGATGGGCAAATTTGCCTTTTCAGAATCATGCGGATTTCTCAAGATATGATTGCAAAAACTGCAAAATTGCAATTTTGCATTTTTTGCTACAATTTCAACTTTTGGGTGTAGGGCAACAATTTAACAAGGCCTATCAAATTTCTTAAGAACACTGTGTACACCCCTTTCAACACGAAAGGGAAGGTCCATTAATTATGTCACGCAGTAAGGGGTGGGGGTGGGTGGGGGATGGGGGTTGGGTTTGTTGACCTATTTGGTGAGCATACATTTGACAAAAGAGGTTTCAAAGCTTTGTTTGCAAATACTGATAGAGCCTTTTTATATAGTTGGTCGAGACTTTTTGGCACTTTTAGGTTGAAGTCGAGGGGCGAATCATTACAAATATAACTGAATCGAAAATGTGTATGCATTTGAAAAAATGCGTTGAAAAGTACACCAGTGCATTCAATGTGCTAAGAAATGCGCTCAAAAATGTGCAATAAATGCGTATTAAAGTGCATCAATGTGTTGAAAAATGTTCGGAAAATTCCCGAATGCACTTTTAAATACGTGAGGCTGAATCGAAAATGCATGAGTGATTCGCCCCTTGGTTGAAGTTTTCTGCATAAACGATCTAGTTTAAAAAATCTTCAGAAATATTATGGAAGTAAATTCCAGTGATGCAATTTTTGAACGATTGAATTAAAAGAAATGGACAAAAATTGCCGATTTGTCATGGGTTTACCTTTACTCGCACTGACAAAACTACCCATGCAGCATCAATCATAGTAACCCATGAGTCAGCAGACAAAATTTGACAGCTCTATCAGTCGCACTATAACCGTGATGGCAAAAACAGTGAAGCAACTCCGTTCAGAACTGTGCGCGTTCAAAGAACGGCACCCCGCCGCCTCGAAAACGTACATCGTGCGGAACTTTGGGGACGTCGGATGCGCCCGTTCCGGCATCTAGAACATCTTGGCACTATTAGACAAAAATCAGAGCATCGAAAGAAAGCCCGGTTTCGGACGTCAGACGACCCTGAGCGACAAGAAGCTTCAAAAGATACTGAAAATGAAGACCAAGGGAAAAGTGGCTACATCGCTGCGTGCGCTTGGTTTCGGAGCTGAAGGCAATGACGCAGCGACAGCGGCCGAATAAGATGGTCAACTCGATTTTTCCGACTAATCGCGACGTGGCGGTGGTGATGGACGACGAGACCTATCTCACCCTGGATGGCAATGACTGGCAGGGCACTTCGTATTTACTTCCCCCACGAAGGAAGTGAGCTCCGAGGTGAAGTTCGTTTCACACACCAAGTTCCCCGTGAAGGTGCTGCTGTGGCTGACAATCAGCGAGAAGGGGATTTCAAAACCGCTTTTTTTTCGCTTCGGACGGGCCGTGAAAGGGGAAATTAATAGTAGGAAATGCCTGCCGGAAGTTGCGTCGTTTATCAAGAAATACCATAAGGACTGTAATGCCGCTCGCAAGGGCGTAGATTTTTTTTGCAAGTAAGCTTAAATAATTACCTTCCATGGGAAATTTTTCAAAAGCAATTATCTGTCTTTGCTTTTTTTGTTTCATTATCCGAAAAAGTCCATTTTTTATAATGCAAACGTTAGGGCCACGTCTTTGTTGTCAATACTAGAGTATACGTTTGCTAAAGTCGGTCAAGCTGATGTTGATCAAAGTGTTTCCCTTCGGGCGCGAGAGCTCAGCAAACTATCAGGACAAGCTTAAGGCCGACTAAAATTTAATTGGTTCTCACAAAAAGACCTGTATTTTGTGATTCAATAAGTTTCGAAATGTACATTATAGTTGCTTTACCGTACTTTTATTAGAACTTCAAAGTTACAGCATAAGATGGTTTAATTTCTTCAGTTCGCACGAAATCTCGATCCTTCCTCTTTGTGGAGCCCATTAGGACACGGATTCAGTGCATTTCTTCCATTTTAGGACCTATAAGGACCGCGCCTGCGTCACGACATTTCTCCATAAAACTCGGTTGAATGTCTTACACTTCCAAGGTCTTGTTCCACTTGGTTTTACCACCTAGCTCGCTGTGCTCTTCTGCGTCTTGTACCGGTTGGATTCTAGGCAAACACCATTTTTGCTGTTGTCCAACACTCGTACATCATGTTTCGCCCATTGTACCCTTCCAGCTCTAGCGATTTTCTGCACACTTTGAAATTATGAATTTTACACGAGACGTAATTCATGTTTGTAAAAAGTCCGGGAACGTAAACAAAGATTTCGTGTAAAATTATGTCTCCTGAAACCGACACATACGCAATTCTATGAAAAATGGGTTTTATTGGGATTATTTTCTCATCTCTTTCAATTTATTCTTATGTGTAACAGGGCGCTTGCATGCGTCGGTTTCAGAGGACAGAAATACACATGACATTTTGGTAGGGTGTAGTTGCGCAGCTGACGATCCCTGGATCCAGTTTTTTCGTAGATCCGCTGATTGTTTTCCACACACAGGGTTTGGGACGTGGGACTTCCCAATTAACTTTTAGTCAGCCTCTATACCTGGTCCATCTGGAAAAGAAGTTCACCTGTTAGGACGATCTTCGGAAAATAGAGTCACTTTCAATATCATCGTTGAATGGGAGCATTACTGACCGCTCAAGAACGACGTCACACAGTGCGGAAACTGCCTATCTTTTTAGCACGGTACCAGAAACTGCCACATGAAATCTTGTTGTGGCAAATATGCTTGGGCGCACGTGACCACTGAGTGCAAACAAATGGGCGAAATTGTCGAGCTTATGTGCGTCAACTGCGATGCCAACCACGAGGGTAGCAACAGATCGTGCGCAAAGCGTTCGGAAGATGTCGATATCCGCAATCACTTTCCAAAATCAACAAAAAATTCTCGAAATGGTCAAAAAGGCCGCATGTCAAGTAACTGCAAAGAAGAAAGACCTTTGCATAGCATCGGTTAAGTTTCTCCAAAAACTTCCATCAGCATCAGTCAAATGGCCCCTGGTGTAGCGACACGCATGCCTAAACCTTCTGCTCAAGAATGTAGAACCTATCTTTCTGTTCAAGATTGCTTTTGTTGGACTGTCTATAGAAAGTCATCTTTATCGTATCGATCCGTAGATACACTCCAGCATTAAAAGAATATTGATTCCTTGCCGATCTGATCTACAAAAGGTCATTTGAAGCAAAAAACAGAAAAGTTTCATGTGCACCCTTCAAAAGGAGACCAGCTAATTCAAATTGTATTAACATAAATCTAACGCTTTCAAAACTTTTCGGGAACACATGACTTCCACATATTTTGAAAAATATTCACACCTTGAGACAAAGCTAAACAAACTTGACAACGCAAAAAAACGCGGTTATTGGCAAAATTTTGTGGAAAGGCTATCTCATGAAACCTCAACGACCACCTTGTGGAAGGCAGCTCGCAACATGCGTAACCACTCATCTTCTAATGAGATTGATACCATGAAAAAGGTCTGTCCTGATTCTGTTCTAACAAAACATATTTATCGAGAAACGTCTCCAAACGGCGGCTCTCTGGACAGACCATTCACAATGCTGGATTTCTCTATGACTCTTCTTTGCTCAAACAACTCCTAATCCGAATGTGATATGATAAAATCCAATCTGAAATGAATGAATGAATAAAATGAAAAATCTCCCAGGTATCGCAAAAGCGCTTGCTGGACTTTTTCAGTTCCTTACTTCAAAAGAACGTTGTACCGCCTGAATGGAGACAGATCAAAGTAATAGCTGTTCAAAAGTTTGGTAAGGAGTGTATCGAAAATAAGCTATCCACAAACTTTCTTTCAAATTATGTTGAAAACCGATATTTTATTCATACAAAAAATTGATCCTTTATTGTACGAGGTTAAACTGGAACATAATGAAGACCGGATGAAATTTAAGTTATTCCTTCACGAATTTTCGAACTTTGGATTGAATGCTCTTCATCAAGTTCCAAACAAGTGTTGCATCGCATTTTTTGGACGCTTGAGCCCAAATTTTTTTGAACTCTTGCATGTTCTCAGCTGCCTTACCAGTCTTCTTGAAGACCCTCTTCACGATTGCCCAGTAACGTTCGATGGGTCGAAGCTGAGGGCAATTTGGTGGATTGATGTTTTTCTCAACGAAATCTATGCCCTTTTCCGCAAGCCAATTAAGAGTGGTTTTGGCATAGTGAGCCGACGCTAAATCCGGCCAAAACAGTGGAGGTGTACTATGCTTCTTATATAAAGGCAACAATCTCTTCTGGACACACTCAGATCGATAGATTTCCACATTTATAGTTCCGGTAGTGTAAAAAATGGTTGACTTCAAACCACAGGAACATATTGCTTGCCATACCAGTACCTTTCGACCGAATTTCTCCACTTGAATCGACCTGTCCGCATCGCTCACATCCTCCCCAACGACGGCAGTAAAGTATTGTGGACCTGGAAGGGTTTTTGAGTCCTCCTTTACATAGGTCTCATCGTCCATCCAAAACGCATGCATCCGGACGCTGCAAAATACGCGAATACAATTTCCGGGCCCTTGTTGCTGCTCGCTTCTTCTGTTCTGCACTTTGTTTCGAGATTTTCTGCTTCTTGTAGGTCTTCAGGTGGTTTCGCCTCTTGATACGCTGGATCATTCCGACACTCGTTCCTGCTTTTTTGGCCAAATCACGTATTGACATTGATTTGTTCTTCATGATTAGAGATACCACTTTCTGCTTCAGTTTCGGGTTGGAAGAACCGGGTTTTCTGCCTCTTCCTGGTAGCTCATCCAAAGAATAGTGTTCCCCAAACTTATTAATGATGGTTTTAACACTCGCATGATGAATTCCCATGTTCGCATAGTAATACCCTTCTCACTTAACCATGTGTCCAGAACCTTAATTTTCACTTCCTTTTCAATACGCGACATTTTGAAAACGCAGAATTTGAACCGCACAAACAAGTAAACAAAAGAAAGCTGACAGTCAAACGCACAGCATGCAAACTGCTGGCAGCAAACGTTCAGAGCATAAAAAACCATCACAAATACATGCGTACAACGCAAATGTATGTGGATAGCTTATATTCGATACACTCCTTACTACATTTAGTTGAGGTTTTGTGAACATGCGTCGTCCATTCAATACGTATATCTTTGGAAATATTTCATCATTTTGTTAAACCAAGTTTTGGTGATACTATATGCTTTTAGATCAAAGATGGCGTAGAATAATTCGCCTCGGCTTTTTTTTCCACCGATATTTCAGCATGGTCAATATCGGCTGAAAATGGGAAATAAAGGGTGTATTCGATAAAAATGGCACACACATATATACTCATTAAAATTAAACTGATTATCGGATTTTCTTGAAATTTTCAGGGAATGAAGAACTACTAATGAGTTTTGATTTACAACATTTGTTTTATTCAATTTCGTCTCCCATCCCGAATGCCCGCACCTTCCTTTTCACTCCACCCATCAAATTTTGTACAACCGATTTTCCCAGTGTTTTTGTTGTTTTTACCCAAATTTTCTTCAATTCTAGCTCTGTTTTTATCGTTTTGGGATGTTTGCGAAGTTCCGTTTTCATAATTGCCCAGAATTTTTCAATTGGACGAAGTTCCGGTGAATTTGGTGGGTTCATATCCTTTGGCACAAAATTGACTCCGTTGGCTCGGTACCACTCCAATACGTTTCGAGCTTAGTGGCAGGATGCTAGATCAGGCCAAAACAGAGTTGATCCTTTGTGCTTCTTAATGAATGGCAAGAGACGCTTATTAAGGCACTCTTCCGTGTAAATCGCACCGTTTATTGTTCCGGAAGTGATGAAGGGAGCCCTTATTTCACCACATCCACAAATCGCCTGCCAGATTAGAAACTTCTTTGCAAATTTCGATAGTTTCTTCTTTCGAACAACCTCCGGAACATCGAACTTCGACTTGGCAACGAAATATTCTTGCCCAGGAAGTTGACGGAAGTCGGCCTTGACGTATGTTTCGTCATTCATCACGATGCAACCGGATTTGGTGAGCAGCTTCGTGTAAAGTTTCCGGGCGCGGGTTTTCGCAGTGATGTTTTGTTTTTCATTCCGGTTTGGGGCTTTATGCACTTTGTAAACACGTAACCCAGCACGCTTCATGGTTTTCTGCACAAAACCGACTAACACCTTAGACTTTTTAGCGACATCTCGAATTGACATGTTTGGACGGTTCTTGAATTGTTGTACGACTTTCCTGACCATTTTACTGTCCATTGGCCCACTTTTACGACCACTCCCTTCCTTCCTTTGGACACTCAGACGCTCCTTGAAGGTTCTTATTACACGAGACACAGTTGTATTTGCAATTCCAAGCCTTTTAGCAATCCACTGGTGTTCCACCTGGATTTTGGTTGTGAGTGCACAAAATTTTCTCACGGACAATTTCTTGTTTCGACGACATGACTGGAACTACTGAATGTATAAGTATGAAACTTGGCAGATGTAAATAATACACTATGGATAAGATCTACTCAAATTTCTAGGTTTTTTACTCATACGATTCAAAAGTTACAGAAGATTTTCTGTGTGCCATTTTTATCGAATACACCCTTTACTCATGTTGGTGCGTCAACTTTGACGCCAGCGGTAGTCCAAACGCTTTGATTTTTACTAAATTTTTAACAGAAATACGGATTTTTTAGATTGGTATGTCCAAAAATAACTTTTTTCACATATGTTATGAAAACTTCAAATTTGCAAACCTTATCAACACGGAATTTTGGCCACTTGAGGTCTAAACATTGTTTATAGTGTTGTCAAACGTTCAACCAAACATATTTATAATTGAGAAAGTTACAGTAGGTTGAACATGGAATTTTTTGGAAGCAAAATTTTGCTCGGCTTTTTTTGCTACTGAGTGTAGGACTTTGTTTTATATACTGGGGTACAGTATAAAAAACCTATTGCGATCGTCACGATAAGTGGGCAGATTTTGAGCATCAATATCTCAGTAGTTTCTCCACACATTTTCAAATTGTTTGGCCCAATTGGTCGGACATATTTCTATGCGTCGGATCCAATTTTGAAAATATTAAACAGCATAAAACTACTGAAAATAATGCAAATATATGGTAATGTCTAATAGTTTCTTTTTGCATAGAAAATTTAGTAAATGCCAAGTATTTTCCTATCGCAGACTTCAAATGTAAGTAAAGAAGATCTTACATGCAGCAGTGAACGGCAGTCTTGGAGTTGTTCAGAGCTGCAATGAGCCAGTATTGAATTGGCAGCTACCGGTGACAAGCATCTTGGAGGGTACACTGGCGAGCAACCATTGGTCATTTAGCTGATGGCTCTATCGTTTTTGGCTAGGCAACCGTTGCTGGGCAGTTATTGTTTATACAGTCGGTTATCCAAGTCGTGGTGAATTTTTAGCCAGCCGGTTGGTGCAACCACGAGCGAAATAAGTGTGATCTAGTTGGCAGCCATCTTTTGGTAAGTCGGTGTTGAGTGGTTTGAACGATATAAACTAGCCACCATCGCCATCGGCTCGGAAATTTAAACAGTCTCTGTATTATTCGAAGTGAAAATATAAAGCAGTGGAGTAAGTTTGACAAATGGCAACCGTCAAAAAATAATGAAATTATGGATTATAACTATTGCATACAACCTTATTGGGCTGTCTGTTAAAGTTCTTAGTAATTATTGAATTGTGTGTAATAACAACGAGAACAACGAATCGATCGGTGTGTTACAGAGATGGACTTAGACATCTCCTGGTGAATTGTGTCGAGGTGCGGAAACAGAATCGTCTGTGTTTCAACTGTATTTATACAGACCTAACAGTTATTGAAACATTCGGACAGAACATTGAAACCCTCCTGAAGTTATCCAGTCAGAGCACGAATTACTCAACCCTTGTAGATCATAGAAACCAACCAACCAAATGTGTATTATAATATGTTTAAACTAGATGGAACCATCATTACTATACACTGAGTTTTTTTTACACGGGGGATACGTATGGTGTAAAAAAACTCTTATGAATACCTTCGACCTTCTGAACTACTTTGCCGAAGACTAGAACTTTCCATCTTATTAGAATCACGAAATAGAACATGTTGAATATGCTCAATTTAGCATGCTCACTAGCGTCACATAGCGGGGAATTCCGAACAGAACGGTCCATCTGTTGGATGCCCTTGACCTTTTGAACAGTTTTGCTCAAGACCACAGATAAGGGTCTCGAGATATAGCTTCATGAATATGTCTGTATTATCCCCGCTTATCCCCACACATGTTCACTCCGGTCCTATTTTGTGTTCTGGCCCTGGGCCTTCGCTTGCCTCTTGGATATCCATTCCATCCGTGCAAAAAAAAACCTTGCATAAAAAACCGTGTAAAAAAACCCTGAGTGTACACCAACGCGCCGAACTCAAAAAGGAGCCGTGATCAGATCGCTCAAAGTTGCAGTGCTGGTGACAATTATCTGATGAGACTACATACTCCTGTTTCCACGTTTCTCTGTCTAATTCATCCCTAAAAATGTCATCTATTTTAACCTCGGTTAAACCACGAGTGTTGAAAACAATAACGAGAGACTTAAGGCACCGATCATTTAGCAGGGCAAATTAGACTACTATTCCAGAGCGCCCGTGCCATCACGCTTGCTTTCACTGGTCACAATGTACAATATCAACGGGATATACAAACACCGAAGTTGGTCATTTTTCTTCAGGGGGTTCGTCGATTAACTCCATGTGCAATAACGAGTAAAGTTTTCAAAGATGTGTATTGATAAAATGGCAAAAATTCAAAATATCACCCTCTTTCCAACTTTCAAAGTCATCTTCAGTACGAAAGATTGTGGCAGAACAAATGCAAATTCATTCCAAGATCACCTAAAACTAATTAAACGTTCTCTGCATCACCTACACATCCACTTGCACATTCTACCACCTCTCGAACCAACACAGACTAATAGGAAAAACCAACGAACATAATCCTCCAACACATCCATTCGACGGGGGAATGCGTTGCGCAAATCCCTAGGGCGCACCACTTCACTACGGGAAAACGGCATATGTGTACAATGATCGGGACCAACGGTGCGTACCGACAGTGGATTGAACCAGTGCGCGCAGGTATTGGTACCGGGATCGTCGAAAAAGCGGAGGGAAAGCCACTTGATTCATAAAATCATCGTGCCGCGAAAATCCTACGCTCAGTAGTGAACGAAACTCTCGGTTGACCGTTTGGGATAAAGAAAAACTCGTCCACATCTCAGGGCAGAAGAACGGAATAGAAAGGAGCAATCCGACAGAGTCTGTTGAACTTTTGGCATTTCGCGTGATTCGCCCGATAGTTTGCCCGTGTCGCACGGTTCGTGTTAAAACTAGGTAGGTGGTTGAAATGAGTGCTTTCTGTGAAGTTGAAATTGAGATCGATCCACTGAAAACTATCATGCGTCTCCATCAAAGGAAAATATGCGAATGCGAATAAATCTCGCCAAAGTACGTGTTTGTGGTAGGAAATGGTTGCTTTGATGGCGAACGCAATAAACGGTCACAAGTGCACTCCCTCGGTTACGCAACATTCCAGAGGAAACGATCATCATCAAGTATAAATTGTTCACATTTTAAACAAAATCGTAAAATTAGCATCATCCGGGCCAGTAATGGCTAAACGGATTTTTTATTCCGAAACCGTTCTGCAGTTTTTAAATCCATCATCGGTCAAAAGTCTATTAGCAGTGAGGGCGGGGGTGAATTTGTGTATTCCGTTAGAACGTGCGCGCTTTGGATAGTGTATAAACAAGAAGTCCGACAGCTGTGCAAATATTTTCCCGGAGATCTTTACCATGTGTGGCCGGATCGTGGTCATATATTACGAAAAAAAAAGGGTGGAATCCGTTCGACACGCACGAACTGAATCCGGGGATAAACTGTGACCGAGTGTGCAAATGACTGGTGGTTTAATCGGCCGGTGGAAATCATCATGACCTATAAACAGATTAGCGTGGAGTGAATTCGTGGAGTGCAAAGAGGACTGTGTGCAAAGTTCAAACTAAAGGTCGGATTATAGAGTCAATTTTGAACGAAGAAGTTGTACTAATGAACTCCGGTGCCACTGTCCAAACTGAAATGACTGAAATGACGCAGCCGATGGAGACGCATGATGATCAGTGGAAAAGAGTTGTTTTAAGACACAGTATTTACGATGGTTAATTCTTGTTTTGGAAATTTTTGGATGAAAACTAGGGCCACTTGGAGGAGCACTCAAAATCAGGAGGATTTTATCATTTTTGACTGTTCCTGGGGTTGGTGAAATAAAACAAGGAGAAGAGAAATTTGGAGGAATCCACAATATTCCGTTAAATATTTATTTTCGATTCCCGTTATTTTGGGAATGAGTGGTTCTATTTTTGAGTTTGGTGAAAATGATTAAAAACTTGCTTTTTCGCCATAAACATCCAAGAATTTAATTCGGTTGGCTCTTCAAAAAATCGGCCTGATTGAAAAAAAAACTTAGATGAAATTATCTTTTTTACTTCTGGCTTGAACGTGTAGTTTTCAGTGAAACTTAAACATTTAAAATTTCATAGCTACTTTGATAAGGGGTGTGATGCCAGTTGTGCATTTATGTTTGATGATTACCCAGGTCATTGCAGAGTGCACTACAGGCAAGATGGAATAAGACTTCATGGGTTAACATTAGCTGAACATTTTCCGTATTTTGCAAAAAAAATCGGTGATAAACCGGAGTATTTTTGTAGTTTTTTTTTGTGATACTGGCGATTTAAACTTAGAATAGATATTTTAGTTCTAGTTGTTTCGAAAACGTCGTAACTCCTGCTTAAAGTTTTTGATGAAAGTTTTGTTTTGATTTTATATCCTTTTGGTATTTGATAACTGAACTGCACTAGTTCTGAAAAGTGCGATTAATATACTCTTGGCGGTATAACGAATAAAATCAACTACAGGGTGTCCGAATATTATATGTACAAAAAATGGGGTTAAAACTATCTTTTATTGCTGGGTTAAAATATCAATATGTATTGTTATAGCAATAGCAATATGTTTGCAAATTGCAAGTTTTATTTGTTCATTTCAAATTGGCCACCTCGTGCTGAGGTACACGCCTTCAAATGTTTCGGGAAGTTATCCACGATGGCTGCGAGTTCTCCGACAGATATTTGTTCCCAAACCTTTAAAAGAGACGATTTCCGACGTTCTAGGGATTTATGTGGCGTACTGCAGGCTCTTGACTCCAAGATAGACCATACCGAATAGTCCATTGGATTCAAATCCTGTGAGTTAGAAGACCAATCATCTGGCGTTAAAAAGGTTGGGAAAATGCGATCACAAAGACTAATAGTTTTTTTGCTCCATAAGCCGACGCCCAGTCTTGTTGAAAGATCTATTCGTTTTTGCCGAAATGCTGCGATGCCCAAGCAGCTATTGTGTCAGTAAGTAACTTCTGATATGCCGATTGATTCACTTCCACCCCTTGTCGATGAAGATTAAAGGGGTTTTGCCGGAATAAGTAATTCCAGCCCAAACCACGACAAAAGCGAGATGGTGACTCCTTGAAATACTTTCACGATTTTCGGAAGCAGCAGGAAGCAACTGCAGATCACTTTCGTGGTTGTGATGCTACTCGATTATGAAAACTTTTTCATCGGTGAATAGCACTGACCGACACCGGCCCTTGGATAAGCGGTTCAGGAGAACCTTAGCTTTTCTCAACCGGTTTGCTTTGATTCTTGCACAGTTTATACGATTGAAATGGAAAATTTTGGAATTTTCAGTGATTTCGATAACTTTCGAACGGAAATCGAAGAATTTCGCTTGATTCGTCGCCGAATAATCCTCGCTGGATTTTCATCTCCCTACGCGGTCATTTAGCGTTCCAAGCTGTTGGTATCGTTTTATTGCGTCACTCATTGTAGATTTTGCCATATTCAGGGTCTCTGCAATCACTGAAACAGTGTTTCCTTTTCAAAAAAGTTCAATTAAACCTGCGCGCAACTCATTCGGCTTCATTTTGAATGATTTTGAAATCAAAACTGTACCAAACATACTGCGTATAAAGACGATGGGTCAAGATGTTAAAACATGTCGGTATGCTTATTTTGCAGATAAATTGCAGACACCCTTCTATTCTAGCGGTGCTCATTTATTTGGTTGCGACTAGGGAACGAAATACCGAAGTATTTTTCCACCTGTTCAGTGCATCGAACAGCACGGTAAGAATTTACCTATTTGGCCTCCGGCTTCATAATATGCAAATTCATGGTGGGTATGATTTATGATATTGTTATTTGTCTTCTCTGGGATGTACTGATAAGATTGCTGAAGACGGTGTTCCAACTTTTCCTTCATTGATAGAGAACTTTCTCCATCGTCAGCTGCTGCTGTTTGTGGTTCCTCTGTAGATGTGCTTGCTATTGCATATTGTAGCAAATCTGGCAAAAAATCGTTTCAGCTTCCGTAATTAGAGTTGTCTTTGAGGGTTGGAAAAATATTCCGAAATTTTTGTTCTTTGATTTTCGAGCTGTACGACTGCACTGATAGCCAAATAGATCTGCATATTCGAAACGGTGTTCAGAAACACGCTAATTTAGAGCATCAATCAGGTTGCTGGTGATTTATGAATCTTGCTTGTTTATTTCTTCCAACATAAACTGCAGAGAAACATCGGCATGGTATAAATTTGCATCTTTTCGACACAGTTGTTCCACAGCTAGTTGTACTGGCTCAAGAACATTTATCCTTTGACTAATTCAATCTCGGATTCGGAAAAAGTGATCCTTGAACGGCCTGATCCTTGAACGTCCCCTAATGCTTTCTGTATTGGATTGATCAGCAGGTAGAAAACGTTGCAGCATAGCAAACAAAGTATTCCATCGAGCTTTGCAGTTCAGGATCAGCATTACTTCCTTGTCCAACTCTTCAATCACATATTTACGAAACAGCTTGACTATACTTTGCACTTGCTTCTTGATTACTACCACACATTCCTGTTTGACTAAGAATTCGTCCGTTGAAGCTGCTGGCTTGAAATGGGCATATCCTTTGCTATCATATTTGTCCTCTGATTTGGTGTCTGATCTCAGACCATGTGCATTCACGTTTAGGTATCTGCGATTTCGATTGGAGGCCCACTTGTCAAAGGTCAATCTCAGTTTCTTATGGTGGTTGCAGAGGAAGCGTTCCGACAGGCACTTTTTGCTACCATTTCATATGTTTTGGTGTCATTTCGAGCTTCTACCAGCTTTTCTATCAGCCTGAGAAGGATGACGGAGTGAAAAATTGCCGCTTCCACATATCTCTGCACTTTGGGGATTACTAGATTACTGCCTCTTAGCCACAAAAAAAAGTAGTGGAAAAGGAACACGACTCATGAACGACTGGTGCGTACTTTATTTTGTCCAAACTATTAAAAGTATATGCAATATAAAGATGCAATGATGTGGTATAAATTATAATTATACCATAAAAATACTTCATTTTATCCATATGAACTGTATTGAAATATCTTGCTGGAAAGTTTTGGTGATTTGAATTTATTTATTTCAGGTGCGTACTTTAGTTTGTGCAGTACTGTAGAGTTTATCCAGCCTGGCATTGAAATGATCGAGAAAGTCTGGACAAAGGACTTTTTAAGCTCGTCGTATTAATTTGATCCTGATGGTATGGACGCCATGGGTCCCTTAACTCAGTCAGTGAATCGATTGAGGCACAGCTATAAACACCATGCCGATGGTGACAAGGTTGGACTCCCAATTTGGTCTTAGACATTTTTCATATGGGAAAATTAATCGAATCCACGGTCGAGGATTTGAGTAGTGGCTGGATGGTCATGAAAAAATCTATATATAAATCTGGGCTCAGCATTTACATGTACATCGGTTTCAAACTCGGTCTAATGCTTAACTTATCATCCCTTGAAACATAAGTCACAACGAACAACCCCTCAAATATTCTGTGTCAATAAGGGCATCTTCAACGGTGGTCCAAATCGTCGATGGGATTCATTTTTCATTTTGTTTTACACCGGATCTATTTTGCCTTATTTCCTTTATTAGGGTGACGATAAGCCTCCTGGACTAGTTTGTCACCTAAAATCTGGTACAAGTTTTGATCTATTCATGAAGCAATTTGGAATACGAAAAATACCGTTCCAAAACACTACACGAACGCTGTTTGATAATATCAAATAATGAGTAAAATTTCAGTTTTAAGCCGAAAATTGGGCGTGTTTGGTGCGGGTGATGCTGGTGCCAGACAAAAAGTTGTGTTTCTCGCTTCGGATGCTGATCATCATCTCAAGTTGCTCCTGGTGCCTGCGAATTGCTTTTCATTTAACTTCGAAATAACAAATGGCTCTCTTAGTTTTTTAGAGCCACTGCAGTTTTAGAAAATGCTGACTAGTTTGAAACGGGAAAGCTCCCGGAATTGGGACTGTTGTGGTTTTTATGACTAATTTGATGGCAAATTCCGATTCCGAATAGTATTTCAATTACTCGGAAATGAAAAGTAATGAAGTGAACAATCGGTTTATTCATGGATTTGGTCATGATTAGCGTTTTAATAAAATGCATACATGCACACATTCACCTTCAGTCAAACGATAGAGCAAGTATTCCTCGTTGTCTGCTAACGACGCACTACTGGCGGTAAAAATAACTTGGTCTAACCAATGGCAAATACATTGTGAAATATCTGTGATCTCTGAAAAAAAAAACTTCTGATCTCTGATGTTCAGGATGACAGGTGTTGGCGGGTTTAACAACAAGAAAAACAACATCGGTGCGTGGAACGCGAAGTTGGTCTATTTTAGATGGTTCTAATCAAGTTTTGCTGATGCAAATCTATCTATATATAAACAGAGTGGCATACGTAAGACCGCGCATAACTCGAGTAAGAACGGATTGTCCGACGGTTGTTCTTTTTTGTGTTCTGTTCGGCTACGCTCAAGGAACATTTATAGAAAAAGAAAATTGGATACATTTATAGGAAAATGAAAATGTTGAAACATAGATTTTCAATATGTACATACAGGGAATGGACAAAATGGTCGGACAGGTACCTTGATCAACTTGAGTGCTCTAACTTCATGAAATATTATCCGGATTTAATTGCTGAGTAGCATTCGACTGGAAAATTTATGTAGTTTTATATCTTGGCAACATTATTCGTCATGGCCTCAGACATCGGAGTTTTTCCGGTTTCGAGAGGCCGTGTGGAATTTGTGGAGATTTTTATACAACATGCCGTTGTCAAACTTTTTTTTCAGGAAATACACGTAAAGACAAAATATTGATCAAGCGAATGAATTGTTGATAACATGAATCGGCCCTTAATTGACTGAGATATGGCCATTTCCTTGAAACAGTTTCTGATAAAGGGTCCTGGATGCGGTTAACCTTAATTTTTTAATTTCGCAACATGCCACGTGACATCTCTCTTCTTCCTGGTTTTTCATCAACAACCTTATTATAAACTTAAAAGTAGGTCCTTGGCCATATTGGTCACCCAGGAACCATCAGAACGTCCCCGGGAACCTGTAGTTGGACCAGTAAGGCATTTATCCTAAAAACATGATCATGGCAGCTCTATGTTCATGATTTTTTTAAATTATGATTTTGATAGACTTGAGAAAGCCATTGGCTACATTGGCCACTCCCGAACATTTTTGGGGGAACCTATAGTAAGGATCAATTACGTGGTTTAACCACAAATAAGGACTATAAGATGCACGAGCTAGCCTGATCCAGATTCATTATACCTCTGAGGGTCAATTCATTTAGCTTTGGTTCGCATAAGAAAGTTTTATTTCGTTTGAGTATAGGGAAGAGTAGGTTTTATTAGTAGAGGGTTGGTCCTCCATCCGCTCCAAGGACGGCTTCAACTGCCTGGGAATGGAGCTGTAGAGGGTTGTAATGACGTTCACCAGGCTCCGGCACCATGGCCAATTATGTTACCGAGATATGAAACGCATTAATTTTCCAGTGGAATGTCTTTGGCGACATTATATTAAATCGGAAAATAGTTTATGAAGTTTGAGCACTATAGAGTTGATCAAACATTTGCCTGTTCCGATCGAGGACGGCGGTATGGTTTTTTTATTTGTTTTGATCGAGTTATCCCTTACATGGATCGTAGATGACGTTGATACTGCATTCAATTTGGTAGTCGTGATATGTCTGAACTGACCTGAATCAAACAATCCGAATATGTGATTCAGTCTTTTTGCACTACTTTTCGACTCTTCCTACGCATACGATGAAATGTCGAATCAAATTGTTGGCGATTGGCAATGAGAAGTACCAGTTGAGGTACCCGCCGAATTTTTCATTTCACAACGACGAAAGAGGAACTCATTACGAGTGTATTCCAAAACATTGATCAGAATTAGAAGAACCATGATTGGTTATGCACGCGATTTTGGCAGCGAAAAATAAGGATGTTGATGATTTGAATTTCGTAATCTGTTATCGATCGCGAATGAACAATAATAGAATTAAGGGACAAACAAGCAAAGCTCAAGCCGAGCAGGACCGGAATAACCTGATAACTGGCCTTGTATATATGAGCTCAGATTTAGAAGGCAAATACCTGAGGATAATAACATAAAGAAATTCCCACAATGTTATGCGAATACATAATTTTAGGTAAAACAATACTATAATAATACCTCTCAGGTATTCCCAGGTATCCAAAATAACAAGTTTTGGTATTCGAGAGATATTTTGCTTGCAATTCTTAGGTATTTTGCTTAGGTATTTTACCTCTTAATCTAAGCTCTTTAATACCAAGGCCAGTTATCAAGATCAAAATTGCATTCATGAGTTGTTGTCTCCTTGCCTGGTTGCAGTTACTTAAAAAAGTAAATCATGAATGCTCGAGTTATAAAATCATAAAATTTGATAGAGCGGAACAAAGTTCGCCGGGTCATTAGTTAGGTATAAAGTTATTCCATATAGACCACCACCGAAGATGCCCTAACGCAGTGAATCAAAAAAAAAAAAAAGAATTTAGTACCGAAAAACGCAATCTTTTGCAAGGTGCAAGATGTAATTGAGGCCAATGGGTTGCCAGTAGGGGAGTCAATTTTGAATGCTGGTTTCCTATTGATTGTTGATATGAGATTACACGCCACCTAATCAAACTTTGGCAAAAATTACACAAGTGGTAAATGAAATGGACTGCGGTATCGAAAAGTAAATTAACCACGCTTGAAATGATTTTAGAACAAAAAGTTGAGGGCAAGCAATAAACTAATTGTGGAATTGTGCTTTTCGAAATGATAAGAAAAGAATAGGGATGTCAGCATAGCTCCTTGATTCGGCCCGGCCTATGTACCATATGTGTCACAAATTCAGCGATACAATCATTCTCTGGCATTATGCTGATATATTTTAAGCAGTTGAGACTGTATTCGTCAATTTATAGTCAAACACTTGAGGGCAATTTTGATTTCCTCATCTTTTAAGCCACAATGGCTGCACTTTGTATTGGTCGTGAATTATAACAGAAATGTGTTAGCAAGTGATCCCATACTTTTAAAATGTATGTATCGAAATCAAAACATAAGCAACAAAGTTTATGTAAAAGAAGTTATATTGATTTTAATATGGACTGTTCGATAGCTCTTGTGTCAAAATTGTTTAAGTGCTTTAAAGTAGTTTAATTAATTTGTCCTGTGAAATTTGGTTTTTAAGCAAATGTAAATGTATTTGAAATCAAATGCCTGGTTAATACTAGAAATAAACTTTACGAAGATTATTTCCAACGAGAAACCTCAATAATGAGATAAGGTTGCATCCACAAATAGACTAAGTATATATGTCTCAAGACGGATATTATATCCATATCCGTCAAAACTTTTCGTCGTTAAAAAGTAAGTTTTTTTTTCGTGGTTTAGAACAACAAACGTCGTATTGATCTTATTGAAGCAAACATTAAACTAGTTGAATACTGTTTCCAAATCAATTACAGTATGAGTTGCAATTAAAAGTGTAATCAACCTCTGCATATATGGACATAGACCCAATATGGATGCCACATATGAGTGGTTTACATGTACATTATTTGTAAACCATCGCCTACTGTGAAATGCGTTGAATATCGCACACCAGCAATCAGTACCGTTACAGTTCAAGTAAATGGGAATGTTAGAAAACGAGGTAAAAAATGATGCAAACAAACATCAGATACATGTATTAGGTGTCTCACAATATGCGTCACTAAAAATAAAAAATGGGATTACAGCCAAACAAATTAACCAAATCAGCATTTAGTTTTCATTTGAAAGATACATGTTATAGAAATAAACCACATTAATTCAATCCAAATCCCTCTCCTGTCTCTTGTTTACTTTGTCCAAACGCTTTGTAAACCCCTCGCAGTTGTCCTGCATGATTTCCTGAGTAATTTGTCCCAAATATCTACCAAATGTTTCTTGAATCGATCTAAAGTGAGCTCCTTTCGTAGGGTCTATATGTTGGGGCTATTACAACCTCAAAAAAGTAGTCAAGTGGGTTGGGATCCGGTGTAGATGCAGGGCATTCTTAGGTTGCAGAAATTGGGCAAATTTATCGCGCACCACGCTTGTGCCCTTTTGCCTTGTGGGCAAACCCCTATACTGTTGGAAACAATACAGTATATTCCCATACAGCGTTTAAGCATGAGGAAGCAGATGGTTCTTCAAAACCGGCACGATGTAATAATCAGTGTTGATTTTCACGTTAGGTTCTATGAAAAAGGAAATTTTCCCTTCATAAAACGACGCCCCATACCATGATTTTCGAAACATTCTGATAGCGTTCTACAGTTAGTTTATCTCTTGAATATTGCCAAGACTATTGCCATACACACGATCATATTGTTGATTATGAGTGACTTGAAGAGGAAGAGCTTTTCATCCGAAAATAAAATCTCTGCAGTCACTGTTCCGAACCAATAGATTTCTGTTTCTTTGGACCCTGATTGCTTTTGACGCTCCGTCAACCTGTGAACTCCGTTGTTTTTTGTATGGCTCGCATTCCTGATCATGTCTGGAGGAGCCTGTTTATTGAAGCAGGGGACATTTGAAATTGTTTGTTCAATTTACGGCCGGATACGGCTGATTAGCTCTTATTCACTTTCGCACATATTTGATCTTTTATCGTTCTGGCAGTTTGTCTGGCACCTTCTTTGTGTAAAATAGGCGGTGCATGTGAAATAGGTGGTGCATGCTAAAAATAAACTCCAATATTGAGATACTCTCATCCATGTTAGGCAGTATTGGGAGAGGGACAAATCGCTAGAACCAGAAAAAGCAATAGGTAGTATAAGAACCCGATCGGTTGCATAACCTTTAACCAGTCAACGGATTTCTCCCTTGCCTACCCTGCATGGGTAGTATGGCAAAGGGTTATGTGCCTGATTCGGATACTACCGTTCAATGCCTCCGCTCGTTTTCAAACTTGTATCTTTCAATTTCAAAGCCTGCCGTTGCCTTATACGGAACTTTCAATATACTTTCTCTTCTATTTTTATTCGTTCTATCAATAAATTACCGTCCACCATTAGCGCTTCGCATGGAGTCGATAAATTATCTGCTTCGACAAACTTCTCACCTTCTTTTGTGTTGAATATGGACATTTCAGTTTCTTTTCAACCGTTTCAAGTACCGAAAAACAAAACGCGTTTAGGCTATTGAATATCCCCGATAAAAATAACCATACAGTTACAATATAATAATATAAAATAAAATTAAAATCTATTTCCGACCATGAATCTTATTGTTCATGAATCAGATAATGAAACATGCCTATTATCATAACAATAGATCTACATTCACTCCATGCTTGGATTTTCAACAGTTGTGAAACAACACAATTAATAGTAATTGGTTAAAATTTGTTCGTGAAATAATGATGTTTTTCTCATAGTTAAGATACATAGCAACCACCCTTTTCTATTGTCGATGTCTCTGTTTACATTAGATTCTATTGTGGTAACAATAATCTCTAATGTCATCTTATAGTTGTGAACAACAAGATTAATTGTACATACTATAAATTCTATTGTATAGCTACAATACATTCAATTGTAAATCTATGCGATTTTTTTGTTCGGGTCTCACACGGTCTAAGCTTTGCAAATATTAATTTAAAAGTTGCTCCATATGGCTTCATGGTAGCTTTCGATAAATATAAACAAACGGAATCGCACATTTATCTTCAGCGATAAGCTGTCAAAAGAATACACCAAAACGTGGGTATAATCAATTCCGCTGTTAAAATTACCCAGCTGAAACAACCAAGACTGAAAAAGGAGACACTCATTGTAAGACACACTGCAACGAATCGTCATGACATTTTGTTCCATTGCCAGTTTGTATTTTTGTGCCACCGATAATGATAAATGATAAAATTGGAAATTCGATTGAGACATTGTTTAAACGCTACCTCTACTGCACAGAGCTACCGGGTCAACGAGCTGCATTTCATTCTACAATAAATACATTAAATAATTATTCCAAAATATCACTACAGATGCTGTAACATTCGGCCATTAGAATCTACTTCACAGTGAGATTTTCATTATAATCCCCAGCTAGGATTGTTTTTCTCTGTCCGATGATGTTATCTTCCTTTGCATTTCCCATGACTTATTCAATTCCAATTTAGACACAATATTAAATTCGCCTGAAAATTCATCCGTCCAGCTCCGTTTCATAACATTTCATCACATCTTCAGAAGTGGGATTCTGAAATTCTTCAACTTCGTGTCAACCTGTCGCCACGCTCGTCAACTTCTCATAAGTAAATTTCCATCATGCTCCCAGCCGAAGTCAAACATTCCGGGCAAACAATCCCATCGGCTGCTCGGAACGCACGAGCCATATCAATCGTTTACTTCATTGAGCGAAAAATTTGGCGAAAATAAACATTTGGGAATGTTTTTCTTCTCGCCCACACCTCGCCGGCTGCCAGCACCGAGCCGAAGATCTGAAGGCGCATGGTATCGGATGCTATTTGGCCCAGCAGTTTTGCTCTTTGAGACCCGCCATTATTTACTACACTATGCCACGAATTACACAATCGAAACACCTTAATCTTTAATTTAACCCACCTGCCAGAGCAGTGGCAGCGGGAGGTGTGAAACCGAAATCCCAGATTAAGTGCCCAATTTCGTTGGCGATGAAACACTTTGGGTGACCAACCAAACCCGGCCAAGCCACACCTCCCAACTGTGGGAATGCATTTCATGTTTGTCACTCAATTGGACTAATTAATTACTTGCCGAGTGCACTTTCCCGTGACAGAATCAAAATAAGTCCCAACCGGTATACCGTTGACACCAATCCCACAAAGAAAAACATTCACCGGTGAGGAATGTACAGCTCGGTCCAATTTTTCTGACAGATTGCCTGATGAAGACGGGATTCGCTTCAAAACTGCAGACGAGAGATCCATCGGATTTTAATGAATCACAGGAAAGTGAACCTTGACTTGATTTTGTCTTCAAATCAGTTTAGTTTCGAGAACGAAATTTACGACAACAAATTACCTCAAAAATCGTCTCCCATCGGAAAGACTGTACGTTTCGGTCATAACAGCGCAAAATAGATAACCGCGGTTTTTGCTCGCATGTATATAATAGAAGGTGGTTCAGGAAAATTACTCACAACTCGCGGAATAAGTGCGATCTATATTCGGTCGCATTGATCGGATTGGGGTAGAAAGGTCCAGTCTCGACCGCGCACACTGGGAAAGGGAGTGCGCACTTTATTGTGTAACAACACTCGAACGGCGACAGCGACTGACAGTGGCCCTCCTCCGTCGTCAACGAAGCTGGGTTTGATCTCAACGGGTGCCACGTTGGGATAGTTTGTTACGGATGCGCTGCATATCCAAAGGTGCGCCATTATTAGATTCGAGAAATGCCGTTCAACTGAACGGTGAAATCAGAACAGCAATAGTGAGTTAGCGAGTGAAAAGGTACACAATCAGAGCCAGCGAGTGATGAAGTGGTTTGACCCGTTTGTGAGGACGATGAATGAAATTATTTCGACAAGATGAGATTAATGTTAAAATTAGGCGACGCAACTTTTCAAGGCGGATTTTATCGCAGAAAGGAAATTCTCCTGCCGGGGGAAGCTAATTTTGGCCACCTTAATAATTTTAATTGGAATTTTCTTAATCTGCACAAATATGGAAATTTGATTTCGCCTCCTTTCGAATTTCCGTCGATCAACTTATTATTATTAGCCAATATTATATTTTATATTTCAAAGCTTAAGAGGTTGATCTCTTTAGAAACATACTGTTTTACAATCCAATCGGCTTAAGTGCACCACCTACTTCGATTAATTTTGTACACGCTTCTATATGAATATTCTTAGTATAAGTTATAAGCACGTTAGTGAAAAATCACTAACAATTGAGGAACTATACTAGTTATAATTTATTCTCAAACATTTAAATACTATTGTTATCAATATTAACATTGAACTACTACATCTAAATCTGGCTCTTATTTGATAAATCTGGCTGATAATTGACTAGTTGCTGTTTCAATTTTTTTGTTTGCCTAATAGTCTCTCTGTAATTATGGTTCTCGTATCAACTTGCCTTTGTGCCTTCTTACCTTACCTTACCAATCAGACCAAGGATGGTGTGGCCTCTGCTACACACAGAAGCTGTCTCCATTGTAATCGGTCCATGGCTGAACCTCGCCAGCCTCGCTGTCTGCGAAGAGTCCGCAGGTCGCCTTCTACTTGATCGACCCTCTTTTCTCGTTGCGCTCCTTTTCTTCTTGTACCTGTCGGTTCGTTTTCGAGAACCATTTTAACAGAGCTGTCGTCCGACATTCTTACGACGAGCCCAGCCCATCGCAGTCGACCGATTTTAGCGATGTGTACGAAGGTAGGTTCTCCCAGCAACTGATTCATTTCGTGGTTCATTCTTCCACGTTCTTTCTTCCATCTGCACTCCATCGTAGCAATGTCCATATTTTGTGGCCGTAGAGAACTACCGATCTAATTAATGTCTTGGAGATGGTCAACTTTTTGGTTCGGCGAACTTTGTTCGATCTTAGCGTCCTTCGGAGTTCAAAGAGGCACGATTGCCAGCCATAATGTGTCTTTGTATTTCTCTGCTGGTGTCGTTATCGGCGATCACCAATGATCCCAGGTACACGAATTCGTCTACCACCTCGATTTCATCACCGTCGATCTGAAATCGTGCTAGGAGGCTAACATTATCTTCTCGTGAGAGTCTTTCCTTCATGTAGTTTGTTTTCAACGCATTAATCACAAGCCCAAACCTACCTGCTTCAGCCTTAAGTCTGATGTACGATTCTTCATCGTCTCAAAGTTACGTGCTACGATATCAACGTCGTCAGCGAATCCAAATAGTTGGACAGACTTCCTGAAGATCGTGCCACTCGTCTCTATCACAGCTCTTCGAATCACACCCTCCAGTGCAATGTTAAACAACAAACACGACAATCCATCACCTTGCCGCAACCCTCTCCGAGATTCGAAAGGACTCGAGAGCGTCCCTGATGCTCGGACGACACACATCACTCGATCCGTCGTTGCTTTGATCAACCGCGTCAGTTCTTCCGGAAATCCATATTCGTGCATAATCTGCCATAGATGGTCTCGATCGATTGTATCATACGCTGATTTGAAATCGATTAAAAGATGAGGTGTGGGCACGTTGTATTCGCGACATTTCTGCAGCACTTGCCGAATCGCGAAAATCTGGTCCGTAGTAGCGGGGGTGCGTCCACAATCTGGAGTTCCGTAAATTTATGGCTCAAGCTGTTCACATAGAACACCTTTTTTCAGTACCTAAATAATATTCCATTTTGAAATTTGGTGAGACCATTCCAGTAACAGGAAAAACATGTTTTTGCGATTTCTACCAACATCCAATACGTTTTTCTGAACAATTACTAAGTTGTCGTCTCTTTTAGACATTAATTGAATCAGCCAACAGAAATTTCAACTTTTACTGCCATTTGTTTTGCTAGCCATGGGAATAGATGAAATCACTAGAGAACCTTGTGAGAGTTGGAAAAACAGTTGAGAAATTATGACCTAGATGAAATTTCAACTGTTTGCAATTAGTTTTGGAACGTATTAAAAAAACTACAAAATTGCCTGATATATTTTTTCAAGTCGTAATATTAGCTACAGCATAGCTCAGCAGGTACCAAAGTAATTTATTGTACTAAACATTCAAGCGTAGAATTAAACTTTTAGGCATCGTAAAGTGGTAACGGCAAAAGAGTATTTTACTTTGATGGATTATTCACAAAGGTAAACACGTTTCAGCTGTGAAGTGTTTAAAGTATAGTTATTGTTTTTAGGGAATTTGCGGGTACAGTAGAACAATCAAATATGCATGCATGCGAACATACAGAACTTAGTTGTTACTTTAACTGTTAAGATGAACATGTGAACATGACCGTACAACCCAAAACCAATTCCGTTCAACCTAAAAGGTTCAGTTATTTGAAGCAAAATTCTAACTTCGACAGTTATTTTGAGCATTTAAATTGTTTTTCACTTTTTGTGGATCACTCAAATGTTCGTCTTATCATATACTAGCTGAACCCAGTGCGAGCCTTGCTACGCTTGTACCTAAATGAATAAAAATGTAATAGAACTGGTGTTTTATGTTTTTTAGGAATGAGTTTTGTTCAAATATTTTCGTTTGCTAATGTATGTAATTTCTGCAACATCGTTCGTTTTCTACCATGGTTTTTCTTTCTGTGTAGAAGCAACATGTTTATCTTCAAACTTTGCGAAATCTTGTAAGTTTGAACATAATTTTCTCTTGCATAACCTTATATTAACTTCTTGTGCATAATGTAGCACTGAGAGTAACTCAAGCAACCCTCACTCATTACAAAGAAGGGGTTCAAACTTCTATCAGAACATTCTGCTTACCCAAAAAATAAGCATTTTGTGTTCAATTTGCCCAAATAATTCTCATGTTTTGTTGAAATTTGTGTTTAATTTGCACGAGGTATCCTCTCCCCCTCTTCAGAGAGAGGAGGAGTCTCAAACCTCCATAGCAACACTTTCAGCCTCCAAAAACTCCCACGTGCCAAATTTGGTTCCATTTGTTTGATTAGTTTTTGAGTAATGCAGACATTTGTGCTTCAATCGTATGGGAGCTCCCCTCTCGGAGAGTGGAGGGGTCTCGAACAATCATAAAAAAAAATCCTACCTCCTAAAACCCCTAGATGCCAAATTTAGTTCCATTTGCTTGATCAGTTCTCGAGTTATGCAGTTGTGTTTCTTTTGTAATAGAGCCCTCCCCCTCCCCTTCCAAACGGGGAAGGAGTTTCGAACCATCTAAAGAACCATCTCCGGCTCCCAAAACCTCTACATACACATTGTCATATCAGTAGCGATAATTCACATGTTTGGTTTAAATTTAAAAGCCCCCCTTATAATTAGAGGAGAGGTTTTGAACCAGAAAGCCCCACATGCCAAGTTTGGTTCCACTTGCTTTATTAGTTCTCGAGTAATGAGGAAACTTCTTTTTCATTTATATGAGAGCCATCATTTCCTGATAGGGG
The DNA here is from genome assembly GCA_034211315.2 of Aedes japonicus. Taxonomy (NCBI): domain Eukaryota; kingdom Metazoa; phylum Arthropoda; class Insecta; order Diptera; family Culicidae; genus Aedes; species Aedes japonicus. The sequence continues at coordinate 37,648 of JASCZW010000194.1, read as the reverse complement.
AGAGGGCTCAAACCACAATAAAAACATTTTTGTCTCCAAAAATCCCTTCATGCCAAATGTAGTTCTATTTTCTTGTTTAGTTCTTGAGCTTTGCAAACATTTATATTTCATTTGTATTGGAGTCCTCCCTTTCAGACGGGGAAGGAGTCTTAAACCATCAGAAGTTTTTCCGTCCCAAATACCCCTGCATACACATTTTCATGACAGTAGGAAGAATTTTCATGTTTGGTTGAAATTTGTGTTTCGTTTGTATGAACCCCCCCCTGCAAAAGAGAGGAGGGGTCTTGAAACATTGTAGACATATTTCTTGCCTTCGAAATCCCCAAATGCCAAAATTGGGTCCTTCTTTTTGTGTTAGTTCTCGAGTTATCCAGAAATTTCACTTTCATTTGAATGAGAGCCCCTCCCCCTTCTAGATAGAGGAGAGGTCTCGAACCACCACAGAAAAAACAATTGCCTCCAGAAAACCAGACATGTCAAATTTGTTCCATTTGCTTGATTAGCTCCTGAGTTATGCATAAACTTCCGTTTCATTTGTATGGGAGGCCCCCCCCCTCTCCCTTAAAAAATGTGGAGGGGTCTCAAACTACCATAAAGACATTTTTGCTTCCAAAAACTCCCAAATGCTAAATTTTGTTTCTTTTGCTTGATTCTCAAGTTATACAAAAATTTATAAGATTTAATCCATAGAAGAGGGGGGGTCTCTTACTATCATAGGTAAGCGTGTGCCTCTCACAACAAGCGGTCTAGCATCAGTTCCAGTCAGCGCCGTTGACATTTTCTAAGACGAAAACACTCCGATCACATCTTCTTGTGGAAGGGAAGCTATTGCATTTGTCCCGGTTCATGTGATGATAGGTACATACTCCAGCCAGCGAAGTCCATAGGGTTCAGGTCCGGCGAACACGTCGGCTACTCTTAGCTCGAAATGAACGCTGAAAAAATTTCTGCAATCCAGAGTTGAGTTTTCTTCGCTGGAACCAGGTTGGCCATTCGTTAGAACCAGTCTTGTTCCCGATATGTATCTTGCCCGAGCAACACAAATATATCATAATTGGTTGCAACAACTTTATTGTTACTTAATTGAGTCGCATTACAGTTTCATTGACTGAGTTGCAACAAGCGTGCTACTAGGGTGGTTGATCATCATTTCTTCAGGGACAAAAAATAGCTAAGTCCGGCCATCTCGGGTGATTCCGGCCCAAACCATAACCGATACTGGTTTCTGTCGTCTGATGGCTGTCAGTACGTTGGCATGGGTTCGAGATCTTTCTGGCATCAAAACACTGCCATTCTGCTGTACGGTGAAGAGTCGGTAGACACGATATTCTCCACCTCAACTCGTTCTTTTTACCCGTTTTTGTTCCTGCCTCACCTAAAGGTATTGAGCCTTCTGGATTTTGCGGTGCTGGGTCTGAAGTTTATCTTTCAGGATCCGGAGGAGACTTCAGTTCGTTACGTTGGTAGATCCCCCGACAATTTAGTAGCGCTACGTCGAGTATACCGGCTGATAGTCATAATTTGGGAGACTTAAGAGAACAGTTACCGGAAGAGTGGAGAGTCCCATCTAGTGCGTGCACTAAGAAAAAGCGACTAAATGTTCCAATTTTTCATGCGATTACCCTGGTCGGTCCACCAGTCAGCAATCCAGTATATACTAGCTGCCTCTATACTGTAAAAATTTGACAGCTACATCCGATTGTTTTCGGTAGTTATGGCAAGAACAGTGAAACAACTTCGATCTATGGATTGTTCGTACCGCCTGCCCCATCCGGGCCTCAAAAAAAGGCCATCGTGGTCCACTTCGTGTCGGCCGGATTCGATCGCGGAAACATCTACAAGATTCATGCACTTCGGGAGTCGCGAGAGTCCATCGAGCGGAAGCCTGGTTCCGGCCGTCCAACCGTTTTAAGCGACCGGAGAATTCAACAGAAGCTTAAACGAAAGACGAAAGATATGGTGGCCACTTGTTTCCGTGCGTTGGGCCAAGAGGTCAAGGAATATTTGACTAAAATGGAGATCCACTTGCGGTAACGTCAGTCCGAGATTAAAGCGGAAACTTAGGAAAACCTGCTGAAGATTTAGGTCAAATAGATCTACCCGGCGAAGCGGAACGTTTGGAAGCATGCCAACCCTCCCAACGTGCCCCAGCTCCGCCCAATCGAGAAGTTCTGGGGCAATTTGAAGAGTATATTCAGACAGTTTCATGACCCAAACGACGGATAAGCTTCCGAACGATCAGCATTCTGAATGCCATTTATTTTGCTATCCCAGATCATCTTCCGTCGTCAAACGATTTCGAGGAAAGTTATTGAGCCGGTTTTGTCAATGACCTCTTGTCAACGGACCAGATCATTACTGTACGTCAAATCCTCCGGAATTGCTGTGCATTCCTGGTCCCTATGCACCACCTGTTCATCGTTTTTAAGGTGGCGGACGAGTTCGTTGGACTTGTTTAAAACGAAATGAAAGCTTCTTCTATTTTAAATAGTACCATGTGCGTTCATGGGAAAGGTTAAAAACTAAAAACGAATTGTCTTAAAAAATTTGACCGTGAAATATTTCTTACCATTACATTTCTTATTTCTAATCATATTTGCAATCTTTCTAGGTACATGAAAGTTCGATATTAATCGTGATTTGGACTCCATGAACTCTGATTTTGTTTCATTTGGTGCTCAATATCATAGAAATTATTGAAAAAATTAGGGAATATTTTGTTGAGATGTGTTAGGTCAACCAAACTGCCCTGGAGTTCAGAACTTACGATCTATAGTTGAAACAGTAGCTGTAGCCACTTCACCATGTTCCGAAATATATTCAAACATACTCAATGAATGCCCTGGAAGACCAACAAGCATTATGAGAAAATCTTGGGATATTCATGCCAAACAAACTACGTTTGCTTTGTATAACCCATGAAGCTACTGTTACAATTGACTGAAACTTACTAGATTATCCTTTGATGCTTGTGGACGTTTCAGAATATTCATTTTATATGTATGAATACGCTACGGATACTACTGTATAGCTTAAGTTCTGAGCTCAAGTCAGTTTTTATGAACTTGAACATTCCAAGATAATCTGATAATGACCGGTGACCATACAGAAGATTCACTGAATGTGTGGCAGTTGCACACAAAAATTTCAAAGTGCATATCGTCCCCTTTCATAGGTTATTAAGCTAATGTACCTACTGTAGATCCTAAACTTCTGAACTCAAGGGAAGTTTTGTAGACCTAGAACATCCCAAGATATCTCATTGTATCTGTTTACCTTCCACAAGACCCACTTAAATTTGTCAAATACATATTGTTACTTTGTTTGGTCTAGAAAGTTACAGTGACAGCTATAGATTTTCAGTTTTGAATTCCAGGATAGTTTGGATAACCTAGAAAATTATCTCATAATTTCTTTAGTCTTTCAAAATTTGCTGCAATCTCTGATCTCGAGGATAGTTTTAATGACCCAGAATATGTCATAAAGCTGTATAATGTTTGTTGACCCTTAAGAATATTAAATGAATACGTTCATTTATTTATTGTAACTTTGTATTGCCTAAAAGTTCATTTGACAACTGTAAATCTTAATTTCCGACCGCCAGGGCAGTTTGGATGACCTCGAGGATCAGACAAATAAAATATTGATTGTTGACCTTCCAAAAGACTCATTGTATATATTTGAATACATATAGTCACCTTGTTTAGGTCAAAAAGCTACTGCTACAACTGTAGATCTTATGTTTTGAGCTCAAGGACAATTTGTATGACCTCGATCATCCCAGTTTATCTCGTAATGGTTGTTGATGTTCTAAAATGTTTACTGAATATGATTGAATACGTAGCGTTACTTTGTATAGCCCAAATAGCTATAGTTACTACTGTAGATCTGGACTTTTAAACTCAAGGACAGTTTTGATGACCTGAATCATCTCAAAATTATCAAATAATGACTTTTGACCTTCCAAAAGGTTCATTCAATATGTTTGAATAAAAATCATAACATTATATAATCCTCAAAGCTATTGTTATAACTGTAGACCTTAAGTTATGAACTCAAGTGCATTTTGGATAACTTATAACATCCCGGAAAGATGCAAACATATTTGACGTTTATCACCAAAAACTAAATAATATGCGTAAATACGTATGCGTATGAACCATATTCTAAAACAACGCTTTATACTATAAATAAGGCATTTGTTTTTCTTCCTAAACTTCTTCACATTCAGTATGTTCTACATAGATAAAAAGAAACATTGAATTTTCTTCGTTATCTAATGCACATAAAGGGAATGCTAGATTTGACAGAAAATAATGGGATATTTCATGTAAATTTAAGTCAGATAACGCCTGAATCCAGCCTGTTGTATGAAAGATGGCCTATATTGTTGTATGGCGCATGAAAAGTTGCAAACAATTTCGTTGTTTACTCCTCCTTTAGCTTGGATTTAAACGAGGGGATATTTTACACGCTTGTTAAAATTAATTATTTTTTTCTGTGTAGGTCGTCAATTAGGCATTAAACTCATACGTTTTTTTTCTTTCCCAGACAGAAGAATTGATGTCGAAAAAATTTGCCGAAGACAGTGTACACCTTTATACAGTCTGTGATTGTATACAGCCATTTTCCTTTTCTGGTCATATATGACCCTCTAGGCCTGAAGGAGCTATCATACGTTTCAAGGCAAGACTTAACATTTATGAATTTTTGAATAGTATGTGGCACAAAATTAACATTGTTTGTTATTAAAATTTATCCGTAGAGATATTTCCGATTGATTCGTGCAAAAACTTTGAAAATCTTTTGAGAAAAGACTGAGATATTAACGTTCAAAACCTGACCACTTTTCGTGACGGTTAAATTGTACCCCAGTATAGAAAACAAAGACGTGGTCCTACGTCAAAAAAAAAATAAAAATTTATAAATGATAAAACATTGTCCGACTTTTAAAGCCAGTGATAACTTGATTGCCAAAAAGAATAATTAATAGCAACAGCGTAGTCAATAACTAGAAATGAGCTTAGCCGCAAAACTTTCGGTGTGCTGAATGAATTCCACTTCTGAACGGTACCCCCAGAATACAACCTAGAAGGTTAATTTTCAAAGCCAACTATCACGGTCAAGGTCGCATCTTTCAAAAACTATAACATACTTGACACGATCTTCTTTCTTCTATGTCAACCCTGCAATGTTATCATTTTTTTCTCATCATTAATGTACACTCTTCGTTCGTTTCTTTTCAGCTAAACTAACCCCTCCGGTCATCCACAAGCAAAAGCATCCAAAATGAGTCGTCGTCCCGGAATGCGTTCTCGCGTCTACGCGTCCAACCTGGGCATGGTTGAGAACAACTATAAGGAGGCCATGGCCCGGCTCGAAAGAAGCCGCAGACCCGCGTAAGTAACGTCAACAGCGATAACAATAGCCATAACTCACAATCTTTAACTGCTAGACGATCCGTTTTTGTTGGTGTCTTGACTGTGCGGGTGGTCATCTAACCGTGCAGACATCATGGGTAAAATGTAGAAAACCATGTTTACACAAATAAATCGTAAAAAATAAATGTGAATTAGTAGTGCCAGCGGCAACACCGGCTCCAATAACCGACGGACTTAGTTCATCTTCTTGTCGATCTACTGAAAGTAATCACCGGACAACCTCGATTAATCAAGGTTGATGCCACACCGCTACGTTGAACCTCGCCGAAATGGTTTGATACGGTGTCAAGATTATGTAAACATTTTGTTCTTGTTTTAGCACCACGGTTTTCTGATCAGATTTCGGATGAACTAGCTTGTGTGAAAGATGAAGTTTACTGTAGGAATTATGTGTTCTTTTTCCCACAGATCGGCCGATCGCGAGCAAACCGTTCGTGCCTCCCCGTTCACCGGCAAGCCGATGTACGACTTCAACGGTGACGAGTTCGACGAGGATCTGTCGATCGCCCGTTCCCGCGCTTCCAAGGTTATCCACGAGAAATCGGTCATCGATTCGCGCTCGGAAAAGCTGCGCAGCCATAGCTTGGCCCCGGTCGCCAGTGCTGTGCTGGAGAACGACTTCGACGACCAGGTGAGATACAGACGTTTCCTCATGAGACGCTCGGCCGTCAACCGCGACAACTCGGTCATTTACGTTATCCCACTGCCGAGTGATTCGCACTACATCCCACGATCCTACTACGATTATTACAACTACTACAACCACTATAACAGCACCGGCTGGGGTTGTGGTTGCTAAGCTATACACTATTACAGAAACTATCTACATAGCAACTAACTACCTGTTGTCTATACCTTTACTTTTTTTTTACTAATCACAAATCGCACCCCCACTTTTGATTACAATATGTTTCCAACATTGATCAAACAACAAACGTGGAACGTTACGCGAGCTAGCAACTATTTATAAAGTACCAATTCCTAACTTAGCATGATCGTGTAGTCACATTCAACTTGAGGAATGTTTAAAACTATTGTGTAGCTAGGAAACTTTTACCCCGCCCGTGCTCTATTCAAATTTTGTAGTATTTTAGATAGGCAAGCGAACGAATTTAACTCCCTAAGCAATTTTCGAAAATGTAACAAGCGCTTGTTACAGCCAAATTGACATTCTCCAGTAAGAAGCACTGTTATTATACACACTTAGACATAATGAAACGAAACCCCGATTAATTTTTATTCAATGTGCTAGCTGACTCATTGCTCAATCCTGTTTTTGATGTTGTTTTTTTCAAGCTTATAAAAGTATTTATTCACACGGATTGATCGTCACAACTGATTTTAACATCTAAGCCTTAGGACAACACTACTCACTGTTAAGAAGAAACAATTACAGGAATGATGATAATAAAATGTGATATTGCTAAGAAAAACCAAGTCTCAGTAAAAGTGTTGTTTTCTTATTTTATCAAATCACTGAGCAGTTCATATCGTTCATAATCAATTTGCATGCTTGTTCGTGGTTGTAGGTTCCCAACTCGTTGCGAATAGTATTTTAAAGATGGCTGTAGCTAGATATTTGCTCTCCTATTTTGGTTGCTTAATGTTAATGACAAAAGGAAACATATTTGATCAAAATTTACAATCCCAATCTCTGATAAGTTAGATGGTTGTAGCTGTTTCTCCCTTCAATGTTTCACTCATAACTTTCATACATTCAAACTAATTGCTAACACATTCTACTACTAACACATCCTTTCTTGAACCAAATAGAAGCACGGACTACAACGTTGATTGCCGAATGCAAAATTGTCATTGTAAAATGTCAATGGGGTCCCGAAGTGTCCATCCTATTTGTAAACAATCTTCTGAAACGAACTTTAAGAAAATGTTCATCAAGAGCCTATTTGTAAGAACCCAAGTGTTTGTGTCAATTGGACCTCCCTACGATCCATAAATCCACCTTCTTTCTTATTGCTGCGTTGCCATACATTAAAAATTAAGGTAGGATTGCATTTTTCGTCAAATAATTTTTTTGAAAATTTAAATTCTATTGTCCTATTTCGAAATTCAAGTCCAAAAGAGTGTGTTGATATTTATTGCGATACTTTACATTGATCGTTTAAGCGGCTATAGTTATCGAAATGAAACAAAAATTAATAAATAGTTCAAAATAACGGGTAGGTCATAAGAAGCGGAACCAAATGAAAACATGTTTCGTAGAACAATTTTTGTTTTCAAACTAAATTCGTTTGATTTAAATTTTGTTTGAGGTGTGAATCAATTGAACAGATGGTGGCCCTCCATGTTCAATCTTCCTTAAAAATGACGAAGTTTTCGACATCATGGCACTGTTTTAGCACTAAAGATGATACTGGATTTGAGTTGTTGAGATGGGGTTGCTTCCCAACCATTTCCGTACACCGACTAGGACAGTATGGCCCAATACGACTCGATTGGCACGTACAAACATTTTTGACAAACAGTTCTTCGTGTAGACTACCGCATTGATCGCCATACCCCTGTCTGTGCGTAGGGCTTGTTTGCGACAAAATCTGGACAGATTAAATTTAGAATATTACAAATTTGCTGTAAGTTCAATCCAAGATGCATTTTCTAATCATTTAATTGTGCATTACTAATCATTTTAAAGCTGGTAACAATTACTTCATTAGGCTGCATGAAGAAACTATGAACGTTTCAGTTTACTCCAGCAATTCGGGTCTGAGCAGAATTCTCTGCAGCCAATTTAGCTGCTTCTGTACAAGATTTTCAAAAAATTTCTATAGCTGTAGCTTGTTGTTTATATTGAGACAGTTCTCTCTTAACGAGAGCCCAATACCGCTCGATAGGTCGCAACTCTGGGCAGTTAGGTGGATTCGCCTCTTTCGGTACAACGTGGACTCCATTCGTTTTATACCATTCAAAATGTTTTTTGTCATAGTGACAAGATACCAAATCAGGCCAGAATAGCGAGGGAGCGTCATGGCTGCGTAGGAATGGTAAAATTTGCTTCCTAAATGCCTAAATTCTTCACGGTATATTTCCTTGTTTGCCAGTCCGGTAGTGATTACGCTTTGGATTGCTCGTCGACAGCTGCATATTGCCTGCCAAAACCAAATATTTTTTGGGAAACTTGGTCTGGTTCCTCGTCTTGAAATGCTCCCCTATGCCGTTTTGTTGCAAGGCAGTATAATAAGACATCCCAGGACGCTACTTAAAGTCTTCCAGCCTATAAGTTTAATCGTACATTATCACGCAGGAAAACTCTTTCAAATATTCGCGATACAACTTGGGAGCCCGGGTTTTAGCCGTCACATTCTGTTTACGGTTCGGTACAGTTTTCAGTTGAACGACTTCATACTTTGCCGGTCCTTGGAAGTATGCACGGAAGTTGGGGACATTCTAATTTTTCTGGCCACAGTGCGCACCGAAAAATCTGGTCTCTTCTGCAATATTTGCTTCATCTTCGTCCTTCTGGTGGTTCCTGAGATCCGTTTTTATCCGCTTCCAGCCTTCCTGTCTGTTGTCAAACGTGTATCGAATGGTTTAAAAACGTTATGGACAGTGCTTGCAGGAAAACCAAGCTTTTTTGTAAGTTTTATTACTGGCAAATCCGGATTTTCATTGCGACCGCACACAATTTCTTTTTGCACTTGATCGTAGTATCACCAAAAGTTAATTTTACAAAATGAATAGACCTACGTTCAGCAGCCTGTGAAATATTTCACGCGTTGATGAAGTATTTCCAGAGATATACGTATTTAGGGGTGTCCAGATTTTGTCGCGAACAAGCCTTAGAGGTGAGATATGCCGTGTAGAAATGGCTACCCGCATCAATATCTTGGGTTCAAACTTGACTTTTCTGGGCATATCAGCTGTATATCGAGGGTGAGGACCGGCTCGTCGGTATAGGGCCCTACATTCCCAATGCCTGATCGAACCGTTTGAGAACGTAAAGTACTTCTCGTTAAAGTACTTAGGGCATTTTAGGGCACATACTCTTAGGGCATCTTCGGCGGTGAGTCTGTTTTTGCGGCAACTCTGTGCTTGATTTGCATCAGCAGGACTTTGGACAGAGACCACTCGGCAAAAACCAACGTAGTCTTCCCCGCACTGGTATTTCTTGTTGTTAAACCCACCAACACCTGTCATCCATCCTGTCAATTATTCAACATCAGCGATAAGAAGTTTTTATTTCAGAGATTGCAGATTTTTCACAAACTTTTTGCCATAGATTGGTTTGACCAAATAATTTTAATTGCCAGTAGTGCATCGTTAGCAGACGAAAATTACTTGCTCTTCCGTTTGGCTCAAGGTGAGTGTGTGAATGCATGCACTTAAACTAAACGAAATAAGATAATGATGACTTGTAATTTGACAGCGAATAAACAAGAGTCGAAACGGAGAGGAACACGTCCTTGAAGATAACAGAAATTCATAATTCAGAAAACGTCTCAAAAATTCATGTAATTTCTAATGATTTTTGGAGCATTCTAAAATTTTAGGAAACATTCCAAGGATTTCTTCCGTAAGTTAAAAGAGCTTCCTAGAGGTTCAGGGATGTTTCACGTGTTCACGGAACATCCCAGATGCTCGGGGTACTTAAGTTTTAAGAAGAACTTAAACTTTTTAATTTTTCGTACCGAATCAAAACGCGAATAAAAAAATCAACTACACCAACTTATTGAACTTAGCAAATCGACAAACTTCCCAGATTTTTTTCAATTTCTCGTAAATTATTGGAAAGGGTGATCAGTAAACTTTTTGGAAGTTCAAACACGTTTCCAGAAATGTTGAGAAGTTTTCGGCAATTCAATGGAATTCTCTGAAGTTTCACAACTTCTCTTTTCAAAGAGCGCATGCAAACTTCATGATTATCTTGAAACTTCCAAAAAGTTTATTAAACTTCCGAGAAGCTTAATCAATTTCTCTAAAGTTCATAGTTATTCAGTTCCGAAGTTCATAGTTATGAAGAATTCTTTTTTAAATAGTTCTGATCAATTCACTTAACTGCCGAGCAGTGCTAAGATTGTTTAAAAGCTGTAGAATATGCAATTGAATAATATAAAATTTAAAACCGATTTCTGCACAAATCAAAGATTTTTTAATCTATCTGCAAGGTATCATCGGTTTCCCAGTGAAAGCCTATCAAAACTGCCATAGTAAAATGTATCCTCTCTCCCAGAAGATAAGTCTGAATTTCTAGATTCCCTGTAAATTTGTCAAAAATGTATATTAAAAAGGCATGAATCTCAGAGTATGTAATATTCCGCAACCGTCAATTTAAAAGAAATTGGCAAATGACAAGAAGCAACTAGCAACGAGCATATCTGTCAGTTTTGTTGCTGCAAAACATCGTGTTAATATCGGGTGGTGTGTGCCGAATGTCAGCGTGGTATTTTGACATGCTAGCAGATGCCGCAACTTCGCCCACACGTGGGACATCGACTAAGTGAACTACGCGGCGTTAGTGAGCAAGCGATTTGAAAGGGGTTTGAAAATTAACACAAAGTTATCGATTAATTTGGTTAAAGTTTAAATTTCTGTCATTTATCTGTAAAGGTTGTTTCGATCAAAATTTGGTCAATCAGTAATGCGTGTGAGTCGATCAAAGTTGTTATTAATAAGTCAAACTCTTTTCTTTTTCAAGTTCAGTGACAACAGAATACAAGAGAAATATTCTGCTAAGCTTCCTTTGAGCCGGGCGCAATTGTCGGGTCTTCACGTTTAACACCTGCCACTTCGATTTTGCGCTGGCTCCCTGTCGCCACTTCATTTTCCCGCCGCAGAACGCCAATTCGCAACAGACTATTTCATTCATTCTGGCTGCTTTGAGGTCTTGCTTGGGATTTCCGCTTAGCGTGATGGCCCAATATTGTTCGGTTGGCGTGTTGGGAGGATTCTTTTCCTTGGGCACCATTTGAGCGTTGTTGGCAGCATACCACTTCAGGGCCTTTTCCGCCAATGGCAGGATGCCAAATTCGGCCAAAATACGGAATGGCAGTGGAGCATTTTCGTAGCGGCACTCGATCGAGATAAATTTCCTGGTTTGACGGTTCCGGTCGCATTGCCGACGCTGCTCCAGGTGCGGATGGCCTGCCAGGCCAGATATGTTCTTCGCGAACCTCGACAGTTTAATATGCTTGAAAATATCTACCATCTTTCCCCGTCGGGTTCTAAAATTCCTGTCCAGGAAGCTGTCTGCCTTGACGTAAGTTTCAGCGTCCTGTAAATCAAACTTCGTCCGCATTGTCGTGTACAACTTTCGCGATCGTTGGCTCTGACCGATTGTGTTTTGTTTTATGGCCGCGATTTGGAGTCATCACTTTCTTCGCCGAAGTCCGACAGTTGCCAGCTCGTTTTTTAAGCTCTATCCACGGTTGAAGGTGCCACCGCCAGCTTCTTTGGGGCATCTCGGACGGAGAGGTTGGGGTTCCGCTCGAAACCGGCGGGCAACGCTGCTTTGCGTCGTTGCTGTGGCGCTTTTCTGTCCGGCACCAGCATCTACCCGCCACCGAGGCTCTTGGCCGCTTTTCGGCAAGAGTGCAAATTTTTCTGCTCATTGGTTGGTATTATCAAGCGGCGTGGTGTGTTTTGAACGATATTTTTCTTATTCAAAATTGCTTCATGAATAGAACAAAACATATACCAGATGGTCCTACCATAGCTTAGTCAGTAAAGGCGCTGCTACAAAGCAACGCCATACTGGAGGTGGCTGAGTTCGATTCCCGGTTTGATCGAGGATTGCTGCATTGAGGAAGATTTTTTCGACTCCTGGGCATAGGGTATTATTGTACTTGCAACACAATCATACTTATGCATAAAAAGCAATAAACTTATTGAGAAAGCAAGAAGCTTGAAACGCTAAGAAAGAAGAAGATATACCAGATTTGAAATTATGCAAAATAGATCCGGTATAAAACAAAATTTTCAATTCCGGTGCAGCGATGTTTTTGCGTTTGGTCTAAAAGAATAAATCCAATCCACGATTTGGACCACCGTTGAAGACGTCCTTACTGCGCAGCTTGCGGCACTTTCCCAGGATTTCCTGCAGCTGCTTCTCCATTTACTTCGGTCTGGATGCTCACCAGCGTGCTCTGCGACATGACAAACCTCCTTGCCACATTCCTGGTGCTGGTGTAGCGCTCATTCCGCTCCGTCGGCCCGCTTGTTGTTGTTGTTGTAGTGGGCGATTGGCCCTCGAGCGTAGAACCGAGTTATAAATTGTGGATTTCATGTGGTCCTCCCTCAAAAAGTTTCTCGTCACTTCCGAATCCGAAAAACGCGCTCATGAAGAAAACATTGTTCCGCGACCTGTATCGTAACTAAACGATAACACAACTTTTGCAAAAAAAATCTACGCCCTTGCGAGCGGCCTTCCGGCAGTTAATCGGAACACTCGCCATGGCGGACGAAAACATGCGTGTAGGCATGTTTTGGAGTTCTTTCTTCGTTTTATTTATCAATTCTTCCTCAGTTTTCGCGACAAAGTAATTGGAGTAGATCTTACGCTTCAGGTTGGCCCAGAAATTCTCGATGGCACGCAGCTGGGGTCGTTGGGTGGGTTCGCTGACCTGGGTACCACATCGATATTTAGCCGCTCTATCTCCTCAAATGATCGCTTCGAGTAGTGGGCCCACGCCATATCCGGCCAGAACACCGCGCCTTTGCCCTTATGTTCTTTCATGATGAACGACGCAACTTCCGGCAAGCCTTTCGTACAATAAATTTCCCCGTTTACGGCCAGTCCAGAGCGAAAGAAGAGCGGCTTTGGCATCCCCTTCTCTTTGATTGCAGCACGTTCTTGGTGTGTGAAATGAACTTCACCTTGGAGCTCACTTCCTCCGCGGGGGAAGTAAAATACGAAGTGCTCTGCCAGTCGGGGTCAGGGTGAGATATGTATCATAGTTCATCACCACCGCCAGCATCGCGATTCGCGAGAAAATCGAGCTGATCATCTTATTCAGCCGCTGCCGCTGCGTCATTACCTGCAGCTCGAAACCAGTGGATGTGACTTCGCTTCCTGACATGTGTTCATGTTCGCCAGGTACTTTTTCACTGTTTGGCCGGTTGAACCGACCTCCCAGCCAAGCGCGCGCAGCGATATAGCCACTTTACAGCATCCTTTGGAGCTTCTTGTCGCTCAGAGTCGTCGGCCGTCCGGAACCGGGCTTTCTTTCTGATACTCTGCTTGTTGTCTAATAGTGCCAAGATGTTTTAAATATCGGAACGGGCGCATCCAGCGTACACAAAGTGCCACACGATGTCCGTTTTCGACGCGGCGGGGCGCCGTTGCTTTGAACGCACACACTTCTGAACGGAGTTGCTGTCACCAGCGCTTGCACATCGCGGTTAGTTCTGACTGATAGAGCTGTCCAAATTTTGTTTGCTGACTCATGGGCAACTATGGTTGATGTTGCGTAGGTGCAGGTAAAGTGTGAACCAAACATGAATCGGCAATCTCTTGGTCCACATCCATTTTTTGAAATGCAAACGTTATTTGTGGCTGTGATAAGATTTTGCAACCCTTCGATAAACAGTAAATAAATCGAAGGGGAACACAACAACGACATCTACCCATGATTCGAAGCCGGAAGGATCCTGTTGTCTTCTGGCCAGATCCTGCGTCTTTCAACTAAGTGAAATCGGCGGTAGAATGGTACAACTTGTCGCGAGTGTTCCGTTCCGTTCCAAGGGCCTGCGTGAACCCTTCTAATTTGTCCAACCGCGGGTTCGACCAATTGAACAATTTTGAGCATTGAATAAAATCTTTGGAAACATGTCTTGGCAGCAGATACCATTCAACAGTTTTAAAAAATTGGAAGAAACTACTTCAAACTCTGATTCAAAACTCTTCTCGCTAAAACTTATGAACCGGGTGTTTTAGTCCTCTTGAAAAAGAAGATATTTTAATCATAAGGAGCTATCGACCTAGTTCCTAATGCTTGAGCAAGTACTACTCCTATTTACGTTTGAGATTTACCGGTGTTTGCCATAAAAAAAATCGCTTTTCGAGAATGATAACGCGGATGTCAATCCATTTAAATGGCCTGGACATTTTACAGGCGTCGGCAAAGTCTTTGTTTGGAATCACCAATCTTTACACATTGAGGATGTATGTTAGACCCCAGCATTAGTTGTTAGTTTTCTGTGTAATTACATTAATAACGGAATAGCAGTTTTAGATGGTAAACACGAAAATTGACCGACGCAAAAAATGACGTTTTTTGTATGGACCTTCAAATTTTTTTGTATGGATCGTCACGTTTTCACAAACCCCTCCCCCTTACTGCGTGACATAATTAATGGACCTTCCCTTATGCACAGAGAAAACGATATACATTTAAATAGAGGTGGAATAAGTTCGACTCAAACTTCATCAATTTCTCTTCATCGACTTTTCCTCATATGAAATAAAGGGTGAGTCGATAATTATCGCGACTCTTTAGGTTGATAGGTGCATCGACTATAGTTATCGAAATGAAATTTAAACAGTAGTTCAGAATATGTTGAAATTTCATCTAACATACGTCGGCTAAATTTGATGGGGATTTTTGAGCGAAATGCTGTGACATTTTGCGGTTGAGGCCCTCCGCTCGAGGCCTGTGCGAGTCGTGTCTCGTGGATTTTTTGTTTATGGCTGCTACCGCACTTCACTCATCATCCTCTTTTTTTCCTTCGCCTCTCATTTGGGCTTTCGAAGATCGCACTTCATTATGGCCCAATAGGCTTAGATCGGACTGAGTCCAGCGCAGTCCGGTTGGTTCATGACATGAGGTACAACAACAACAAAAAACAGAATAATCAACATATCACTCACACGATTTGGGAGTACTGTCGTGAAACCAAATCTGGATAAAACGATGGTTTATCGTGCTGTTTCAAAAACGGTAAGATACGTTACTGGATGCACCCTGGTATGTAATTCTCACCGTTTATAGTGCAGTTGGCCACGAACGCATCACTCCATTTGTCACAAGTACATGTGACCTGCCAAATCAGCTACTTTGAAATGAATTTTGACAGCTTCTTCAATTTCAGGTCATCCACACAAAATTTGTCGTTAACTGTGAAATATTTTCTGTGCATGGCTGGCAAAATCGACGTTTGAGGTGTACTCTTTCAGTAACATATTTCATTGGTAGCTTTGTTTAGAAAACGCATTTGCACAACACTTGGCTGGCGCTGTTCCCACCTGTACGAAGCTTTGCAAAACATCGGGTTTTTCGCCATGTTCTGCGCCGAAATGATCGGATTCCATTTTAAATGAGCAATCAGCGCTCTCTCGTTTTTTCTTGGACGTTGTTCCCAGTTGTTGTCTATCTCCTGACTTGTGGACCGCTGTCTACCTTCCATGGAACCTTTGGAGGACCCTTGAGTCGGCCGAATGTTGTATGATTCGAGTGATTGAATACTGTATATTAGTTTTCCAAATGCACGATCTGATAACCGAGGGTTTTGCATAATAGTGTACAAAATCCTTTTGTGAAAGCGTGGTTGATTTTCTTTCATCTCGACCGAAGTCTCACTGACAACTTTCTAACAGAGCGGATAAAAACAAAACACTTTAAAGAGAAACCGGGAAATTTTTTTTTGTCGATTTTGGTCGAGTATAAAAAATGTAACGCAATTTTGAAGGCGTCGCAATAATTATTATCTCACCCTTTAAGATGATAAGAAGCAAAAAAGGCTGCTTTTTTGTTTTCGTTAATAGCATTGGTGATGAAAAAATTGAGAGACAAACCTTCATAACAATATATAATATTCGGAAAAACTATAGACTGTCCCAGAAATGCCTGAGCACACTTTCAAAATGACTAAAGAGTCATGTTTTGTTTGGACTTTTAATAGTTTTATTGTGGCAAATCATATTTGTGTTGTGTTTTACATGATATTTTTTCTCGTTTAAATCAAAATATTAATCATAAGCCGAGACTCGCACTTTTTGCGCGAACACGGCCCATTAGCCTTCTGCGCAGTGGCACTTCCCACCATTTTGACCACTTTGCGGCCAATCTTTTTAAATTTTGGATGTCTTGTCCGCTGGTTTTTATGAAGTTTTCGAAGCTTTGGCTTTAGTTTAAAAGCTCAAAAAATCGCGATTGGCGGTGCCTCCGGGCAGTTCGGCAGGATTCATGTCTTTCCGCACGAATTACATTTTGACTTTTGTACCATTCTGAAGTGTCCTTTGCGTAATGACATCTGACGCCAAATCAGGCCAAAACACTACTTGACCTTCGTGCTGCCTGATCATCGGCAATAATCGCTTCTGGAGACATTCCTTAACGTATTTCTGAGTGTTCATCGTCTCCGTTGTGATTTACGGACTAGATGTTTTACCACACTCGCATATTGCCTGCCAAACCATAACCTTCTTACCGTTTTTCCGGTAAAATTGTCTTCTCCGTTTTGGGAACAGTAAAGAATTGTGGTCTTGGAAGCGTTTTGTAATCTAGTTTCACATACGTTTCATCGTCCATTATTATGCACCGAGGATTTCTACACAATAACGAATCGTAGAGTTTGCGGGCCCGTGGTTCCACGGACGTGGCCTGTTTTGGGTTCGTTTTGGGTTTTTTCTGCTTTCGGTATGTTTTTAGCCCAAGTCTTTCTTTGGCACGCATGACGTTACTCGACAAGGTCCCTAGTTTTTTTTTCCCAACATCCCGAACGGATGTCGCTGGTTTTTGCTTGTAGGCATACCTGATCTTTTTATCGGTATCCGGACTAACAGGACCGGATTTCCGACCACTCTTCGGCGCATCTTCAAACGTACACTGTTCTCTATATTTTAGAATCGCAGATCGTACCGCTCCGACGCTTACACTTTCATCTTTGGTCAATTTACTCAAGGAGAGTCCGCTCACAGTGCACCATTTGTGCACGATACTTTTTCGTTGTTCCGGAGTAAGACCACGCATTTTGATAGGTAACATAAAACTGAGCACTTTTTTGATGCTATGTCATTAAAAAAAAGTGCAAACAAAAGGACGCAGCCAAAAAATCTTAAAATATTTCATTGTATTCAAAGTGACCGTTAAAATAAGGTGTGCTTATACTTTCTGGAACAGTCGTTAAAAAGAAATAGAACAAGTCTTATTCGCCGTTATTCCAGCTTTATCTTGAAACTGATGACATAAAATTTGACAAAGATTTAAAAAAAATGCAAATCGTGCTACATTTTAAACATCAACGATGCTGTTATTGCAGTTCATTCATATGCTCAACATTTTATTCGCACATTACTACATCACAAACGATACTACCGGCACTCAATCCATTTAAATCAAACACAAGCACGTATCATTAATGTTCAATTGCCAACAACTTCAAGACCCCGTCCCGTCCCAAACTGCAACCATTTTTTAAAACACACCTGATCCTCATTACTTTCAGGTCCAAGCCACGTTGAACCGAATCCGTGCCAGCAAAGACATGCTGAGTCAGCTCAGGAGCCACGATTCGCTGGAACAGGTTCGCAACGAAACCCGATCCAAGCTGAGCGAACAAACTGCCCAAAAGTTGGCCGAAAAAATGTCCAGCTACGATGATTCCTGCGATCTATCCTCCTCGGACAAGAAGTCCGTGAGGAAAACTCTCAAGGTAAAGTACAGCTTGGCTAGAGTCTAATCACAATCCGTACTAATTTTCTGCCTGCCAACAAGCTCCGGCTGCTAATAGCACTAATCTAACGCTTTTCTATTCTGCCTTCCTATCGATCCGCTTGCCCTTCCCCTTATCCTGCTGCAGCTCAAATACCAATCCGTGCTCCAGAATCTGCAATATTCGGATACCTACTAAGCATTTTGAAACCGTTTCTTCTAAAACGCACCTTCCCGCCTTGAAATGCCCTTTTCCCCCTGTCACCCGTAGATTAGAGCAGTAACCAATAGCAGCTCCTCGCTGGATGCTAAAAATGCCCTCAAATGGCAGGACGAAACTGCGGAATCGTTTGCTGCGAAGAGAGCCAGCGCTACCAAGGCCCGTCTGGCTGATCTGGACCAGGAGATGATGGAATTCGAGGAAAAGCAAGCCGCCCGCGCCCGTCGATCGGCTCAACTGAAGAAAGTGCTAGCGGAGACGGCTTAGTGAAGGCTGTTCCCGACGACCACTACCGAGCAGGCCGGAACCAAGGTGACAACCGGAATGGTTCCGGTTCAAAACGCAAAAGAAGGTGGTCTCGTTCTAGGCGCATTCAATCTTAGGAGTAAAGAATTTTATCTCTTTTAATTTTTATTCCTACGTTATTGTTTCTTATAATGTATAAATTTTTGATATAAAAAAAAAACAATAAAGAACACACTATTTAAACTTTTAGCATGTAAGACATTCGCATAATGGACATCTTTCAACTGGCACAAGGCATTGCTTTTTCCCTCTTCTCGATGTGTTTCTCATAAGCTGAGATCCTAGAATTAATTACAGTAAGGAATGAAAATGCAAAGTAAACAACCAGAAATGTTAATTAAAGATAAATAAACAGTTAAATACAAAAAAAAAAGAATAACAAAGTAGAACAATGACTAACGCTGAGAAATGTTCGCAGGGGTGAACATTTGCCGATGACGATCAGTTCAATCTATTTAGGTTTTGAAGAATAAGAAAGAACAGGTGTGCGAAGAAAAAATCTTTGACGTAACACTCGTGAGGTGGGTTGATACACGGCTTGTGAACTGTTTTATTTATTTGTTTGTTATGCGAGCCGCACAGGACGTGAAAACAATTACGAACCAAAAGAATAAACATATGTTAACTAAAACTGCTTTCCCCAATCCGTGTACTGTTATAGCAAGTTTTTTTTTAGCTAATGCATTGTCAACTACAGTGGGCTCTGTGTTTGGAAAAAAAGTAGGAGTGGAAATAAATGGTTGAAATTTCCTTACTGTGCATAAGGTTTGTATCATTGTTTTTTTTTTTATAAATATCACCATAGCATAAAATTTAACGCTGACAATAAAATTAATCAAAATTATTGTTGGGATTATTTGTTTGACTGGCGTTCGAGGGACGGCTGAAATTCAACCAAAACGAATGAGTTGAAAAGAAAAATTGCTTTATGCATCAATACACGGAGAAAAAATCGTTAATGAAGAAAAGAATACGTTAACTTGAACAGTTAATCCATATCAAGTTCTAGTTTCCATAATCGATCACGTTTCGATTCGCATTTTCATGAAATTTATCTCAAATCTGTTTCATCATCTTCTTCTTCTTTTTGGTTTGCTTCGTTTCACGAAGCAAATGATAGGGCCAGTGACTGATGCTCTTATGCATCATATGTTAACGGAGGAATGCGTTTCTCTTTTCTATACCGGGTGTTATTTCAAAGTTTTGAAAAATGAGAGCATTACGCTAAAGTGAAAGCTTTTTGAATGCTTATAACTCTCGTTTGATTGAACAGAATAACTTCATTTTGATACACCATTTGATCAGGAATCCTTCAAAATATTTACACTAAACTTTTAATTAAGTTCTATTAGTATAAGTAGTTCAAATTTACAATTGAAAAAGACCTTCGTTTGCTCCCATACAAATGTGCATATGAACAGGTTGAAAATATGGTTTTCCCTTTCCGGGTCCTCAAAAACGTGTAAGAAACGGTTCGAACTGCCTTTTTTACCCTTCTTACATCAATAGAAGGGTATTAAGATCGCTTATAAACTCGACTGTTTATCCGAGGCCCACAGGGCCGAGTGTCATATACCATTCGACTCAGCTCGACGAACTGAGCACATGTCTGTGTGTGTGTGTGTGTGTGTGTGTGTGTGTGTGTGTGTGTGTGTGTGTGTGTGTGTGTGTGTGTGTGTGTGTGTGTGTGTGTGTGTGTGTGCGTTACAAATAATGTCACATCGGTTTCTCAGCCATCTGTTAACCGATTTCAGTTCTGTTGACGGCAAATGGAAGCTACAACATTCCCATAGAACGCTATTGATTTTTTTCATTCGGACATTTCGTTACGAAGATATGAATGAAACAGTACTTGAAGGCCTATTATAATATTAATCAAACAGTTTAGTCTCCGATTACATACTGAGCTATTTGTGTACCGATGTTAGTTTTGTTGGTGCCAAATCAAAGCTATGATATCTCCAAATAACTGGTCGAAATTTCATTTTGATTGGACAATCTTTCATGGAGATATAACCAAAACAATACCTGAGAGCACATAATTGTGAGATGACAATATACTCGTTACAGTACAAAACCGAACAAGACCAATCACACCAATCGATGCCGCTTGCATTCTATTGTGTCGCATATGTTGCGTTGTATAGCACATACAGTGGACTAGCCACACTATGCGACTGTATAGAATTAGAGCAGCATCGATTGGCTCCAGTGGTCTGGTTTTGAACTGGAAGGAGTATATTCGAAAATTACACAAAGTCTCATTTACTATTTTCAACGAATATGTACTTATTAAGCATCTTGAATCCATATCTGTAATCAAAATTGAAGCTCAGGATTGAAGCTTTGTTAACGCCAAATTAAAGTTATAAAATCTACAAATAAGTGTTCAAAATTTCATTATGATAACTTCTCTTATTTACCCTTCTATACATCAATAGAACGGGTATTAAGATCGACTTGAATAACGTCGACTTTTAATACATCGATGGCCCATCAGGGCCAAGATTGACATATACCGTTCTACTCTAGCTCGACTGAACTGTATGCACATGTCTGTGGTATGTATGTGTATGCATGTGCACAGACAGACGTTTAAGCATGAGCAAATATGTAATCAGTATAACTTTGTGCCAAATTTATTCGAATCGCTAGCAAGCGCTAGCGTAAGCAACTGTTCAGTCTTCACCAACGCTACGTAGTACACTTGGTCGAGGTGCCCACTTTGAGTGGTGATGTTGGTCATCTGCTAGCATGTCAACATATCACTCCGATCGTTTGCACACATGCCAATGTCGATTTTGACATTCATTATGTTTTATCAATTGAACATATGCAAAATTGAATATCTTCGTAACTTCCGTCTATTTACCCTTCTTGCATCAATAGAAGTGTATAAGATCGCTTGACAAATTCGACTTTTGCATCCGAGGTCCACAGGGCCGAGTTCATATACACATTCGACTTCAAGCTCGACGAACTGTGGTATGTGTGTGTGTGTGTGTGTGTGTGTGTGTGTGTGTGTGTGTGTGTATGTGTGTGCGTTACAAATAATGTCACATCGGTTTCTCAGCCATCTGTGAACCGATTTCAGTTTTGTTGACGGCAAATGGAAGCTACAACATTCCCATAGAACGCTATTGATGTTTTTTTCATTCGGACATTTCGTTGCGAAGATATGAACGAATCAGTACTTGAAGGCCTATTATAATAGTAATCAAACAGTATAGTCTCCAATTACATACTGAGCTATTTGTGTACCGATTTTAGTTTTGTTGGTGCCAAATCAAAGCTATGAAATCTCTAAATAACTGATCGAAATTCAGTTCATTATGATTGGATAATCCTTCATGGAGATATGACCAAAACAATACCTGAGAGAACGATGAAAATATACTCGTTGCAGTTCAAAACCAAACAGTACCACTCACACCAATCGATGCCGCTTGCATTCTATTGTGTCAAATCTGGGGCATTGTATAGCACATACAGCGGACTAGCCACACTCTGCGACTCTATAGAATTCAGACAGATATGCGGATCATGAAAATTCAGGAGAAATTTTTTAAGGGGTTCTGTGCATGTAAATAAACATTCCCATAGTCGATTGCTAGCCAATAGGCTATAGTTCAGTTCAGGATACTAACAGCAAAACTCTATAGAGTAACTGAGCTGTAATTCGTGAAAAATTGACGATTGGAAAAGTTGTTTACAGTTGAAGAAACGGCTTCGCAAATTCCTCCGGAATTGAAATATTTACCTTATTCCAATGGAGTATATTTTTTTATCATTCAATTGTAGATCACTGGAAATATGGAGGAACTGACATAATTAATCGATGCGGAAACAAGGAAAAAACTGGAAGGTAAGTTAATTATTCAATTTGTATGTAAATCATACGACGAATCTCAAAAATTGAAATGAATTGCACTTGATTCATATACACATACTAATTTATTCTATATATTTCAGCCTGTCGAAGGTTGGTCCATTACTCTACCACCAGGAGAATACCCTTAGATTGTTTGTCTGGCAACTGCACCAAAACAGGGAGTGTATTATGTGTATTTACATGGAAAAATCATATTTTGTGGTCAGCAAGCAGCCATGTCTACTTGGAGTACAAATTAACTACTTGAAAATAACATACCTAATTAAAGCCTGTTCACATTTTTCTGATCCGTTTAGTGGGGAATAAATCCGAAAAATATAGATCCTACAACCTTGCTTCAAACATTGTTATTATAGCAGTCCAAAAACGCAAAACAGAAAGAGAAAACTTAATTTTCGGTAAAAATAAACGATTGCAAAAAGTTAATTATTAACGTTTATCGCTTGTCACCAACAGTACCGAAATTTAAGTAATCCATGTTTACCGATAATTTCAGTAAGTGCACTTTTGTGCGGTTATCGGTATTTTTTACCGAATTTTCGGTACTCTGGTCTTAGCGTGTGCACGCTGAGACAAGAAAACCAAAAATTCGGCATAAAATACCGAAAATCGTACAAAAGTGCACATACTGAAATTATCGGTAAACATGGATTACCGAAATTTCGGTATTGCAGGAAAACCGGGAAAAACATTAATATTTACTTATTTTTGTGCGGTGATTTTTACCGAAAATGCTAGCAACTCAATGAGAGCATTTTTAACCAAATTTAGGTAAAATATAACGATAAAATCTGTAAATCCACTTTATTGAAGAACTAAGTAAAATCAAACGTTTTGTTTTGGTAGATTATACCGATACTTTAGGTTTTGCTACCAAAACCTAATTTTCGGTAAAATTTAAACCGTATTTTCGGTAATCTGATCTTAGCGTGTGGAGTAACTTTCAAAAACTGCCGCAACGCGCCGTTGCGCTCCTCACACGCTAAGATAAGATTACCGAAAATACGGTTTTCATTTTACCGAAAATTAGGTTTTGGTAGCAAAACCTAAAGTATCGCGATATAATCTACCGAAACAAAACGTTTGATTTTACTTAATGTTTCAGTAAAGTGGATTTACAGATTTTATCGTTATATTTTACCTAAATTTGGTTAAAAATTCTCTCATTGAGCTGCTAGCAGTTTCGGTAAAAAATACCGTACAAAAATAAGTAATTATTAATGTTTTTCCCGGTTTTCCAGCAATACCGAAATTTCGGTAATCCATGTTTACCGATAATTTCAGTATGTGCACTTTTGTGCGATTTTCGGTATTTTTTACCGAATTTTCCGTTTTCTTGTCTTAGCGTGCATTGTAGCTGGGCCTTTAACTTCCGAAAAGCGAAAATCATTTCAGCGCCAACATTAGATTAGGGCGAATCTGCTTTTGTAAACAATGGCTTTCGTACACAGAAAAAACTCTTGTAGTAAAAACTACCATTTTACCCGGCTACGCCTATCTTTAAAACTGCCATGAAATTTCAGTTAAATTTACTACGTTTATGGTAAAACCTTCAACGTTTGTGGTATATTTGACAGACCTCATATTGATATCAAGCGCACCATGGTTGATCAAATCGCAGGCATGTTAAAATCAAACGCATTTTTAGTCAGCTGAAAATTGTTGGTGTTTGCGCTCAATTTAACCCTCGAAATGGTAGTTTCTACTGCGACTTTTTTTGCATGTAGTCATTTTCTCTTGAACTAAAGTCACAAATATAAATAAGCACTCTTTAGGAAAAGGAGTTTTATCTCTATCCGCTGATATATTCAATATCAAGAAATTGTATTCGACTTCCGATAAATTAGAAGACAAAGTGTTTGTTTAAAAAGCAGATTCGCCCTAATCCAATGTTGGCGCCGATTTCGTCATCATCATCAAATCAGCGTAAAGAGCCTGAACGTCAGAGTACAGGGAACTAATGTATGTTTTTAATTTATCTTTAAATGTAATGATGAAATGAAAGAATTGCAATACAATTTGTCATCTGAAAAACCATAAACGATCTTAAGAACCACAATGACTACACAGAAAGAAATCTTGTAGTAAAAACTACCATTTTATCCGGCTATGCCTGTCTTTAAAACTACCATGAAATTTCAGTCAAATTTACTACGTTTACGGTGAAATCTTCAACGTTTGTGGTGTATTTGACAAACCTGATATTGATATCAACCGCACCATGGTTGATCTAATCGCAGGCATGGTAAAATCAAACGCATTTGTAGTCAGCTGAAAATTGTTGGTGATTGCGCTCAATTTAACCCTCGAAATGGTAGTTTCTACTGCGACTTTTTTTTGCGTGTATGACTCGATAAATGGAAAAAGCCGAAAGTCCTGGTGATGAGGACTACTAAACAACAGAATCACAAAAGTTCTCCTGCGTGTAATGGGGTTAGTTGGGCCCTCGGAGCCAAGACTGATAAAACAAATACAGCACAGAATAATAAACTAGAAAAGAGATTCGAACTGGATCAATCGGCAAGAACTGCCAATCTCTAAATTTCATTGGAAGAACTCGCGTACTTTTTTGATAACTAGCAGTAGATTGGATGGTAACAGCACCGACAAACCGACATGAATGACAATAGAAAATGTCTTAATATTTCTGTTCAAATCATATTGGTGACATCTATCTTTGTGTTCGCTGAGATCCTTTATTGAAGCCACGAACACGCTTGGGAACTTGATGAGATGGTTCATGTCTGAGCTATTCTGGGCACATTTATTTGATCTAGATCAAATGATTCTATGGGTTTTGACAGATGGGATCACTGCACATTTGAATCGGTCGTTATGGATTCTTGATCAATAGTGAAGATTGAGTTTCATGTCGGTTTGTCGGTGGTAACAGATCAACCCCTGAATATGCAGGTTGAGGATCAAGAGCCTAATCTTCGAAATCAGCATCATTAACGTGCATGGTTATCATCTCGGAAGTACTGATAATGACAAAGAAAAATTCTACGCACAGCTGGAGAATGAATACGACCGCTGTCCAAGCCATGACCATCATTTGGGATTTTAACGCTCAGGTTGACCAGAAGAGAGTTTAAACCGGCGATTGAAAAGGCGCTCAGCCGCTGACCAACGAGAACAGCCGCCGCCTCCAGAAACATGACCATACGTAATACCGTCTTCCAGCACAGTCTCCCTCGGTTCAAATTGAGGTCTTCTTCTTATTAGCGTTTCAAGCTTATTGCTTTCGCAATTAGCTTATTGCTTGGTCTTAACTTAGTTCTAAATGCAGTTTCACAGTTATTAATTAAGAGATTTCTATTCCAGGTACCATTTTTGCATTAGTATGATGGTGTGGCAGGTACAATCATACCCAAGTAACCATGAAGCTCTATATAGATACATCAATTATGCATTATATTACGATATAAGTTTTTGGTATAAAGCAATCTTATCTTAATTGCGTCCTTAAAGTAGAACTCGAGTCGAAAAGGGCCCCACTCCTGTCAAATTAAAGCTAGCGCACATGCTTTATTGAAGCCAGAAAATAAGTATATTTAGGGCATAGTTACTTTTTCAGCAGTTGAATTACTGCTTCTACTGAAATGTTTTATTGCATTTTCAAAAGCATATATAGAGCTTGGGGTATTTTGGAAAAAGAAAATATATTTAATTTTCTTCTAGATGAATTCATTTTTTCTGTTACGTTTTATTGTGGGGATATTATTTTATTTTATTTTATGGCATCTGCGCGTAACAATGATGGGATATATTTTTAATAAGCTCAAATGTGTTTCCTACATCGGGATTCGAACCAAGGCTTCTCACGACTAATCGATGAATGCCGGTTGTGTTAACGCTCTTAGCCATAAGAGCAATGGAATTTTATAAGACAACTGCATAATATTAAAGAAGCACACCCCAAACATACCCTCTTTGTCGTTCTATAAGAACATATTTCATACAGCTATTTTTAGATTTTTCTTGCTAAACACGCCATTGAGACTGCGATACCCTAACCTTTAATCAGTGCAAACCTCAACCCGATACGAGCTACAAATGAAATCATACCCACCGCCGTGCATCACACAACAAGCCGACACAATTTTGATGCCCGGTGCAGGATGAAACTAAGTATGAGTATGAGAATAAAGATTGAAAAAACAGCTCCGTCCTCTGAATATAAACAACCAGAAAAACCCGTGACTCCCCATAATGCATCCATACTTTTTGCTGAAATTTTCAGAATCAAACTTTCTGGTTAAGAAGAATGAAGGTGACGATTCTGAATCTGACAGGCAGCTCAGCTCGAGCATATATGCATATATGTTTATCATTTCCAAAGTGAAATTGGAAAACGTCATCCAGATGATATTGCACCAATGCTACTTTTTAGCTAGCAATGAAGCATTTATTGAGACAATGCATTAATGGATCACTTAATGCGTATTTAACGTTAAGCTGTTTGTAGAAATATAGTAATGCATCATAACATGTTTAATGTATAGGTAATGCTACATAGCATGGGAGTTGTTGAAAAAATGTGATATGGTATTACTGTTGCTGATAGTCAGTCGAATTAGTGTTATGATATAATGCTTGTGGTTACTTGGGTACCCTATGCCCAAGGTGTCGAGAAATTTTCCTTAATGAAAAATTCCTGGATTAGACCGGGAAATGAACCCAGCCATCCCCAGCATGGTGTTGCTTTGTAGCTGTGCGTTTACCGACTGAGCTAAGGGAGGACCGTTGAGGTCAGCTTAACCGGAATTACTAATCAACAACGTTTAGATAGATGGTTGGCACTTCTCAAACATCACCGACGTCAGAACATATCAAGGCATCAACATCGATTCGGAGAGTGACGTGCCCGAATGTTGCAAAGTGTGAAACTGGTTTTTTCTCATTTTTGGAATATACTTTCGAGACAACTAATTCAAAACGACGTTTCTGATTTTATAAACAAAGAGGGGAAAAAAGGTTCAAACGTAAATTTCTTGAAACTGTCAGCATCCCCACGTAAACTAGTATCATATCATGTTAGGGAAATGTTATTTGTTGCGTTGGTCTACGTGAAAGCACAGATAACAGACATCCAAGCTGGAGTGTCCTCCGTGCGTAAATTGATGTAATAGCATTTTTAAAATTACAGCACGTTTCCTTTAGTTTTGGTGAGTCATATGTTGATGACGCCACTTGTTCACCTCAAGATTTGATAGTCGGCGTAGGTGGCGGTGTTTTCCAACGGTTTGCTTTCAAAAATTTACACAGTAAATTGGGAAAAAAAAGTTCGAGCCTGGATGTCTGTTCTCTGTGGTGAAAGTGCTAAGGGTTTCAATCATTCAGCGTTTGAATCTTTCTTCTCGTCTTTGTTTACAAAATCAGATACGTCGTATTGAATACGTTGCAGAGATTTGTTTGAATGCTACACAATTTTGACAATTTTGATAGTCAATTCTACCATTACTGCGGATTAAGATGACTATTGCAGTATAGTGATTTTTAACCGACAATGACCATGGTCAAAACGACCATTAAAAAAGTTGATTCAACATTTACTATAATATCGGAATAGCCTTGTTACCATGATCATAGCCAAGAATGCCATGAACGTGGTGAATTCGTCCATTTTCATGGTTATTGTAACCATTATATGCAATAGTCATCTTGACCATGATTTTTTTGTCGGTTTAACGATAGAACAGTTCTATCGTTAAACCGACAAAAAATCATGGTCAAGATGACTATTGCATATAATGGTTACAATAACCATGAAAATGGACGAATTCACCACGTTCATGTTCAAGTTACTTTTCTCAGAGTAGGTTGCATACCAAAGGGGTTTACACCTAGGGGCAAGACACTGAGCAATCCTTAGTAACTCTGAGCAATTATGAGCATCTCTTATTCACTGGATTCATATTGTGCTATTCAACATTCCTACCTTTTGTAAAGTCTGGTGATGACAGTGAAATTGCATAATCAAAACAAGAAAGTTCTGCCGTGAATGGTTACCGTATCAACGTTGTGGTAATCCCCACCCGCTAGTCATCATATTAATATGTCGTTGATAATAATTTGTGTAGATTCTGTTGTTTTCAGCTTGGTTCGAACTTGTGTCGATCCCCCAGCCCGAGCTCAGCTTATTGCCCCCATCTACTATTCACCTGAAGCCGTCCCTGTATGAAAATTAATTAGTCGCGCCATCATCAGTATGCATCTTAAAATCTCAGAACATTCGCTTCTGAACTCCGGGACTTCTACTTCGGGCGAGCGGCACGC
Organism: Aedes japonicus; assembly: GCA_034211315.2. Taxonomy (NCBI): domain Eukaryota; kingdom Metazoa; phylum Arthropoda; class Insecta; order Diptera; family Culicidae; genus Aedes; species Aedes japonicus. Next base: position 8,905 of record JASCZW010000194.1, on the reverse strand, counting down.
AGAGCATTCTACTGAGTGTTTCGTATTGAAAATACGTCCAGATTTAACTCGATTTACAGAGTATTTACAAACACTTTAGAATATTTAAAGTAATCAAAAGTATTTTAAGTAATTAATATGTGCTCACTTGTACTCGAGGTATTTAAACTGTAATCTAATATATATATTTGTTATTTAGGATGTAAATTGTAGTCTAAATATATTTAAGGGGATTTTAAATACTTTACATGTACTAAATGGTACTCGAGGTATTGATTTGGATTGCTTAGGTATTTAAATTATTGAAAAGTGTTTAAAATGTATTTTATGGTACTCAAAGCATGTCTTTGTAATAAGAATATATTTTGAGTATCGAAATCTGCAGTTGTTATCAAAAAAATCGATCAGTACTTAAAAGTTTGTAAATTAATCTTAAGTATTAAAATTGTATTTAACTGTACTTTTAGTATTCAAATTTTAATAGAAATGCATTTCAGAGCACTCAAGGTATATAATTGTAATAAAGGTGTATTTAAAGTCACAAGTGGGTATTCTGACATACTCAAAGTATAATTAGCCGTATTAAACGTATTTTTAATACTTCCAAAAAGTGTGTGCTGTACTCAAATGTTCTTGCGCGCCCCTCGACTTCGGGGCCCAATTCCAAATACTGCAAGCTATTTCGCCTGAAATGAGTGCTTCTCACGATACCATAATAAAAAGTTTTCCCAGACAGTAAACATACTTCTGTTATTGGTTGCCAAAGTTACCACCGTTACCAGGTTATCTCCGACCAATTCAAGCCAGTGCTGCCAGAATACTTTAGACACAGCTACTGAATTTAGCAATGTAATCCTTTGCTTTCCATCAAATCAAATGTCAAATCGGTACAACTAACGCAATGAGCGTGTTTCAATATTGATCAAAAGTACACTGAGCAAAAAGATTGGTAAACGCAAATATATTCTAGTTTCATTTAATCGGAATTTCACGTTGAATTTGGCACAAACATCATATTAGTTTGACTACGTACTCTGAAAAAAATTCTATCGTTATACCGACAATTAAATCATGGTCAAGGTGACTATTGCATAACCATGAACCATGAAAATAGACGAATTCACCACATTCATGGCATTCTTGACTATGATCATGGTAACGAGGACTATTTCGACATTATGGAAAATGTTGGATCAACTATTTTTAATGGTATTTTTAACCACGATCATAGTCGGTTCAAAATCACTATGCTGCAATAGTCATCCTAACCCCCAATAATGGTAAAATTGACCATCAAATTCCTCTCTGTGTACGGTGGTTCAAACAAACTAACATTTTGAGTAACTGTGTCGAGAACTAAGCAGTTAAGTTCTACTGATATCCGTTAAAATTAATCATTATATTAGTTGTTTCATTATGACAGCTACGAAAACAAACAAATTTTGGTATGATTCAAACTGTATTGTTGTTTGAAACAAACAAACGACAACGGTTGAAACAACAAATTTTTCCGTTTGAATACAATCACCTAAATTTCTTCTCATATTTCAAACATATTTATTTGAATAAAATGCCACCAAACATCAGAAAAGTGTCAGTGGCGAACTAGCCCAGGTGGCTAAAAGTCATAATAAAAGGGATTTTTTTTCAGAAAAGTGCACATTCACATTTATGGAATTCTCTCAGTCTAAGAGAAATTTAAAAATGTTAAAGCGAGCCTTTCTACTATTTTTAGGTTCAATCAATATTTTCCTCTATTGTTGGGTGACAACGCCAGAGCATGCAACGGGACCGGATAACGGAAAATGGAATAACCCAAAACAATAGTTTGTTTCAAATTAAATTTTTAGTTGATTTTTCTACAAACAAATCACCATTTTGATCTTACCCCCACTTTGGTTGATTCAATCTGAAGTTAAAATTTGTTTCTTTTGTTAAAAAATCTGTGTTTTGATAACAATTAACTCCTTTTAAGATGGAAACAACAAAAATATTAGTTTAGAACAACCTTAATATATGTTGTATTGTGGTAATATATTTAGGCTGAAACCACCAATTTGCCTGTTTGTTTCAAAACAAAATCGTTGGTTTAAAACAACAAAACGGATTTTTAGAACAATTAGTTTTTTAGTTTGGATATCTTCAAACAAGTTTATTGTTTCAAACGGGACTTTCACTGCAGTTTCACACATGTGAATGCAGATAGATTCAAATTAGCTGCCCTCGATTCCAATGAGATATTTTTTCTTCTCAATTTTTATAATTCATATGATTTTAACCGCAGACAGACGCTTAAGCAAGAATTAAATTAATCGATAACTTTTTGTAAATTTTTGAATTTAAATACACTTGCCCACTAGCTCTCGTGGCTGAGTAGTCTTGACGAAAATGGATATAGTCAAGCTCGGTCCCAAGTTTAATGATTTGCTCCTAATAACTTTTTAAATTGACCAGATTAACGAGATTAACTGACTCTGTTACACTCACAAGATATTTTACACAATGTTGAAAAAATGTGTGTTGATACATTCCCGTAAAAAAAATTCTCATAGATTTACAATTAAATGTATTGTAACCATACGATAGAATCAATCGTGTGTAAAATTGACTATATTGTTCATGACGATAAGATTACAATAAAAGTTATTGTTTCCACAACAGACTCTAATGTTAACTGCGACATCGACAATAGAATCAGGGGTTGTTATGTATCTTAACTATAGAAAAAATCGTTTTTCTCCGAACAAATTTGAGTCAATTCCTATTGATTTTATTGTTTCACATTTGTTGAAAATTCTAGCATATAGCCTAGTACCAACAATCAATATGTAACTAGCGATTTGAAATTGGTTCACTGTTGTACAACCCCTTGGTCCGAATTACACCTTGAAGCCAGCACCTTGTTATACATATTTGCGCCTTTGTTTTGATTTGCTGTGTTATTTTGACAGAGTATTTGAGAGTGTGTTCATGTGAGTTCATTATAAGGGGTGCATTATTGAGCTTGGGACCGAGCTTGGGACGATGTTCTAGTACTGACTGAGCCAAGAAAAAAATCGTTTTTGTATGGGACCTACTGGTCTTAGAGTTAGTCTATGCTAGTACGCAGTTAACAAGTAAAGACCTGAAGTAATTTTTGCCATTTCTACCGAAGTAATTTTGACAACTGCTTAAGTATGGGTCGAATGTCAGTTTTCCTTGCGAAATAATCGAATGGAATATTATTCCGCAAGAAAACGTGACAGCCCCATTTAGATTACATGGCCAGGCGTTACCAACGTTACGAAGTTTACCTTCCTTTTCAGCTGCATACAAGGTAAGTAATTCCGACAGTAAAAGCATTTCTTGACCATTACTTCTCCTATCCTAATGCACATTGCTTTAGAGCTGCATACTAGCCTTATAGGTTGAATAGTAGATCTATTGTGATGACAATATTCATTTTTCATATACCTGATACATGAACAATAAGATTCATGGTCCGCAATAGATTTAAATTTTACTTTATATTATTTTATTGTAATTGTATGGTTATTTTTATCCGGGTTGTCTTTCTATTTGCATTAAAGATAAGCATGGAGTTCGTTCTCATGTTTCCAAATGCTGCTTACATCAGTGAACAATTCGGAATGCTTCAGAAGAAAATTCTCACCCGCCCAAATAACCCAAGTTATTGCACTTGTTCAACTCAAAATCAACATTGCTAATGCAGGATCGCATCAATTCAACAGTTTTCAAGTAATGAAGCGTTAAGTTAGCTTATGCATGTAGTGATGCATTACCAATGCAATAATTACCATGCAACTTTAGCAATGTCTTATGGCATTACAAAAGATATAGCATTAGTTCGATCTTAGTGGGGCCCTTTTCAGCTATAATCCAATTTCAATGATGCACTACCCAAGTAACCACAAGCATTATATCATTGCACTTATTTAACCCGAAACCAACATCGGTAATGCAGGATCGCATCAATTCAACAGTTGTCAAGTCATGAAGCGTTAGATTAGCTTAAGAATGTAGTGATGCATTACCAATGCAATAATGCTACTTTAGCAATGTCTTATGGCATTACAAAAGATATAGCATTAGTTCGATCTTAGTGGGGCCCTTTTCAGCTTTAATCCAACTTCAATGATGCACTAGACGTAATACATATGCCCTATATATGCATGCTATTACAGCCTCGTGGTTACTTGGGTAGACGTAATACATATGCCCTATATATGCATGCTATTACAACCTCGTGGTTACTCGGGCGGTACCACTAACTCTTCCATCAAAATCAAAACGGTAAAAAATTGTTAGTATGCTGATTATTTTATTTTGCTTATTAACAAACGAAAAAAATGATCTAAATAAACGTCAATGAACAGGAAATAAATGTGAATAACCTATTAATTCAACTAACTGATTATCCTAAACGTAAAAACCAAGAAGTAAAATCAATAAAATCCCGTTTACAAACGAGTCTGTAAATTTTGCTGAGCAACTGTAAACCGTTTACATTATTTTTGGTAAAAATCTTGACCATGATTTGATTGTCGGTATAATGATAGAATTTTTCTCAGAGCACACATACTTTTCATTTATCACATAAACTTTACTAGTGTTTCTCCGAGGGTATTGTTTATATGTGAACACATCAGTATTATGTGGAATTTCCGATGGTTTTTTGCCAATAAATATGTGCGTATTATATCCCGTTTACAGAACGAGAGTAAAATTAATAATCAATATGCTATGCTAGCAATCAACAAGCGATTTTAAATTGGTTCACTGTTGTAGAACCCCTAGGGCCGAAATATTTTTTACAGTCTGCACCTTGCAATAATTCTTGCGTTTTCCGATACCTTTCGGTACTACCCAAGTAACCACGAGGCTATAATAGCATGCATATATAGGTCATATGTATTACGTCTAGTGCATCATTGAAGATGGATTAAAGCTGAAAAGGGCCCCACTAAAATCGAACTAATGCTATATCTTTTGTAATGCCATAAGACATGGCTAAAGTAGCATTATTGCATTGGTAATGCATCATTACTTTTTCAAGCTTATTTAACGCTATATTACCAACAATCAATATGTAACTAGCGATTTGAAATTGGTTCACTGTTGTAGAACCCCTTGGTCCGAATTACACCTTGAAGCCAGCACCTTGTTATACATATTTGCGCCTTTGTTTTGATTTGCTGTGTTATTTTGACAGAGTATTTGAGAGTGTGTTCATGTGAGTTCATTATAAGGGGTGCATTATTGAGCTTGGGACCGAGCTTGGGACGATGTTCTAGTACTGACTGAGCCAAGAAAAAAATCGTTTTTGTATGGGACCTACTGGTCTTAGAGTTAGTCTATGATATAACTTAACTAGAAATTAGAAGAAGAATTAGTATCTTCTATTTAATTCCAACTACCTTTGCTTATCTTCGACAGATACGCGTATTTCGTCTACAATGTGCAGACTTCTTCAGTGTCTCGTACTAATAACTCGACTTAAAGAAAACCTTCGCCACCTGCCGTATATATACTATTTTCTAAATACAAAGCGTTTACCTATCATTATGTTGTTTATACCTATCTTATTATTATTTTGTTAATATCTATCCTGATTCAAAAACAAGTGTACTTAATATCTACCTCACTTTTTTTTTCCACACTGATAAAAAATCAAATACTGAATATATTAATTCAAAACTATACCTTTCATGTGCTACCGTCACATATATTTCATATCATATCAAATTATTTCTATTTGTGTTTCACATGCAACGTATTATTTTGATACATATTTTTCATTTTCAAACCCAATAAAGAGTATGTGGCTCGCCTTATGACTGAAAGTTATTAGATTTGACACATACTTTTGATTGGGTTTTGGATTGAAAAAAAAAGTCAAAATGGCGCTCGAAGGTTTTTCATACATTTAAGTGACGAACTGCTATATATAGGTTTTTCAGGTATATGTGATATGTAACTTGATGTAATTGTTGAATGACCTATTTATTTATAGAAAGCGGCATATATTTGGCAAAATTATAATCTTTAAAAAAAATGAATTTCAGCAACTGGATATGAGACAAAGTAAGTGTAAATATTTCGTTATTCTACCATATATATTAATTATTTAAACTCGCAGGTATTACAGTTTCTGGGATTCGAAGCGGTTGAATTTATTGAATCAATCTCAACATGGATAAAATGGACAACCATAAGAAGTGTATTTGAATTTTTTTTTATCATAGCTATTTACAAATACTAATCTAATCGATACGCTTACAAACTTTAACAGGTAGTTTCAATTAAAATTATAAAGAAATTCGTATGGTGTTGATGCAGAAGCTTAAATAACGTTTATATGACGGCACATGTTATTTATCATAATGAGGATGGAAATCATAAACTTGACACATACTTTTTTATAAAGAAGGAAAAATGGTACTCATCAAAACGAGGGATAAAAATCATAAGCTTGACACATACTTTCTATATGGAAGGAAATATGGTATTCATTATAATGAGGGATAGTTGTTATTGGAACTTCCTCTTAAAGTTTATAAGCTTATCGAGTAGATATTATTTGTAAATCGTTATGGCAAAAAATTATTAGATTATCAAATACATTTGTTATGATTATTTTTATCCGTGCATCCATACCTAACCTACTTATTGTGTAGCAGCGGGTGCTCCGCTTCGTCGGGTTTGATTTCGTTTGGGTATTAAGTTGAAGAGCCATGTGTAACCGTTGCCTTGGGCTTTGTTTAGTAGATTTGTGTTCTGTTGTTTGTTTATTTCTAAGCTTTCTGCGACGTCTCATTTCAGGGTGTAGATGTAGTCCATAATATTGTGATGTCATTCGTCGTTATGTCGTGATTTTCCGTGAAGATGTGTTCTGCGACTGTTGATTTGAAGTTATGTGAAATTCCTTTCACCTCTACTCTCTCTAAAGGAGATGGCGACAATGATTCTCTCTTTACTAGAAGGTCGAGGAATGCAAGTTTACCATCCTTTTCTATTTCATGGGTGAACTTAATGTCTTTGTGGAGATTGTTGATTTCTTGAAGAATCAGGGAGAGATCGTCTTTTTCACGACGGCGAAGATGTCGTCGACGTATCTCCACCAACGAGTTGGGAGTAATCTTTTCGCTTTTAGGATTGTTTCCAAATTCGCCATAAACAGTTCACAGAGGAATGGGGATAGAGGATTTCCCATAGGGGCTCCTTTTAATTGTTTATAGAATGATCCTCTGAAAGTGAAGTAGTTCTCTTCCATGCAAAGTCGGGTCAGCTTAAGGTACATCCGTACCTTTTGCTTCCATGTTGTGTCATCTCCTTGTTTCAAAAGCCAATCTTCTAGAAGGTTAATTGCGTCCTTGATCGGCACGCTAGGGAAAAGGGCAGTGACGTCGAAAGATACCATTACTTCATTGTCATTTATATGACCTGATGACTGTAGCTGTTGTACAAATTCCTGGGAGTTGCGAACTGAGCTTGTTGGGAATTGCTCGGAGATACCTTGAAATTCTTTTACTAGCCATTTTGCTAGCTTATGGGCTGGAGATCCTACAGATGAAACAATCTCCCTCATTTCGTTTCCGGGTTTGTGGACTTTTGGGAGGCCTTTAATTCTGGGGAGGATGGGGTTTGGTTCACGAAGACGGACTGCTGCATCCCCTAATACTGCTTTACACTCTTTTAGTGTTTTGTCCACTTGTTTCACCATGTTTGGTAGGGGGTCTACCCGAAGCTGCCTATAAGGACCATTACTGATCTTAGAAGCCATCTGCTTGTCGTAGTCCTCCTTATCCATGATGATGACTCTGTTGCCTTTGTCTGCTTTTAGGTAAAAACCTGAATTAATCCACCGATGGTGAGACTGAACCCTTCTTACATTTTATTAGAATTACGAACTCAAATGTGGCCAATATGGTACTGGATACATATTTTCATCAGGAAATTTCAGGACTCAATAAAACTGGAAAAGCCAAGAATTAACATATATCTTCGAAACTGCCAGATTCAATGGGTACGAAAAGAGGACAATTCAAGCGATCATCAACAAAAAGGAAAAACATCTTCATATGAAATCACAAACAACCCTCTCAGACTCACCTGATCCCCTGAAACGTGTATCCGTCCCCTTTGATAAAGACATTACACAAAGCTAAAACCACGACTTAGGAATTTGGTTTAGACTTAGTTTTTCCAGTAGGCACAACCAATTAGCATCGATGTTAGGCTCCACCAAAGATTCAGTAGATACCTTAGGCAGAGCAGGGTATACAGAATCAAGTGTAAACACTGCAGCAAAATATATGTAGGTCAAACAAGAGAACCTTGGCAACAAGGTTCAAGGAGCATCTAGCGGAGGTGACTAAGGCTGTTAAACAGAACGAGAAAGGAATTTCACATAACTTCAAATCAACAGTCGCAGAACACATCTTCACGGAAAATCACGACATAAGGACGAATGACATCACAATATTACGGACTACATCTACACCCTGGAAATTAGACGTCGCAGAAAGCTTAGAAATAAACAAACAACAGAACACAAATATACTAAACAAAGCCCAAGGCAACGGTTACACATGGCTCTTCAACTTAATACCCAAACGAAATCAAACCCGACGAAGCGGAGCACCCACTGCTACACAATAAGTAGGTTAGGTATGGATGAAAAAAAAAAAAAAGTGAGGTAGATATTAAGTACACTTGATTTTGAATCAGGATAGATATAAACAAAATAATAATAAGATAGGTATAAACAACATAATGATAGGTAAACGCTTTGTATTTAGAAAATAGTATATATACGGCAGGTGGCGAAGGTTTTCTTTAAGTCGAGTTATTAGTACGAGACACTGAAGAAGTCTGCACATTGTAGACGAAATACGCGTATCTGTCGAAGATAAGCAAAGGTAGT